>OX637466.1:2024413-2757746 GCA_951799995.1 Trifolium subterraneum
AATTCTTTCATTACATTATTGGCTGCAATTGTTTTTAACATTTTTCCTTTATGCATTCATTTTGTGTATTTATTGATTATTTTCTTTGACAGCGATCATTGTTCAAACTTCAAAGGGATTTGAATCATCGGCAAGCGAGAAATCTAAGGCAAAGATCTGATTTCAAAATTGTAGGTATGTTTTAATCTAAGTAGAATTTATGTCTTGGTCGCATTTTTATTATGTGATTGATTATTATGGGTGTTGATTGCATACCATCACAAATCAATGCAAATTATTGCACTGATTTGTGATGGTATGCAATCAACACCCATACTCATCAATCACATAACAAAAATGCAACCCAAACACAAATAATACTTAGATGAAAACATACCAATAGTTTTGAAATCAATTCTTTGCCTTAGATTTCTTGCTTGCCAAAGATACAAATACCTTTGAAGTTTGAGCAACAATCATATGTCAAACAAAATAGTTAATAAATCTAAAAAATGAATGCATAAATGGAAAATGGTAAAAACAAGTGTGGTGAATAATGAAATGAATAAAAGGTCATACATGCTAACAATAATGGAAAATAAGTGCTAGAGAATGTTTTACTTTTACCCGTGCTTTGACGAAATAAAATAGATATATCGTGTCATCGAGTAAGACGTAGTCGCTCGCCAATAACTTTAAATGGCAAGTTGTCTGTTTTTTGCTAGGTATGGATCGCTAGCATTTGAAATTGATACGAAACTTTTAAGGCGATTGTTCAAGAAAGTGTTAAGGCTATAGTGTATTGATATAAAGAGAACTTTCATAATACTTTTTTTTTTTTCAAATTGGGGTATCTTAATGTCAAAAAAAAATTAATATTTGGACTTGTCAAATTTTCTAAACTTATTTTTTAAATTACATGAACAAACACAAACAACTTATTATAACAATAATAATAATAATAATAACAAGAATCAACAATGACTTAGTATGTGGACATAATCTCCCCATAAGCATATGACTTACCTGTGTGGTATTTTAACCACTAGACTACTTAACATAAAAAAGTATGTGAACACTTGCTTGTACTTGATCACATTCTAAAGACTTCAATAGTAAATCACATACACATTAAAAAAAAACGGAGAAATCTATCGTTTACAAAACTAAGAAATCAACAACCAGAATCTAAAAAAAAATATTAAAATTTGAAACCTTAATATATCTATAGCAAGAAAAAATTCAATAAAATTACTAAAATATAGGAGTGAAGAAAACCTAAGATCAAAGATGAGTCACTACAAGAAACTTGACATATAGCTACGGTAAACTTCTGTAGGTAAAGATCACAAAACCGTGGGTATAGGCCGTAAAACCTATACCGACAGCCCTTTTGTTCCGTCTACTTTATCTTGCTGTACCAACGGAAATTTGCCGTCACTATAGCCTATAGCTACGGTGATTTCAGCTGTTGGACAAAATCTCAAAGCTATACCCACGGTCGATGATATATCTACTCAATTGTTTTACCAACCACTTTTGCCATTGGTATAGGTATGTCAACATTTTTTTTTTGCTCACAATTTTTTTGATAATACATTATAATTTGGCCAATATTTCTTGCACACACTCACTGTAATTATGAAGCAAAATAAATGAAAACTTAAATTATATTGAATAAGTATCAAGTCTTACAAACATGTCAAAATAATGACAAAGTACATTAAAATACCAAAACAATATAACCTATCTAATATCCACCCCCAAAATTATAAATCAATAAATTTCAACAAAACATACATGTGCATCAACTCCCTAGCTACCGGTCCATAAGTACAGTCCAACTAGATAGCAGCCACTAATCTGCATTTCCTCGATAAGACCACAGTACCGAAGCTTGACAGACCCAAGGTTGTCGAAGGTTGAAGCAATTTCACCATTAGATACAAGAGGCAGACACTCATTACCATCAAAGAAAAAATAAATTAGTTAATGGAAATTTTGGAGGCATAAATAGTAATAGCTAATGAATGATGGTAATTTAGGAACCAAAACTAAAGTGCTTACCTTCTATAGATGACATACTAATCAGTACATTCTATATATCTATTCCATATGTTAGTCACCATAATAGTCTTAACCAAGGCTTCAGATTCAGCAGAGTTATGTCAAATTACAAACTTATGCAGCAAATCTATACATAAATTCATTAGAGTAAATCTGACATATAGCTAGCAAATGTCATTAATTAATTATCCACGATACTCGAAATTCTTGCAAACAGATCACATGTAGATGTATAAATAAATCTAGATAAAAAAATAAGGATGCATGACAAAAGAGGAAATTGAGTTCACCTTGTACTCCGCATCTGCAGGAGGAAATACTTCGCATCTATTTCCTCAACCTACAAAAATTAAACAGAATGCAAAAAATATTAGCCTTCAGAGTTTTCAAATTGGCATTCAGAGCATAAATATTAGCCTTCAGAGCTTAGTAAGAGCAAAAGGGGCCAATATACATGAGTAAGACTTCTCCAAATTGACCTTTAGAGCATAAATACGTACAGTCTTGGTCTATCCTTCAGAGTTTTCAAATCTGGTACCAATTCCAACTTCTCGAAATTGGCCTTTCCACAATACTGAGCACAAGACGTAAATTGTTTTCAACCTCTGCCGTCCATTGCAAGGTCATAAAACCATACCCACCATCAATTAAAGAATAATTCAATTAAAGATAAGCAAAAGATAATTCATATGATATATAAAAAGAAACGACAAAGGTAAGCAAAAGAGCCTTGTTTATCCCTACAAAAAGAATGTACCAAAAAACCTAACATTGTACATAATTGCATCTGAAGTGATTCCTTCTACAATGATCTTGAAACGGATGCCTGAAAGTAAAAGCTTTTACTAGGATCATATTCAGTCAAGATTTCCTTAACTTGTTCTATGTACCTTAGGCTAGATTTGTATGCATATCAGAGCATTATTTAAGAAGAATATGATGCACTTAGATCTTAATTAAAAAGTGGCATATATGAGGTGCAAATTGCAAGAGTATAAAAAAAAAATGACAAAATCAACTACTAATGTTGTAGGGACTTCAATTCATATATATCCATATTTGTACGCAGCCTCTATTATGTGTGTTTATAATTAAAATCCTTTCATTTTTAATATATGGATTTCTTAAAATTAGTTTAAAGGAATCATAGGAATGCATGTGCTTATTGCAGAACCTAGTAAAAAAAAACAAAGGAATGCATATACTTATTGGCTTTGAATCAAAATATGGGGCAATTTCGTGATGAAGGTTTTCCACTCTCACCAAATGCATCTGCAGAACTTAAAAGACTCAATAAACTTTTACAAGCAAAACATGTATTTACATAATTCTAATAATAACAAAACTTTGACAAAATTATCACATATTCCTTCCACTCACCTACAGTGACATTATCTCCAATGGTAGTAGATAATACCTTTCCACTCAAATTAGACTTAGCAATATGAAAAAGAGAATTTTCTTGTATATAGTAGAAGATCCAATAGTAATGCTGCTAACATCACCTTCACATGAAAAATATCGTTTAGTTTAAAGTTAAAGGTAAAAAAGAACAGCAAAAGACTTTTGAACCTTTTGATAACCTAAAAAAAGTCATGCACCCATCTTATAATCACCTTAACTGATATGCTCTCTTTAACCACTCTCATATTAATAAAATTTCACTGAAAGTCAAAACAAAACATCATACTAAAAACTCCTTTACACCGAAACCTAGATGCATATCACAAATCAAATTCCATGTGAAGATTTACCTGTGTCAACTAGATGCCAAGATTTACCTGCTGACTTGGGTGTAGGGTTTTTTTAAGCAACAATACATGAAAAACTAAGTGGGTTCTGTTGTTATTCTATTCTATTTCAATACAAAACACGAAAAATTACAGAGCATGTTATCAATTACACAACTTTTATCAATTATGAACAAAATACTCCAACTACGAATTGAACTAGCAATTAGAGAAAGGGTGAGAAATAGTAAAAAGTGAATGAAAGATAGACTTCCAGCTACAGAAATCAAAGCAAAATTGGAGAATAATTGAAACTAAAGCCAACCTAATTTAAGGAACAACAAAATCAAATAGGGTTTTTATATGGGATTTGAGGAAGAACACACAATTAAATTAAAGCCAATGACAGATGTGAGGAACGACAAAATCAATTGGGGATTTTATATGGGATTTTAGGAAAACACAATTGAAATTAAAGCTAACCACATATTTAAAATTAGAATACAAACCTTTCTTTTCTGCAACAATGGAGTCGCGCGAGAGAGTTCCGGCAACAAGGAGAATGACAGCGCAAAGAACTTTGGTTTTATGCAACAATGGAGGAATCGAGAGTGTTTTCTGCAACAATGGCGAGCTCAAAGTAGGAGAGGCGTTTCACGACTCAAAGAACTTACCTCTCAGTAGGAGAGACTCACAGTGGGAGGCGGAGAAAGCTGTGGAAGAATGAAATTTTCTCAAGAGGGAGAATGAAATTTCTAGGGTTCACATAACAGAAGATTATTTTTCTAGTTAAAAAAATAAAAAATAAATCCCACAAAACCTATACTGACGGCTATTTCCCACCTATACCCACAGTTTTTCTTGTAGTGAGTGAAAAATATTAAAAAAAAACACAAGAAATAATCCGGAGAAAAAGAGAAGAAAAACCCAATATCATCTTAGAAAGTTGAAAACTTAAATTTTAAAGTTAGAAGAAAAATAGAGTAAAACTTTGAAATTTAACAGTTAAAGTGATGAGGTGAAAAAACAATAAAAGAAGAAAAAAATTGGAAGATTAAATTAAACACAGAAGATAATAATTTTTTATTTCTTGAAAATCACCTTGATGATGCATGTGCAATGAGAATCGCAGTGACATGAAAGAAAAATGATGGTGAGTAATTGAGTTTGGCTTTATATAACTATGGAAGATAAGAGGTTGACAAAGCTGGGAATGAGAAAGTTTAAATTTAGGGTTTGAGATATTTAGATCTAGTTCATATTCAATGCTGCTGCTGAAGTTTAGATCTAGGGTTTGAGAAAGTTTAGTTAGTTTATATACTAGGGTGGATATTCCTTTGGGTAATATGGAGATTGGGCCTAAGTTTTGGTTTTGGCTCAATGGCTTCACTGTCGATTTGGTTGGGTTTGGGTAGTTCGTTTTTTGTTTAGCAAAAATTGGGCTTGACTGAATACACCCATTTAGAATTGACTTTTGTAACCCAAAATCTGTTCACTCGTATTGACCCACTGGTTCGGTTATTCTTTTTCCAATTATATTATTTTGAGTCGGTCCAATTTTTGTGCTCACCCAGGGAAAGTGATTTTTTTTTCCTTTCAAAATTTGTATCAAATTAGTCCTTGCATACATGGAGGTGACATGTACAAAACATCATGTCTTTTCAACACACATCAGTGCAGCTAACAATACCAGATAACAAGGACTTATCTGATCGTATATGTCTATCAAATTGAAGAATGTTTTAGCTATTTTAATAAATTGAAAGACAAATTTGATTAATGGATGCAATTTTGAATACAAATTTTCTAATTTAATAGCCCACTGGCCCTTAACATCTCAATAAACAAAAACAAAACTATAAATTTGGAGAATTATAATGAGACAATGAATCCTAAATATAACCCATAAACTTTATTTGTTTTCCTTTTATGAAATTTGACTAATGGATAAGAATACAAAGACACGAGTCACATTATTTGCAGAAAAAGTGTGGACATATAAATTGAATAAGATGGAAACAAATAATGGATAGAAAAACATAAGTTGACTGAGTATTCTTTTGTTTTTTATGCAATTTATTTGATAAATAAGTTGCTAGTGTAAAACAATTAATTCCTAACAAAATTGTAAAATAATTGATGGATAATAAGAAGACAGAAAAATTTGATGAGTCAGATTAATTGAAGTTCTTTTTTTACAAATAGATTTTATAAAAAAATTAAAAATAATACTCAAGTAATTGAATTTACGTGGTTGATAAGTTTCCTGAAAAACGAATCGTTCGAGAGAACCAGTTTTTTTTTTGTGAGAATAATTTTCTTTAGATTTTACTTCCTTTGTACGATCTCTAAATTATGAGAACTCCTTCCCCTGAGAATTATCAGAGGTTTAATACCAATGATGTCTTTTTGACAAGTGTACCTAATTTATTGTCAAGTAATAAAATTTCTAAGTCGCCTCCATACGTATTGTTCTAATTTCAATGAAAAAAATAGTTAACTTAGGATTAATATAAAACCAAAATTATAATAACGAAGACTTGAGTCTGCGAAATGCGATTAAGAATTATTTGAACCTCTCTTTGTTCATATTTGGTACTTTAGGTTCTAGCCATAACAATAAAACCCTAATAGTCACGATAATTTAACAAAGTAGGCTGAGTCCAATTCCTTGGCTCATCGATCCAGTTCATCAATATAAAATCCTAATTCCTTAGGTCAAAACTCATATTATCCAAATCATCAATGGACGGTAAATTTTATATCATACCAACTAATTCGATATTGCAATTATGTTGGAAAACAATTAATTTAATTCTAGTTATAAAACCTAGAGTTAGTAGTGATTTATCCCTTAAAATCAATTCTAAATTGATCAAGTAACGAAAAACATTAAACACAAAATTAACTGAATAACTATTAGTTCTTATCGCATTAACTAGATACTTATAGTTACATGATTCAGATAATTCCCAACGTATAATATTTAGCTTCTCATAATAATAATAATTAACATCACATGCAAAAGAGTTTTGAGAATTATACATTAAATAGTGATAAACATAGGAGTCTTCAATCATGTTTTCAAGGGTGAAAAACTCTTTTTCTGGTCTCTGGATCGCTCCTTGAAGTCTACTCTCAATAAAATTTGTTGCCCAAAATTTTTGTTCTGAAGTTCTCCAAATATTTGTTGCGTCAAAATTTACAACTTTTCCAATTGTCATCTTGATTTGCACTGACGATCGCGCACGATATGATCCTATCATGACTTGATTTTAACCAAAACTTCCTCATCTATTGCAGCTTCAAATCGTGCCACGATGTAGTTGGATAGTGGCGCAAATTATTCGGAGATTTCATCTGTTTCGTGGCTTTTCTTCAAACTCTTGTGTTGTCTTTGTTTTGCTAAAATCTTCTTTTTATCATGTAATTACACCTAAAAACTTACTAAAATACTATAATATTAATACTTAAAAATCTAATATGACTGGATCTCGTCAAATAATATCATAAAATAAAAATTTGAATACAAATTGACTTTTTTTGTTGGTAAATTATTAGGTATTCTAGTGTTTAATTGAATATTGGGATCATATATGTTGACAAAATTCATTGAAAATATACATTTATTTTAAAATAATTTAAGATAAAGATATGACATATGCCTGAGCACCGTCCGATTTCGGGCCAAAAACACCAAACCGATAAAAATCACAGCCATTTAATTTGTTCGGGTGTCGGGTTGCACGGGTGTCGGGTAGAACAAGTCGGTTGTTACGAGTTAGATTGAAACTTTGTTGCTATATCTAAAACTTTATTGATCCAAAAATTCATATTCTTCAAATAGTTCAATATATCTTACACAAGACACCAAATGATAGAAAAACTAAATAAACAACAAAGAAAGTGACGTTCAATTACTTTATTTCAAATCTTTAAATCTAAAGACAATAATAGATCAAGTAGAAGAGAATTATAAATATAAAAAAAGATCTAAAATACTAAAATATTTTAAACAGGCACCTCCTTCATCAACATATTAGAAACTCGCAGAATTTAATATTTTTCTCCTATAACAAAGATGAATAAAAATACCAAAGCGAAGAGTATCAGAGATTGAGAGAGAGAAGAAAAAAATTAATTTACATTTTAAAGGTTATTCGGTTGATTTCGATTATCAAGAGATAGATTTTTAGAAACCCACACCAGTCCGTATACAATCGTTCATGGTGATATTTTTACAACTTTTTACCCGAAATCTGACTCAAAACTAACCAAATGCTTTGATGTGTTTGTCCATTATATCAATTTCGAGTCGAGGTGTAGGTTCACACTCAGCCCTATGACATGATATAGAAGCAAGTGTGGGAGGCGAGGTAGGTAGAGAGAAATAGTGTGTGTAAGGAAACAATGAAGTTGAAAAGGGAGGGATAGCTAGATAGATGAAGGAAGGACGAAAGATATAAAAGAGATATAAAAGAGGAACGTGGGGCTTATATGTATGTGACCCCCACACGAATGGTTTCGAATATGGTACTAGTACACTCACATCTACTATCATCCAAATATCCTATAAAAAAAGGTATCATCCGTCAAACATTTATTTCAATTCTCCAAAATAGAAAAGATAACAAATATATTTTATTTTACATTTTTACAAAGTATATATATATATATACACACACACACACGGATGAATTTGAACTCTATGAATTTATATTTGAACTCTGAATTTATTTATTACTTCGTATCATTTCTTAATGAGTACTTCACAAACTGATAGATATAATTATAGTTCGAATTATTGTTTAGTAGTGTAACTTAAGTTTGTGTTTGTATATGGATATAATTTATCACATTCGGAAGACAAATGTTTATGATCATCATTGTTATGAGAATAAGTAACATCATAGAGGAGCACATCGTAAAAAGTAACAACACCAATATCAGAGAACAACACTGTAACAATACTAACACAAAACATAATTTGAACATAAAAGGGTCAAAATTTTGACATTAAACTGAATATAAATGATCATTATTAAAAACAAAATAATAATATTTTTTGGATGAAAGCATCTAATTTTTATTTTTAGAGACTATAATCCAAATTTGCTATATAGTAGTTGATTTGTTGTTAAAATAGTACATATGTTAATTTATTCTCTGACAATGCATTATAGAGAAAGTATAGAGCGAAATGAAAACCGGATACTTAAGTATGTTGATGGTGAAATAGATATTTGGGACAATATAAACTCAGATTTTCTGAATCTATTTGACATTGAAATTATGGTGAAAAAATGTAAGATTTACCACAACATCATAAACTTTTTACTTAAAGCCTTATGATGTGTGAATTGGATCTTAATATTTGTCACAGTCCTTTATCAATGGATAGTTTTCTTATGAATATATTCAATGTTGCAAAGGATAATAGACATCAAGTGAACATATCAAAGAAAATTTTCCTAATACTTACAGTAATAATCATTAGTAATATTACATGTAACAATCCTTTAGGGTGAAATATTAGCTAATAAACTATTTGACAAATATATATATATATATATATATATATATATATATATATATATATATATATATATATATATATACTTGCGCTTGTGCATATACATATATAAAAAAAATCTAGAGACTTAAGTAGTAAATCACACACACACATAATTTTTTTCTTTCAAATCCAATGTTTAAGGAACTAGGAAATAAACAACCAAAATCCAGACAACAATTTTAAAATTTGAAACCTTAATATATCAAGCAAGAAAAAATCGAGTAAAATTACTACTCCCTCCGGTCCATATTATAAGGAACAATTTGAAAAAATTACACATACCAAGGAAGCACATTCTACATAGTTATTTTCATTTAATATCTAATTTTAAATTTATTTCATGTATACCCTTATTTAATTACTCTCAATTCAACTAACTTATTTATTTTTAACATTCTCACTCATAATAAATAAGGGCACAAGTGAAATTAAACATTTAAAACATTTGAAAATTGGTCAAAGTTTCTTATAAAATGGACCAATTTTTTTTTAAATTGTTCCTTATAATATGGACCGGAGGGAGTAAAATATATGAGTGAAGAAGAACAAAAGTGAGTGAAGAAATTAAAAAAAAGAAAAAAGAAATTATTTAGAGTAAAAAAAGAATAAAATACTCATTATCATCATAGAATCTTGAAAATTTAATTGTTAAAGTAGGAAAAAAAATAGAGTAAAACATTGAAACTAAAACAGTTGAAGCTATGTGGAATAAAACAATACAGGAACAAACATGGAAGATTAACCAAAACACATAAGATAATGATTTTTTCTCGAAAATCACCTGGATGATGCAAATGCAATGAGAATGGCGGTGAAATGTGAGAAGAACGATTGCAGGTAATTAACTAACTAACTAACTGAGTTTGGTTTTATATGACTATGGAAGATGAGAGTTGAGAGATGAGTGAATAGTGAATGAGTTCATGTCCAAGTTCATATTCAATGACCAGTCTTAGCTCAGTGCTGCTGGTGAAGGTTAGATCTAGGGTTTGAGAAATTAAGGTGGAGTTAGTTTATATGCTAGGGTGTACTTTCTGATGGATAATATCAAGATTGGGTCTGACTTTTGGTTTGGATTTAGTAATTTTATTGTTGGTTTGGTTGGGTTTGGCAAGGCCGGGTTTTGTTTAGCAAAAGTCGGGTTTGATCAATTACACATATTTAGAATTGACTTTTTTAACCCAAAACCCACTCACCCATATTGACCCACTAGGTTCGGTTCTTCTTTTCCCGATTATTTGATTCCTAGTAGGTCCAATTTTTGTGGTTGCCCTTAGTGAAAACGGGAAAGTGTAAAAAAAATTCAGTTTTCAAAATTTGTAAAACATTATCCTTGCATGCATGGAGGTGACGTGTACACGACACATCATGTGTTTCCAACACACATTAAGCAACAATAAACAACAGAGTGACTAATTTGATTGATTTCTGTGAAATTGATATAGCTATTTTGATAAATCGAATGACAAAATTAATTGATGGTTGCAAATTTAAAAATAAAAAATTGATTATATGTTCAGTAATATAGATAGCCCACTTATTTGCAAATTTGCTTATTTGTTCCGTTAATTGCCTAATTATAATAAGAGATCGACAATCAATTCAAATATAATCTCATAACAGTGGCGGAGTCAGGAAAAAAATATTGGGTGGGCCGCTAAAAAAATAATATATAAATTAAATACGAAAAATATATTTCATATAACAATTGAAGTTATAATAAGTACAAAGTTGGTCGATTGAGATAAAATATTATAAATTTGCTCGTGTAAAAAAAAATTGGTCATCAATTTTTTATTATATTAATACACTTATACTAAAATGAGAATAATTATTTTTAATTAGTAAAAAATTATGATTTATTCACACACAAAATTGTCTCGATAGACGTGGATTTGAAACTCACTTTACACAATGAAATTGATTTTTGTAAAGAAAACAAAATATAAAACAAAAATTAAAAATCCAATTAACACAATTCAATGATGCTTGTGGTGCTAATAGTATATTTTTTTAGGTGAAGATTAAAAAAAACACACCCAAGAAGATAAAAATCACAATTAATTTTGTTAGAGAAAAAAAAAATTAAAAAACTACACTCTAGCAGGAATTGAACTCGGGCCCTTTAGCTACATGTATGCTCACCAACGACTAGGGTAACTACACTTAGTTGATATTTCCTCTCATTCATTAATATATTTATGATACATACGTTTTACATACATATGGAGATATATATGTAATTTCCAAATTTTCGGGGTGGGTCGCGGCCCCGCCGTGCCACCCCTAGCTCCGCCTCTACCGATAAGCATGTCCTATCATTAACCTAATTCGAAATAGAAAGAAAAAACTTTAATCATTTTCTTTTTATGCAATTTGACTAAACAGTGGAAATGAATTATATTGATTGTAGAAAAAAAAATTGATAAATAAATTGCATAAAAAGGAAATAAATAATGGGCCGGAAAAAAAGTTAACTCACTATTATTTTTCTTTTTATGCAATTTATTTGACAAAGAAGTTGATAAGTGTAAAGCAATTACCTTTTCGTCAAAAAAAATAAAATGTAAAGCAATTAATTCATCAATTAAAAAAAAGAGTGTAAAACAATTAATGGAATCAAATTGAATAAAAAAGTGTAAAACAATTAATAGAATATCATAAACCGATCTTATGAATTTGACTCATTTAGTTGTACATTGCATTATATATACAGGAGGGTCAGGGTTCGAACCTCGGTCATCCTTATTTTTTAATCAAACAATTTGTTACTTTTAAACTATACAACTATGATGCATGGGTACTCCGTTTTAGATAGAGTACCGCTACCGGGTACCGGTACGCACCGACGCCGTACCTAGATTTTTTTTTTTTTTTTTGTAATGGGTACACGAGTGATACATTTCTGGTACGCGCGTGGTACACCAATCAAAAAAACACTATTTTTCTTCTTCTTCTTTTTCTTTAATTTGTTATTTTATATAAATATTTAGGTTTTTTATTTTTGTATAATATAAAAGTAGCACCTACTGCTAAAAAATAATAAAAAAAGCAGCCATTGGAATTATTCACTCATTCATTAAAAATGAATAGACTAAATTCAAAGAGAATTGAAGATCTAGTTTTTTTATTCATACAAATTTTCGTATTCTCTCGAGAAAGAGAAATAGTAATACTTATAATGAAAGAGCAACAAAAATGTGGAATATTCGTAGAGATGGATGAGATTTATTTAATATATAATTGATATTTTTGAAATTGTTAGTCTTTCTCACGATAAACCTAAATTAGAGGCCGCTCTTTTTAGTGATGATGAAGGTGGAAACAATTGACTCTTTTTGAGCTAATTGCTTTTTAATTTCATATTTTGATGTTTTTGAACAATTTGAATTACTTTTAAATTGTGTGTGATATTTTTTATGTTTAATTATTATTTTAACAATATAATTCTATTATTTGATTTATATAATTATATTTAAAAAAAATTATAGGGACGTAACCGTACCTATGTTTTTCTAAAAATGGCGTACCTCGTACCAAAAAAATGTAACAAGTCTGAAGTTGGGTAAACCAACTCTATTAATTTCAAAACTATCTCTAATACCTAAAGGAAGATCAAACTAAGTAGTAAAGTTGTCTAAATGCAAACTCATGTTAGCTAAACCATCAGCACAGTGATTACCCTCTCTGTACACATGTGAAATGATAAAATTCATGTTTCTAAGAATGACAGAGCAGTTGAACCATCGATTTCTTAGCTTCCAAGGCACCAAGGAGTTGGTCTTGAAGGCTAGTACTACCAAAGAAGAATTTGTCTCAAGCCATAAATTACTCCAATTGTTATTGTGAGCTATTTCAATGGCTCTAAGCGCACCTGCAAACTCTGCAAAATAAGCTGAGGAAGGGCCGAGATTTTCAGCAAAGCAACAGAGAAAATCAGCATTACTGTTTCTAAATATTCCACCACACGAAGAATTTGTTACCATGTTAGCTCCACCTGTATTACATTTTATCCAGTTAACAATGGGAGGTTGCCAGATAACTTCCTTAACCATATTAGGCCTACGAGGATGCATGTTGATGTTAAACTTTTTCAAGATGGCAAAATCTCTAATAGAGTTAGAAGAGCAAGTACTAGTATGATTATCAGCTAGACTAATATTGGAAGAAATCCAAGAGATAGCAGATCTCCAATGAGTAACCTTATTATTAAATCTACTATTGTTTCTAGCTAACCAAACAACATTGATAATATTAATGATAGCAGATTTAATGATAACCTTACATTGAGCTGACCAAGAATTGACACATAAATTTCAGATGTCTTCCATTGACTGGAAATGGATAGTTAAGTTCAACAATGTAGCTAACCAGCGCCAGAGATTGAAAGCAAAGCTACATTCAAAGAAAAGGTGGAAGTAAGATTTTGTTGAATTGCGACAAAGAGAGCAGCAAGAAGCAAGATTACAACCCCTTGCCATAAGAACATCATCAGTGGGGACTCTACCATGCATCAACCTCCAAGCAAGTAAGGACTGTGATGGAGGAACCTCTTTGCACCAAATAGTTTTAGCCCAACTCTTGGCTGGGATATGCAATCTTTTGAATTCATAAGCATCCTTCATGGAGAGATCACCATTAGGACTAGCTGTCCAAATAAGATTATCCTTCAAGTCTTCAACTGGCAAAATAACTTGTTGGACTCGGCTTCTTAAATTAGGAAACAAATCATTTAAATAAGCAGGAATACACCACTGATGACTTCTAATTAACTCACTGACTTTAGAAGGAAGCCATATCAGCGTATTAGGATGAATTTGAAAAGTTTGAATCAGAGGGTCACCACACCATGCATCCTCCCAAATGTTGACTAAAAGGCCATTACCAATTTGCCATCTAGAATTCATCAAAACAGTTTGGTATTCAGATTTTATTCCACTCCATATTGAAGAATTAATACGGTGTGAAATAATATGATCAGGTCTAACTACTCTGCTAATGAGAAGTTTGGCCCAATCTTCATTTGATTTCAGTAACTCCCAACAAAGTTTGAGATTTGAAGCTTCATTAAGACTCCTTAATGACCTTATAGCTAAACCACCTTCAACATAAGGGACACAAACTTTTTTCCAAGCCACTATTACCAACTTCCTCTTGTTGATATCTCCACTCCAAATGAAGTTTCTTGACCAAGGCTCTATTTGGGAAGGCCAAAAAACTAGCTTATAGCTTATAACTTTTAGCTTATAAGCTAAAAGCTCTGTTTGGTAACGGTCATTTTACTATGAGCTTATAGCTTATTTTACTAGCTTATAGCTTATTTTCAAATGTTATTTCAAGTAGCTTATAGTTTTTAGCTTATAAGCTATAAGCTATAAGCTAGCTTATCAGCTAACCGCTATTTTTACCAAACAGAGCCCAAGTTTCAATGGATTTGAGAAGAGAAACAGGCCATGAGTAAACCGAAATGCTATAGATTAACATACTTTGAATGATAGACTTCACAAGTTGAGCTTTTCCTGCAATTGAGAGAAGGGAAGCCTTCCAAGCTGAAAGTTTAGCTTTAATTTTATCAGCAATAGGATAGAAATAAATAGCTTTAGGTCCCCCTTTAAAAATCGGTACCCCCAGATAATTAAAAGGTAAGCTGCCAATTTTGAAACCAATAAGATTAACAATTTGAGCTAGCCTTGTTTGAGAAACACCACCAGAGTAGATAGTAGATTTTGAAGGATTTATAATCTGTCCAGAGGTGAGAGCATACCTAGTAAATAAACTTTTGAGGGCATTCAAACATGATATTTTACCTTTGCAAAAGACCATGATATCATCAGCATATAGACAATGAGAAGGCACTTGAGCAGTTCTAGTACCTTTGATAAGGTCCATCTTTCCACTAGAGACCAGCTGGGAAATTCCCCTACTCGGCACCTCTTCAGCTAAACAAAACAGAAGTGGAGATAATGGATCTCCCTGTTTAACCCCTCTCTTACAATTGAAGAACCCATGTTGAGAACCATTCATTGAAATAGACAGTTTGGCAGAATTAAGAATAGCCTTAATCCAGCTACAAAAGGTCAAGTTAAAACCAAACTGTTTCAGAACTTTAAGAAGAAAAGTCCATTCAAGGGTGTCAAAGGCTTTTGCAATGTCAATCTTCAAGGCCAGGTTGCCACCATAAGATTTTTTGTTCAGAAGATTTATTGCTTCAGAGGCTAAATAAATGCAGTCTTTAATGTTTCTACCCTTTGCAAACCCTCTTTGCTCAGGAGAAATGATTGAAGGTAAAATAGAGGCTAGTCTGTCAGCTAATATCTTGGAAATAATCTTAAACTTGAAATTAGCTAAAGATATAGGCCTATATTGATCAATGGATTCAGCATTTGTAGTCTTAGGAATGAGGATTAGAGTGTTTGAGTTATAGTTAGGCATAATCCAACCTGTCAAGAAAATTTGTAATACTGCATTGATGACATCTTCATGAATGATATCCCAATAAGTATGGTAGAAAAAGGCTCCAAATCCATCAGGCCCTGGAGCACCATCCTCGTTGAGATAAAAACCTGCATTCTTAATTTCTTCTTTAGAAGGAATCATGGTGAGCAAATTGTTGATATTCTCATCAATTAAAGAAGGGATAACTTCATCTACAAGCAAAAAATCCTGCACAATATTGTTAGTACAAAAAATATTTTTAAAATGATTCACAACATGCTCAACAATCAAAGAAGGTTGTGTAATCAATTCATTTTCATGCTTGAGAGAGGATATAATCTTTGTAGTGTTTTTGACTTTAGCAACTCTGTGGAAATAAGTAGTGTTTCTGTCTCCTTCAAGGTGCCAGTTTACTCTAGATTTTTCTTGCCACAACATTTCTTGTCTATCAAGAGCCTTACTGAGGTCATTTTGTGCAACTTTTTCAAGAGCCATGAGTTGGTCAGTATGCCCTGTGGTTTGAATTTGCAGTTGAATATCTTGCAGGTGTTTCTTTGCGTTAGTAACAAATTGATGAACATTCCCAAAAACATCTTTGTTCCACACTTTCAACTTGTCTTTTAAACTCTTAAGCTTGCTGCTGAGGATAAACATGGGGCATCCTATAACTCTTTCGCTCCAACAAGAGTTGATAAGATTTTTACAATCATCATGTAAAGTCCACATTTTAAGAAATTTAAAACTGGACTTAAAATTGTGGATGTGAGTTTTACAATCAAGTAATAAAGGGTAATGATCGGAATTGTTCCTTAAAAGAGTTGAACAATCAATGGTTGAACAAAGATCAAGCCAGGCTTGGTTGCTTATGGATCTATCTAGCCTTCGCTCAGTGTGTCTTAACCCACCTCTTCCATTAGACCAAGTGAGATGAGCACCTTTGTTAGGCAAATGCAACAAACTATTATTATCAGTCCAAACTTGAAACTCTTCCATAGGTAACCTTGAGGGAGTATGAGAGCCACTGTGTTCATGAGCACCCATAATAGAATTAAAGTCTCCAATAAAGCACCAAGGTAAATCATGTTGGGCTTGAAGCATATTTAACTTTCGCCAAAGCTGTCTTCTTTTCACATGACAGGTTGAGGCATACACAGCAGAGAGACAAAAAGTTTTTTCATTTTCACAAAATGAAAAACTTACTTGTTGATCATCAATAGACAAAATGTTAGGATTCAAACTTAATTTACAAAAGCACCGGAGGTTAGGGAGCAAGCGATCCCTATTATTCAAAGCAAAAAACTTGAGATCTAGTTTAGCTAACCAAGAACTAGAGAAACTTGGAAAATTTATCCAAGGTTCAGATATAAAAACAAAATCAGGTTTATTATTCACAATAAATCTTTTTAAGGCCAACTTTGAAGGAGAATTGGCAATACCTCTAATAAGTGTAGTTCAAATGGTAACTATCAGAAATATTATTGAAGTGGCCGAAATTCGAACCTCGCGGAAGAACCTGAGTTCGATTCCTGGATGGAACAATTTCTTGACCAAACTTACTTACCTCGCGGCCGAACTCTAAATTACTATGCCCCCTTCCCCTAGGAACCAGAGGGTTATAAACAAAAAAAAAAAAGAAGAAGAATTCGAAGCTGGAATTCCACATTTAAAATATTAAATATGTGAGTTTAGTCACTGGCAAGGCCGACCAACAGCCAGGGTACCCAACTCTACAGAGCAATATTTTTGCAAGGCCACGTAAAAACGAATTAGTAGTATATCAAGTATGGCCCTTATTGATATATATCTTGTACACAACTTTTCAATAGGGATGACAATAGATAGGGTATGGGTAGGATATTATAGTTCCCGTCTCCATACCCGCAGTTTAAAAAAGTACTTGTACCTGTCCTCATACCCGCGTGGGTAGCAACCTTTCTACCCGTGCTCATACCCTATGGGTACCTAAGTACCCATACCCCTACCCGTTACCCGCACTTTTACTAAAAAAAATCGACCAGTTATAAAATATCATATCATTTTAATAAAATTAAAAAAATTCAAATATTTTAATGTTGAATATTGAAAACTATAAATAAAATTAGTACTAACCTCACGCTAAAATTCATAACTTTGTTGACATATTCACATTATATTTGCATTATGTTATAAATAAACATTTTGATTAAAAATGTGTAATAATTTCATAGTGTTGTATTTATTTAAATTGATATACATATATTATTATTATTTAATAATATAAATAAAATAAATATATATTATGTGGGTATGGGGCGGGGTGGGTACTAAGGTACCCGTACCCGCTATTTTTTGTGGGTAATTACCCATACCTGTCCCCATACCTAAAATGCGGTTTTTTACCCCACTCATTGTGGGATCCACTGGGTATGGGTTAAATTGTCATCACTACTTTTCAATATTAATTATTCAAAGAACTCCCTTCTTCCTTTGTCTTTTTTTTTTTTTTTTTTTATGGAAATAACAAGTGTCATGAATGAATGTATATATATTTTTATCCCCCATTTTTTAAAGAACTAGAGAAAGAGACCATATATGTTGGTTTAAACTTAAAGTTCAGGTAAGTTAAATATCACTGGTGATTGTTATTTGTTACTGTCAAATTATGAATTTATGTTTTCTTATATAGGTTCTTTGGTTTTCAAGAAAAATAAATTATGGTAAGAGATTTGAGCAATACCAACAAGATAAAGGATATCTCTTTTTAAATAGGTAAAAAAATTGATGATGATATTAAGTGAAGTTTTATTTGATTTATTGATTACAATGATGATATTAAGTATTTTATATTATTGATTTATTTATAATTTAAAAAAAAGATAATTTTTTTAAAAAAAAGATATTTTTATAGGGATTTATTATTTATATTAGAGTTGAGCCTCCAATTTGATTGGAACAACCTTGGTCATTAAACTACTTGACAAAAAAAAAAAAGACAGTTTCTTCCATGAACAACCAAAGGTGAAATACTTCCTCCTAAACCTCTGGCATGCCCCACTACAATCCATTTTGGTACTAGTTTGATTCTAAAAAATTCCCAATTCAAATTGTATAATTTGAAATAAGAAAAATATACTTCAAATTTTAAATTTCGAGTGAAATTAATACTTCCTCTGTCTCACTTTATAAGGAAAAAATATTAATTTTTTGGTCATATTATAAGCAAAAAGACAATTTTTTTTATCATATTCAACATTTTTACTTTTACTTATTCTTATAAAATTAAATGCATATTATATTTAATTTGCTAATTCTCTCATTTTCCAAGTAATCAATAACCAATTGAAATTGTCTTTTCATCATTTCCTTAAAATTTATTTCAAAAAATGGGACTTCGGCCCTCATTGACACAAAAAAACATATTTAATTTTTTTTTATTTTACTTTTTTAATAAACATGAAATAATATTTTATTTTTACTTGTAAATTAAGACAGATGAAGTGTTTATCGGAGGAGAAAAGGAAGGATTCTCTTCCCCAACACTTTTTATCTCCCGAAATTATTTTTTTACCCTTGTGAAAAAAGTTCAGAACATATTTTCCAAAATAATTTTGCTGTTAAATATAAGGGTCATGCTAACTGTAACCGGTGCCCAAGGAACTCAAAAAAAGAAAGTTTTAAATTAAAAATGTAATTTGAGGGGATAAAGATAACTTAGGCAAATAATTAAGCTTTTATGTTGATTTATAAGTTTTCAATGACAAAAATTGTATCTTTATAAGCAAAAATTCATTTTATAGATTTATTGAATTATTTATGTATTTAGACTAAAACGTAGACCAAATACATAAATAATTCAATGAACCTAGAAAAAGAATCTGTTTATATTTGAGAACGAACAAAGTATTTTGAAAAACTTATAATAAGACAATTTTTTATTTTCATAAATTATTTCTCATAAGCTCAAAAATAAGTTAATTCAATTATAAGAAAAAAATATTAATTCAAATAGGTTCAAAAGAGTCATGGAGGAAGAGAATTTTGAAAAAAACTTTTCCGACCCCTCCCCAATTCTTTTTCACCCCCTGAAATTCCAATTTTGCCCTTGTAAAAAACTCCGATTTTTAAAAACCGAAGTTTTTTTGCCTTGAAACCACATTTCGGTTCGTAAAAACCGAAATTTACAGTTTTTTACAAGGACAAAATTGAAATTTCAGGAGGTAAAAAAGAATTGGGGAGGGGTCGGAAAAGTTTTTTTCGAGAATTTTTAGGAGAAAAATTTGAACCAATAATAAACGGCCCCATCAAGCCCATAACCCAAATCCATCCCGCGTATATTAATTCGAACGGGAAAAAATCCCTTGAATTTCGCCTTCCCGCTTCCCCCAAACTCTTCAAAATTTCAGCGCCTTTCTATATATAATCACCCTCTCTCTTTCATTTCCCAAAACCCTCTCTCTCTCTCTAACCTAATTTCTCAATTCACTCTCCAATCTCTTTTCACGATGGCAGCCAAACGGAAAACTAGGTCATCATCCACCTCTGCCATCCGTGATGCTGAAACCTCAAAAAAGGTGAGGTCATCCTCTTCATCGTCCTCCTCCGGTAACACGAAGAAGAATTATCGGAGAAAGACGGATCTGGTTCTTGATTCTTTGCCCGTGAAAAAGAAGCAAGATAGTAAAGCTGTTCCAATGACTATTGATGGTGGTAAAGGTAATGGTGGCGGTGATGATGAAGTTTCTAACTCAAAATTTCTTGGAGATCCGGTTCCTGATGTGGAAGCTAAACTGCGTTGGCCGAAACGGTATCAAGAGAAGGTAAATTTATTTTTACAGAATTACTGAAAAAGTTGAATTTGATGTGTGAAAATGTTATATGATGCGTACTCTGTAAATGTTTCAGAATATGATGAATTGAATCTGTGTTACTCTAGATCTATGGCCCCTTCTGGTTTCGTATATAAGCAAAAGTTGTTTTTTTAGTTCATTGAAAAAAATCACTTCCAATTAATCTAAAACCTCAATTTTACTTATATGAGATCGGAGAGTGGTTGTTCTGAATTTTTAACCAAACATGATTTTGTTTATAATTAGGGATGGAGGAAATATATTGTTTTGAAATGTAATTTTTTTTATGATTTTTTTAATATTAGAATAAATTATTTTTTGTTATGGGATGAATTGAATGGGTGTCAATGCAGATCTATGTTGAAACTTGAAAGTGATTTTTTATGAACTTTCAAGTAAACTCTTTGGATTTTGTGTCAATGTAACGTCTTTTGGTGTCAAAATTAAGTAAATTATTTATGTGTAAACCCTTTGAATCATAAATTTGATGATGATTGAACCGGAATATATCTTAGTATTATTTTTGTAATGGTTATTTTCATAGTTAAATTTTTAGATTATAGTGTTTGAATAATAATTGAAAAAACCTAGAATGATATGTCTACCGATACTAGCATAATGTACATTGTATAAAATCTATTGAATTTTGATTTTATAATATTTGACCATTGTTACCTATTAATTCTATTTTATTTTGTGATTTAGGAGAAGAAGAAATCCAATGGATCAAAGTCAAATAGGTAAGTTATAAATTGTGAGAATTATTCTTTTAAATTATTGTAATACCTACAAAATCATGTAGGCTTAACCCACATGAGTTGATCTGGTTGTAAAAGTTTGAGACCTTAGTTTGCTCCATTCGAGGTCTCATGTTCTTATCTTATCGGTGCCACTGTCTGTATTGGGGCCGTCAATACTAAGTGGAACTCTCACTTTAAATGGGCACTCTTGGATGCATACCTCATTAGTCTGTCCCGATCCTTAGCCCAGATACTAAGTCTAAAATAAAAACCATTTCCTGTATTAAAGTAGTCCTTACAGAGTGAAATTCTGACTTTATATGAGCATCCTTGCAGGTGGACAATAAAATTAATGTCTATTAGATTAATCAGTCTTTAAGCTCAATATCGAGTCATAAAAATAATCTGTTGGTTTGTAGGGTTCTTGTAATGTTTTTTTTTGTTGTTGATTGATGTTTGTTTTTATGCACTATAGTGATGATGAGGAAATTATTCGAGCTAGGCATCACTACACAGAGGCAGAAGTTGATGGGGGTGCAATTTACAAACTCTATGATGATGCACATGTGGAAGTGAGTTCAATTCATTGCAGTGTTTATGTTTGAGTTCATTTATCGTTGTGTACATTGTTTCTGTACATGTGGGTGCGATTTACAACTTGTTTGATTTTAAAAAAAGAATAAAAACCCATTTCAAGCTTTTAACTACAAATTTTCTACATATTTTTTTGGTTTGCTTGTACAATCATGTCCCATAACAACAGAGTTATATTATAATTAATTAAATAATTTAGATGTTCAAATTTATATTATTAACTACACTTTTACTTAGTTGTTTGATTAGGTCTTTTATTTAAATTATTATTTAGTTGGATTTCTTAGCCTTTTAAGTATTTTAGGTGGGTACATTACTAGCCATTGTATATATTGTCTTTGAGACACTTTGTAGGAAACTAAAATCAATCAAAATGTTTTATTTGATAAATAAATCATTAATAAAACATTTTCATTGATTTTGGTTCCCCATAAGGTGTCTCAAAGACATTATATATAATGTTAATATTAATAATGGATCATACCTAAAATGCTTAAAAGGCTAAGAAATCCAACTAAATAATAATAATTCAAATAAAAAGGCCTAACCAAACAACTAAATAAAAGTCCAATTAACGATATTAAATTTGAACATCTAAATCTCACCCGTTAAAGAAAGCAAAGTCCTATGTCTGGCCTGTAATAGGTTTATTTTTTAGGTCTTAGTATGATCTTTAGAAAATCTGATATGACTTGTTAATCTATTATATATGGACATTCAAATAAATAATTATATCTATGTTTTAATAGACCAATGAACTAAAAAACTAGTGAGATTAAACTCACTTTTGTTATTTAACATGACATTTTAGAGAATTTGATTATATGGCATCATATTTTAATTCTAGTTTATAATATTTTTATATAAAGCAAAAAATTAATGTAGGATAATAATCTTAAATTTTTGAAAAAATTGATAGATTTATAATTGAATATATGATAATATTAGTAATAAAAATATTGTTTGTATTTACTTAAATAAGGTTGACATATTAGCCTTATAAAGCTTTTCTTATTGTCTGTAGTCTAGCCTATTATGCATATAAATAAATAGTGGCTTTAGCAGCTCTATAGCAACTCGCTATGGTTCTATGATATGCTATTTTATACAAAATGTTGTCAAATAGTTTCATTAGTAGGAAAAGGATTTGAGTTTGATTGTTTTGCCACTTCTGAGGTATTGATGCCTAGTTTGCTAATATGACTATCTACTGCATCATCATCAAGTTGAATATTTCTTAGTGTTTGTTATGGAAATATGTCATTTATTTTCGTATCATGGTTTGCCTGTGAAGAGAATTTAGTTTACTAAACATAATATTTTTCACTTGGCTAATTCCAAATGTGATTAATATTTTTTTAATATTTAGGGCGAGAAAGAAGGGGAAAATTATATCTGTAAAATTATTGAGATGTTCGAGTCAATTGACGGAGAATTGTTCTTTAGGGCACAATGGTATTATAGAGCAAAAGACACCGTAAGTTATCTCTTATGACATTATATATATTCATGAAATCCTTGAATCGATTCAGAAAACCCTACGATTATGTCTGAGTTGATACTGATTTAGGTTGAATACACACTACCTTGCAGGTCATTAAAGATCTCGGACATCTTATTGAACCAAAACGTGTTTTCTTTTCAGAAGTCCAGGATGACAATCCATTGGATTGTCTTGTTGAAAAGTTAAACATTGCTCGATTACAACTAACCGTAAGTTAGCAGATTTTTTATTTTTTAGTTTTTTGCTGTAAGCATTTATTTACAATTAGTTATAGTATTTCATGAATTTGTTATTAAATTTAATTTCAGGTAGATTTTGATGCAAAGAAGGAACGAATTCCACCTTGTGATTATTACTGCGACACTCTCTATCTTCTGCCATACACTTCATTTGTTAAATTACCATTAGGTTTAGTTTCTTCTTTATACCTTTAGTAGATGTAATTATTTCTCAACTTTTAAATTCTTATGTTATTTCAAATTTGCAACACAGAAAACAAGGAAGCTGGTAGTGAGACTTCCTCAACAATTTCTTCTGATAATGAAGTAAATTGTAAATCAGAGGTGAATTCAAAACCTGCCAACACTTTAAATAGTGTAGAAAATAAAGAACCAGAGATTAAGTTGCTAGATTTATATTCTGGTTGCGGGGCAATGTCAACTGGTCTATGTCAAGGTGGAATTCTATCCGGGTCGAATATTGTTACGGTGAGTTCTACTTTTCCTGAATTTGAAAACGATCAATTAAATAGTTTATGATTTGGTCTTTGTTTTGATTTAATGTTATCCATTTATTTTTATTAGAGATGGGCAGTTGACATGAACAAAGATGCTTGTAAGAGTCTTAAACTAAACCATCCTAAAACTGAGGTAATTATATATTATTCTGTTTGTATTTCTGATTCTTTTTTAGACTGTATTCAATCATGCAAATACTGTCTTAGCTTGCTCTTTATGTTGGATTTAGAAAATAAAATGTTAACATTTTGGACCAAGGAAGCATTTGTTTTTATTCTATTTTTTTACTGATCATGGCTAACTTAATCTTTTACCATTTTCATATAAATAAATAATCAATTTTGAGTCTTTAAGTTAATTAATTATGTCTAATTTTGAGTTTTTACTCGCAATTTTTTTAATTTATTTAATTTGCATATTCTTTAAGTTCTTAAAGGCCAATAAATTTGAGTCTTTAAATTTATTCAATTTAATAATATTAAATTTTAAAAACACACCCTCATGGACCTCCATACCAGCTAGTTTCTAATAATAACAGACTTGCAATAGTAATTTGCATGCCTAGTAGAAATGGTTGTGGGATTCTACTTTGTTCTTTAATTTTACAATAATATAATGATTTTTTAATGCTAAATTCTAACATTTTTTTTCTTTCTAAATTCAGGTTCGAAATGAAACAGCTGAGAATTTCCTCTTATTATTGAAGGAATGGGAGAAGTTATGTTGCTACTTCTCATTAATAACAAATGTGGTTCCACATGAGGAATATACAAAGCTTTTTCAAGAGGAGGAGGAAGAGGATGATAGCACTGAGCATGAAGAGAACACCAGCGAAGAAATATTTGAAGTTTTGAAAGTTTATTCCGTATCTTATGGGGTTCCAGAAAAGGAGAAGGATGACAAAAAGAAAAACCAAAACAAACCTGGCTTATATTTTAAGGTAAACTTTGTTCAACTTTCTATTTATGTTTTTCGTCGACCGCTAGAATCTATGAAGCAAGGACTCCGATATAGACACCTGACAAGACATGGACACGTCGAAACTGTTAATATAAAAAATATACGACACCACACCGATACTGCTATATATTTATAAAAGATCTAAATTGAGAATTGAAATATATACATGTGCATTTAACCCCTATGGATATGTACATTTAATCCCTAACTGATTAGCAATGTTGTTTTGACACATCTTTAACCCATTTGGATATGGGTCCAATGAGAGTAGAAGCAACGAAAAAAATCTTTTAGGGGCACTTGTTCGACATGTGTTGTACGAGTGTCTTATAGGTGTCGGACACCGACACAGAATGTTGAAGTAAATAAAACATGATTTTTTTTTACACTTGTCAAAGTTGTCCGCTATGTGTCGTACGAATGTCAAACACCGATGCATGTCAGACACTACGACACACCTAATCATAGAGGTGTCCATGTTTCATAGTTTAAAATACCTTATGTGTTTTGATCCTCCATCCTCGATACAATTAATTTGAACAATTTTATCTTTTATATTGCATGTTAGGTTTCTTGGAAGGGCTATGGTCCTCATGCAGATTCATGGGAACCTATAGATGGTTTAAGGTGAGATACAATGTTTCAAAATAAAAGATAAAGTTTGGGAAGTGTAGAATTGATTTGAAATGTTTGAATGTTCTGTAATATAATTGATGTTTGCCTTAAATTTATTATTCAACTCATTTTCATGTGAATGTATCTAAACATACTTAACCGTACATTTAACTCACTTTTACAAAAGTCATTCAAAATCATTTGTTACCACTGCATAACCAAACATATTCTCAGTATTTTTCTTGCAAATTCTTAGAATAGTCTGATGTAAATGCTCATATTTGGTTGATTTTGTAATACTTAATTTTTGAAATGGTTTGTAATCTTCATTGTAGTCTCCATTGTTTTCTCATATGTATTTTGCATAGTTGAAATTAACTTGGATTTTAATTTTAGATGCAACATTTATTAGCTGTGTCCTAAATTTCCTATTTATGGTGAATGGTGGTTTCTTTTTGTTTGTTCAATTTTTGATAATTGAAATAATTTTGATGCAACAGTAATTGTAAGGAAAGAATAAGAGATTTTGTGATTCGAGGCTTCGAATCGAGTATCTTACCATTACCGGTACGTTTCTATTGATTTTGGTAAAATATTTAAAAATTTATTGTTTAACTTCATTAACTTGTCACTTAATTTTTTAAAATGTAGATTTCAATGTATTATCATAACTGCATATTTTAACTAAGCATGATTCTTTTTTTCCAAAGTTGTTAACAATTGTTTTTATGTAGGGACTTGTGGATGTAGTATGCGGTGGTCCTCCTTGTCAAGGAATAAGTGGTTTCAATCGCTTTAGGAACAAATTGAGTCCTTTAGAAGATGAAAAAAACCAACAATTAGTTGTATATATGGATATTGTTCAGTATCTTAGGCCAAGATTTGCTTTGATGGAAAATGTAGTCGACCTTGTAAAGTTTTCAACTGGTTATCTTGGAAGGTATGCGTTGGGTCGGCTTGTTCAAATGAATTATCAAAGTCGTATGGGAATTATGGCTGCTGGAGCATATGGACTTCCCCAGTTTCGCTTACGTGTCTTCATGTGGGGTGCCGCTCCTTCTGAGGTAAATCTATTGTTCTTTAGTGTCACAAACTGACCTTCACCTATTTTCCTTTGTTAAATTGGAATATTTTGTATTTTGCAGAAGCTGCCTCAATTTCCATTTCCAACTCATGATGTCATAGTACGAGGTGTTATTCCTTTGGAGTTTGAGGTATAGTTTATTTGTGAATTGCCTTGAATAATTTTTTTAAGGGAGTAATGCTACATGTACGTTTGAAGCAGAAGTTTTGATATGAAAGATGTTTATAATGCTTGCAGGGAAACACAGTTGCTTATAATGAAGGCCATACTGTTAAGCTGCAAAACAAACTTGTATTGAAAGATGCTATTTCTGACTTACCTTCGGTATATTTATTCTTTTTGTTGTTTTTTTTAGTTTTTTTGTCTTTGTTTTTGTACCAATATATGCATTAATTAATATTTTTTTGTTGCAAACTTATTTAGGTTGAAAATAATGAACTTCGGGATGATATGGAATATGTTGATCCTCCTCACACAGAGTTCCAACGGTTTATTAGACTAAGTGAAAGTGGTAAGATGTTCTTAGACTTTAATATGTTTTTGATATAGAATCTGTGGTTCATTTTTTCTTTACAACTTATCTTTTAGAGTGGTTTAAATTGAATCGTCAAGAATTTGATATATACTATCCACATTCTTTCGATAATACTAATATTTTGTTTAAGTATACAAATGATTCGTTTGACGATCTTTTTGAATTGCCAAAATATGATAAGTCATGTACACACTTAGCTTTTCATGTGTGTTTACTTGCCAAAGTAGCAATTTGTGATTTATTTAAGGAATTTGCAGAAATGTTAGGTATTTCGACTGAGAAGAAATCTTCAAAATCTTTGCTTCATGATCACCGTTCTTATAAAATGAATACTGATGATTATCAACGTTCGTGTCAGATTCCAAAAAGAAAGGTATTTGACGATCCTTTATATTTTATTTGCCACAAAGAAAGGTATCTGATGATTAACAATGATTGTATATGCTTTGTTAGGGAGCATGCTTCAGAGATTTACCGGGTGTGTGTGTACGCCCTGACAATACAGTTGAATGGGATCCTAATGTGAAACGTATATATTTGCCTTCTGGAAAACCATTGGTAATAAATCTTTTAATTTGATAACACAGAAAAATTAATGATACTATTACTAGCTTAGTTTTCCAGAAATATAAACTGCAATGATATATCTTTCTGTTATATGTACTTTAGGTACCGAATTATGCAATGACTTTTGTGCGAGGAACTTCATCAAAGTAAGTTTATAACATAAAATAAATGAAGTAATTTTGATTTAGTAATATAATATTGTCTCTTAATATTAGAAAATTATTTCTGATATTGTTTGTGTTGGTATATTCTTAGGCCATTTGCTCGGCTATGGTGGGATGAAACTGTTCCAACTGTTGTGACGAGACCTGAACCTCATAATCAGGTATTAGTTTGAGTGTTTATGTAAATGTATGCATTTTAATTTTGGTTTTGATATGTGTAATTTTTTCTCCATTAGACCTCTTAGCGAAACAAATCCTTTATTCTGCTTGTATATGCAAAGCTTCTATAGTTTCTCGCAGCAATACTGTGATCCGTGCGTAATATGAATATCATGTTTGCACTTTAAAATGACATTCGTTATTTATGTTTTATCAGGCAATTTTGCATCCAGAGCAAGATAGAGTGTTATCAGTTCGTGAAAATGCAAGACTTCAAGGTTTTCCCGACTTTTATAAGTTATGTGGAGAGATCAAAGAAAGGTAACTGACAATGTTATTTCTGTTTGTAGTCATATGGTTTATATTCACCAGGAAGCTAAATTCTAACTTATTGAATAAGTAGCTTCATTTAAAATAAACTTATACTAAAAAAATAAGTGTATATTTTCATAGATACATTCAAGTTGGGAACGCGGTTGCAGTTCCAGTTGCTCGAGCTTTAGGATATAGTCTTGGCCTTGCATTTCAAGGTGTTGCTGGTGATGGACCATTGTACACATTACCTGATAAATTTCCTATGCATAAAGAACAAGTTTCCTCTGAATCATCCGAAGAAGTTGCTGAAGAAGTTGCTTAATGTAACTTAGTTTGTATGATTACAATTTATCACATACTTGGAAGTTGAATTTGGATTATGGATGTTTTTTTGGTGGAATTATTATCATTGTTGTATTGCTGTATAACACTATTCTTCAACATTGTTATTCAATGGTTAAAAAAGCCATTATTATGTAACACAATGCAACATTGTTACGTGACACTATTCTTTTAGTCTTAACTTTGAAATTGTTAAATATGTATTAGTTATCTTAATGATTTTTACATTATCTATTCATTATTAGAAAAATATCTATTCATTGTTGACGATAATATTTGTTGACATCCAATTAGTATTGCATAGTATTTTAAGGTATTGTTTGTGAGTTGATTTTTGGAGAAGTTAAAAAAAATATTTTTCTTTTTTAAATTAAGAATGCTATAAAATGTTTGAAATATGATTAAAGTATTATATAATCATTTATTATTTTTTTAGAATAGTTATAATAATTTATTATTATTTTTTAATTATTTTAAGAAAATATTTTATAGTGTTATTAATTTGAAAAACAAAAATAAACCTTTGCCTCCAAAAAATAAACTCACAAAGCTTAATTTTTTTCATATGTGGATGGTACCTAGAGCTGTCAAATGGGCCGGCCCAGCCCGATCCGGCCTGCTAGGCTTGACAAAATAAGTGGGTCAGTCCGGCTCAGCCCAATTATTATTGGGCTACCATTTATCAAGCTCGGGCTCGACCCTCATGGGCCTTGTGGGCTAATTGACCAGCTCAGCCCATTTTATTTTATTTTTTTCTTTTTTTTTAATAGTTTTTATATCATTTTTGATGTACTAGTTCTTTATAATTATCAATTTTATAGAGATATTATTTGATGCAAGTGTAAATAATTTTTACATAGACACTAAATATCAATTAAACTCTAATTTTAGGTAAATATACCGTTTTTATTAAGCTTACACATTTAAATATATTTTTTATAATAATTTATCAATTAAATGATAATTTTTCATTAATAATATTTTTACAAAAATGACATAAATGTGTTTTTATCAATTAAATGATGGGCTAATGGACCAGCCCAAAGCCCGGCCCGATTTCTATATGGACTAAATGGGCTTGGCCCGAAAAGGCACGATAGCATTTTGGACTACATTTTGTTAGGCCCGGCCCATCCAAGACCGTGGGCTTATGACCCGGCCCATTAGCCCTGCCCATTTTGACAGCTCTAATGGTACCATAAGGACATCTTTAGCGCTCGGTGCGCTAAGGCTCTGTTCTCTATAACTATCGTCATTAGCAATCATCTATAGAACCAAAGTGAACTATCTTTCAATCAAACATAGACTACTACTCTCTTTTTTTTTTTTTTTTTCCCGGTACATAGACTACTACTCTCTTTTTTTATTTTTTTTTCCCGGTACATAGACTACTACTCTCTTTAGTTGTATATATAAGAAAAAGTTGACTTTTTAAATTCATTGTAAAATTGATGTACCTAGACAATAATATTGTCTATATATATTAATTCTATAATGAATCTAAAAAGTATATTTTTTCTTATAATAGGACCGGATGAAGTATTATTTTTGGAACAATCAAACATTAAATACTATTATTTTAAATATTCAAATCTGATTACAAATAAAAAAATAAAAATATGTGGGATCATGGTTTTTTATAAACAACGCCCATTAAAATTTTCTCACTAGATCACACCCTTTCATATAAATAAAAAAAGTTTATTAAAAATTTAATTGGATGCATCTATAAAATTTATTTGCTTTTATTATTTTAATACTATCCTAAATTCTTAATTAGTAATTTTTTTTAGGAATTTAAGCTGATGATTTTTATGTATTAATTCATTTTTCACTTAAATGGTTCATCACAAATATATATTCAAATTGTTGTGGATATATTTCTCTATAATTACACATGAACTAAAGGTAGACGGACAATAATGTGAATAATTAGTAATGTGAATAAATAATTTGAATATAAATTATTGAATGTGACACATTGCATGAAACAATTGTAATGTTTTTGGAGTAAAAAAACTATAAATAACCACCAATCCCTCTCATTTCTATTTTAAGCTTGTGTTTCAAAAAACATACACACACTCTCCCATTATCAAATAATAGATATAGAAAATAAAGTAGAGAGAGAGAAAGAAAAAAAATAATAATGAAAGAGAGGTGGTGTTATGTTGATTTGTGTTTGTGTGGTGAAAAATTGAAAATGACATAGAAATAGGCTCAAACTCAATGAATGCAAAAAAAATTCTTGTGTTTTTGTGATGTAAGAATCAACGAAGAATTGTTCTTCTTGAAAGAATAACAGAAAATAGAAAAAAGGGTCCTCACAATATCAATGCCTTCCTTAGACTCTCTTGATTCCTTCCTCTTTTCTCTCAGCTCAGAAATTTATTCCCCTTTTGGAATTTTCATTCAAATTCAGGTAAGTCTTCCATTCAAATTCATCGTACAATGTATGTATGTATACAAATTCGAGATATAACGGAAATTTGATTGGGCAAGTGGTAATGGACTCGGACATATGAAGTATGTGGTTAGGGGCTCAATTTTCAACTCTTGCATATGGTGAAAATCCAACTGGGAGAGAATAATCTATTTTATAAATCCAATATGTTTCCTCATAAAGATTAATCACAATTAAATGATGATCGATACTTCGGTCTAATAACATGGTTATAAAAAAAATATAAATTTGAAAATACAAAATTTACAAAATAGGAAAAGACAAAATTTACAGTGGCATTATAATTTTGTTGAAGTTCCAAATTGTATATGTTGAGAAGTTCCACATTGTATGTGAGACGGTCTAGCCATGAGCTACAAACTGTATGACTATCTTCCACCAATGCTTTTCCTTTTACAATTACATGAAAATTATTTACAATCTTCAATATGCAGGGATGTATAATTTGCTTACTCCTAGCTTTTGGGTGGGCTGCAGCTGCTTATGTCAGGTACTCATTAACTATGAAGCACCGACACAGACACAAATATGACACTAACATTGAGACATCGTAATAATTTAAAAAAAAATAAATCTGCATGTGTCATTGTCGTGTCAGACACCAAATACTCTTTCAATCTGAGTTGTCCGTGTTACATAGGGCATTAATGTCAAACAAAGTCAAGAAACTTTAAATTTTTGTGTCCATAAAAAATTTGCATAATTTTTTTTTTGTCTTGCAGGAAAAGAGAGATAAGAAGAATAAGGAAGAGTGTGCAGAATGGAAATAGCTTTGCTTTCATTTGTCAGGATATCAATGAACTTGAGCACTCCAATCAAGTCAATTTGCCAAGAGTAACAGTAATTATGCCCCTAAAAGGGTTTGGTGAACACAATCTCCATAATTGGAAGACTCAGGTATAAGACACACACCACTATAACTTTGATAGTATGTGAATTCTTCAGCAAAAATATAAGAAAAAAATGTTATAATGTTTGAAAATTGATTATTTTAGCCAATACCTTTTACTTTTTTGTCTAAGACGTGTCAACTCAGTTTTAAAAGTCTGACCTTGTAATCTCAAGAGACAAAGTTCGAATCCCCTCAGAGACAATTGTAAAATGACAATTAGTGTCAATTTTCCTATGTAGCATTGACACTTAACATTGAAGGCAAGTCTGGTGTCCTATGTGAGTCAGTTTCCTACATTGACACAACACTAACATATGTAGTTACATTCAATTATTCTATTTTCTCACATTATTACCAATGTCAATGTATTAGTGTCTCGATCGGTGTTGTATCTGTGTCACTGCTTTATTATATTGGTCATTTTTGTATTATCAATGTTTTTCATTTTTGAAAGGAAACTTTTGTTTCTTATTGTTTTGTTCTTTTACATATGCAGTTAACATCTCTATATGGTGGTCCTCTAGAATTTATTTTAGTGGTAGAAAGTACAGAGGATCATGCTTACAATGCTGTATCAAGACTATTATCAGAATTTGAGGTGCAAGTGAAACTCATATTGAGGCTTGATTCTATTGTTTTGGTGCCCTTAAATGACTTAATTTCAGTTTTTGAACTCTCTAATGAATTAATCATTTTATATATTTCACTTATATATATCTGGTTAACATATGCAGGGTTCTGTTGAGGCTAGGGTACTTGTAGCTGGTTTGTCAACAACTTGTAGTCAGAAAATTCACAATCAATTGGTAACTTTTGTTGCATACATTTCTTGCTATTATTTTCAAACACAATGTTGGTGCCATACTACATATTAGTGTTTTCATAATCGATCGGACTGGCAGTTGAACCAGGAACCGATCAGTCAGCCGGCAACAGTCAGTTATAACTGGATTGATATGGCTGAACCGCGGTTGGATCAACCAGTTCATTTCCCCCCATTTTCTATCCATTTATTAAATATTATTTATTAGTTATTTGGTTCACTTGATTGAACCAACTGGACCGTGACCTGGAGGTCTTTGGTCTGATTTTTAAAACATTGATATATAAGAAACCTGGTTTTTTCATGGTTACATGTAATTGGAGTTAACATAAATTGATGCAGTGATTCATCTTAATTGTTACATTGACTAGTTGTTGGAAGCTATGAAGCACGGGCACAAACACTAACACTGAACAACGACAATAATTTGAGAAAATGACATAATTTAGTGTAATTATATGTGTCGGTATTGGACACCGGTAAGTCGCCTAATCCGAGGAGTGTCTGTGTTTCATAGGTTGGAAAACATAATCCGTAGAACACATCTATATAGGAACTACTTTTATTTAATATTAGTGCATTTTCATTCTTGTTGATTAACTAAGTGATTGGACTCAAGTGTTAATGAGCTTTAGTTTAAAACAAATGGTTTGAGAGAACCTTACCTAAGTGGGAATTCTAGCTGGTACAATCTTTAGCTAGACTTTGCTTACCTCCAAGTCGAATTTCGAATTATTAGGATCCCCTTCCCCTAGAAAGTGGAGGGTTAAGACAAGAAAATTAGTTTGTCCTTTCTTGATGCATTTTACCAACTTCCTCAGTATGACAATAGTATTGGCAATTGAGCAGGTTGGAGTGGAGTCAATGAACAAAGACACCAAATATGTATTGTTTTTGGATGATGATGTGAGGCTACATCCTGGATCAATTGGTGCACTCACTCATGAGATGGAAAAGAATCCTGAGGTATACTTTACAGATATGAAATTCGGATTGCATGCGGTCAGTAATTCTATGCATTCACATGGTTAGCTCATCGGTGTCTGTTGACTACTTGAATGTGTGGTATTGCCGACTGCAGACAATCTAAACTCAAAAATATGTGCATCTATGGTTCTACTAGTCTATAATTATTTGGTTACAGTCTTTAACTGTTTTGATGCTTAACAGATATTTATTCAAACTGGATATCCTCTTGATTTGCCATCTGGAAGTTTAGGGAGTTACTGCATCTATGAATACCATATGGTACACACTAACCTCTAGATTTATATGTCTCTAAGATTGTGTTTCTTCTATTTTCCATTTTTACCTATCTGGTTTTTTTGGTGTTTTACAGCCTTGTTCAATGGGATTTGCCACTGGTGGAAAAACATTCTTTTTGTGGGGAGGGTGCATGATGGCAAGTAGCTTCTACTTTTTTTCTTTGGAGTATAAAAAAAACCTTACATTCTAACAATTTATTTATTTTTCTCCAGATGCATGCTGAAGATTTTAGGAAAGATAATTGTGGTGTAGTCTCAGAACTTAGAAATGGTGGATATTCTGATGATATGACTCTTGCAGCCATAGCTGGTGAGTCATTGACACTACATCAGCATTTCTCATCGAAAGTTACACCAAATCTCGGTGTCCCCTTTATATATAAGTATAGATTTATTTATTCATGTTTATTCCGTTTTTTAGGGGCTCATAAAAAGCTCATTACGTCTCCCCCGGTTGCGGTTTTTCCTCATCCACTAGCAAGTGATCTTAATTTTGGAAGGTTTGTTGTAATCATCATTCACCTGTAAACTAAAATTTCATTTCTGCATTTTCTGTTAAATAATGTTACATATGCAGGTACTGGAATTATTTGAGGAAACAAACATTTGTTTTGGAATCATACACAACAAAAGTTAACCGTGTGATGAACCGTGCATTGTTCGCTGTTCACTGTTATTTGTCGTGGGGATTTGTATCGCCATACATTATGGCTTTAGTTCATGTTGCAGCAGCACTACAATTTCACTATAAGGGTTACTCAGTTGATGAAATGGACTACACTTCTGGTGGTGAGAACACTACTTTTCCTTTTTAGGTAGGTTGTTAGTGTTTTGATTCATGTGTAAACAATTGGTAGGATTCAAGAAATATACTTCCGGAAAAAAACTACTGTCTCGAAATATACTTTCGAAAAAAAACCATTTTTTCTTGTCCGGAAGTATCTTCCAAACATAGTGACACGGTCTTAGACACGGGAGAACCTTTCCTTTGACCTATGGTGAAGACAGAAGCAAACTCATCCTTGACAGAGTGAAAGGTTCTCCCGCATCTAAGACCGTGTCAATCTGATCCTAGACCAGGGACCATAACACATAGTTGTGGTATTTTGAAACGGTGGGGGCATGCCTGGGAAAAAACAAACCAGTGCGGAAAAGAAGATCCCGAGATTTATGCATTCAAGACAAATAGATAACTGTTGCAAAAACAATAAAAGAATTGATGAAATGCATTGAGATGAACTTTGAAATTATGATTTACTGATAGTTCGCATTCTCTCAGGGTTATCACTGGTGTACTTCCTAGGCATATGCACTTTTCTTGAGCTTCTTTCAATGTGGAACTTAACAAGGATAGAAGTTCAACTTTGCAATATGTTGTCACCAGAAGCACCTCCACTTTCTATTGCTAACTATAATTGGTGTCTTGTAAGTAATTATTTAAGCTCTTAATCCAAAATATTAAGCCATTCTCTAAGTTTGTAATGATATATGAGAAAGAGATTAAGTTATACATGGAAAAAGCATTGTCATCACCATGTTAATCTAAAAGATTAAGTTAGTATGAAATAGAGAAAGAGATGCATGAATTAACATGATACCAAAATATTTTTTGAGCAGGTATTCATTGCTATGTTGGTGGATAACTTTCTATATCCTATATCTGCGATTCGATCTCATTTCTCTCAATCTATTAATTGGTCTGGTATTCGATACCATTTGAAAGACGGGAAAATCTGCAAGGTAAGTTGGTCAAGGTTGAATAACATTATGAGAACGCTTATCAATAAGTACTTATCGTACATGAACTCGTGTATAAGTTGTTTCTATCATTGAAGAGAGAATAAGGGCAAACTCTGCAGACATTGAAAACAACTTATAACGACAAACTATTTGAAGGAGCTTAAGAAGATACATCGAAAATAGCTTATGAACAACACATCATAAGCTATTTTCACAACTTTTCCAAACACTTGCACAATGAGCTTATGAAGGTCATTTTTAATGTTTTTCTTCAAAGTTTTCTCTTATATTCTTTTATTTTGTATATTTTTCAGATAGATAGGACTCGAACAAACAAGGATATGGCTCCAGTTTTCACAGACTTGGGAGGAAAACTTTTACACGGAAGGATCGGTTTTCCTACAAAAGGCTCATTGCTTAATTCATTGTCCAAAAGTTTCAAACAATCCCGTGAACCGAAGAGAACTGAATAACTATGAAAAAATGGCTTCATTTAGCTTACAAATTCTGTCTAGCTTCTTTAGTTAGGTAGAATCCTAGTTACATATTTTTTTCATCGCTATGTTTCAATCGATATGGCGATTCATCTTGTATAAAATTTTGTAATTTGTAAAAATTCAGTTATGTAATTCATGTATAACAATCAAGAACCACTAATTGTACATATAATGGTTAATTGTACTTACAGTTAATGTTTCACATTCAATTTTATGATTCAATTCTTCTGTTACGCATAATATTCTCGGATGAATCCAAAATTTTAACAATTATAAGACAAGACATGCTATTACCTGGATAATCCTATGTTCATCATAATGAAGCACTTGGAAATGACAGGATTACCCTCCGACTTCAAACAGTACGACCTTAACTACTGTCTAATGAAGATACATGATCAGCGAATGAGTGAAAAAATGAGGAGCAACCGGAAATAGAATATTGGAATTGTGAAATCACAAATTTCTTCAACGTTACAAACCAACCAGCTCCGCTTAGAAACTGCAAGAGTATAAATGAATACAAAATATTTATAGTTTTTTTTGTTGAGGCAAACATACTTTTCGACCGAAACTTAAGTTTGCAATGGAAATCCAAACACAGTATTAGCTATTGCTCCAAGTCTCCAATGTAAAAGTCCTCAATCATGTCAAAGACTCGAGTTGCATGCTGTGGCCTGCAATGCAAAGGTAGAGAAGTTATTAATAAAAGGCAGGATTGTGAACTTAATTTCCGAAAAAAGTACATACAGAGGGATAAATACAAATGGAGAAACGACCAATCATGAGATTAAGCTTTGTTAAAATTGACGTAAAATTAATGTTGGAAGTGCAATTTAACGAGGTTTATAATATAAGTTATGTGCTAACTACTAAATTGGACTATGTTCAAGCGAAAGCGGTTCAAGTTGTTTTGTTAGAAAATAGAACTGATATGACCGTACAAAATTCAGAAATATTTCTTCATCACAAACACGGTGTAAGGAATTTATGCATACCCGAAAAATCCTTCAGTTGAATCATCTCCAGCATGTGCTAGAATGGCATCACCACCTGGATGTTCTTCCACATATGAGGTAACGTCGTATACCTTCAATGAGTTAAAGACCAAAAGATGTAAACTCTGGATCAGTTATTACAAAGGTAAAAGTGCCAAAATCATAGCATTAGCAAATAAAGTAACCAAGATAGATAGGATTTAATGTTGAACAGATGATTTGATATGAAAGAATAGTACATTCATAAAAGACTATACCCTGTTCTTGATGATTATCCAGCAATCTGTTCTTTTGTTATGCAATGTTACTTCAGTTTTCTTATAGGATTTTGATGTCTGCAAGCAAAATACAGTGTACATTATATGATAACAATTGGATAAAAAATGAAGCTTAAGGTAAGTGTAGTTTCATGTTAACTATCTTCAGGCTCATACTATGAAATACAGACGCTATACTAACACTGACACGTCAACACCGATAATAATTTGAGAAAATGGAATAATTCAATGTAACCACATGTGTCGGTGTCATGTCGGATGCAGACACCAGACAAACCTTCAATTTGAAGTGTTCGTGTTACATAATATTAGAAAAAAGTGTGATAGTTTTCCTTCTAAACGCCAGGAGGATCCTATCTTACATTAGGCAAGTATAAGCTCAAAAAGATGGTAGGTCCACTCAATAAGTGAGGTTCTACACCATACCTGTCCTAAAGTTACTTCCCCTAGCAACCCTAAATTTGAAAATGGTAGAGTTCTAATCCTCAAGCATTCAATCTCATCATTATGATAAAGCTGATTTAAAGGTGCCCTATAAGTCATGCCTTTGGTTTTAGATTATGCTCAACTGAAACAAGAAAAAAGTCTATAAAAAAGATTAAACCATGTGTCATTAAGGAGAGTGCTACTAACCATTGTACTTTTTAACACACTTTTTCTCAATACTCTCTTTTGTTGAATAGATATGTTATGTAGGTCTTAGAAAGCACGAACATAAGACGAGACATACATTGGATACAATATGGTTCGGAACGGTACAAGGTGGGAAGACAGCAAATTTTAGAATACATACAACTATGATAAAGAATGAAGTGTGAATTACCAATTGAGTATTTAAAGCTGTAGAGATCGGTCAATTTGGTTCCTCATATCAATAAAATTTCAAAATAATCACTGAAATTTAAAATCTTCGATCACATTAGTCCCTTCATGATAATTTAGGGACTAAATTAAAAGAACTAACGTGATTAAAGATTTCAACTTCAGGGATGGTTTTGAAATTTCATTAACTTGAGAGGTCATTTTGTCTAACACCTACGATTTCAACTACTAAATCGGCAACTCACTCATAGAAGTTAATATAAAAAACACAAATTAGTTAGTTTCACTTTCACCATGATCCAAAATGTAGTTCAACAAATTATGTCATTCATGGTAAAAACAAAATAGTAACACAATAGAAATCACCATATTCAACTCAATATGAAGCACCGACACTCCTCAGATTAGGCATATCCCAGTATCAGACACACGTCGGTTTGGCATGTCAGACACTGCCACTGTCGGTGTCGTGTCCAGTTTCCGTGCTTCATAGATCATCAATGAAATAACACATTTCACAATAAGAAAAAAAAGAAAAAAGAAGCTTAGCTATGCAATGAATAAATACCTTATCATTGTTTGTGCTGGGACCATCTTTTCCTTTATGTCCTAAGAATGATGGAAACAAATCACATCACATAAATGAATACCCAAAAGTTTAAATCTTAGCACAATGACATAATTAATATAATAAATGAAATCAAAAGAGTGTGAAACAAAAAGGGACCAACCAGATTTGTGATGTTTTGGGTTGAAAAGAAGAAAAACAACGAAGACACCAAGTAGCAATGCAAGTACAATTAGCAATACCATTTTGGTAAAGTTGGAAACTTTGAAGCTTAATTCAATCTGAAAATCCAAAAACAAGTAAAGGGTATATTAAATTAAATCATTAATAAGAATTATGAATTTTCATGTTCATAATAACAAGTAAAAATTACAGAGCGAGAGAGAATCAAGTGATGTTACACTGACCAAACATGAAGAAGATCAAAGAAAAACAACAACGTAGGAAAATGTGTGACGAATTATTGTTGATTCATGAATTGCGAATGAATGAGTTGTTGTGAGTCAAGCCAAGTAAGAACACTACACAACAAACAACACACAACACAGTCGTGATGTGAGCTTGGAAGTTGGAAGTGAGGAGATTGAATTTGGGCTCAAATGGGCCTTGCAAGAATTGTTATTGGGCTTTCGACCCAACTTTAGGTATTTTTCTCTTTGCCCCCTGTTTCTTCCGGATTTGGATCATCTCCAATTTTTTCTCTCCAATAGTCCAATTCCCTCTCCAATTTTTTTTATGTGTCTTTCTCTCTCATCATTTCTTCTCTCTCATCATTAATTGTTTATTTTTTATTATTAATTTCTCTCTCTTCACATGAGAGAGAAAAACACATAACAAAAATTGGAGAGGATCCAAATCCGTTTCTTCCGGCTCCCGAAATTCCAATTTTTTGCCCTCATAAATTTCGGAAAACGTTTTCTAAAATTCAATTTTTTCGGAATCTATTTTTTTAGATCACATTTTCCAAAAAGTTAACTATTTCGAAAAACATTCTTGGGCTCAAATGGGCCTTGCAATAACTGTTCTTGGGCTTTCTACCCAAGTTTAGGGAAGATTTCTCACCCCATCTTTCTCTTATCTCCTGAAATTTCATATTTGTCCCTGGAAATAAAGTTCGAAACTTAGATTTCGAACTTTTTGTTTTGTTTCCATCATGGAGTTTTTTTAAAAGAAAAAAAATTCAAAATCTACGTTTCGAACTTTATTCTAGAGACAAAACTGGAATTTCAAGGAAATAAAAGAATGACGGGGGAGAAAGAAAAAACTTTAAGAGTTGCTTAAAGTAATCCAAGTTCACAAATATTTCTTAACCATAAATTATTAAGGATTAATTACATTTTTTAAGGGTCGTGTATGTTGTTACTGATTATAAAAAAAGAGTAATTTTAATATTCAATAATTTAGAATTTGTTTTAAGGTTAAATTATATTTTTGATCTTTTAAGTTTTACTTTTGATCCCTTAAATTTTTCGTAATTTTAATATTCATTAATTTAGAGTTTTTTTAAGGTTAAATTATATTTTTGGTCTTTTAAATTTTGCTTTGACCCCTTAATTTTATTATATTTTATTTTGGTCCCTTAAATTATAACTGTTAGGTAATTTGATCCCTTATTTTTTTTTCATTTAACTTTGGTCTCTTATGTTATGAATTTTGAAGGAAAAAAATTAGAGTTGGACAAATATACCAACTTACTCATGTATATTTTCCCAAAATAAAACTTCAGTTGCCTAAAAACAAACTTATCCCTAAGAAATTTCCAATGCAGAATAAAGCTATGTAGATCTTCCTACAATTGACGTAAAGTATTCTTGTGTACCAAAAAAATGAAGTAAAATATTCTTCATAAATGCACCCCAAGAAAGATATTCTTCATAAGAAAAATAACATGAAAAGTTTACACATTTCATCAATGAAGGTAGAAAGAATAGGAAAATAATCAGCACTTGAACCTTTCCCACTCTTCAGTATTAAAGGAGTAAGGAAATGTTAACAATTGATTACATACAAATGAAGGGTCCACAATTCTTCTATATGCATGCACACCCGACCTGGATTTAGTAAATTCAAAAGTAGGTGTAGTCACAAATTTAGGCCGTACAATCTTAATCGAACGATTCGGATGTCAATCAAAATTTTATATTAAAATAAAAAAACTTAAAATCTAAATTGTCTGATCAAAATCAGACAGTTTACAATTGTTGAATACATGTGGTACTCACATAATCTGATTCCATGCACATCATGCAAAAGCATAAAAGTAGGGACATAATTTATGCCATATGAAAATTTCAACACATACCATCATATCAGAATAAAAGACTCATTTAATTTGTGTTTGGTTTTGGGATTAAAAAAATGATTTTCAATGAATTGATTATGATGAAAAATATTAGTTGAATATAAAATAATTTATGTTTGGATACATTTATGTTAAAATATAAGTTGAACAATATATTCAAGACTAAAAATAAATTGTAGAAGTCAAAAATTTAAATTTTAATTTCAAGTTAAAATCAATTTAGTGACTAAATCAGTTATAATCAAAAGTAAAATTGCACATACATTATGCTAAATTATAATTTATCATGTAAAGAAACACTGTAATCTATATATTCTACATCACATCTCTATCAAAAACCATCTTACTATATAATAAGCAATATTGGTTCCTAACTTCTTATAACAAAATGAAATATGAATTATTTCACATTAAATAGGCCAAAAGTTAAGAGAATATGAGAAGCATTGGTGGAGAAAGAAAAAGAATAATGCAGCTTATTAATTAAAGTATTTCCTGTCAGTTACCCTAACTTCGATGCTAATGCAGATTGTTCAACAAGCTCTCAAATTTCTCTCACACATTCCATTTCCAAATTCCACACAAACATTATACCTTGATACCATGTTCTTTTTGTCGGTAGACGAAGTGACAAACGTCACCTTAAAACTCACACACACAACTGTAAAGATTTGAGTGAAGGTGTTTAACCTAATGTTGAGAATTAAGTCTCACATCTGTCGCGAGATGACCTAAATATATGTTTATAAAGTAGAGATGATTCTCACCTTACAAATCGGTTTTGTAGGGTTGAGTTAATTATGTCAACTCTCAATTTTAAAATGATATCAGAGTCTCTCTATGATCCGCTGGACCGCCTGCTATCAGGTTGATAAAAGTATCCATCATATTAATCACCAATCACAAGGAACCGAACATATCTAAGAATATATACAAAGCATAAACTTTCTCTACTATCTCTATCTCAATTCATATTCCAATTGGTACCAAAAAAACACATATCAAAACCAAACATGGGATGTTGCTTCCGTGGCTCAAAAACAATGCCACCAATGGAAAGAAAAAACTCCATGATTCCTATAGCTTCTTCCGCCGAATTCGCAACAAAACCAAAAACTCTAAGACAAGAAATTCTCATACAAATTCCAGGATGTAAAGTTTTTCTAATGGATGAAGGAGAAGCACATGAACTTACTCAAGGAACATTCATGATCATTAAAATCGTCGACGAAAATGTTTCTTTAGCAACAATCATAAAAATAGGAAACAATGTTCAATTTCCTTTAACAAAAGATGAACCAGTTGTGAAAGTTGATTCTCTTCATTATCTCTTTTCATTGCCTGTGAAAGATGGTGAACCACTTAGCTATGGTGTTACTTTTCCACAACAATTTTATGGTAGCATGGCTATGGTTGATTCTTTTCTTAAGGAACACTCTTGCTTTTCTGATTTGAAATTGAGTAAGAAGAAAAGTGATCTTAACTGGGAAGAGTTTGCTCCATCTGTTGAAAATTATAATCATTTTCTTGCTAAGGCTATTGCTGGTGGAACTGGTCAGATTGTTAAGGGTATCTTCATGTGTAGTAATGCTTACACCAATCAGGTTTGAATAAACAACTTAATTAAGCGCTTATCATATAAGTATGTACATATAATTTTTTTATAACAAGATAAAATAAACTCAATTTATTTTCATATAAGTTATAAGTTGTTTTCAGTTTTCACAAGATATCCTAGTAAGCTTACGGAAACTCAAACAGTCTTCTAAGTGTCTATGCTAGTAGATAAGCTCTAATAATCGGAACAACCCTTAACTAAACGCTTATAACATAAACGCTTTTCCTATAAGTGTTTACGTATCTACTACTTCTATATAAAAGATAAAGGTTAAATTGCACTTTTGGCCCTCTAACTTTCACAAACTTGCGATTTTGACCCATAACTTTCATAATAGTCCTTTTTGCCCATAACTTTAGCCCCTTATGCAAAATGTTGCCCCACTTATTTTGAAAGTCAATGCACATGTGGACAACGACTCATTGCTCGCGTGTGCATTGATTTGGTCAAAATTTGTGGGGGGTAGAACCATTTGCAAAAGGAGCTAAAGTTGGAGGGTCAAAAGTGCTATTATGAAAGTTAAGGGGTTAAAATTGCAAGTTTGTGAAAGTTAGAATGCCAATGTTAACCGAAGATACAATAATGTCAAATTGTTTATGTATATAAACTCTCCGGGAGAGCTTATGAAAATTAGTTGAAAACAATTTATGGACAATGTGTTTTCATAAGCTTTTTGAAATTGAAACAGTCTCACAAGTCGTTATGCAAAAAGATACTTCAAATAAGTCAATACAAGACAAACTCTCTTTGAAACGGTCTCACAAGTGCTTATGGACATAGTGTTTTCATAAGCTCTTTGAAACATTAAAAAATTAAAATCATTTATTCTCTTAGTTGTTTTGAAATCAGGTTCAAAAAGGAGGACAAAGTATCCTAAATAGTCCTTCAGATAATAAAAATGGTGGCATGGTCAGAGAGAGTATGAGCAACAAAACTTCTGGTGCCACAAAGAACAACAGAATGAATGAAAACCTCATACGGTACTCGAAACTTATCTTAAAAGTCGTACAAACGATGGTTTATAATTGGTTAACGGTTTAAAATATTTTACACTATAGTGCATCAAAATTAATGTTATTGATTATATTCTAGAAGTCATAAATTAACTCTGATTAATTTTTTCATTTGTTTGAAATATAGTGTGAGAAAGTTGACAAATATGACAGAAAAGTTATCAAAATCATTGCTTAATGGTGTTGGAATAGTGAGTGGATCAATGATGACTCCTGTCCTTAAATCTCAACCAGGACAGGCATTCCTTAAGATGCTCCCAGGAGAGGTTTTGTTGGCTTCCCTTGATGCAGTCAGTAAGTAAAACTCTTCTCATAAAACCAATTTTGAAGTTCATAACGATGTAGCACTGAATCACTGACACTTTAGATTGAAGGCGTGTTTGGTGTTTGACACGATACTCACACATGTGATTGGTTACATTTACTGACTTCTTTTTTCTCAAATTACTTACTGTTGTTTATGTGTTAGTGTCATGTCCGATGAACGCGTCTTTGTACATGCTTCATCGGATTTCATAAGACTAGCAATAGCATGCTTTCAATATATTATTTTATATAAGTGGTAGCTTTTAAACTTGATTAATGTATTATCTTTTAATGCCACAGATAAGGTTTTTGAAGCAGCAGAGGCTGCTGAAAAGCAAACTCTTTCTGCCACCTCTCAAGCTGCAACCAGAATGGTGTCTAATAGGTAAAAAGCACTACATTACTACCAATTTATGTGTTGAAATGAACTATCTTAACCTTAATGTCCGGTTCCCAGGGGAAGGCTCCCTGGTAATCCGAAATTCGGCCAAGAGGTATGTAAAGTCTGACAAAAAATTGTTCCTCTCAGAAATCGAACTTGGATTTTCCTGAACAATTTATCCTTATGAGTGAACATACTTTTTTGAGGACAATAGTCCAAGTTCAAATTTGTCCTGAACTTGGATTACTTTAATTAAATATTAACCAAATCAATAAAAATGAGTGGAAATCACAAAATTGAATGGTAGATGAGGAAAATAGTATCAAAGTTAACAAGAGTGTGATTTGCTTATATAGGTATGGGGAAGAAGCAGGGGAAGCTACAGAGCATGTATTTGCAACTGCAGGACATGCTGCTAATACTGCTTGGAATGTTTCTAAGATAAGAAAGGCAATAAATCCAGCTTCTTCAGCAGCAGCACTGAGAAACTCTGCTAAAAATACAAGCAAGTATTAGATATTAATATGAAATCATGTTGCTTTGTATCTAACAAATATAAAAGGCATGGATTTTTTGCCTTTAGAATTATATATGTAAGTATTGTTGTGTTGGTGTGCCATAAGATGATTTAAGAATTGACAAAACTTGATGAAAAAGATGGTTCCAATTTTATTTGGTACATATACCAAAAGACAAGTCATTAGAAACTCACACACATAGATTATGGCGTCCGACCTAACAATTTTGACATTTCTGCCCTTTTAGCTAGGATTTGTGGACAGTTGGTTCCAATTTATTTCCAAATCTAAGAGAGATATCTTGCTTGCCTTTTTATTTGAAAAGTGTGGAACAATTTTTTACCAGACTTTACTTGCATCTTGACCGAACTTTGGTGGATTATCAGTATCTTCTTCTCCTAGAAATAGGAGGGTTAACACAAAAAAAGAAGTCGTTTCAACACATTCCCTATTTACCCTTCTTTTTCTATATAAGATACCAATGATGCAATGTAAAGAACTATATGGATAGATGTTACAATAGAGTTTGGATCATATCAACAGTACGATGATTTGAAACTATAACTTATTTTCTAAAAGGTTACTTGCAGGTTAAGTATTGTTTAATTTGATATTCTTTTTACCCTATTTTCCTTATATTGGCTAACATCCACCTTAGGAGTGCAATGGAAAGCAAAGAACTATATAGACCCAATTTTGAATTATAACTTCAATTTTAATAGGTTACTTGTTGTAGCTTAAGTATTGTTTGATTTTATTTACCCGTATGTTTTTTCGCTATTGGTTAAAATTCTGTTGGGTTTCAAATGTGAGTGGTTAAGTTCCACAATGATTATGAATGGAAAGATTATTAGATATATAAAGATTTCTCCATATAAAGATTTCTCCCGCGTTAACCCGAACTCCCCAACACATTCATCTTACCAATTAAGGGGGACCGGAATATGGTTTTCTCCTCGAATAACCTCCAATTGGTTAAACAAAAGTGATCCACATTTATAATCGAGCATACTCATGGCTTCTTTCAACCAAAGAAGTGTTCACATTAACACCAAACTTTTGCGAAAGTTCATTTTTTAATCTGGACACCAACATTTATCTCCCACGAATCACGATCAATGTATCATCTGCAAATTGTAAATGATACATTTATCTCCTGTTGGTTGTTGTTGTTGTGTACTTAAGTAATGGATTAATATTTTTATAATTAGAAAACATGATATTGTTTGTTAATGTCTGTCCTAAATTGGAAAGTTACTATTATATAATTTAAAGAAGCAACTTGACATAGAAAGAAAATCGACAATTAAATTTGTACACAAGAGTGTGAACACAATTCTTGCTTTAACTGCTCCACTCCCTTCAATTATGAAATATATAAGTACAAGATATTGATCATATGATGCATGCTCTCTAATACTAATAAATAAACATTATAGAAAAGAAGAGAGTTAACCATTTTTTAAAGTTGTTTTTGAATCATGATAATTGTGCGTTAAACAGTTAATTAATCATTCAAAACTAGGGTGAGGAATGGAAGTGTCGTAGGATTCCATTATCAAGTTGAAACTATATATCTTGTAAAAAACAAAGGTTCTTTTTTTAAACAAAAAAAATGTTTATATACACAAGTCAATAGCGTAACTCTGCTTGCACCAAAAACATCATGTCATGTTGAGGACGGGGTCCGTTTGGTGCGCCGGATTGAGAGAAAGAATATTATAAAATTAACGTATATGTTGTTATTCATTGTTTGATGCACCAATAGGAAAAAATAAAGTTAAACTATTACTAATCCTATCATGTTGGCTCTTTGTTATTCTTTTCCTTAATTTTTGGTGGGTTAGCAACCGGATAGCAAGGATAAAACTTTTTTTTAACTATGGCTTGTTGTTATTTTCTATTTTATTTTAGTTTTTTGTTAGGTTTTATTTATTTATTTTTATAATAGTTAGGTTTGTTGTTTTCTAAAATCATTGTTTTAATGTCAAATAAAAATATGAAGAATTTTTTTAAAAAAGTTATAGATTTGTTTTGGTTAATTTTGTCATTTAAACATAATATATATATTTTATCATGTTGATATCATGTGTGCACCACACACACACACACACATGACATTATATGTGCCTATCCTATCACTATCCTATCACTATCCTATCATTTCCTTATCCAGCTTTTTTGAAAATATATACTATTATAATTATATATTATTTTTGGTGCATGCAGAGTGATGCTATTGACTTGTGTATATATTTTAATCATATTTTTTTTTTTTACTATAATGGTATATATTTTCAAAAAGAAAATATATTTTAATCATATATTATTTTTTTTCCTTCATAATTTTGTTAGTTTTAATCATGTATTAGGAAACACAAAAAACAGTGCAATAATATATTAGAAAATATATTTTTAAGAAGTATCAAAAAGAAAATATTTTTTTCATTATTTTTTTTATTTTTAGTATAAACACAAAAAGAGTGCAACAAATAGAAACACTGTCCTATATAGAGAAATGATATTGTTATACATTTGTTTATACTACTCGTCAATGCTTTATTTTATTTTTTATGCCTTTTTCAATCTCTCTCTCCCTCCCCCCTTCGGTGTCGTCTTTCTTACTCACCGGTTAGGATGATGTCGTGGTGGTGGCTAGTGAGAATGACATGGTGGTGGCGACCAGTGATGCTGATGAGAGAGATCAGCGAGAGACGAGGAAGAAGAGGGCAAATTACTAAATTGCCTTTCCTTTTATTAGTGAAACGAAAAAATTATCGCTGTCTAAAATTTTTTTGAAGCATTTATCCCTGTCTAAAATATGTGTAGAAACAAGTGTCAAAATAATAAACTTATCTTATATATTAATGACATCATGTGTGATAGTTGTACGGTACAATATATATATATATATATATATATATATATATATATTTCTTTTTTACCATAATTTCTATCTTCATTATAACATAAATGACATATTTTGCCAAAAATAAATAAATAATAATAAATGACATATCAAATTAAAATACGTTTTAATTTGTAAATATATTGAAATGTCGAATGGCATTTTTTTTTAATTCTTCATACCTTCCGAGAGGGCAACGCCTGTGCTGACTACTTAGCAAAGCTTGGAGCGAGCAACACGGAGGTCTATTCCTCAATTGCCTCCTGCTGGTTTAAACCTCTCTCTGCTAGCTGATGCTAGTAGGACTTGGTTCTCTCGTTAATTTCTTGTACTCCCTCCGTTTTTTTTAGTGTCCAGTTTTGTCGGATTTAGCGTTTCTATTTAACTGTCCATTTTGTGTTTTAAGCGTACGATTTGTCAATTGTACCCTTTTTTAATTACACTTATCTTTTTCAATAAATATTTTTTTTATATATTTGAAAAACTAAAGGCTTTTTTTAAAAAAAAAAAAAACAAAAAAGTTTGTTTATTTTTATATTCTATTGATAACAATAATCTGAAAATATTTTTTTTGTATAACAATAAATCTATTGGTGAGGGTATAATAGGAAGATAAGATGCAAAAATCCAATTTCTTAATTTGGTATTACTATTCTAAACGGACACTTAATAAAAAACGGAGGGAGTAGTTTTTTTGTTTTTGTTGCTTGTTTTGCCTTCTTGTACCAAAAAAAAGAATGACATTTTTTTTTTGACTTAATTGATTGATATTGTTGTATGAAAAAAAATAGTGATCTCTTATTATTTGTTTATACAAGAATATAGAAAAATAAAGTGTCCGTCTAATATGAATTCGGTCTAAAGATAGAAACTTCTACTTTTAATAAATTTAATACAATATATTTATTTTGTTTTCTATTTTTAGTTGTAACCAAAATAATTATAATATTTTTTTTACCAAAAATAAAAATAAGTTCACCTTTAATTGAATATTTTTGAAAAGTTCACCTTTAATTTGGTAATGATACTTTGATCATTAGTTTTTTTTTTAAGAATATATTAAAATAAAATCAATCCCTCAAGCATAAGGTGTGTCGTAGAGAATCTGAAAAGGAGTCATTATACAAAAGATAGACCACAACTTGGCGAAAAAATCCAAAAATTACACAAGAGCTTGGAAACAGTGTAAAGGACTCAGCCTCCAAACTGAGTAATCGAAATCGAACAAAATGCAGCTTGATTTCAACCACCAATTAATACGTTTGAACCTTAACCTTTTCTACTAGCGCCCCAAGCATGTCGGATCCAGATTTAAAGATCATTTTGTTCCGATCTTTCTAAATAACAAGTACCGAAATCCATATGATGGTAAACGCAGTTCTTGAGCCTTTTGAAACGCCTCCAAGATCACATAACTGTGAGAGAATTTCCAAAATATACTTGCAAGGATGCAATGATTAATTTGAAATAATATGTCTATTGGTTTAGTCTTGAAACCTTTTGAGAAGAAGAGTGAATCATAGCATATGTTTCATGTAACATTGTATGATATCTTTTAAGGTTTGCTTCCCTTCATCAAAGATATGAGTTTCTCTATAAATAGAGATGCTCATGAGGCAGAAAGAGGACATCAAAACACATTCAAGCATCATGTTCACATGAGTCAAATTCTGTCTATAATATTCTAAGTCATTTCTTCATTTTCTAGTGCACGAGAGGAATCGAAGAAATTTTATTCTGTAAACTATCCTTATTGATATGTTTGATGTGTGTGTGCAATCCATATCAAGGATTCCAAAGTATCCTAAAGGGGATTCGACGGTATAACCCATTTGCATCCGGCTTACATAAACTGATGGGGGCGAATCAAACCTAAAATTTAGTGTGTTCATACACGCTTTAGAATTTATGTGTAACAACTATAATTTTTCTTCATCTTCTTTTTGTTTATGTATTTGCAGCAGACCCCCAACAAAAATTCTCACAGAAACTGTGAAGAGTGTAAACATGTAGTGTCGTGAAAGACCGACTCAAATCCCTTTTCTACTTTGGTCAATAGTAATATTTTTTATTAGATGCATTGAATCAATAAAACAAAAAATTAAAGAGATTCGTAAGAGTTATGAGTGGTACATAGTAAAGCATAATTTGAAGACACATTTCTTTTTTAGACAGATAATGTAAAGGCACATTTTAAAAATAATAGAAAAAATATCAAATTAATGTGATTTTTTCTTTATTATAAATTATGTTACTGGTGTAAAGTATCTATTGACTTTGCTAAAGATTAATTTCTTCCGGACAATGTGATCGACCATTTTTAAGTGAAATGATATCACTTCTATCAACCACATTTTTTTCGTTAACAAGGCTCAAATAGAAGACTCAAACTCTTTTTTTTTGAGATTAGAAGACTCAAACTTTGAGATATAAAAAATTAATAAATATTTTGTGAACAGATAAGAAATTTTGCAAAATCGTATTTAAGATATGTTGTGAATTCAGTTAAATCACACCAATAACCTTAGTGTGTGAAACAATCCGATTTAAAACAATCAAAACAAGTAACTATGGCAATAATAATAATCAACAAATTAAACCGCGAAAACGTAAAGAACACAATCACAATTGTTTACCCAGTTCGGTGTTATGAACCTACTCTGGTGGAGAGGGCAGCTCTCCGTCCCACCATCAAACTTTGTTCCTTGTTTACAATGAGATTCTCACAAAAGTTACAAGAACACTACTAGAAAAAGTTTAAATACCGACGGAATTTAGAGACGGAATTTATTTCTTCTCTATTAGAGACAAAATTAGAGACAGAAAAGAACAATTAGAGACGAAAACTAAAATATATGTATTAGTGACAAATGATAGAGACGGAATATTTCGTCTCTAAATCATTTTGTCTCTAAATCCGTCTCTACTCTATTATTTTTTTAATTATAAATAGAAAATAATAGTCGTAGACGGATTTTAGAGACAAATATTAGTTGTGTCTAATATTTTCTGTCTCAATATCCGTCTCTAATGAGTAAACTTGTTATTAAAATAGTCAAACTTTTATTAGAGACGGAAAATATCCGTCTCGATCGTCCGTCTCTATTAAATTAACGTAATATTGTTTCAATTTGCACCAATTTTTTGTTCGCTTGGACATTATAATTTTAAACGATTTTTTTCAATGCTCGCCCAAACTAATTATACTATAAAAACATAATAATTAATTTAAAATATATAATATATTATAGCAATAGTAATGTATTAAAATTTTGTCCAATGACACCGTGAGTTTAACTCAGTTGATAAAAACATCAAATTATATATACAGGAGTCGAGGTTCGAACTTCAAACCCTTTTCAAAATAATACCATAATATGTAGGGGGTCGTGGTTCGATCCCCGGTCATCCCACTTAATATAAATTTTCTCTACACATACATCCAATAAAATAACGCCACGTAAATTTTTGGTGAGATATTTTAGGAATTATAACTTATATAAATGACACTATAGTGTGATTTGTTTAGATGCATGTGTAAAAAAGTTTTATACCGATCAATGTATAACAATTAATCTCAACTTACAATATATATATTTTTTGATAATTCAAATTACAATATCACTCTATAAAATAAAATAGTCTTTTATATGAAATAAAATTATACTCCCTCCGTTTCTTTTTATTTGTCGTTTTAGGAAAAAATATTTGTTTCAAATTATTGGTCGTTTTGATCGTTTAAGGTTATATTTTGTCTATTATACCCTCCTCCCATTTTTTTTATTGACCAAATTTTATATAATTTTTTTATTGTATCTTTTTTTTTATTGAACTTTTTCATGTATTCTTGTTATTGTTTTTGTTTTGTTGCTATTTCTTTGGTTGTTTTTGTTTTGTTCCTATTATTTTGTAAATAATTTTTTTTTTAACCAACACAAAATGTATTAAAAAGAAGGAAACCAGAAACAACAAAATAAAATGGAGGGGACATAAACCAAAACTCCATCAAGAGTTGCAAATTCTAAAGCTAGGAATCCCTAATTTGTAAATAATATATTCAAAAAAAAATAAAAATTAGGGTATAATAGGAAGATAAAGTACAAAAATACACTTTTTTAATTTGTAGTAAATTTTCTAAAACGAAAAATAAAAAGGAACAGAGGAAGTATCAAATTATAAATATGTGTTAAGGATAAAAAAAAATTATACTTGAGCCATATGTTAAAATTTTTTTTTTTGGCTTCAAAAAAATTTGTTTTTTTGTTATGTGTTAATTGTTTTTGAACACTATATTATATTATGTGTTAATTTTTTGTTATGAATATTATTATTATTATAAGTTTTTTTTTTTGAAGATTTGAGGCAATCATTCTCAATTTTTTTTTTTTTTTTTTAACAAACATTCTTAAATTAGATATCCCAAAAACCCTAATAATTTTCTTCTTAAGCGTATCTCTTCCCCGGCCTCCATTGGCATCACTCTGATGCTATATGTTTCCATCATCTATTCCCTTACGTTTTCTACTTCTTCTTTTTCAAATAAATTGAATAGTGTAACAAACCATGTCGGCCGTTCCGAAGATGCACTTAAATTACGATGCTCTACTTCTCTCTTTGCTGCCTGGATATCTCTTGCCCAAGGGTGAGTTTGTTTCTACATTCAATCTTTCAATTATTCTTAAAATTGAGAAAAACCCCCAATTTCTATTTTGGAACCGTAACACTACTCAATGTTAAAATCTTGAACAATACCATCTTTTTTTGTGTGTTACTATTGTTTAAATTCTTTTCTTTCTCTTCTGAGCTTGTGTCTAAAAATCATACTACTAGACCAAATTTTGTTTCAAGTCTTAACTTCCCTTTTTCTTTAAGTTGAAAAATAATTTCTTTTTGAGTTTGATTAATGGTATGTTTTATTCATTAGATATTGGCCTTTGTTTCTAATTTGTTTTGCCAGTTATTAACTTTATAGTAGTACAAGATAGAAATTTTAGGATTTCTATCAAGAGTTAGTTGATGTTGGTAAAGCTAATTTGGATGTAAAAGTAACTTGAGATTGTAGGTCGCTCTTGAAGTTTATTACTAATTTTAGATTTAATATCAAATTTTAGTTTCTCAAGAGAATTGGTGAAATTTAAAGTAATTTAGCATAAGTTGATGAAATTGAATGTTAACTAATCAAATCTCAGATTCTTATTCTCACCTCTATATTTTCAATTCGCTAATTTAATTGCTCTTCTTTTTATTTATTTATTTAAGGTTTTAGTTTGTGTTGTTCGAGTTTTCTTTCAATTAGGCTTTTTGATCATCGTTTTACTTTCTCTATATCTCTTGTTAGCAAACACTTAGATCTTTAGGGATTGTGTATATTGTATCTTGGCATGAAATTCTTGTATTTTGGCTTTCAGGGAGTAGATATTGGTCATACTCCAATGTTAAATTAAGGTTTGAATTGACTTCATTGACAAGCTTCTTAGCTACAAGTGTGAGGTAAAAAGAATTTGAAAAATACACATTGAGCTATTAATAATATTTTTATAAGAGATTCACCACCATGATTTGGTTTGGATAAAATGTAACATTCACAAGAACATAATTTTTCTTCTTATAAATGCATGAGGAGATTCATCCAAGTGGCGAGGAAGGTCATGAAATACTTTTTTAGAAGGGACACATATTTGGATTAGGATCTCAAGTCAAGCTGTCACTATCAAAGAATGTTTGAAATTATCACCTTCAATTTAATTTCTATCGATATGGTATCATAAGATAAAGTTGCTGCTATGGAAGCTAAGATCGAAGCATCATTCGTTGAACTTGAGCAAAATAATGTTGAACAAGAAACATCAAAACAAAAGATGGAGCATTGGAAGCAGATTTTTGGAAGGTTTGAGTCTAATATCAATGAAAACTCTCCATGATGTGATGGGTGATGGATGTTATTAACAAATTAGAGATGGATGTTATTGAAAATGATGTGATGAGTGATGAAGTTTAGCGTTAGTTAGTTTCTTTATGTATTTGTTAAATCAATTATATGTATTTTTGTGTGTTGGACAACTTTAAGTTTGATATTTTTATTTAGTGCCGTAGTGGTGCACTTGATACTTTGTAAAAATGAAATATATTTGGTGTCAATTGATATGATTTTCTCACATTCTAGAATTACATATAGTAAATAAAATTCACTATTTGAAAAATTGTATAAACATTCAATTGAGAAATAAACCAAAAAAAAATAATAACTTATTAGAGACGGAAAATGTGTTTTGTCTCTACGGAAAAAAAATTCTATGCTTAGAGACGGAATTTTAGAGACAAAAATATTTGAATTTAGAGACGGATAATTCTGTCTCCAATAGAGACGGATTTATTGGGTTTTGAAACGAATTTTTATTTATTAGTGACGGAAAAATTCCGTCTCCAGTCAGAGACGAAATATAAAATCCGTCTCTGATAGTTTAGAGACGAGGAAATTAACGACAGAATCAAATTTGTCTCTAATTCTGTCTCTAACATGCTTAGTGACTGAATATTTGCTTTTAAGAGACGGATTTCGCCCGTCGGTATTTTAGATTTTTCTAGTAGTGGAATTAGAAATACTAATTCTACCCTTGTCCCAAATCTCTTCCCGTGACCAAGAGATTTCAATGATATGTGTTTACAAGATGAAAGAGGTGATAACCAACCCTAAGAAATAATCCTAGCCTTTTGTTGTTTGAGAAAACCCTAAAAAAACCTCTTTTTCCAGTGACGGCAGTGCAGAAAACATAACCTGAATATATAGGGTTCACGCTCCTGCGCGTCGCGCCAGTGAGGCTGCGCGACACGCCACTGCCTGGTACCCCAACCTTTTCTTCTCAGGAACCTGCGCGACGCGTGAAGGGTTCTGCACGACGCGCCACCACCAGATACCACAATCCTTTGTCTCTCGGGTATCTGCGCGACGCGTGGGAGGAGCTGCGCGACGCGCAAGCTCTAGAACCTGCACTTGATTTCTGCTTCATCTAATTTGAAGGTAATTCTCCACAAATCTCCAACTTTCCTTTAAATTGATGGGGGTGCCAACTTCCCACCGACCACCATGCTGCCCTCTCCAATCTTCGTCTACTCTTCGAAGTTAATCAAGTCCAAGCAATGCTTGAACTTGACTCTTGGTAATGATTTGGTGAACATGTCTGCTGGATTTTCCTCTGATGCTACTTTCTCCACTATGATTTCCTTTGTCTCAATCATATCTCTAACAAAGTGCAACCGGATGTCAATGTGTTTTGTTCTCTCATGATACACTTGATGATTCACCAAATGAATGGCACTCTGACTGTCACAATGTATCTTCACACACCCTTGACTAATCCACATTTCTCCAATCATGCCCTTTAACCATATATCTTCCTTGACTCCTTCAACAAGAGCTATATATTCCGCTTGAGTTGGTGACAAGGCTACAACTGACTGTTGATTAGCCTTCCACGTTACCGCTGTACCAAATACAGTAAATACAAAACCAGATAAAGACTTTCTAGTATCCATGTTGCCCGCATAATCTGCATCCACATAACCCTCCAAAGCATCTCTTCCTGGATCAGTTCTTCTAATCTTCAGACCACCCTTCAAGGAACCATTCAAATACCTCAGAACCCACTTCAAAGCTGGCCAATGAACTTGGCCCAGATTTGCCATAAACCGACTTACCACACTTATTGCATAGGATAAATCAGGTCTACTACAAACCATGCCATACATGATGCTTCCAACTCCACTTGCATAAGGGGTAGTTTCCATCTTCTTTCTTTCATCTTCGGATTGAGGACACTGTTTTATTGACAACTTTGAGTGGTGACCAAGTGGTGTATTCACTACCTTAGAATCTGTCATTCTAAACCGCTCCACCACTTTCTTCAAGTAACCGTGCTGAGATAGGATCAACTCTCCTTTACTCCGGTCTCTCACGATATCCATGCCAAGTATCCTCTTTGCATTACCAAGATCCTTCATCTCAAATTCACCATTTAGTTTCTCCTTGCGCTTTAGAATCTTCTGCTTCTAAGAACCTGCAATAAGAATATCATCTACATAAAGAAGAAGATAAAGAATGATTTTCTCATTCCTCTTCATCATGTACACGCAACTGTCATAGTTGCTTCTCACGAATCCAGCCTTTAATAAGAAATTATCGAACCGACGATACCACTTCCTTGGACTTTGCTTCAACCCATACAAAAATTTCTTCAACAGACATACTTTAGAACTATCTTCCACAAAACCTTCAGGTTGTTGCATGTAGATGGTTTCTTCTAACTCTCCATGTAAGAATGCGGTCTTCACATCCATTTGTTCCAACTCAAGATCATACTGGTTCACAATAGCCATAAGTACCCTTATAAAACAATGCTTCACCACCAGTGAGAAGATTTTGTTGTAATCAATCCCCTCCACCTGAGTGAAACCCTTTGCTATACAGGTCTCGCCTTATACCTGAGTGCTTCAACTCCTGGAATGTCTTCCTTTTTCTTGAACACCCACTTGCTACCCACTACCCTTTTATTTTTAGGTAATGGCACAAGTTTCCAAGTCAGGTTCCTCTCCAATGATAGCATTTCCTCATTCATTGCCTTCAACCAGTCCTTGCCTTCTATGCTTTCTGATGCCTCCCTGAAGTTCTCTGGTTCCGAGTCTTGCACCTCTTCAGCTGCATTCAAAGCATAACAAATTAGGCCAGCATAACCGTATCTATTAGGTGGACAAATATCTCTTCTTTCTCTATCTCTAGCTAGTTGATAGTCAGAAGTAGCTATTTCATCACTTTCACTCTCTTCAGGGACTAGAGTCTGCTCCTCTGTTCCCTCCTTATCAGTGAAAGACTTCTCATCAAAAGTGACATCCCTGCTTATTATAAATTTTGATCCTCCCGGTCCCATCTTCCACGGCTTGTAACCTTTAACACCATCTGGATAGCCAATGAACACACAATTCACAGCTCTAGCATCAAGCTTATCTTGCTTAACATGAGCAAATAATAGAGCTCCAAAGATTTTCAATTTAGAGTAGTCTGCCGGCTTGCCACTCCAAACCTCCACAGGTGTCTTTAGTTCAATTCTTGTTGATGGACATCTGTTGATCAAATAGGCAGCAGTGTTAACTGCCTCTCCCCAGAAACTCTTGGGTAATCCAACTCTCAACAACATACATCTCACCCGCTCCAACAAGGTCCTGTTCATTCTTTCAGCTAGACCATTCTGCTGCGGTGTGTATGCAACGGTTCTATGCCTCTTTATACCTTTCTTCCTGCAAAACTCATTAAACTGCTCTGAAACAAACTCCAGGCCATTGTCAGTCCTTAAAACTTTCAGTTTAGTTCCAATTTGATTTTCTATCAGGGTATCTCATTCTTTAAACTTTTCAAAAGCATCACTTTTATTTTTAATGATGTGCACCCATACCCTCCTAGAGTAATCATCAATAATACTAAGAAAATAAGAACCTCCACCATGAGTAGGAACCGACGCTAGACCACAAAGGTCCAAATGAACATACTCAAATGGTCTACTAGACTTATGAACTCCCACCCCAAACTTCACCTTGTGTTGTTTTCCTAGTGTACAATCATCACAGAAATCTAGTTTGTTCAATTTTTCTTGCCCTGACAAACCTTGTTTAGCTAGCTCAACTAAACCTCTCTCACTGACATGCCCTAACCTCAAATGTCATAGTTTAGTTATGTCTGCATTTTCAACACTAGTTACTAATGCATTAGAAATAACGGTGGAACCTTCTAAAATGTAAAGACCATTCATTTTAGACCCTTTAGCTAGTACTAATGCACCATGAGAAATTCTAATCACACCACGTTCAATTCTAGTGCAATACCCTATATTATCAAACATGCTTATTGAAATTAAATTTCTCTTAAGTTCAGGGATATACCTCACATTTTTCAAAAGAAAGTCGCGGTCATCATACATTTTTGAGACGGATATAACCTGTACCTTGAACCTTGCACGCCTTATTGTTACCAAGACGCACAACTCCACCTTCTTTCAATTCCAAGGTTTCAAAGTACTCCTTTCTTGGACAAATGTGATAAGAGCATCCGGAGTCCATGACCCAACTCTTCTCCGGTTCCCAACTAGTAACTATCAGTGCACCTGCACTCTCATAACCTTCCTCTTCAATAACAGCAATCTGAGCCGACGAACTATCACTGCCCCTTCTATGAGGACAGTCCTTCTTGAAGTGACCTGGTTCATGACAGTGATAGCATTTGAACTTGCCACCACCATCACCTTTTCCCTTAGACTTAGACCTGTGCTCAGTGGCGGAGCCAAGATTATTTCGGAGCCTGGGCACAATATAACAGTACAGCAAGAACAAATAAAGAGGCTACACAAACTAGAAAAAACCAATAAAATATGAGTCAAATAAAAAGGATGAAATATAACATACCAATAGTGTACTACATGAAATTAGGAGGCAAATGCCCTTTTCAAGAGCTCTTTGACTGGAAGGTTCGAATAATATCAACATCATCAAGTGACTTGAATATCTCCCGCTCGGTGTAACATATCATCAAGTCATTGAGCCATTTCTCGTTCATCTTGTTGCACAATTTAGTCTTAATAATCTTCATTGCTGAAAAAGCCCTTTCAACGGATGCTGTCGACACCGGTAATATCAAAGCCAACTCAATAAGTTTGTAGACCAATGGAAATACGAAATGTTTATCTGTTTGAACCATCTTCATAGCCAAACTTTGAACATCTCCACAAGTAGAAAATGAAACATGTCTTTTCACGTGAACTACAAAAGTCTCAAGTTGCTCCCTTATTATTCCACGATCATCATCAGAAAAGTCTTCATGATAAAAATCAGCAAGACGAGTAAGCTTATCAACATCAAACTTGGAGAAAGAATCCTTTGGGTCAAGACATGAGAAACAATTAAGTACAATGTTACTTTCTTCACTAAAGCGATGATCCATCTCCACACATATTTTGTCAATAGCAACATAAAAAATCTCTGCACGGTAATGATGAAGATTAGTGATAGTCCTCCCTTCTAGCCTTGAACGACCCCGAACCGGTATTTCTCCATCCATATTTGGCATTGGAATACCTTTAGCAATACAAAAGTCTTGGACATTAACAAAGAAATTATCCCAACCACTCTCTCTCAATGTGGCCAACCGAGTTTTGACATCATCAATTAAATCCATGGCAAGCACAATATTAAGATCTTTTCCTTGCAAGATTTTTTGAAAGATCATTTGTAATACCAAACAACTTTAACATTAACTTCAAAATGAAAGCAAATTTAAAACTCTCCATTTTCTATCAAACCCACCGCTTGAGATGGAGTACGTCCAAACTCATCAACCGTACTAAGCACATGTAACACGGAGGACCACATTTGATCCAAACGAAGCAAGGAAGTATGATGTGAACCCCATCTAGTATCTCCGGCTTTAGCGATACTTGATTCTTGGTGCTTACCCTTTCCTTTAGATATCTCACCAATTTCAAGTTTGTCCATAATATCTTTGTGTTGTGCCTCCCTCAAAGCATCCATTCTCTTGCAAGATGCACTTGTTGTAGTTATAATCAAGGAGATATACTCAAAGAAATCATGAATAGATGATCAATTACTAACAACGGAAACAACCACCAATTGCAAACGGTGAGCATAACAATGGACATATAAAGCATAAGGGTTTTCATCTAAAATCTTTCTTTGCAAACCATTAAATTCACCTCTCATATTTGAAGTCCCGTCATATCCTTGCCCTCTTAACCTTGAAATAGATAACATGTGACGATCAAGAACACTATAAAGAGCACCCTTTAGTGCCTCAGATGTAGTATCTTTGACATATTGTAGAGCAAGAAATCGTTCCACAACTTCCCCTTTGTCGTTCACAAACCTAAAAAACAATTCAACAAGGTTACATAATTACAAGATAGTAGAAATTGAAAAATACAACTACTAACCTAAACATCACCGCCATTTTTTTGACGGAAATATCACGTGACTCATCAATAAGCACGGAGAATTGTCTATCACCAAGCTCTTCCATAATCACCTTGGTAACTTCATGTGCACAAGACGCTGCAAATTCCTTTTGAATGTCATCACAAATCATTATGCAAGTTTGTGAACCACGGTCAAAAGCATCTCTCACTTGTTCATTATTAGATTTTACCCAATCTACCATCTCTCTAAAATTGCCCTTGTTTAGAGAAGTAAGGGATTCATCATGGCCACGGAAAGCCATGCCTTGTGCTATGAGAAATCTTTCACAATCTAAGGAACAAGTTAAACGGATCTTATACAATTCTTCCGATTCTCTAGTTGCTCTAAGAAAGTTAGTGGCTATACTTTGTCTTTGATTATTATAATCATCATAGTCTTTCATACATGAGTTGTGCCTATTACCATGACCACCAACATGACCATTCAAGCCTTTTGATGCATGCTTCCAATCACTATATCTGTCTTTGGTGAAGACTTCAAAACCAAAGTGTTCGGCCCTACCGGGTTGCTTAAAGAGAAAGCAATGGAAACAATAAGCTGCATCCTTGAACTCACTGTATTCTATCCACAGATGTTTTACATACCATGATTTACAAAATGCTCTTTTTCTTGGTTCTCTTGGAAATTGAGTACGAGGAAATTTTTCCAAAATTGGTTGCGTTGGACCCTTCAATATATATGCCCTCCTAATTTGATCTTGAATATCCGGAGCATACTCATGAATTTGTTTCCTAAGACCCGGATCACGCACAATCTCATTTAAATTAAACTCATTAGTCACATTAGTAGGCGGTGGTTCTTCTACTTCGGCTTCCGATTGCACAATATTCACATTCTCAATACTTGTTCTAGGAAGAAAAAAATTCCTCATCTCTGAAATTAAATGATGCAAAATTAAGACAAATAGCAATCAAAAGTTTATTAATCACATTCACATTCACAACTTATTTATATAATCACATTCACATTCTTATTTATATAAACAACTTATTTATATTCACATTCTTATAAATTATAAAACTCACAATATACTCATAACTCACACGATGCATCTGGATTTTGTACAATATCAGTACAAAATTAATACTCTTCACAGTTTACAAAATGTGTTTATATTCTTTACAAAATGTGTTTTATGTTTTTAAGTGATTATACATCAAAACTTAATAAACAGTTTGAAGAAATCAGTTTATAATTTATCTTCAAAACAGAGCAGACAACAGAACCCATCAAAACCTAATTTATCTTCAAAATCAGTTTGAAGAAATCAAAGACAATTGAGATTGAAGAAATCAAAGAGAGATTGAAGAAATCAAAGTAACAACAGAGCAGAACCCAACCCAACAACACAAAAATTCTAGATTGAGATTTAAGAATAATACCTAAAGTGAGAGATTTAGCGGTTGAGAGAAAGAGAGAGATTGGGCGGGCGGCGACCGAGAGAGAGATTGAGTGGCTGACTTTTAAGAGAGATTAGGCGAGGGAGATGAAGATTGATCGACAACTGAGACTGAGAGAGATCGACAGCGGTGAGGGCGATGGCGAGCGTTCTGACTTTGAGAGAGAGAAGCAACTTGTTCGTTTTTTTTATTTTTTTTACTTTCTATTTATCAGTTTTATGTTATTTAAAAAAAATAAAAATAAAATAGGTGGGACAGAGCCTGGGCACGTGCCTATGCATGCTGTATGCTGAAACCGCCACTACCTGTGCTTCTTCCCTTTCCCTCTACCTCTGTTCTCACTTCTGCCCCTTGAGATATTCAAGCCTTCTCCACTATCATCAATCTTCAATTCATTGAGCTTTGTCAGCTCCTTGGTTCTCAAAGCCGCTTGGACTTCATTCAAGGTGATAGTGCCTTCTTTGCCATATAGCAATGTATCCCTGAGATGCTCAAGAGACTTAGGTAGAGCACACAAAAAGTGAAAAGCTTGGTCCTCATCTTCTATTTTCACATCAATGTTCGCCAAATCATCGATAATTTTATTGAACTCTGATAGTTGCTCTGTTACCGATTTATTCTCCACCATACGAAAGAAATAGAGTTTTTGCTTCATACACTGCTTATGTGTCAGGGACTTAGTCATGCATAACTTATCAAGTTTGACCCACATAGCAGCTGCACTTTTCTCCTTGCCCACTTCTCTCAGCACCTTGTCTGCAAGACACAAGATGATAGCACTTAATGCTTTGTCATCCATCTCGGACTTCTCCGTGTTTGAGAGATTAGCCGGCATAGCTGCCACTCCCTTCAACGCCTCATTGCACTTTTGTTGAGTAAGTATTGCCCTAACCTTCACCTTCCACAGATTGAAGTCGTTACTCCCATTGAACTTTTCAATGTCCCACTTAGAACCCATGATACCTTAATCGTTTGATCCTTGCCCCACGATGGGCGCCAATTGTTGTGAATTCGGTTAAATCACACCAATAACCTTAGTGTGTGGAGCAATCCGATTTAAAGCAATCAAAACAAGTAACTATGGCAATAAAAATAATCAACAAATTAAACCGCAAAAACGTAAAGAACACAATCACAATTGTTTACCAAGTTCGGTGTTAATGAACCTACTCTGGGGGAGAGGGCAGCTCTCTGTTCCACTATCAAACTTTGTTCCTTGATTACAATGAGATTCTCACAAAAGTTACAAGAATTAGAAACCCTAATTCTACCCTTGTCCCAAATCTCTTCCCGTGACCAAGAGATTTCAATGATATGTGTTTACAAGATGAAAGAGGTGATAACCAACCCTAAGAAATAATCCTACCCTTTTGTTGTTTGAGAAAACCCTCAAAAAACCTCTTTTTCCAGTGACGGCACAACAGAAAAAATAACCTGAATATATAGGGTTCACGCTCCTGCGCGTCGCGCAGCCTCGCTGCGCGACGCGCCACTGCCTGGTATCCCAACCTTTTCTTCTCGGGAACCTGTGCGACGCGCCACCACCAAATACCACAACCCTTTGACTCTCGGGTATCTGCGCGACGCGTGGGAGGAGCTGCGCGACTTGCAAGCTCCAGAACCTGCACTTGATTTCTGCTTCATCTAATTTGAAGGTAATTCTCCTCAAGATATATGCCAATGTTTTTTTGACTAAGATATATGCCAATGTTGAACATGTGACATTTTTTGTACCAAAGAATAATACTACTACTTTATATAAAAAAGAAAGAAAAGAATAACACTCCTATTGTCATATTTTATGTAAACATTCTAAGTATAGACAGACAAATCCAGATATTTAATGCTTGATGTAGGGTAATTTTCCATAGTAGAAATTTTAAAAAGGGCCATAAATTAAGGATGAAAGCAAAAGTAATTTAAATGTTTTAAAATTTAGTGAGGAATCGATTCTATATCATTAAAGCACATTTTTCTGTTCTGTATGTCATAAAGAAGAAACAATATAATAGAGGTGCAAAACATAGACTATATATAAAAATGATGAAAGTTTTAATATTATGAAATTTGATCTATTTAATTAAGCAGCTACTAGATGAATAGCTTACCGGGAAAAGTGGAATATGTGGCTTCAAGTTATCTTCCTCCCCACTTATGAGAAATATCATACATATCACACATACATGTATACAATTATACATTTAATTAAGAATGCTTGTGTTTATATTTTATTTTATATTATATTTAATAGCAACATGGCTGAACGTCTACAAATCCTAACTCAACTGACAGAAATGTCAAAATTATTTTTTTCGAATAAGCTAAATTAGCCTAGAAACGTCGAAATTATTAGGTTAGATGCTATGACTGGGGTTCAAACTATTGGGTCATGAGGGGCCGGGTGCAGCCGTGAGATCATCCACATTGAGTTTAAGAGCAACCGCATAATGAATTGGACATCACACTTTAACGCAAAACCTTAAAGCGTTAGATATATGGGTCCTCTTAACGGAAACTTTTTCATCCATATACTTGTACCGTCATTACTGTGCTCAATAAAACTCGCCGTCTGACCACCTTTGTCAGGAAGACTTTCGATACAAGAATCGGTCGAACCCTTCATCGAAACATCGACTTTGATACCACTGTTGGATAATGAGGGGGCAATCGGTTGATCATCCACATTGTATTACAGAGCAACCATACAAGTGAGTTGGACACCGCACTTTAACACAAAACCTTAAGACTTTATGTTTATGAGTCATCTTATTTATAAAGTGTTCAACCTCCATTATTCTAAGCAATGTGCGACTTAACTCACTTGTCACAACACAAACCCCGATCGATCTCTTCAATTTACTTGTGTGAGTTTCCAATTAATTATTATTTCGCCTATCAATAAAAAAACTGGGTAACAAATTGACACTAATTTGTATTGAATCATTTGGGGTTATCTAGAGTAAAGAATGAGAGGATATTCTGATATACTAGTAATATTGTATTTATATAATAGTAAAAAGAAATGGTCAAAATAGGATGTACATAAAATTAAATTGTGGTATTTATTTTGTAACGAATGGAGAATTAATTTAGGGTTAAGGATTTCAGATGTCAATTACTATCTTTAGGAGAAAGGATCCCCTCCATTGGAGAAAGAGATATATGGTCAAAATAGGATCATAATAAAAGATATGGTCAAAATAGGATGTGAGTATTGCATAAAATCAAATTGTGATATTTATTTTGGAATAATGAAAGGAGTATTAATTTAGGAATTACTATCTTTTTTAGGAGAAAAGATCCCCTCCATTGGAGAAAAAATTTGAGGAAATAATGTTTGCATCGATCTAGATAATATTTTAATTAGAAAAAAATTGAGAAAAGTTAGTTAATGATCAGGCCAAATGAATTTAGATTCCTTTAAGTTCCGTGTTTATAACAAATAGATACTTTAAGGTTTTTATGTAACAAATAAGTCTTTTAAATTTCTAATTTATTGCACTGTTATCCTTCACGCGTTATTCTCTGTTGCAAAAACGTCAAAGTAACTTAGGGATGTGGTATTGTGGTAGTGAACACTGCGTTTTGGCTTCCAAATAACAAGAAGCAACTTGAAGTGTCAGTTAACAGTTATGTTAGTGCCTTTAAAATAGATTCTAGAAGAGTAACAATGCAATAAATTAGAATCTTTTTTTTTTTTTTTTGACAAAAATAAATTAGAAAATTAAAGACTATTTGTTACCTAAAAAACGTAAAGGACCTATTTATCACCTAAAAGACGTAAATGACCTATTTATTACAAAAATGAAATTTAAAGATTTCTAAATGCATTATGCCTAATGATTAAAATGTTTATGAGAGAGAGAGAGAGAGAGAGAGAGAGAGAGAGAGAGAGAGAGAGAGAGAGAGAGAGAGAGAGAGAGAGAGAGAGAGAGAGAGAGAGAGAGAGAGAGAGAGAGAGAGAGAGAGAGAGAGAGAGAGAGAGAGAGAGAGAGAGAGAGAGAGAGAGAGAGAGAGAGAGAGAGAGAGAGAGAGAGAGAGAGAGAGAGAGAGAGAGGATTCGTTAATACTAGATGTCAACTTAAAGTTTAACACTAAATTTTATCCGTCTAAAATTTTAATCTAATGGCTAACATCATAACTTGTATGGACTTTCTTTACACTCATGTATGCTAGGATTTTATTTTATTATTGTTGAGACATGTCCAACTTCTAAGTTTACATCCCTGACGGCGATCAAACTAACAATAGACTTTTATTCTTTTTAATATTGTTTTGCATAGTTTTTTTTTATAAGCAAAATTTGAATTATAAGGAGTACAAGGGGTACTCAACCCTTACAATTCTTATAGGAACCATTACATGCTACCGATGCATTTTAATGGGTCCTTACACCAATCGGAAAATACACAAGAAGAGTTACAAGCTATTTTACATATAAACCAAAACCAGGAAAAATAAATAATTTTATCCTCTAGAACTTTCACGTCAATAGCCTCTCCTCTATAAATAATACATTATTACGCGCACGCCATAAACACCAAGTGGTTGCCAACCAAATTACATGACGAGCTTTTTCAAATTTCTTATTTTCCAACAAGGCTCCAAAAGCGGAAAAATGTTTCCATCCTTCGTCAAAAGAGATGAAATCGACATTCATCCACTTAAAAATCTTCTTCCATAGCTCTTGAGAAAATGGGCAGTTAAAGAGCAAATGAGATAATTCCTCCTGTTCTTCACCATAGAAAATGCAAGATAACTCATGCAGGTTAACAATGATATTTTTTCTCGCCAAAGCCATACGATTTGGAAGCCGCGATAATAATAACCTCCATCCAAAAATACTCACTTTGGATGGCACATCATTCAACCATAGTAGTTGTAAGGCTTTCACTACATTATCTTCAATAGCCACAACAACTTCGCGAGATTGAAGGAACTCGTACGTTGATTTCACCAAAAACACACCTGTTTGAGTAAGACCCCATCTCCGTCGATCTGCACATTCCAACGAAGGCTGGATACCTATCAGCAAGTTAGCAAGCTCGCGTGCTGCATCATGCTCAGTAGATGTTAAATTTGTTGACCATTGTAAGTTCCACACCCATTGTTGATTAACCCACTTGCCTACATCATAAATGATTGCCTCGGCCTGAGGAGATTTGCAATATAATTGAGGGAATAAATCCTTCAAACATACTGGACCATGCCAAGTCTCATGCCAAAACCGAATGCAAGTTCCGTTACCCAGCACAGTCTCATAATGTTTTGCATAGTAAATATTACTTCAATTCATATCAATTGCCTTCTTAAAAAAATTAATTCATCTTCAATTTTTTAAAAGATATTGTACAGTATGGTGCAATAATCTCCCAAGAATTAATTATCAATCAATCAGACTATACGAAGATCTGAGTCACATACAGGCCATGAAAATAAATCACATGAAAATAAATTAAAATTTTGGGGCGGATCATGACCTTGTTCAACTCACATGCAACTCTACCCCCTGACTACCAAGAAAGATAGACGCTAGAGGTCTCCAATCAATCAGACTATATGAAGATTCGAGTCAATACCCCAACGGACTCTACCGATAAAAATAGAGTGCATAAACATATTTTCTTAAATAATCTCAACAAATTTAAATAAGATCATATATGACAAAAGTTAAGCATGTTCATATGCGATAGTTTAATTATTTATGCATGATAAAGTAAATGATGAATCTACAAAACAATTTGATCTCCACATGCCCGGTGGTGTATTAAATATTTAAGTCCCTTCACGGGCAGGGAGGATTAAATATTTTCAGGTTGTAATTAATAAAATAGAAGTAGGAAAAAAGGTGACAATAATCCGACAAAGGCCAACAAAGTGACATCAAAATTAGAGTGTTATTTTATTAAAGTTAAGTACAATTAACTAATAAAAAAAATTAAAGAGAACGAGCCCTATCATAGCAAATTGGACCTCTCAATCATGATTTTCTTTCTCCAAAATTTGGACAAAAGGGTTTTCTAATATATTAAATGAAAAGATAAATTGAAAAAAAGAAGAAACAAACAAACAAATGAAACGCCATGAATATTGAAAAACTAAACTCACATTCTTTGATTAAATAATATTTTATATTCGAGTTTTTTAGATAATAAAGCGTTGGGAGGGAAGATTTCATTAGAGATGATTAGTTAAATTTTCTAACAAGTTTATACAAAATGACATCGACACACAAAAAATATTCCACTTTTTTCTTCGTATAATAAGTTATTACCTGTTTTATATAATTGTTAAAAACTTTATTGGGAAAAAAATTATTATTAATAAAAATGACAATGTTGATTATTTTACAATTGTTTCATATGAGATTTGAATTTTGTCTCTTAAAGTTAAAAAACAAACTCATATCACCGAATTGTTCACACGTGTGAAATTGATTTCATACAATTATTTTACCATTAAAATATAAAATGCAGAAAAGCCAAGCACAAAATTAAACATCTTTTAACAACCCCATAATCTCAAATAAAGCTTATGATATATGATTCATTTTTGTGTTTTCTCATGGAATATGCCACACTTTTTGAGCCTTGACAATAATGCATATAGTGTTCACACTTGACACTTATATATAAGGAAGTGTGTAACAACTAATATGTATTATAATATATAGTTCACCTCTCTTCTTTGTTGCTTCATTAATCTTAATTAGAAGCTAGCTAGGTTTTCACTTCTCACACTAAGACTTAAGCTATAGCTAGCAAAATTAAGGAGGAAAAATGGACTCTAAAAAAGAGGAAGGGGTGAGAAAAGTAAAAGAGGGAGGTTCAATAGGCATAATTTTGAGATATAGTGATTGGATTGATGTTGTTTTAATGTTGATGGGTGCTTTGGGAGCAATAGGAGATGGAATGTCAACAAATGTTTTGCTTCTCTTTGCTAGCCGTATTATGAACAGCTTAGGTGGCAGTAATAATAACAATAGTGGCACTTCCATGTCTGAGGTTGAAAAGGTAAGTTTTTAACTTAAAATTGACTAGTTCTTTAGTTTTTGGTTCACTTTTTTTATTCTTAAAAAAAAAAAATTATTGGTTCAGTTTTTCGTTTATATTTTAAGAGTTTAATAAGCGGTGAAATTTACTCACACTAACTATTGATGAAGTGAAGAATTATGGATTCAAACTGTACTCACACATATCAAATATTCATGCAGTCTTTTATCATCTGAATTGTATCTATGGAACAAATATTTTGTTTTTAGTTATATATAGTCTCATGTCTTCCTCTAATGAGACTCTATTAAGTTTCTAATTTTATTTTTTGTTGGTTTATTATTTATAGTGCAGCTTATATTTTGTCTACTTGGGATTGGCAGCAATGGTGGTGGCTTTCATGGGTAATCTAAATTCAAAGCTTTGTTTTTCTATTGCTTTTAACTTTTTGAGGACAAGGATGTCCAAGTTTGAACAAGCATATTTAGGGATTACCAAGTAGTAGTGTGTACCTAGAAAGGAGACATCTTATTTTCACATGTTTGGTCATTTGAAGTATGAAACCCTAAAAAGTTTTTTCCCCCTAAAAATGAGAAGTATTAACCAATAAATTAAACTAATAAAATTAGGTATCTACATCTTTTAACGACGAAGAAGAATATTATACTAAACCAATATAATACACAAAAAGTGAAAATTGGATAGTTCGTCAGTTGGGTTGATTCGAATTATACCTTAGTCCGATTAAACTAAATTGAACCGCAGTTGATTCAACCAATAATGTTTCAATTTTTTTTTAATACTTTTTAAGTTGTTATTTAACCGAGTAAACTATATATATTACTCGAAGATTTTACCAATTCAATCAACTAACATCTTGATGTACCTAATTAATGAAATTATTTTTTATTGAGAGCATAGACTAAACTAATTAATGAAATTAATTAAATAAAAATTTAACCATTTTAAGAATCTTTAAACAATACAAAATCTAGGACTAATCAATATGAATAAATTTATTGGATGTTTTTGCAGAAGGCTATTGTTGGAGCAAAACAAGTGAGAGGCAGGTGTTGAGAATTCGCTACAAGTATTTGGAAGCTGTTCTTAGACAAGAAGTGGGCTTTTTTGATTCACAAGAAACAAATACTTCTGAAATCATTAATAGCATTTCAAAGGACACTAATCTAATACAAGAAGTTCTAAGTGAAAAGGTCTACTTTCATCCTATTTTAGTTTTTTTAATAATTTCATACACCATAAGATTTATTTTCCCCTTAATTAGGAACATAAGAATTTAAGTCATAATTGTTTTTTTGTGATATTAATGATATTGACTCTTTATGTAAAAAATAATACATGGCGGATAAGCTATTAAATGATGAATAAGCTTATAACTTATTAACTAGATGATTAGTATATTTATGCAAAAATATTATGAAAATATCTAGATAGATATGTAAGTCAAATTAAGCGGTCGTAATTCATGCTGTTACACAAGCCTCTAGAACAATATTGAAGTTTTAGAAAAAAATTGATCTCTAAGTTTGACATTTCTAACTTGTTGACAAATTAATGAATTTGGGTTGGGTCTAACTAGATCCCCACGCGTAATATTATTAGACTTGGTTAGTGGATATAAATGGTAAGTGATATCATAGTGGAAAATGGTCTGTTAGTAAGTAGTACAACGGATTTTGAATCGGACTTTGATAGCATGCATGTTAGAATCTGGGTTGAGCGCTAACTCGACCCTACAAAACTAGATTGTAAAGTAAGAATTGTCTCTATTTATAAAGTAATGTTAGGCCATCTCTTATATACTACTTCATATTCTTTAAATTCACATATACGAGGTTGTGTCTAGAGAAAAATGTTACTCTTATAACGTGACAAACTAAAGTTTGAATCTCAGCTGAAAGATGGAGAGAATCTCAGTTGTGTTTAGAGACTAATGTTAGACTCTTATAACGTGACAAACAAAAGTTTGAATCTCGCTGAAAGATGGAGAGAATGCTGGTTGCGTCTAGACTAGAGGCTAATGTTAGACTCTTATAACGCGACAAACTAAAGTTTGTATCTGATAATGTCTTAAATAGGATTACCTCCCATGGAGAGAATTTCTTTAAATAGATAAAAAAAAATGACCTTTCAATCTTAAATTTTCAGGTGCCTTTATTTTTGATGCAATCATCATCATTCATCTCAGGGATTTGTTTTGCTACATACTTCTCATGGAGATTAGCATTAGTAGCATTTCCAACACTTCTTTTACTCATAATCCCAGGCATGATATATGGAAAATACTTAATCTATTTATCAAAATCATCAATGAAAGAGTATGGAAAAGCAAATGCAATTGTTCAACAAGCATTAAGTTCAATAAAAACAGTTTATTCATTCACTGCTGAGAAGAGAATAATGGAAAAATATTCAGAAATATTAGAAAAAACTTCAAAGCTTGGAATAAAACAAGGTATAGCTAAAGGTTTAGCTGTTGGAAGCACTGGTTTGTCTTTTGCAATTTGGGCTTTTCTTGCTTGGTATGGAAGTCATTTGGTTATGTATAAAGGTGAAAGTGGTGGAAGAATCTATGCTGCTGGAATTTGCTTCATAATGAGTGGATTGTAAGTGTTTCTTCTACCTCAATCTATTTTTTTCTTTCAATTTTTTCATTTCTTGTTAATTAACAATGATATTTTGACCTCATAAATTCGATCGATATCCTCTGACGTTGCATTCCTGTATAGAACAATTGCACCTTCTAACATTTGGAAAGGAGAATAACTCGCCACGTTTTTTCATTTACGATTTTTTGTTCTCGTCACGCTCAGAGAGTCAAAATTGTATAATGACAATGTACGAAAAATACATTCAAAATAAGTGTTGATATGATCGGAAAGAGAGAAAAAATAATATAAAATAAAATCTGCATATCAATACGGTGTTTGAAATTTTCCGATGTCGGAATGGAGGCATAATTTTTTTTATAGTTAATTAGCTTTAATTTTGATTTTCTCCTCATAATCATAGACATAATTTAATTAAATATTAATTTGACTTTTTTAAAGTAAAAGATTTATTTAAGAAAATAAAGTGTAGAATCAAAATTATTGATTAAAACTAAACCATTGAAATTATTGATTAAAAATAAACCATTGAAATTGTGATAAAGTAGATACCATACATGCATGGACAGCTCAAGATAAGACGACACAATGATACTCATTGAGGCTTAAAAGTAAATTCTAAAACAGAGATTAACAAAATAAAAATAGAGGACTTTTTTAAGGCTAACAAGAATACTGTTATAATTTTATTTAAATTTTTACTTTTTGTTTGGTCTTAACCCTATCTTAAGTTAGGATGAGGAACTCAGATTATAGACTGTATTAGATGGTCACAAATTGTGTGATTTGTGTGCATTATGCAATTTGGGTTCACAAGATGAGGCCTAAGACAAGGTGAATAATATAACAAAAGACTTTGGCCCTTTTTCGATTTTGTTTTTACTAAAAATAATATTCATTCATTTAAATTAATAGAGTACATTAGAAATAAATATAAATTTAACATCATTAAAAGTAAAAAGAATAAATAAGTAAACAACGCTGCAAAAATAGTATATAATAACACACGGAAAAACCATGCAATTGAAGTGGCATTTTTTAGATGAAGTTAATTAAAATGCTTATAGTATAAAATAAATTTTTTTGTAACAAAAAAGAAAGTCATAAAAATATATATAAAATAAGTCAAATTATTTTTTTCATAAGTTAATTTGGTCAGCTGATCTCAACAGCTTATGTTGTTTTCATTAGCTCTCTACCACAAAAGTTTATATGAAATAAATAATTTCAAATAAGTGAATCCAAACAACTCCTTTATAATGTTTTTTTTTGTAACTCTATAATTTTTGTTAGTTACTGCTTAATTAATGGAGATGAATTATTCATAAAGTTATGAGAAAAGTAAATATTATAGGAGGCTTTGTACGTGAAATTAATTTTTTATTACACATACACTTCAATCTTTAAAGTGTATTTTATTACTTTAACATAGTTAAATCCTTTTTAGTGACCCATGCAATTTAGTAGCAAATTGAATCATGGATTCATGATCATAATACATTAAAGTAAAATAATGACACATAAAGTTCAAGTAATAATGATCTAATTTAGAGTTAAAAACTAGAGTTTATATCTCCAACTTAAAATGGCCAACTTTATATATACAAACATTGAATTGGTCCAAAAATAGTAAGAGTTTTATACTGTTGAAGCAACTGATCGAAAGTTCTGTATGTGATTTTTGCATAGGAAAAAGTTTTAATCGACCGAACTCAAAACGTTTAGATGAGATAGTGCAAATGAATTCTAACTTACCAACATCTTTGGTTCGATTTTTGAATTGGGCAAATAGTAGTGTTAAATTTTTTTGGGAAGTTTTCCTCTTATTTGAGTCCAACAAAGTTTGAACAATTGGTCTTTATCGTTGTGCATAGAGGATATCCGATTTATGCAAAGAAAAATAAAATAATAATGTTTCAATTGAGAGAAAAGAACTCATTTATATGTTTCACAAGTTTCCAATTGATCATCACTAAATCACGGTAAAAACATCCTATTGTAATCCTCCATTAATGACAGTATTTTCTTAGGGAAAAGGTTATAATTGAAAAATAATTGGTTTAAATATTCCTTGAAAAATGTGTATGATAAGAACGGAATCAAATCGCTTGAGAAAAGTTTTGTTCTTTATCTTTTTCATTAGTGTGCCAATATTTTACTAAACTAACTCAAAATGATTAATTTGAGGACATACTGTTGGCATGCCTTTTGCCAAAAAGAGGTTGCAATTAAGGAAATTTAAAGAAAACATCTTTGAAAAAAATTAAAAGAGAATACTTTACGGTAATCATTCATAATTAATAAATTTATTAATTATCATGGTTGTTTAAGTAAAACAAAATTACTTTAAAGATGAGGGTTTGTTTAAGTTAAATTATCAGCACAAAAAATAGACAAAGAATATCCTTAAAAAAAGAGAGAAAGAAAAGGGTGAAAATGCATCTGAATTTATGAAAAACATGTTTAAACTTTGAGTTTAATTTTCATACTTTTTTGTGGTTTTTTAGTACAATACTACAATTTCGAGTTTTATTTTATTTTTAAGTAGTTTTAATAGTCATAAGTTTACATCTTAAGATCCGTTTGATTTTCAGAAAGTTAAGTATTTGACAAAACAATACATGATAGAACTACACAAAACAAACGCTTACGATATTGAACAAATTGTAGATGTTTGGTAGAAAAAAAATTATTTTGAGGTGAATAAGTGAAGAATCATATCCTTAAAGTGAATAAATAAAGAATCTTGAGTTCGAATCTCGACCCTTACATATTGTCATGTTCTTACCAACTGAATTATTTTAACGAGGGTGGCTGGTTTTTACAAGTAATAGTTGTAGCAAGCGGAATAATTAGGTTAAGAAACATGAATTAATATATTGTAAGAATATTATTAAAAAGTATCTAATACAAACCAACTTGGGCTTAGGCCCCTTTTATTAAAAACAAATACAAACCAACAAGGTGAGTCTACCAAAGAATTAAATTTAGAAAGTTTGTGAACCAATCTCCCATGTTTCTTTTTTACCCCCTAAATTTCTAATGTTGCCCTTGCAAAAAACTTTGATTTTTAAAAATCGAAGTTTTTCTGCCTTGAAATTTTTTTTCAGTTTTTTAAAAAACCGAAATTCCTCTGAATTTGCACTAAAAAAAATCAGTTTCTACGAATCGAAGTTTCCTGCATGGGTAAAATTGAAATATTGGAGGGGTAAAAAAGAATGGCAGGGGGTCGGAAGAGAAATTTTCTTAAATTTATGCAATACAGTCTCGTAAATACTACTCATGTGATAGTTGTAAGACGTTGATATAAATTATCTTGAATTCGAAATCCACGATTCTACATTTTTCTACATTTAGGGTGTGTTTGGTAAGTCCAATAAGCTAGTTTATAGCTTATTGAACTAACTTATAAGCTTCTTTGATATTTTAAAATGACATGTAATTTGAGAGTAATGCTAGGTTGTCCCAAATAATAGCACATATCTCCTTCATATACATATTTTTCATAATACTTTCTTGTGCTTTTCCATTCTAACAATTTTGTTAATGATGAACTTAGATCCTTAGGAGTGGTACTTCCTGATTTGAAATACTTCACAGAAGTATCAATTTCTGCATCAAGAATATTTGCTATGATTGATAGAACACCAGAAATTGATAGTGAAGACACAACAAAAGGAATTATATTAGAAACCATAAGTGGCAAATTAAATTTTGAGCATGTAAAATTCACATATCCTTCTAGACAAGAAAGTGTTGTACTTTATGATTTTAATCTTCAAATTGAAGCTGGAAAAACTGTTGCATTAGTTGGTGCAAGTGGAAGTGGTAAATCAACAGCAATAGCATTAGTACAAAGATTTTATGATGCTAATGAAGGTGTTGTTAAGGTTGATGGTTTTGATATAAAAAGTTTACAATTGAAATGGATAAGAAGTAAAATGGGACTTGTGAGTCAAGAACATGCTATGTTTGGTACATCTATTAAGGAGAATATTATGTTTGGTAAAAATGATGCTACTATGGATGAAATTGTTGCTGCTGCTACTGCTGCTAATGCTCATAATTTCATTAGACAACTTCCTGATGGATATGAAACTAAGGTATGTTATTGTAATCTCTCACGGATCCGGATTGCATGAATGTAGTCAGAAGAGATCTGACCGTCTGGAATAAGATCATATAGTATAATTTAAAGCGGTTTATTATTATTATTTAAACTGTTTTAAATTTGGACTATTTCATTATGATTAGACAGCCAAATCTCTTCTGACAAAACTGCATACAAATCAAATCCAACTTTCAACTCTCAATTGCTTATTTCTAAAAATATTCAAAATGATAGGCAATACTTTCATATGATATAGTACATGTTTGAATTGACGGTGAATTTGTCAGAATCACGATGTGTGCACTAACATTTAAGCAAAAACTACACTTTTGAATTTTCAATAAAATCATGGTGCTATTGTGATTTTGTCTAACTTGTCTTCAATCTCAAGATGTTAATAGATTGTGATAGAAGATTAGATAGTAATTAATCAATTAATAATTAGATATAAGTTAATTAAATAATTGAGGTATTAGTATTATTTATATTATTAGTTGGGCTTTACTTGAATTGGGCATTTAGGTCCATCTAAGGTTTTATCCATTTAGAAGTAGTATAAATGTAGTGTGTTGAACACAAATCAAATCAATGAAGAAAATGTATGAAGTTTTATATATTATTTCTTAGTTAGTTTAATGTCTTTTTCCTAATTTTAGTGTAGAACCCTAGATCTTAGTCTCAATAGGATTTAGCTTCCTATCATATCGTGTTTGATTATATGGCGGCAAAAATTAATTTTGAATGGATTGATTTTGGTTAGAGGATAAATTCACAAAAGAAGCGTGTAGAACAATAAATTAAGGTAAAAAACCAAATTTCAAAGGGAAAAATTCTAAATCTTAGCTTCAAATTCTATTCAAAATCAAATATGTAAAAATCTATTTTATGTGTTTATAATTAGTAAGTAGTAATGTTTTTTTATCTCGGAAATTATATTATATTTTTATGTTTCACTTTTAACTATAGAACTATTTAAATTTTATTTAGTAATGTAGTAATCTAATGAAGGTTCATCCGAAGTTTAGAATTGACAAATATTAAAATTGTTAAGTCGAATATCAGTGATGTCTCGGGTTTGAATTCAGAATCTTTTATTTATGTGTATGAATTTCATGTAGTATTTATCCTTCCGTCTAAAAAAATGTAATGAAGATCTCAAAAAAGTTTATTCAAATTTAATTGATTATAAACTAGATTGGAGAAAGAGGAGCACTTCTTTCAGGAGGACAAAAGCAAAGAATAGCCATTGCAAGAGCTATCATAAAAAATCCAGTAATTCTCTTACTTGATGAAGCAACTAGTGCACTTGACTCTGAATCTGAATTATTGGTCCAAAATGCCCTTGATCAAGCCTCCATGGGAAGGACTACTTTGGTATGTACAATCATCCATTTAATCCATAATGATTAGGAATTAGACATGCTTTCAATTGTTCATTACTTAAACACGAGTTCGATAAACAACTTAATTAAGCACTTATATATAATAGAAGTGTTTATGAACTTGTTTGTCTCTAATGGGATTTGAACTCGGCACCCTGAGGTAACAAGGCTAAACTCTTACCAGTGAGCTAACACCTCAAGTGTGTTTATGAACTTGTTTGTATATATATAGTCTTGTTTATACTTTTCTTCTGATAAAACCATTTGTCAAATTGTTTTTGAGAGCTTATGGAAACTGGTTATAACATGACCATAAGTTGTTTTCAACTTATTTTCTTAAGTTCTCTAGGATAGCGTATAAAAATAGCTTATATGAAAAATATTGACTTTATTTTATCTTTCATTATAGAAATAACTTATACCTAAGAAGTAAGCACTTATATGATAAGTGTTTATGCTATAAACACTTAATTGAGCTATCTATCCAAACAAAACCTGTGTATGAGCACTTTTTTTCATAAGCTATCTGGGTGTTTTGTTGGAAATAAGCTGAAAACAACTTATGAATATGTCATAAGTTGTTTTCAACTTATTTCTATAAGCGCTTCATGATAGCTCATGAAAATAGTTTATAACTTATATGAAAACAAGTTAACTTTACTTCATCTTTTATTATAGAAAAAGCTTATACATAAGAACCTACTCCCTCCGATCATTGCTATAAGCAAAAACTCACTTTTAAGGTTCATTGGAAAACTTATGTATCTGGTCCAATGAACCTAAAAAATGATTATTTTTTTTTACAATAGTGACAGGGGGATTATAAAATAAGCCGTTACTATAATAGTAAAGGAATAAATGAAAATAATTTACTTACACTTCATGATTAATTCCTATGTATATAACAATGCACTACTTTGAACTTGAACAGGTTGTTGCTCACAAGCTATCAACAATCAGAAATGCAGACCTAATAGCCGTTATGAGTAATGGTTGCATCATTGAAACCGGCACACACAATGAACTAATCAACATTCCAAATGGCCATTATGCAAAATTAGCAAAATTACAAACACAATTAAGCATTAATGATGATCAAGATCAAAATCAAGAACAACAAAGCATTCTTCTTTCTGCAGCAAGAAGTAGTGCAGGTAGAACAAGCACTGCAAGATCAAGTCCTGCCGTAATGTTTCCGAAATCACCATTACCTAATGATATAATCACTTCTCAAGTTTCTCATCCATCACCTTCATTTTCAAGGCTACTTTATCTGAATTCACCTGAATGGAAACAAGGACTAATCGGAACACTCTCAGCTATAGCGTTTGGTTCAATTCAACCGATTTATGCATTAACAATCGGTGGCATGATTTCGGCTTTTTTCGCTACAAGTCATCATGAAATGAAACACAGAATCATGAACTATTCATTGATTTTCACTTCTCTATCGCTCGCTTCTATTACACTCAATCTATTGCAACACTATAATTTTGCTTATATGGGAGCAAAGTTAACAAAAAGGATAAGATTATGTATGTTGGAGAAAATCTTAACCTTCGAAACTGCTTGGTTTGATGAAGAAAAAAACTCTAGTGGAGCATTGTGTTCAAGGTTGAGTAATGAAGCTTCGATGGTGAAGTCGCTCGTTGCTGATAGAGTCTGTTTACTTGTTCAAACTGCTTCGGCCGTAACCATCGCGATGATCATAGGTCTTGTTGTAGCATGGAAGCTAGCACTTGTTATGATAGCGGTCCAACCGCTTACAATACTTTGTTTTTATACGCGAAAGGTTTTGCTTTCTACGCTTTCGACTAAATTCGTTAAGGCGCAGAACCAAAGCACGCAGATTGCTGTCGAAGCGGTTTATAATCACAGAATTGTGACCTCATTTGGAAGCATCGAAAAAGTTTTGAGACTGTTTGACGAGGCGCAAGAGGCACCCAGGATGGAAGCTAGGAAGAAATCTTGGCTAGCTGGCATTGGTATGGGATCTGCTCAGTGTTTAACTTTTATGTGTTGGGCTTTGGATTTTTGGTATGGTGGTAGATTGGTGGAAAAGAGAGAAATTTCTTCGGGCGATGTGTTTAAGACATTTTTTGTGTTGGTGAGTACCGGAAAAGTTATAGCCGAAGCCGGTAGCATGACTTCTGATCTTGCTAAAAGCTCAACAGCAGTTGCATCAGTGTTTGAAATTCTTGATAGACAATCACTTATTCCCAAGGTATGTATCTAAATCTCAATATCACAGCGACAAAATTACATATGCGGTCCTTTGAGTTTTACTTTTTTCAAATTGATCTTTTTTTTTCCTCCATATTTGTCCCTTAAGTCTCAAAATGTAGTTAAACGGAAACTCAGAAAAACAAAAAGGACCACGACATGCACATTTTGAGATTTAAAGGACTAATTCGGGAAAATGGTACCAAGTATTTAAGTCGCTCTGTCATAAAGCGCCTTTACTCTTTGGACTTGCCGCTTGGAGGCCATGTAGGTACCAAGTATTTTGGTCACTAGACCATTCAGCACGCCTTCATCCCTTATGGACCAAAATACTTGGTACCGAACAAGTATCCTACTTAGCGTCAAGTTTATAGACAAAAAAGGTCAAATTGGTAACCATTAATGACAAGTGGTTTAATGATTTTTCGCAAACCAGTCACAAACTCATTTGACTGAGAAACAAATTTAGAAAATGTGAATTTTTCGGTACACATTTTATTTGGATATATACGGGTACACCTGCCGAGGTGGACAATTCTGATAGGTTCACAAATAGTGTTTATTAATTTTCTATATTAAACACTATTTGTGAACCTATTAGAATTATCCACCTCAACAGTGTATCGGTACATATCCTGATAAGATGTGTATCAGAGTGTTCGCCTTAGAAAATCAATCACTAAATATATAGTAAAAATAAATTTTTATTGATTGATAGCTTGATAATTTTCTATGATTAGGATGGAGAAGATACCAATGGAACTATATTGGAAAAGCTAAGTGGAAAAATAGAATTGAAGAATGTTGATTTTTCTTATCCAAGTAGAGCAAAGACACCAATTTTGAACAAATTTTGCTTGGAAGTAAAGCCAGGAAAAAGTGTTGGACTAGTTGGAAAAAGTGGATGTGGAAAATCAACAGTGATTGCATTAATACAAAGATTCTATGATGTTGAAAGAGGATCAGTGAAAATTGATAATGTGGATTTAAGAGAATTAGATATTCATTGGTATAGACAACACACTGCATTAGTAAGTCAAGAACCTGTGATATATTCTGGTAGCATAAGGGATAATATTTTGTTTGGAAAACAAGATGCAAATGAAAATGAAGTTGTTGAAGCTGCTAGATCTGCAAATGCTCATGATTTCATATCGTAAGTTTCCTCTTTACATATATTTTTTTTATGATGAGGAATAACATTCGGTATTTCAGAGTTTACAACACTAACACGCACCGCGTACCAATCACTTGTGCTCTAGACCTAATAGTTACTCTCTATTTAGTATTGTTGTATATGGCTTTTATTTGATCTGGTTCAACTATGGTTGAGACAATTGAACCATGACCCGAATGTCTCACCAGTTTCATCTCTGATCCGATTTTTAAAACATTGATATGAACCAACTCAAATTAACTAGACATGTAAGCATTATTTTTGTTCAGAAATCACACATCAGTTGCGAGATGACCTGAATATATATTTATCAAGTAGAGGCAATCATCACCTTGCAAGCCGGTTTTGTAAGGTTGTGTTAAGCTCCACTCTCAATTCTAAGACGGTATCAGAGCATCCTCCATGATCCGCTGGGCTGTCTGCTACCAGGTTTCTGATCGAGTCATCCACCATTTATATCCGCACCCCAATCCCAATAGAGTTAGGTGTGATGGGTGTGTTAAGAAGGACATGGCTTGAATATATGTTTATAAAGTAAGGCAATCCTCACCTCAGTCGCAATTGTCCGAACTTCACGATCAAGCACTAGTGTTGTTGAATTAGAAATTGAGTTACAATACTACTTAGCATTTTATAAAACGTGCACATTTCCAATTTGTGTGATGCAGATCATTGAAAGATGGATATGAAACTCAATGTGGAGAAAGAGGAGTTCAATTATCAGGAGGACAAAAACAAAGAATAGCAATTGCAAGAGCCATAATCAGAAATCCAATAATACTTCTACTAGATGAAGCAACAAGTGCATTGGATGTACAATCAGAACAAGTTGTTCAAGAAGCACTTGATAGGATTATGGTTGGAAGAACTACCATTGTTGTGGCACATAGACTTAACACAATCAAAGAACTTGATTCAATTGCTTATGTGTTAGAGGGTAAGGTTGTGGAACAAGGAAGCTATTCTCAGCTTAAGCACAAGAGAGGTGCTTTTTTCAACCTTGCCAACCATCAAATCCAGACTTAGTTATTGTAAATTATCTTCATGTAAACTTTGAGGAACATTAATAATGTTTTTATCCAAGTTTTTATTATATGGTTGTCTCTGAAGGCTACTTACGGTGTGAAATAGGATTTAGGTCCTCTATTTGGACTTGAATTTCGAACAGCAGCGGAATCATGCAATTGCATGCGGTAAGCCATTTCCAGTAAATGAACTTGAATAAGTCAATCCAAATAGAAACCATGCAAAATTAATAAAATGACAAAATTATGAAGGAAAATACAACTATGTGAATTGCTCGAGATCATATTTGTCGATCATATATGATGAAAAAAAGAAGAAATGTTTGCATGAATTAAGTTTACGTACGCTATATATCTTCAACAATGAAACAAACCAAAATCACAAACGAAAGTCGAACCAAAACGCAAAAAATGCCGACAAAAATTAAATGAAACTCAAACCTTTAATCAAACTAACAATAACATGAGACTTAAACAACAAAACATTAATTGGATTTGACAAAACCTCAATCTAAACACAAACGGGAAATGAAAACAAAAGCTTACTCAGAAAAACTTAATGGAATCTCATAATAGAAAGAAAAAGGAGTAAAAAAGTGGGAGCAAACCGAACTTGTGAGTCCGACTTTACTTCATTTATCTATCGTCCATTTAAGATAGAGATAGGTCCACTTATTAAAATGTGTCTCATTAATCTATCATTTATGTTTAATTATCTCTCATAAATAGACAGTAAATAAAGAGTGAATAAATGGAGTAAAGCCGGTGTTAGGTTGATTCACTCTCCAATATGGAACCCACCATTATCAATCATTAGTTGGTTCAATGATGATTGACACTGCACTTGATAGAGAGGACCGCGGTTCGATTCCCGTGACTACGATCGGGAGGGAGCTGAAACCATTTTATGCTAGAATTGACGAGTAAACCAGATTAGACAGTCCAGTGGGCCGGATAGCGGTGGTGAAAAAAAAATGGAACCCGCCATTTAATTAGAAAATTGAAGTGGGAAAAAGAAAAACCAGAGGGTTAAAGTAGTAAAATAAGCGAGCTTGGATTTTGTTTGGCCCATGAAGTCTAAGCATATTTCACTAGTCTCAATTATGGTAGTTTTGTCTAACATGCATAAATAAAAGAGATTTCTCTACCAAAAAAAATAAATTAATTTTGCCACTCTACCTCATTTTTTGCGCGTTCTACAAATTTACTAAAATATTTTTGTCTGTTATTTAAGTGGCGGGCATAATCCACTACTTAAATAGAGAATGTTTAAAATCTTGTACCATACATGAATTTTCATGTAGGAAATTTTTCCATAAATTTTTCATTTTTATAACGTTCGTTACTTAAGGAACCGAAAAATAAAAATGAAAACTCCTAGAGTGCCTAAGAAGTTGACAAAGTAAAAATAGAAAATCTCCAAATAAAATGGTCTTGTACCATACACAACTGTCGTCCACGTAGACTTGGCCTCTGTTGGTAAACATATAAGTCTGTGTTTGGATTGGAGTTGGAATGGCCAAACACATGTTAAAAGGTTGTGGACGTGAGTTCACTTGTGGTTGGCTTGAAATAAATTGAAGCAACCCAAAATTGATTTCAACTCAAGTCAAAAATGTCTAGCTTAATGAAAATCAATTCAATTAGCTGAGAATTTTTTTGTATTTTATTCCTGCTACAAATATTCTCTCTATTCCTCTATTATCCTTAATAAACTAAATAAATAAATTTTAACTTAAAAAAATAAATCAATGAAGGAGAAAATTAGTCTACATATATGCATGTAGAAACTCATTTTGGTAATTTACGCACCTAAAAGTAATTTTGACATAAAATATCCAAACAATATTTTCATACAAATAATTTTTATTGTGAAAATGATAAATAATTTATCATTTTTATGATTTACAGTTATTTATATAAATTTTGGATGAAATGCCATAAATTTATTTGTGTAAACAAAATTGTGGATTGCCAAAATGAGATATATTAATAAATAGTCTCCTCACCACAAGATGTACTGAGATAGACTACAAAAGTTTACAAAGGTCTACAAAGAGTCAAAGAGGAGAAACCGTATACAAATCATATAAGGCCCAAACGGAGCAAAGGACTAAACCACCAGCTATGGTAGTTTGAAGCTAAAGTAGCACTTGTCGTCTTCAACCACCTAAAAGAAAAAAAAGTTTGATCTTGTCCAACAGTTGATGAGAACTGCATGCTGAGCCTCTAAACAATCTATGATTTCTTTCCGTCCACACAACCTAGACGCAAGCAAGCCAAATGATTTGCAGAAAGGAATGATGCATCCGAGATCCACCTGCTGAATAAGTGAACTGAACAAAGTGAGCACGTAAAGAAGTAGACTCCACTTATGTGATACCAATCCACGAACACACTAATGCCCAAAGAGAACCAAAAGTACTGCAGGAGATGAATAAGTGATGTGTCGTCTCGACCGCTCCACAACCAGAAACACAAAAGTTAGTTGTGGGAGATAAGATGCCACGAGTGACCAGGTTTGCTTTTGTGGGTAACCTGTCACATAGTAAACGCCACGCGAAGATGGTGGCCTTTAAGGGAACCTGAGAATGCCAAATGAGTTTTTCCGAATCATCCATAGTAGTTGAATCCTGGTAAGTCAAGAGATGATATGCTCATCGTACTGTATAGCCTGTATCAGGGTCTGGCTGCCACTGCCACCTATCTGAAGACTGAGCCTACAAGGAGATGTTAAGAAGTAAAGACCGACACTTCCCCAACAACTCCTCCTCCCATACCCTCAACTGTCTCCGCTACACCCACGCCTCCCCATCCGCTCCCCACCCTAATGAACACATTTCAGCCACCGTGCGCAGTTTGGTCTCCGTTAAATCAAACAGGCGCCCAAACCGCTCACACAAAGGAATCTCATCCACTCAGGGATCGGTCCAGAAAAAAAGTATCTGACCCGTCCGCCACCCTCTTTGAAACATGCTCCCCAAACCAACTGCCCCCAGGCTCACCACCCTCCCTAATGTGCGCTATCTCCCTCCACCACACAGACCCTCTTCGTCCTCCAACTCGAAGTCTATCTCCCTCCACCTCGTACCGTCCTGCCAACACTCTATACTACAAGCCCTCTCTGTCCACTAGCATCCTCAAACACCATTTACCTAAAAGAGCCAAGTTAAACTCTCTCAACTGTGTGACCTCCAAACCTCCATACTCCTTATATAAGCAAATACTCCCTCTGGTCTCATATATAAGAAACAAAAAAAAAACACACCCTTTAAGAAAGTGGAGTAAATGATTAGGAAAAACATGTCATTTCCACTTTTACCCTTACTTTTTGTTTAAATTAAATTATTATTTATTATGGGGAAAAGTAAAACAAAGGGTAAAATTGGAATATTCAAAATAAATGTATTGATTGTAGTAACTTTTTCTTATATTTAAGACTTTGTAAATTTTTTTTTTTGTTTCTTATATATGAGACCGGAGGGAGTAGATTTCCAACTAACCCAAGAGATTATTATGTAATAATTGAGATTATTACTGCGTGTAATCTCGTGTATTGCAACATCAACAAATCTAAATCGCAAAAAACACAAAAATTTTTTACAATTCAAAAACGACCAATAAAATAAAAACATTAGATTAATATATTTATATTTTCGTATTGCGTTTGATTTTAGGAACCAGAATAATATATACATCGTAAAAAAAAACCTTAAATGCTTGACTCGTTGACTAAAGCAAATAAAAAACCTCAACATACTCTTAAATTCTCCATAAAATTAGTCTAGCAATTGCCAAGAAACATACTCTAGTTACAATGATGCTTATATTTTATTTTAATGTGTACATATTTAGATTAATTTATATTTTTGTATAGGTCATAGACTATTATAACATTGCATTACACTTTTAAGAACCAAAATTATGTAAAAAAAAAAAATTTGCCGCAAGCAAACTAAAAACATTTCGGAAATATAATGAAATATAATGCGAGAAGCGTGGGATAAAGTTGTTCTTGCAAGAATATAAGCGCTACGGTTTGCTTGTCGCCTAATAAAAACAACTAAGTAGTGTCTCGTGAGCTTAACTCAATTGGTAGGACATTGCACTATATATGCGGGGGATCGGAGTTTGAGACCAGATCATCTCACTTATACATCTTAAGATGAAATTTCTAACCAAAACTTGACAAAAAAAACAACTAAGTAGTTGTCAAAAAACAAAAGTTGTCAAAAACAAAAAAAAAACTACTTGACAAAAAAACCAAAAAAAACAACTAAGTAGTTGCTATGATTTGTAAAAAGAAAACCCTTAAATACTGACTCTTGACTAAAGAAAATAAACAAATCTTAAACATATTCTTAAATTCTCCATAAAATTAGTCTAAGCAATTACCAAGAAGCACCGCCTATACTTTAATAAAAAAAACTCAGTTAAAAAAAACAAAAAGAATTATATAATTAAGAAAGAAAGAAAAGGAAAAATAAACATAATAAATTAATAATGCAACTATGAATGGTGGCAAATGTTGTGGTATGAGTGCCAATGATACTATAAAACCAAAACCAAACCATTCATTTTCACTAAAACAATTTGTGTTTGAAAATTATTACAAATTCCTAAGTGGTTTTTGAGGTCCTCATTTTTCTTCTTCATTCTTCTTCTTCTTTTTCTTCATTTTCAATATTTCAATAAAATGGGAAAACAGAGCATAGAAACAACAAAATCCCCTGTTTCAGACCCAACAAAATTCTCTATTCTCAATCTAATCGACCTCTCAAATCAAAACATAAACCAAACTGTTAATTCACTCAAACAGGTTTGTTTCATTATTTCAATCACACTTATCATTTTTTTCTATTTACTCTGTTTTTTTATATTATTATTATTATTAACCTTAATTTTTATTTTTTTTGGAAATTGTTAAAGGCATGTTTGGATTCTGGTTTTTTCTATGTTGTAAACCATGGAATAAGCGAGGAATTTATGGATGAAGTTTTTGCAGAAAGCAAGAGATTTTTCACTCTTCCTATGAAAGAAAAGATGAAGATTTTAAGAAATGAAAAACACAGAGGATATACCCCTGTTCTTGATGAATTACTTGATCCTGAAAATCAAATTCATGGTATATTATTGCATGTGTATATAGATTTTAAGATTAATATTCCACTTTTTATTTTTTAATTCTCATTTTTTTAAATTTTTTTACTATAGTATAAATAAATAAAAACTCAAATATTTTATAATTTTCATTGGTTTTTCAAGTAGGAGATTATAAAGAAGGGTATTATATTGGAGTTGAAGTAGGTGAAGATGACCCAGAATCAAATAAACCCTTTTATGGGCCTAATAAATGGCCTGCATCAGGTAAATGAGTTTAATTTTTCGGTTTTGAGATTAAAAATCTAATTTTTATCGAATTAATTGAGGTGTTAGTTCAGTGATAAGAGCTTAACCTCAAAGTGCCGAGTTCGAATGAGAATTGTGAAATGACCATTAGTGTTTTTTTGAACTTATGTAGATATTCTTCCAGGGTGGAGAGAGACTATGGAAAAGTATCATAGAGAGGCATTGTAAGTATGAGTGATTTTATTTATTTGTAAAATGATTAAGATGCAAAAAAAGTTGTGTTTTGATAATTTGTGTTTCAAAATGGAACTAGCTAATCATTACTTTGCTACCAACCATTTGTACTTTATAAGTATACTTTATGAAGCACCGACACCAGACACGACATTGACACTGATAATAATTTGAGAAAGTGGAAGTAATATAATGTTATCACATGGGTCGGTGTCTGTCGGATACATGTTGCATACCAGACACGTCTTTCATCAGAAGTGTCAGTGGTACGTAATGTCGGTGCTACATAGTATAATTGAACCATGTGTTTGGTTTCACCATACAATGATTTCATTTGAATTCTTATCCAATGTCAGTTGTGCTTCATCTTACTCCGTTGTTTTTTCTTGTCATGGTGGGAGGGGTTGAAGCATTTATTTTCTTGTAAATATTACTATGAGGTTTTTGTCTCTGCAACTGCATTGGAACCGCAATTGTGAACACATCAATCTAATTTGATCTCAATGTTCAGTAATATCAACGGTAGTGACATGAGTGCAATCGTGATTTAAACCTTGACTATTTCTTCCTACTCACTGTTTGTTTTATTTGGATAACCCAGAGAAGTAGGGAAAGCGGTTGGAAAAATAATAGCCCTAGCACTTGATTTGGATGCTGATTTTTTTGATAAGCCAGAAATGTTGGGAGAACCAATTGCGACTCTACGTTTGCTGCATTATGGAGGTATTGAATCAGTGATCTTGGTGTCTTGTTATACCTTAGAATTACATAGGAAGATAAATTATATAGTTGTGTTCATCTTTGTTCATTGAAGGTCAAATCTCGGATCCCACGAAAGGATTATTCGGAGCTGGAGCTCACACTGACTATGGTTTAATTACATTGTTAGCAACCGATGAAGTATCAGGCCTTCAAGTAAGGATCTAACTGGTATTTCATTAAAAAAAAAAACCTATCTAGCATTGAAACAGTCACTTTGATAACAATGATAGTAGTTGAGTTTTATCACATGTATCGGTATCGGACACTGTACATGCATTCAAACTTAAGTATTGATGTTACATAGTTAAGAAAATTAATGTCTTTCATTGCAGATATGCAAGGATAGGGATGCTAAACCTCAGAAATGGGAGGATGTGGCACCATTGAAAGGGTTAGTCCTTCTGTCATTGTAGGATCATTTGAGAAGTTGTACATTTGGTTTGACAGCATCACAATACACATTAGGAACAAATAATTCAATCGAATTACAATTATCTGCATAAGCTAGTATATTTCTAAAATTTTAAATTTTTGTGAGCTGCATTATACAAGTATGCTGCTACGACTTATAAGTTTGTTACTTTTTCATGCCCATTTGCGGAACTACTTGCATTATTTGATTGGTTACTTCTGTTGCAGAGCATTCATAGTAAATCTAGGTGACATGCTTGAGCGTTGGAGCAATGGTGTTTTCAAGTAAGAAGTTTTTCTCACTTTTTAGTACTACTGCGCTCGATTGAGGCATGCATATTTCTGGCCTTGAATGAATTTAAAGACTGGTCAATAGCTTTCATTTGTGCTGTATAGTTTGGTTTACTTATAAGCCTATGTTTGTTTTCGCGGTGGAATACCATTGAACACACGTCCACCTTGAAGAAACAGTTTATAGCTTCTCTACTTTCACGGTGGAATTGTTTTGCAATGTGAGAGACAATAGTTGAACGCAAAACAAAACATATGCTAAATCTGTAACATAGCATTTCCTCGTCGTTTTGAAAACCACACTACACTAATGATCGTGAGAGTTCCTTGATGATAGACTTAAATCTCTTCATGAATGAATGGCAATCGCATGTGCATCTAGTCAATCGTATATTTGCGAGGGCTCATAAGAATTTGGATTAGTTATTTGGTATATCTATGTCTTCTTTAGCTTCTAGAACTAAAATTGTCAGCTACAATTGAAGTAGAGAGTATACTTATCATAGTGGTATTTTGATGCGCTATTATGAGACTTTCAATTCTCTATGATACTATGGATGGTCTAGGTTTACTATTTACTTTTCAATTAAATTTAAATTAATGTGTAATCAACGATTTGCTTTGCATTTAATTTCAGGTCCACGTTGCACCGAGTTCTAGGAAATCAAAAAGAGAGATATTCTGTAAGCCCGAGATCTTTTTATGGTTCATTGTTTTCTTCTTAATTTCGTTGTAAATATAGTACTCGCATCATTCCATATCGATTGCCGTTAAGGTTTCTTCGCACAAATTAAGAAAACAATAAATAACTTGATAAGTGTAGCAATTTTACTACATTGTCCCTATTAATCGTTGGAATATCTCAATATTATCTCCTTTTACAGATTGCATACTTTTTGGAGCCAAGTCATGATTGTCTAGTGGAATGCTTACCAACGTGCAAATCAGAAACTAACCCTCCGAAGTGAGTTAAAGAAGCATCTAAAATTTTGACAATATATTATACGTTATGAAGTTAATTTGGTTAAGATGGTATCTAGGTTTAAACCTGCGATTGCGATCATATCATGGTTGCAATTACTTTGCGGTTTTTCGAATTGCTACAGATACAGACGATGTGAATGCAATTGTAACCGCAATTTGGAAAAATGTGTCACCTTATTGTTGCAGCCGCAGTTGTGATTTGCGTAGTACCAACAAACAATTTCTTACATTTTCTGTTTTTGCTGTTGCAGATATCCTCCTATCTTATGCCGCGACTACCTGAGCCAGCGCTACAATGACACGCATGCTGATTTGAATATTTACAAGAAACAGAAATCATAATCATAAGTAGAAATAGTCGGTGTTTCGAGATGAGCAGCCTAGAGAATTTTATTTATTAGCCTTGTCAATTTCTTTTAAGCTTTTTTAGTTGCATGATGTTTTAGGAATAACAGCATCAGATTTTGTTGTATTATATAGGTGTTGTTCAATAGCAAAATAATTTTTTTAGGAGAGAGGGTGGGTTAGGTATTTGGATGCTTTTTATCAATATTAGAGTTATTCATTCCCAGCAGTATTAAAACTTAAAGCATTGTAGTTTTCACTCAATATAGTACTCTTACATTATGTGACACATAATATAATGTTGATGTGTGAAGTGAGTTATATGTTCTGCAATGAATAGAAGAGTAAATATCGGAAGATGATCTATATACCTAATGTTTTAAGTTTTGGGTAAAGATGTAATGTTTAAAGTCACTTGCATAAATGCTCTTAGGCTAATGTGATAATCTAACCTAGTGTAGGCTCTTTTGGAAGTCCCAACAATTGTATCAGAGTCTGGTTAAAGTCCGGTTTGATTTGATGGGGGACCATAGTGGTTTATGTTGCTGGATTATGGATGCGAGAGTCTCATATTTGAGGGAGAGAATGTTGATGTGTTAGGCATGACTTACAATTCTAACATTAAATGGAAGAGTAAATGTTGAGCAACATATAAACAAGAAGACTTATACACCTAATGCCTCGAAGTTTTGGGTGAAGATGTGATATCCAAACTCACTTGTGTGGTTGTGCTTAGCTCAATGTGTTGATTCACTCTAGTGTAGCTAGGCTCCCTAGGAAGGCCAACAATGGTATAAGAGTTCGGGGAATGGTTCTTGGGTGTTGGATCAACGATGTGGAGAGTCTCACATTTGAGAGAGAGAATGTTCATGTGTCTGTGTTATAATTCCAACATTGAATAAAAGAGTAGATGTTGAACAATATATAAGTGAAAGGATCCATATAGCTAATATTTTAAATTTTGGGTGAAGAAATTGTGTTTAAATTTGCATGTATGGTTGCTCTTTCAATGTGACGATTCGATCCAGTGAAGCTCCCCCGCACGTATGAAAGTTTCAGCATAGAAATTATAGATACTTGAGTTATTTAAACATGTCCGAAATTTGAGTGGTAATAAAAAATATTTGTTGAAAGATGTTAATTATTTAAATAAATTTCATTTGTTCTATAGGATTAATCTTTTTGGTTAACTTTTTAGAAGTAAATTTGAGAGGATTAATATAAAAGGAAAAATGCTTAAAAAGTTACTTTATATTTTTTAAAAAATCAACAATTAATTTTAAAATATTATCAAACCAACAAAACACAATTTAATTTTAAGTACTATGAGTGATATACATATTTAAAATTTTATGAATCTTATTTATCAAAAAAAAAAATTATGAATCTTAAACTTAAATTTTACTTAGCAGAAGAAATTCAATTTTAAAAATAGTAATTCATGTATGTAACAACAAAAGATAACTTTTTTTTCTTTCGAAAAATAACTATTGATTAGCAAGTTGCAAGTATGCATGATCTCATCTCATCATCTATTCCATTATGGCTGCTGGCATATTCAACTTTACTTTGATTACTTTGAAACAACTTGGAGACTTTGACAACAAGTTCAAGACCTTCTCAACTTGTACTTGTGATACATTCATTGTCCTTGGTCAATACACACTTCAACAAGTTAAGTTTGCCTTCACTTCCTAAGTGATTATGTTAAGCAAAAGTAATTTTGTTTACAATAGCAAAAATGAATTAACACTTGTAAACCTTTCATAACATTTTAGAGATGTCAATTTTCACCACCAGTTTAATCTGATTCGGGAATCAGTTTTGACATCAAGTGGTTTCAGTCCCCTCCCGATCGCAGTTGCGGAGAAAATCGAACTATGGTCCTCCCTACTAAGTTCAACGTCAATCGACCAATTTTTTTTTTTGTAGGAGATTATAAGTGGATATATTTTTCAAAAATGAGAAAGAAAATCTCCAAAAAGACAGTTTAAAGATGACGAAAGGTGTATCTATGTTTAGATTTTTAAATAAGTAAAAATTATTTTATAAATAAAATTAATTAAATAAGGATTTTTGTGTGTCGTTAATAGGGGAGCAACTATGTTTACTTCCACATTTTTTAAAAATTACACATAATTTTAAAAGTATATATTTAGATGACAAAAAATTCTTGATTGTCTAGAAGAAGTACACATCTAGACCAGTACAAAAACTTTGTTTTCTCATTTATGTACATTAAAAATGATTTGAGTTTGTGGTGAAAAAAGTTCCTACCACTTATTTACTAAGTTAAAACTTAAAACACATCATTTAATGGTGTGACAATACATTATTAAATATGTGTACATATTTTTACACTATTACATAATAAAAGCATCTTTAAATATAGTAGTGATTTTGTCAAAAAAAAAAAAAAAATAGTAGTTACATTCAATTATTTGAAAATACATCGATATATTCGATTCCCCGCAACTATAATTGTGAGGGATTTGAAACTACTTGATGTTAGAACTGAACCCCGAATCAGATTAAATTGGTGGTGAGAAAAAAAATACAGCTATATACCATTATTAAAACTAATTTTATTTGATACTTTGAATAAATAAATGTTTGGTAATATATTAAAAATCTAGTGATATATTAATTTCAATAATTTTTTTGTCAAAAAAAATTATTTCAATAATTTCAAATGCTCTTTTTTCAAGATTTGATTTTTCAAATTTGAATAAATAATTATATGACCTGTTTCTGTTCCTGTCACACCATTATGACTCCAAACTCTGCCCATGCCACAAGATCCCTATTCTCGAGAAGATACAAAGAAAGTATTGAAACTGAAAATATTATTATTTTTGTTTGTTATATACTGTATCATGAAACTTGTTAAAAAAAATTGTATGAAAATAAGTGTTATTTTTTAGTTTATGCAACAGTATACTCTCGGGTCAAAATCTTGCCTAAAGTTGTAATTGCATAGTTTTATATTCAACTAGAGGTTATAGCATAGAGCAAAAGACTTGTTTTGAGATATCTTGACATAGGAGTTCAAATATATCATAATTTAAGCTTAAAACTTAGAGATTTATGGTGAATCAGTGGAAGAAATATTCTTCGGACTTAACCAAATTCTTGCGGAGATGACATCTAATTGTTGGGTTTTTTCAGTAAACACTTCAACGCTCAAATTAGTGTATACTGGAGATTAGTGTGAGATTTAAGAATAATAAACATAGTAAAGGTGTTAACAAGAAGTATTGAATTTAGGTCAGCCTCAAGTGCAATCTTGCACAAATTCTATTTTATAAAATGCAGTCAACATACAAGAACTTGACCAAAAAAAAGAAGTTACTTTGAAGAATGATTAATTCTTGAAAAAAATTCCTCATTTTAAGTTCTTTTTTGTACAAGTATACAAGAATGATCAATGCCTCATTCTTTCCATATTTTCAGTTGAAAATACATCACTTTTATATATAAAAAATTAGAGATCAAAACCTATGCTGAGTTACAATTTTCTCCCTTTGTTTTAGATGTCTTAGTTACTTACTGATTAAAGACCAATCACATATGTATGTGAATAGGAATCGCTTTGATACATTTAACAGATTTTAACAACCAAAAATATTGATAAAAGTGTCTGATACTATTTGTAGATATGGTGACAAAACTATACATTAATCTACAAATTTCATTAAAGAACTCTTGCAAAGCACAAGTACTAAGCAGAGAAACAGGAAGAATAATTAGCACACAAAGCACGGGAACAACCGAACCGAACAGTGAGGGAGCTAACACCAAGAAGCAGGGGGGACCAAAACAGACATCAGCTTCTAGTAAGAACCAGCCACTATTACTACAAGAGAGTAATTAACTGTCAACTTCTAGTGCCCCGGCCTTGAGTCGAAATGACCGTGTTGGTGATGGTTCATTAAACGCCTTCCTACTTCCAAACTTCAAATAAGATCAAGATGCGCCCAAAAAAACAACGAAAACTGAAGTCTTTCGCTTCACTCCCGATTATCATAGAACCCAAGTTGATGTGTTTCAAGAACCAAATATCTCACGCAATACAGAAGGACTACATATCAAAGTCTTCTGATATTGTTTTTCTGCATAGAACCTAACAAGAACTAAGCCAGCAACCTTCCATGCAAAGGCACATTTCGCAACACCATTCTTATCGGCATAGTCATAAGTAACCTTATTGGCATAGTCATAAGTAACGTGATACACAGCCAAAGCCTCATTATAAATATCAATGATACTCTTCGAACCATCCTCTATGTTATTATCATCATCAAATTTCTGAAAATGAGACACCAATCAGCACCTCAGTAAAATGGAACTTCTAGGGAAAGAAAAACTGAAAAATACTTACCTTCTTATACATCTTAATGACTTCATTTGCCTCTTCATTCAAATTAGATGGGCCACCACTTAACGCACTACTCATATCTTGCCTATACTGCTTATACAGTTCGCTCCACTTATGCTTACAGTGCTCCGGTATTTCAACATCAAAGCAGGGAAGTTTTCTAATTTCTGATGGCACATACATAAGAAGAAAAAGGTTAAAACCCTTGAAGCTGTTAGCTGATGAAGGTGAATTGATAATTAGCATAACATGAGTGTAATATTGGAGTACTCACCAATCCCAGACATATCAGTTATTTGCCATCTGCAAACCTCGTCATATATTGAACCTAAGATAGAGGTTGAAGTGAAAGATTTGTTGTCCCTTTCCATGTAGTGCGGGTACATTTCTACAACCAAATCCTCCGGAACTTGGATCTGCAGTTGAAAGTTCAAGTTAGGCAAAGTGGTACAAAAAAATGCAGATTCCTAAGAATTATTCAAAGTAGACAAAGGTCATCATGATAATTGTAAATGTAATCATAATGTAACATAATATAGAACCAACCTTTCCTCCACCTTTCTTAGGAGCATCTAATGCCTCATAGTATAAATCAATCAATTGAAGGATATTATATTTAACTTGCTGCACCTCCTCTTCTTTTGTTACGTCATTTCTAAATATCAAAAGGCGGTCCATGAGTGCCATCCAACAATCAGCTGCAACACCTATTGTGCTACTGAAAAGAGGAGGAAATTCTTCTGTTAAGGGTCATAAAATTAAAACTAAGAAAACTCTTACTACCTACTTGACTAACACCTGTTACAATTTATGTTCCTCTTGGTAACATAGTATATTTGTTAAAAACACTACATTCAAATGACACTTCAAAGGCGAATGAATATTTTGTATCACATATAAGGTTAACAACCATCTACATACTATGATGCCTTATATTTCAGGGCACAAGCAGAAGAAATGTGATATCTAGTCTAAACAACATAATATACAGGCCTAACTATGTCCTCAAAACTATTACTTCAGGAAACTAAAATGCCAAACCCTAATCAATAAACACACTATACTAGAGTCGCACGAACACTGTAACATTATAAGGTTTTCATTCAGGTTACATGACTGTCATAACACCCACCTTGGTTGGAACCGGGTTTCCAGATATAGCTTAAAAAGTTCTTCCTCAAGTTGCTCATGTGAAAGTTCACATGGCTTTATAACACTAGAACTCAATCTGACAGAATTTGGTGGACTTTCAATCCAAGGGTCGCTCTGTCTAAAATGTTGCAACAACTGAAACATTTCAAAATATAAATTGTTAATATAAAAGAACTTTTAACTACTAATTCAATCCGTAAGTGCTTCCTAAGCAGCAAACATCAGACAGAAAATATATAGTAAAAACGCAAAGGGTTTAAAACTGAAATTTAAATTATAACCTCAGAATTTTTTGAAATCCAGTACATGTCACCGTCAAAATCACCTCCAGCTATCTCATCTGCAACGGAACGAGAACCAACACAAGGGAAAAAAATTGCATATTTTCCATGTCCAACATAAGATTCTAACCCCTCCACATATCTAGCCTGCATTATGTGAATGTCCCCAAAATGTAAACCTGGATTTCGATAAACCAGCACATCCCCAGTAATTTGGCCATTTTCACTACAAAAAAATAAAAAATCAGTTAACACAGACCTGATCATTTTAATTCGAAACATCAATTCATAATAATAACTAACTAGTACACATGGTAGAATATGGACATGGGATTTTTTTTTGTATATATAGACCCACAATCAAACAATATAGAAGGCAGTGGAAGGGAAAGGGGCCTGCTGAAAAAGGCATAAAAGTGTAGGAGAGGAGGAACAACAAAAGTGTCACACAAGCAGTAGTAAGTGGAGGGAATAAGGAAAGGAGCGGGAGAATAATGGAATCAGGACAGATGTAATATTTGTTCTTACTGAATAATGCAGACTTGATTGGGTTTAAGGGTACGGGTGGGATCAACAGTCCCCATCATGTAGAAACAATCTTCTAAGTATAGTTTCCCTTTTCTAAGATTGTTATTTTCCACTTTTACAAGTTTAGTCAGGTGATACTGTAGAAATGGTTCGTCAAGAGGGATCCCACATAAAATCATTGCTGCAGCATTGTATTCATCCATCTCACCATGGTTGACAGAAGCTGCAAGTGCATCAACAATTGAAAATCACTGTTAAGGGGGATTCCAACATATTTAAGACAGTAGAACAATTAAATTCAAGTCTCAAAAACCAACAGCTTATCTTAAAATGATCAATGGACATATTAGTATTTGATAATTAGAAGTATGTAAGAATACTACCTCTGAGAGCAGTACGCTTTTTGGTATAGATATGGTCTGCATCTTCTAAATTTCTCTTAAGTACGTCCATAAAGAATTCATTTGGAACTCCTCCATAATTCAGCAGTGCGATCAAATATTTAGATAAATATGATCTATTTGGTTTTTGGCTGAAACATGCAGGCTTCAGATCAGTTTGTTTTTAAACAGTTTGATTGCTAAGATATCCGATATCAACCTAAGATTTTAAATAAAAAAAATAACAGGCTCGTATACATATATTATGATGTGGTATGTAAATATAGACAAAGAAACAAAGTTATGCATCCACATTTCAATATTCAACAATAGGCATAAATAAAATCCAGCATGTCAACAAGTATGATCAATACATCCCCTCAACAAGCCCAACTAACACTCTAGCAGAAAGAGTGAATGATATCAACCCGGTGAAATTGAAAACGTGAAATACCTTGTAGTTACTACCTCCAATGAATTTATGCTTTGAACATTTGAAAGGCCGTTTAAAAGGTCCAAGTCTTCCTTAACTTTAACCATTGAAGGCCGAACCTGTATGGTCTTTGGAGGAATCTTCAAAATTCATAGATTCAATGTCATAGTCAATAACAGCATCGCTAAATAGATACAATGTCATAGTCAATAAAAGCATAGCTAAATACGAAGTGAATAAAATAGAAACAACTCCAAAAAAGCTTATTAATAAAATGACTTAACTTTACAAATTATAAACTCTTGAAATGGATAAAAGTTGTGAGCATTCTTTGTGAATTGTGATACCAAGGTAACTCCCAAAATTAAAAGAAAATTCTACCGAACAGCTATCAGACCAACATGCAGAAACTCTTTACATACTGCACTCCATGACCAATTGTTAATTATTAAATAAACATGTCAATCTTATCCATTTTACCATAGTAAATTTCAAGTTCTACCTATCACTGAAAACCAGTGTAAACCTGGAGAATTAATTGCCAATTAAAAGAAATTATTTTTAAACTTATTACCATGAAAGCTTCAAACCCACTCAACAAAAAACTTAAAACTAAACAAGGTCTTCCAAAATGTACTTGTAAAAATAAAAATATACTCAAGTATATCAATTTCCTTGACCAATAGAATCTGTAAAAATAATACCTTTCTGTTAACCAAAAGAGTACCCTTCATTGCATAACCCTTGTTAAAGAGACGGCACTGAATCAGAAGTGGCTTAACAGGGAAGAAAAAGGATAAGTTATATTATAATCATGACCGGGTATATTGGAAATGCATGCACATAAAACATGTCAATGAAATATGATGAAACTGGCAAAAGAAAAAACAAAGCATCTACTGGCTGACGTGTGCTCGGTGCTGTTTCTCCCACAGCACTACTCATATCCTGAAGCTCAACCAGATTGGAAATTTCCTGAAGGCCCATATAATGCAGAATCAATAGGAATTTATATCGGAGTACATGATCAAAAAAATATAGCAATTTTTTTAAAGTAAACGGACCTTAACATGTGTATTCTTCAAGTTCGTTCCTTTGTAAACATTGTGAGGGCAGAGCACCGCCAAATCTTCTGAGATAAACCCAGTTCCGTCAGTGAGAATACATTGTTCCTCATTACGATAGACAATTTTTCCATTTCCATCCTAAACCAGTAAAAAGAAATTATTACACAATAAAATATTTTGCTGCAAGCATCACCATAAATTATAGAACATTTTAAGATGACTATACCAGGCAATATTCATCTGGTATCTCTTGGACAGTCACAGTTGTCAAGTCAATATTAAGCTTATAGGTCTTTGACAGAATTAGAGAGAACCTGATTAACTATGAGGTTAGTACATGGGATCAAATCTACTTAGATAAAGTGGATGAAAATAAACAAAAAGAAACTCTAAAAGATAGTATCAACATAAATATCATACCTAGCCATAAACTTGTCAATACTGGGTAACAAGTGTGCATGCATAAATAATAACCTAGATTCATACATTGTCCTATTTGACAAAATGTAATCTTGCATCTGATCAACAGAACAACGTGATTCTGTCCTAACAAAATAGCATTTGACAGAAGAATTATAGGATTTGGAAGAAGTTGTTTGATCCTCCTTCTTCTTCTCTTCCTTTCCACCATCTTTGAAAACTGTTCAATCAATAGAAAATTTAAAAATACATATATAAATCACTAGTTTCTTAAACAACTTAAGAATGCTTTTTGCAGAAAATGATTGAAATAACCCAAAAGCAACGCAAGGTTGAGAATAGGGAAGTCAGGCAGATTCACTGTCATGAAAATTAACTTGAGAAAGTACTAGAATCCTAAAGAACATATAATTGCATCACTTAGAACAATTTTTTCGAAGTTGAGAGACAGTGATAGAATTGTAGCTTTTGAGCAAGAAAAATGCAGAAATGTGTTAAAAATATTAGTATGCAAGTGTAGGAGGCAGAGTATAATGATTCACAAAACATTGGAAAACAGATCCGATAGTAGATTAGACGGGTCGAAAACTTGCAGTCTAGTTCATATGTTACACATACTAAATCAAAATGCAAATGTCCCAAACTATTTGTATCTTAATCGAATATAAAATTACCTAGATTCAAGATCAAAGAAACCCTAAAATGATCTAAAACAAATTAAAACTAGAAAGTAAAAGGATTACCAAAAAATCGATACAAACGATGACCAACACGGATCCCTTCTTTTCCAAACTTCCCATAGAGCTTGGCAGCTTCTTGAGCACTAATATTCTTTGAATTCGCTCCAACATCAGCGAATTTCACAACCAAAACATTGTCATCACCTAGTGACTTCTGCAGGTGTGTCCGTGTGTATTGCAAAATAGGGCCCTGAATATTTCAAACAAAGAGGCAATAAAATAAACCACATTTGGCATAGAAAGAAACAGTTGAATAAGCAATTAAAATATTGAACATATAAAATTCTGAATAAAGTTTATTGATTCAGGACAATAATACTAATTCCTCAAAGCCATTGAACAGCAAACAGTTACAATCACAAAGACAAAAACTTCACGGTACACAAATTAAATGAAGGAGAAAGACATACAGACCTTGAACCTTAAGCTCCCGCTTGGAGAAACATAGCACTGGTATATATGCGTCCTGCCAGAATCCCGGTCAAGATACTGCAGAAAGAAACCAAACTTATTACCTAGCACAACATAGTTAAGAACGTAATATTGATTCAACATTACAACACAAATACAATGGGTGGAAATGAATTACAATACCAAATAAAAAAATTGACGACTAGCACTAGAAATGGCCAACATAATTTGCTTGTCTTGGACAATCCTAACCTCAAATTTGAAATTCAAGTCTAAAAATCTTCTAATATTTGTAACAATCAATGACACTACATTCAGAAACTCCTGATCAACTTAACTTTACTATTTGGAACAACTAGTACTAGTATTAATATGCCAAAATCTCAAACTGACATAACTGTTAACTATCATTATCATCATAACAACAACAATAAATATATCAGTGATCATAAGATGATGTTTTACCAATTGACGATCCACGCATTTAACATTATATTTCCCAACAGCTTCCCATATTTCATTCTCAAAATCTCGCGTTGTTAGATGTTTCAGAGTTTCAATATATGCAGCAGTGACAACATTTTCAATATTCTTCCTGAAACAACACAAATTTAAGCAAAACAAAGTTGAAACCGTGAACGAAAAAACTACAAAAATATAATAATAATAATAATAAGGCTTAAATATGCAAATAGTCCTGCTAAATATCAAGAGTTTTTCAGTTTTAATCTTGTAAATTCATTTTTTTATTTTTAGTCCTGCAAGTACTGTATACTATTATTTCTTTATTTTTTGGTCCTTAATATTTAATTTTAGTCCTTCTAAAATTTATTCATAAAATCATATTTAATTTTAGTCCCTTAAATCCATCTCAGTTTACAGGATTAAAAGCAAAAAATTATCAACTTCTATTTTTGGAATGACTAAAACATCTCAGTTTTATTTTCAAGAATTAAAATCAAAATTTTCTATTTACTTTGATGGTCGAAAACCTGATTTAACCCAAATAAATTTTATAGGACCAATTTAAATATCAACTTACTTTGTGGAGTCGGCGTAATTCAGTTGGTAAATTCAGTTGGTAACAACATCGCAGACAGGGAAACACTACACCTATTCACCTTAAATGTAAAATTCTAACCACCACATTACTCAGACTTGTTGAAAATAAAGAAGAAGAAAAATCAACTTATTACTAAAACAATACTACAACCAAAAAGCAAAAGCAAAAAAGTCTATATTTGGAGGAGTCAGGTTATAGTGAGTTTAGCTGAAAAATAATTTCTGCATGAACTAAAAACACAGTACTAAACTTAATGATAATATAAAAATAAAAAATAAAAAATAAAAAATAAAAATGAAGCGTTTGAAGTTCTTACTCTCCAGCATAGCTCAAAAGCAGAAACGACTTTCGAAACTCCAATTCACCTAACGCCGTTAGAACACAGTACGGCGGTGGATGTAACGGAAACTGTGACAGTGACGATGACATAGACGATTCTGACAATGATGACGGAGGAAAGTGTTCAGGTGGATGTAACGGCAACGGTGAAGCTTCTGACGATGACGGAGGAGAGGGTTTAGGAGGAGAAATACCGTTCTTGATCAAATACACAATGTAACCATTAAAACTTCTTTGAATTGTGGTGTTGGAGATTATAGTGAGAAGTTCAAGTGCTCTTTGTTCTCCGATCATAGCAAGTTGTTGTCTCGGAAAATGATCAAGCGGTGGTTGATTTTGTTTTTCACAAATTATTTTTATGAGATTCTCCACCGACTCCGGAAGTGTCACCACCGGTTGCTCCGCCATAACAAACTGTAACGGAATAGAGAGAGAAATGTAAAGGGAGAGTGAAAATGTGAATGTGAGTGAGTAAGTGAATGAGTGAATAAATGAGAATGAAGGTAGAAGAAGAGAAAGTGCTTTTATAGGAAAATGAAAATGGAAGAAAAAATTAATCAATTAATAAAATAAAATTAATTAAAAAATAAAGAAAGTAGTAATGGTTTTGTACTTATGCGTCTGAGGGTGGATGAAGTGAAAGGAAAAGACTTGACTTCAATTCATGAGAATCTTTTTGAGTGTGAAAGTGTTTTGTTTTTTTAGCGAGAATCTTTTTTTTGTTTTAGAATTAGAAAGTGTTTTATTCTTCCGTAGTACACTTCCCTGGTAAACAGTACTAGTAGTAGTTCAATTTCTCATTGAACGGATAAAATGAAAGTGATTCAAATTACAAATTATTTTATTTTTATGGATCTTCAAACGGAACTTTTTTTATACATGGATTCTTACGCTTTTGTAGAGGTACAGTAACTGAGATTTGTGATTTTTTTTCAATTGCTCCACAAAAAATAAAAAATTTCCACAATACCCCGTTTGAAAAAAAATTCTAAAATACCCTCCTTTTGGACGGAGATTCCTTTGAATCTGAGGACCACATAAGGCAACGCTGACAATGTAGCCATGCACCTGCAGGTGGTGATATTGGCTGTGTCGCCATTGACCAACAATTGTTTCTTTTTCTTTTTCTGCGCAAGGACAGTGCCTTTATAGAAGTGTGCTCAGGTGTGTAAGGATGGCGACACTGTCAGTGTAGCCATGTCTTGCAGGTGGCGACAATGGCGGTGTCGCCATTGACTAGAGATTTTTTTTGTCTTTTACGTGTTCTGCATGGGGAATACATAATTTGGTTTTTTTTTTTTAATGTTTACATCACTCATCTCATTCTATAAATATCACACTTCATAATTTCATTTTCCACTCACTAACTCCATCTTCTTCATTTTCTTCACTCTTTTTATTTTATAAGAAATGATATCTTCTTCCAATAACTATTTAACGCAAACCCGTTTATTTTCGATGAAATTTGAAGACCGCGAATAATATTTTAAATTAGCAATTGGCAAATTGAGTTCTCTTGTTGCTTTAAAGAACAAGATTCAAGAAATATTCTTCATAAAAAATGGTGAACATATACAAATCGAGCATTTGACATATTTATATTCATGCACGGACATCACGGATGACTCCCTCGAACATACCCTAATAAAATATTGGTACAAATTGCTAGGTGATTGTGAAGTGCAATTCATGTTTGCAGTGTTAAAGATGAAAAACAACCACGTCGTTTGTTCGCAACCTTAAAAAAAAAGTAGTTAAGTTGTTGTTGTGTGTGGTTTATTTTTTATATTATGTAATTTTTCCATGGTTTATGTTTGTGTAATTTTGTTTCATTAAAAATGATGTAAGTCTTCAATTTACTAATTTTATTTTATTTTATGATTTCGTATGAATGTGCACAGTTATGTGTTATGAGGTAAAATTTAAAATGTAATATTATTATATGGATAATATAATAGAAACACGTACGAAAAAAATACATTAAAAAAAAACTACAGTTACGCAGAAGTTCCCCCAGCATGAGGACAAGCATTAGACTTATGACCCGACAGCTGACGACATAAGCCACACAACCTCTCTCTTTGTTGGAATTTGTCCATTTCAGTTCTAATGCAATTATTTTGTGGTTGTCCTTTCTTGACTCTTTGCATATCGGTACGGGGACAAAGTATGTCTCCTTCATATTCGGGCCAAAAGCTTTTGCCTGGAATTACTTGGAATGTGTCAGCATACACGGCACATACGGTGGCAGCTTTGTACACGTCATCGATTTGTTGATGATAGTCAAGGTTAGCATGAGAACATGCAGCAATAACATGCGAACAAGGCAAATGTAAAGACTGGAACTTTCCACAGTCGCACGACTTTGTTGGCAAGGTATGATTCGCAAAACAACAAGAACTAGACATAACAGTACAAGACATAACAAGATAGTACAGGACAGGACAAAGTTGTAACGAAGAGAGAGAAGGCGATAATATTTTTATATTCGAAAATAAAATGGATATTTTTGTATTTTTCATAGTTGTACTATGGACAAAAAGTTGTCCCGTGGTTCTGTGAGGGACAAAAAATCTTGTTTTTGTCCTGTCCCTTGCTACATGTTTTGTCCAGTTCCATAAGCAGATTCTAAATCAAACAAGGTACAACAAAAGTTGTCCAGTCCCCTATTTTTTAGCAGATCAAACGCACCCTAAATTTATCCATTGGCCGGCCTTCATGGGGATCCTCAGTTTCCTGTACTGATAACGTATGATTTAGCATATCAAAACGAGTGACGACATGTGTGTTAGCCTTACACAATGTCTCTTCGATCCTTTTCTGGCACACTTCTGTATACTCCCGACGAGAAGTGTACACAGTTGCTGCCTCTGTTGCTCGCCTTGTAAAAAGTCCTACACACTTGTAGAAGGTTGATTGGAACAAAGTTGTGATGGGTTGGCTTCGGATTTCCTTGAACACTGAGTTTGTTGCCTCGGCAAGATTGCTCGTCATGTGAACCCACCGGCGACCTCAATTAATTTTGAGATTGTTGAGTTCCACCAGACCCACAAGTCCGGCCACAATTTGGACTTCAGCATGACGGAAGCGACATCCATCAAATCATGACCGAATACCACAAGATAGACATGCGAAAAAATGTTTGTGATTGAGCCGCACGTTTTCATGTTGAAATCCAACATTGGAATAATAGTCACATTCGTGTTCTACGAGGAGATACAGTCAACAATCTGATGCACGCAGCCGAGTTTCTAAGTCTATATCAAAGAAACTACATGCCATATGTGTCCGACGATTATTATTTAAATGACACACGTCCACGTCTAGATGTGCAACCACAATATACCGATATTCCACAATCACAACATATCTTCTTCCCACCATCATATACTCAACAAACCCAACATAACTTTATCCCAGAACCACCATCATACACCCAACAACAACAACATACTCATATCTCAAACCCACCATCTTGCACCCCACAACAACAACACACCTCTACCTCACAATATCAACTATATAACCAAAAACAACCAATTTCATATAGTCATTCCGATTTTGTGACTCAAATACCGTAAACTCGGAATTTCTTCGACCGCCATAACTTTGAATCCCTGGAAACTCGACGTTTCAATAAGAATTACGAAAATATTTTTAGTTTCCTGGTAAATCTACACAATCCACCCCCCCCCCCCCCCCCCCCCCCCCCAACCAACCCAACCAATCCCCAAAAATTTCATGCGGGCTCTCTTGTCGGACAGATAATAAGTTATTAAGGTCTCTCTAGCTTCCAGTTTATATAAAAAAAACTTAGTTAGCATAGGTCTGTCTGGCATTCCCTCACAATTTGCATCGGACATTTTGCAAAAAATTATAAGCTTATATTTTTGGAAGGACTTAAACATCTCAGTTTTATTTTTAAGAATTAAAATCAAAATTTTCTATATACTTTGATGTTCCAAAGCCTGATTTAATCCAAATAAATCTTATATGACCAATTTATTCACCTTAAATGCAATATTCTAACCACAAGACTACTTAGGTCTTGTTTAGTAAAAAATAGCAGATAGTTGATAAGCTAACTTATAACGAATGAACTTATAGTGAATAACTGATAAGCTAGCTTACAACGAATAAGCTAGCTAATTGAATTTAGAGTGTTTAGTAAAATTAGCAGTTTAACTAGCTTATAAGTATGAAATGAGATAAAAAATATATGTTTAATTAATACTCCCTCCAGTCTCAAATATAAGCAACAAAACAAACACATTGTTGGTCTCAAATATTAGCAAAAGTTTAATGCAATCAATATGTTTAATCTCATAATTTCAATTTTACCCAAAAGAAGATGAAGTGTGTGCAATTAATTACTTTAATTTAAAACAAAAGAGGGATCAAATTGGAAATTAAATACCTTTTTTTCAATCATTACATATATTTTACCTACTTTCTTAAACGGAGTGCTTTTTTGAAATTTTGCTTATATACAAGACTAGAGTGAGTATTTAATTTTTATCAAGGAATATGACAGGGGTAAAGTTGAAAGAAAAAATGATAAACTATAAGCTCATAAGTTACTTGAAAGTTTAAAAAATAAGCTACAAGCTAGTAAAATAAGTTGTAATATCTTTTTTAAAAAGTGTTATCAAACAGAGTTTTTAGCTTAGCTTTTAGCTTATTGTGCTTGTCAAATGGAGCATTAGACTAGTTGTGTTGAGAAGAAAGGGAAAAAAAATCAACTTATTTTGCCAGACTAAAATAAAGTGGCATTTAGTATGGTGAAGTACAATTTTTCCCCACCATGGTGAAGTTGTATTTTTACCATTAGATCCTGTAAGACCATGAACTCTATTATAATATTTCCACACTATATCTTTTCTAACACTATCTTCAACCTTTCTACTCCTTCCGTCCCATATTATAAGGGAAAAATGACCCTTTTTTTTGTCCCAAATTATAAGGGAAAAAATAACTTTCAAGAATATTTTTTACTTATTCTTATAAAATTAAATGCAAATTGCATTTAATTTTTTTCTCTCTCTCCTTTTCTCAATAAACAACAACCAATCAAATTTGTTTTTACATCTTTCCATGCAACTTATTTCAAGAAAAACACACAAAACCATATTTCAAATTCTCAAGTTTTGATTTTCTTAATAAGTGTGTTTTTTTTTCTTATAATATGGGACGGATGAAGTACCAAACGGTGAAACAACACAAATTTTTAGAAACTAAAAACACTCTAGTAACTTCACTCAAACCGTTTCATCTCGAACAACACAATCTTTGAATTTAAAATAAATTTAACAAATTTAAAAAGTTAAAACAAGCCTATGGATATTTATCAAATGTGATAAAACCCAATCTTCTAACAATTTTTCCTTCTTCTCCCTTCCCTCAATTTTTCTTCTCGGCATGACTCTTTTGTTGTTCCTTATTTTATTTTTATTCATCAACTAAACAATGGACTTGATTATGTTCAGTTTTACTGGTTTTAATTATAAAGTTACAATATTTTATCTTTTATGATATATAAAACAAAGAATAATCACTAGTTATAACCCATTAAAGAGAAATCTCATTCTCCACAAATTATATGAAAATAGTAATAAATATTAATACACCAAAGTTAGGATTTTTATTACTTTTGAATTGATTTTGTATCATGGGTAATTATTTGGGTATCATGGGTATCATGGTCAAAAACTAAACTCACACATTTTTTGACCACTAGATCAAAAGAATAAAATAGTATATTTGGAGGAGTCAGGTTAGAATTTCAGATTCTCCACCTCTAAGCTTATAGTGTGAGTTTAGCTGAAAAATAATTTCTGCGTGAACTAAAAACATACTACTAAACTTAATGATAATATAAAAAAATGAAGAGTTTGAAGTTCTTACTCTCCAACATAGCTCAAAAGCAGAAACGACTTTCGAAACTCCAATTCACCTAACGCCGTTAGAACACAATACGGCGGTGGATGTAACGGAAACGGTGAAGGTGACGGTAACATAGATGATTCTGACGATGACGGAGGAAACGGTTTAGGTGGATGTAACGGGAACGATGATATAGATGATTCTGACGATGACGAAGAGGGTTTAGGAGGAGAAACATAGCTCGAAGATGAATTATTCATCATATGCACAATGTAAGCATTAAAACTACTTCGAATTTTGGATTTGGAGAATACATTGAGAAGTTCAAGTGCTCTTTGTTCTCCGATCAAAGCAAGGTGTTGCCTCGGTAAATGATCAAGCGGTGGTTGATTTTGTTCTTCACAAATTCGGTCTATGAGATTCTCCACCGATGCCGGAAGTGTCACCACCGGTTGCTCCGCCATAACAACCTCTAATGGTAACTGTAACGGAATAGAGAGAGAAATGTAAAAGGAAAGTGAATATGTGAATGTGAGTGAGTGAGTAAGTGAATGAGTGAGAATGAAGGTAGAAGAGAAGTGTTTATATAGGAAATGAAAATGGAAGAAATAATTAACTAATTAATAAAATTATTTATGAGAGTAGATGAAGTGAAAGGAAAAGACTTGACTTGATGAGAATCTTTTCAATTTGGATCCTCAGCAGCAAAACTTATGAGAATCTTCTTTTTTTCTAGAATTAGAAAGTAGGGGTGGACAAACCCGTTCGGCCCACGTGAAACCGACCGACCCGTGTGATTCGGTTGGAGCGGGTCGGGTCCGTACGGTTGGAACGGATCCGGCTGGCAACTTCTATGGATTTAGGCGGTTTAGTAGGGTCGGTGGTGGGTGAGTTAATATGACCTGTCGGTCCCCGAACCCGAACCGAAGTAACAATTAATTAATATTAATTTAATATTATATATATAGACCAAAATGTTGAGAACCCTAATTTTCTTATCACTCTCTCACTCTGCCGCCGCTACTCACTCCTTTTTCTCTCTACCTTTGGTAAATTCCTCTTCATCCTACTTCATCTTCATCTCTTGTTCATCATTTTCGTTGTCACTTGTAGTTGTTTCCTGTACTCTAGCTTGATGTTGTTTTGAAATAAATTGTTGAGATCTCAGATCTACTACTATTACCAACACAAGTAACTCTGAAACTCCCTCACCGTTACTCAGATCTACACCAGTACCACCGTTTCACTTCCAGTTGTTTTCGTCTTCTCACGTATGTTGATCTCTCATTTCCATATTCATCATTAAATTTTCTTTTCTGTGTAATATTTATTGTTATATAACTAATTTTGTTTGTTTTTTTTATTGTTAATTGGTGAACCTTGATTCATTCAACGACGAACACGGTTGCTTAAACGGTTAGGACTTAAACGATTTATTTTACTTGTTTATTTGTTATCTATGTTAGACTTATAGGTACTTGAGAACGATTTGTGTTCTAACTAGTTTGTTATTTGTTTTTTATTTTCTACTATGTTCTTAACTGTTTTTGATCTATTTCTAACTAGTTTGTATTGTTTTGTATCTTTTTACTATTTAGAACATAGTAAATTGTTCAAGATCTATTTTGTAACTATTTTGTTTTTTATTTTTTACTATGTTCTTGACTATTTTTATTTGATCTATGGTGTATTGTTAGTTTATTTTTGTGTTAAATAGTTTATATTTTTGCTTTTCTTTTTTATTTTGATCTGTTTATATCTTCTGTTTATTTTCAGGTTTCATGGAAAAAATCAACATCAACAATGTGCATAAAATCAACTATTTGCATTTATGGGCCTTATTTTAATTGTATTTTTGTGTGTGATGTAATAGAAATAATTACCAATAGCAACATAATTTTTATAAATAAGTAATTAAAATTTAGACCAAAAGTTTTCAGTTTTGGACAAAAAATATCTGGAAAAAAAAGAAGCAAATAATGGGCCAACTGTAAGGCTATTTTTAAGGACCAGAAATTGAAATAAAAAGAGGTTTGGACAAAAAATAAGACAAAAAACTAACCAATGATTGAACCAAAAAAATATTTGGACAAAAAATAGGAAATGATGACCCATTAATGTGGTTAGTTTATGCCTGAAAAATAAATAAAAAACAATTGGACAAAAAAATGACAAAAAGTAAAACAAAAATTATGTTGGGCCAAAAAATCAGAGAAGCCCAGTATTTAGACCAAACCGTTTAGACCGAACCGGAACCGAACCAACCCGTGAAACCGAAAACCGATCAAACCGATGTTCATTTAGGTTCGAGTTTGGGTTTGTATGTTCCATCCACCGGTTCGACCGGTTCAAGGGATTTGGCCCGAGCCCGAACCGAACCGATGCCCAGCCCTATTAGCACGCTTCCCTTGTATACAGTATTAGTTCAATTTCTCGTTGAACGGATAATAAAAGGGAAAATAGTTATTTTGGTATTGAATGTGCAACTCGCTATTATTTTGGTCTCTGACTCAAGAAAAAATATAAATTGTTCTTGACTCTACAATATGTTAGTCAGTTTGGTCCCTGACGTTAAAAATTGTCATTAACTTACAAAAAATCTGATGTGGCATTTTTTAGAACACGTAGCACGCTGAGTAAGCAGATTAGTTTAGTGGACAACTGATATAATAATATGGTCAGGGACCAAAATGACAGTTAAAAAAATTTAAAAAAAAAAACAGATTATCATAGCATCACAGCATCATCTTCAAATTTAAAATTATAAACCATGAAATCTCAACATAAAATAGAAGCAATTTCTTTCTCTCTTCTTCTTTCAACACCAAATCCTAAATCGTTATTATCATTAACTAGATATGGGTTAAAAATCTAAAAACATAAAGACAAACAACTTATTATCATGTGTTTGTCTTAAAGCTTCTGAACTTGTTTGATCAGGAGCATCAACACAAGCATTAGTATTTGAAGACTATTCTTCAATAATTTTTTTGTAATTTGCGTTCTAAGGGTCTTTTTAATTGACTTTTGTGGTTTATGTTTTTAGATTTGAAGATGATGTTGTCATGATGATGATAATTTGGTGTTGTTGATGTGAAGAAGAAATAATTTTTTTATTACTTATTTTTAATTTAATATTTTATAATGGTCCCTGGATATATCATAGGCCACTTGTCCACTAATGTGCTTACTCAGCGTGCCACATGTCCCAAAAAAATGCCACAACAACTTTTTTGTAAAGTTAACGGCCGTTTTTAACGCCAGGAACCAAAGTGACTAACGGATTACAGAGTCAGGGATCATTTTGGATTTTTCCTTGCGTCAGGGACCAAAGTGATAGCGTGTTGCACATTCAAGAACCAAAATAACTGTTTTCCCAATAATAAAATGAAAGTGATTCAAATTACGGTACAAATGATTTTACACTATGTTTGGTTCAAGAGAAAATGGAAGGAAAGATAATGAAGGGAGGGAAAGTGGATGGAAGATCAATCTTTCCATTGTTTGGAAATTGGAACAACAACCAAAAGGCAAAGGAAAGAAAGTTTTGTTGGGCCCCACGCAAAAAAACTTTCATCCCACATATGGACAGAAAGGGAGGAGTGAGTATAGTTTTAGTCAAAATGACTAAAATGCCACAATTTACAAATTGCAAAACATATAACAATTTTATTTTTTCATTAAAATAATATAACTTACTTAGGCAGTATAACTTTATTTTTTCATTAAAATAATATAACTTATTTTGGATATGTAGTTGCTTAATAAAAAAAATATTTTTTATTCAATTGTATTCTACTTTATAGATAAGGGTATTAATGTCAATTAATAAAAAACACATCTTCTTTCCTTTAACTTTCACTTCTACCAAACAACCAAAATATCATCTCACTTTCCATTCACTTTCTTCTTACTTTCTTTCCTCTACCTATCATTCCTCTTACTTTCTTTCCTTTCACTTTATTGTGACGGTCTTCAAAAGGATCTTTTCTGATACATGAATTCAAAGTTTGGATAAAAAATTGTTACGGCAAATATTTAGGGATTAAAACTTGTTGAATTAAAAGTATGGAACTATAAATTGTTGAAATATTCTGACCCATAAATGTAATATTTAATTTTGTTAATTTATCTACAACTTTAAATTAAAGATTAAATTGTTAAACTAAAGATCAAATAGTCAAATAATTAGGCTAAAATGCAGTTTTTGGCCCCCAAGTTTCAATTTTACGATTTTAACCCTCTAAGTTTCACAATTGTGTGATTTTGGTCCCCCATGTTTCAATTGTGCGATTTTGACCCCCAAGTTTACCCATTTTGCATTTTTTAGCTCCCGTTGACTTTTTTTAATAAAAAATTGCTTATGTGGCATTTTAAAAAAATTAAAAATAGTTTTAAAAATACATAAATGTATTAATTATTTTTATAAAAGGCTTAATCATTATTGTTTTTAAAAAAACAGTTTATCAATTTAAAAAAAAATTAAATTAAACCAAATAAAAATCTAAAATATGTTTTAAAATTTAAAAAAAATGTATTAATTTTTTTTAATAAAAGGTTGAATTATTATTTTTTAAAAAATCAGTTTATAAAGTTTTAAAAATTATTTAAAAAATTAGTTCATTAAAAAATTGGAAACTATTTTTTATAGCAAAATTATTTCATAAACTACATATAAGAATTTTATAAGTTATTTTTTAAAATAAAAAAAACAATTTTTCATTTAATTTTAAAACATATTTTTATTTTTAAAATATTTATTTTAATTTTAAAATGCCACATAAGCAACATGGGGCTAGGACATGCAAAAGGGGAAAACTTGGGGGGTCAAAATCGCACAATTGAAACATGCGGGACCAAAATCGTACAATTGTGAAACTTATGGGGTTAAAATCGCACAATTTAAATTTGGGGGCCAAAATCGCACAATTGTGAAACTTGGAAGACCAAAACTGCATTTTAGCCAAATAATTAAAACAATAATATTTTAAAACTGAACTTTAAAATAAACAGAGACTAATATTGAAAACTGAAAATTTAAATGGACTAAAGTTTGAAAGAAATTTTTACAAAACTAAAAATGAAATGTGACATATTTAGAGAGATTAATATAAATAAGTGATTTTCACACAGATTAAGTCTTATAGTTGCTTTTTTTTTTTTTGTGATTTCATCGTCTTAATGTGGCGTTGTGTTGTTCGCCGTTATTGGTACGACGTTTGATTTCTCGTCTTGTTGCAGTGTTCGTTTAGTTCATACGGTAAGATCAATATCAATCAATTGCAGATTCAATCAATGATTTTAACAATACCGTTGCAGATCTGGAAGCATGAAGATTCCGATTACTTTTATTTTATCATATTATTTGTAGGAATTTTGCTATTTTATTTTACTTGCATCTAATATACTTTATCAATAATTGCGATGAATGAGTATCGTTTTTTTAGTAAATAAAAATATTTAACACATTAAATAATAATATAATAGTATTAGTACACTTGTGTGTCATTTCATAACATTGTATTATGCCTTTACACTTCTAAGTTAGTATCTCACCAAAACTTTATGTGCAAAAACCGAATCTTTATGGCATCTTCTAACTTTCGATAACCTTCGTATATGAATTGTTGAACCAAATTTTCTCCACAAGATTCTGTCATGTACTCCCATTTCCTCGACATTAATAGCTCTAACTCTTTATTTTGTTGGCAGTTGGTAGTTGGTACATTCAACTCTCACTTATATTTTTTTTTTGTTTTTTTTTTTTTGAGATAATATTTTTTTTTTTTTTTTTTTTTTTTGCAAAAAGGAATATTCTCGCCTCAGAAAAATTTCCTTTTCACAAATGCAATTATGGTGGACTAAAAACAACACAATAATTCATTTCAAATTTCAAGATTTTATTCTTATGGATCTTCAAACATATTGTACCTCTTTTCACATAATTGAATTGTCTACGGTCAAACTGCATTCGGTCAAGAAGTTAGAACCGTCTGATTAATATTGGACAATCCAAATTTTAAAATCATATTTTAACTATTTTTAAATATAAAATTGAAGTTAAAATTTGGACTGTCTAATGATAATTAAATAGTTTAGATATAACCAACTACAATGTCCGTCATTTTTTTTTTCCGGACTACACTAAATCCAATCCTTTTTTCACACATGGATTTTTCCATAGCACCCTTCCCTCCAAGTGAGATTTGTTTTAGGAGGAGTATTATCTCTCAACCCTCTACCAGCAAATTTATACATAAAATTAATAAAGTGTGACATCTTATCATCTTTCAACAGAGAGAAATACTTCCATCTAATTCCATATTGCATACCCCAATTCATATATATCCGAACCGATTCATTTTCAATCATTAGATGATTTTATGCAAATTTCAGCCATTGATTTAAATTTACTGTAGCATTCAATAACATAAACTAATAGATAGACGACTCAGATTAGGGCAAGACAAGAAACAGGAAAGGAATGACAGGAGAAAATTTCATATCCATGTATATAAGCGTTACTTTAAAAAAAAAATAATCATTATAAAAAAAAAACATTATCCAAAAAAACAATTAAATAATAATATTTTTTTGGCAATAATATTTGTACACTAAACCAGTGTTTTAAAAACCGGACCGAACCGACCGGTCGGACCGGTTGAACCGCGAACCGGAGGGGTAGCCGGTCTGGTTCAAATGTTGGACCGGACATGTAATTAGACCAGAGCGAACTGCTAAAAACCGGCGGTTTGATTGCGTCTGCTATTTTTTTTTTAAAATCAAAATGACGTCGTTTTTTTACATAATTATTATTTTTTTTAAAAGTAAATAAAAAAACTAAACTAAAACAAATAGTGTCCGAAACAAATATGTCGCCTTGGAATTAAATTTATTATTAGACTTTGTTATTTCGTTTATATTGCGATTAGATTATGTTGCAACTAGACTTTGTTTAAAATCTATTTAGTTTTGTAATTTGTACTATTTTATAGTGCGTGGTAACAATATTTAAGATTTGAATTTAATAACTTGTGAGTTGCGACATTATGACATGTTAAATTTTTTAAATTTTTAGTTGTCATTAACTTTTTAAGAGATTGAGTCATCATGTTCGACCGGTTTAATAGCTATATAATTTTATTAAAAAGACCGGTTCATTCCTCCGGTTTATCCGGTTTGATCCGATTTATGCATGCGGTTCAACCAGTGACCCGGTGGTTCGACCAATGAACCAGTGACCCAGTACCCTCACCGGTTCGATGACTGGTCCGGTTTTTAAAACACTGCACTAAAATGTATGTGCAAACTGAATTTTTATGGCTTCTTCTAACCTTCGATAACTTTCAATACCTTCACATGTGTCGTATAAGGAACTTGATCCCCCAAAAACAAAAAAAGGGCCGATGTGGTCGAACTCTAATTCTAGAAATCAAATAAATCGGAAAACTAACGAAATTTTCGTCGTTTTAGTACAAGTTTCGCTAAATTTAGATCAATATCGAAGTATGTAGACGCGCTTGACCTCATTGACGAAATCTCTAAACTGGGCGGCTGGCAGGGAGAACGAGATGACACTTAATTATTTGAATTGTTGGACCAAATTATCTTCGCAAGATTCTATCATGAGCTGTTTGAGAAGACCAAGAAGCTAGCTTATATCTTATAGCTTATAAGTTAAAAGCTCTTTTCGATAACAGTCTTTTGTTATGAGCTTATAGCTTATTTTACTAGTTCATAGCTAGTTTTTCAGACGTTATTTCAATTAGCTTTGGAACTTATAGCTTATTGTTTTTTTTTCCACTTTTACCCTTATTATTTTTATAAAAATCCATATGTACCCTTTATAATTTATTATTTTTATGATTGAATATGAAACCGTACTACTTTATAATTTACTTTTACCCTTATAATTTTTATTTTTGCCAAACTGTTTTACATTTGATAATAAAAAGAAAAATATTAATGATACGTTGACCCTCCAATGTATTTCAAAGATAATAATATTATTTTTTTTCTATAATATATATAAAATATGTATGTACATAAAATGAAAGTAAATATGTTAAAAATATTAATGAAAATAAATATTTATTTGATTTGAAATAAAAATTTATTATAAAATATAAAATTAAAGTAGATGAACCGATATAAATGTCTAAATTCTAAGTATTTTAAATATCAGTTTATATAAATTTTATTATTGATTAATAATTTCCTTTTATGTCATTTTAGACTTAATAAAAATAATAATAATAAATAACTCCCACTTTTTTGTGGTAGTTGGTACAATTAATCAACTCTCACTTATTTTTTTTGCCAAAAGGAATATTCTCACCTCAAATATTTTTTCCTTTCACATATGCAACTATGGTGAACTAAAAACAAACATTTCAAGATTTTTAGATCCCACTTATCAAGATCTAATTTATTTCCACAATGACATGCCTCGTTATCTTCAAAGTGGCAACGTAACACTCGTTTACATTCTTCCTCTATCCATCAAATGTCTATTACTATCCCATATTGTATATATAAGAAAAAATTGACTTTTTAAATTCATTTTAAAATTGATGTACTTAGATAATAATATAGTATAAATACATTTATTATATAATGAATCTAAAAAGTAAAATGTTTCATATCTATAGAACTAGAGAGAGTAGTATATAATTTATTGAATGTGAAAAAGACAATCCATGTATGAGAAATACATGATCCTCTCAAATAATTTGGATACTTTATTTAAATGTTTAAATGGTCAATCTGTTCCCGTAAGTTTACTATAGTTTTTTATGTTTGTCACTGTATCATTTTTTATTTTAAAATAGTCCCTAAATGTGCAAATCATTTTGTTTTAGTCCCTAACGTTAAGTGTCGTTTAAAAAATGATGACGTGGCAAACAAATGCTGACGTGACAGTGTGTGACGTGAAAAATGAGAATGATTGTCAATAATGATGTTCGGTCACTTAGAGAGACCAAATTCAAAAATGAAATTGCAGGGATGGACCAAATCCATAAAAACAAAATTAAATCCAAAAAGATATTTTTCTTCTTTTTTCTCTAAACCCAAAAATGGACTCATATTTCTCTAAACCCAAATTTTTTGTTGAAAGTACTAAAACGATACTTTCTTCTCCCCAACCTAAAATTCCATAAAACTTTTTAACCAACAAAAAATTGAGTTTACCAATAAACCATTTATTTTGATTTAATCAAAAGACCATATTAATTTACTAATTGCCATCTTCAAAGTTTGACATGAATTTTTAATCAAACAAATTTTTATGTTGCAAAATTTGAGTTCCATTATAAATTCTATTGTAAACCTTGAACCTAACACAGGACATTATCATTCTCAAATCTCAACTAGAAAATTCACAAACTTTTAAGATAGGATGGCTCATTTTTATTCTTTTTTTCTTTTGAATCTCTCAAATCACATACATTAAAACATGTTTTGTTGGTGGGCGGTGATTTCATCTGATAGTTGAAAGAAATTGCATCATCTTTTAGGGTTTTTAATTGGGAAAGTCGGTGACGATTTCATGTTTGGATCTGAGGCTTACTTTTTATGAAATGCAAATAACAACAACATCAATAGCAACGTTTGAATCTCTCTCACACACACACACAAAAACACACACACACAAATTGTTTCTTTTTCCCATTTAAATCCAATTAACATTGTCAACAACAAAATGACTTATGTTAAATCTAGCACTATTGAAGAAGAAGAAAAAAGAGAGAAAGAAAAATGATGAAGATGGAGAAGAACACCTTTGATTTATAGGTAAAAAGAGAATCATAACAGTCTCAATATCAAAACAAGAAGAAATTATCTTTTTAATACCTTCAACACAGATTTATAGGTTCAGGGAAATATGAGTCAATTTTTGGTTTAGAGAAAAAAAATTGGGTTTAATTTCATTTTTTTGGTTTTGGTCCCTCTCTGCAATTTTATTTTTGGATTTGGTCCCTCTAAGTGGATGACTGGGCATCATCATTGACACATCATCCTCGTTTGCCCCATCACACACTGCCACGCCAGCCTATGTTTGCCACATCATCATTTTTGAAATGATACTTAACGTTGAAGACTAAAACCAAAAGGATTTGCATATTCAGAGATTATTTTAAAACAAAAAAATATACAAGGACGAAAACCAAAAACTCGCGAACTTAATTACGGGGACAAATTGATCATTTAAGCCTTATTTAAATATATTAAAAAATGGGTGACATTAAAAAGAAGTATAAAAGTCTATAAATTTTAACTCAACCAATAGAAATATCGAAATTGTTTGGTCGGAAGCCATATTCGGAGTTCAACCAACAAGTTGTAATAAAAAAACAGAAAATGAATCTCCTCTATATTATTTTTAAAAAAAAAAGTTTGACAAGTAAAAACAGTGTCCACTCTATAAATAAAGAAAGTGAACAGAATATGTGCAAGTATATGGTGTATGTTTTTGTGTTCCAATGGCTTTATTGTTGTTATTTTACCAAAAATCATCTTTTTCATATTTTTGTCCAAATTACCATCCTTTGCAATGCACAATAAAACATAGTGAATTTCTTTTTTTAAAAAGCCAAAATATATTAAAAAGATGTAAGCACAAATTGTGTCCACTAATTAAATAGAATAACAAACAATACCAAGCAAAAATAAGTGTAAAAACCCTTAACCATTATCGTCACCTAAACACAACAAATGTGAATTCCACAAAAAATGGAGTTATAATAGAAATAATTTTTCTTAGCATTTTTCCATCAAAAATAGAAAAAATGAAATCACCGAGTTATAATTTTTTTTTATATATAGAAGCATGCATCGGGAGATAGAGCAGTTATTAAAATAATACATTTTAATTTTAGTTAGACTTATATTATATAAAAACTATTTTTATTGATGACTATATACTTCTCATTGATAATATAATTTAGTACATTTTTTATTTTGTTTTGTTTCATTACTGAAATAAATTTGTTGTCAACTGATATTTTGTCTCTTTCAAAAGTTCAAGCTAGTATGCAGTGGCAATAATCAAGATTAAATTGGCTGAAGGAAGGCGATGCGAACTCAAAAATTTTTCATGGCATTATGTCTGCTCGTAAGCGATCCAACTCGACAATGGCTTTAACGGTTGATGGGGTGTCGGTGGAAGGGGTATCAGAGGTGCGACAAACTATTTACCAACATTTTCAAAAGAAATTGCATACTAGACCGGATATCGGGAGCTTGGTGTTCAAATCAATATCTGTGATGGAGGGGCTGATTTAATTAAGCCTTTTTTGATGAATGAAATTAAAGCGGCAATTTGGGATTGTGATAGTTACAAATGTCCTGGACCAGATGGTGTAAATCTAGCTTTTTTTTAAAGACTTTTGGGATGTATTGAAGATTGACCTGTTGAACTTCTTTGCTGAGTTCCACCGTCTGCAAAATACGGTGTCGGTATCCCACCTTCAATTTGGAGACGACACTTTGCTGGTTGGGGTTAAAAGTTGGGCTAATGTCCGCGCTCTCAAGGCTGTTTTAATTTTATTTGAATCCATATCGGGGCTGAAAGTTAATTTCCACAAAAGCATGTTATTTGGTGTTAATGTTAGTGACTCTTGGCTTCATGAGGCGGCTTCGGTAATGAATTGCAAGCATGACTGACTTCCATTCCTTTATTTGGGGTTGCCTATTGGCGGTGATCCGCGGAAAATACAGTTCTGGTATTCGCTGGTTGATAGGATCCGTTCTAGGTTGTCTGGCGAGGATAATAGGAAAATTTCGTGGATCAAATGGGATACTATTTGCTGAAAAAGGGAGAATGGAGGCTTAGGGGTAAAGAGGCTGAAGGAATTTAATATTTAATACGTCGTGCTTCATGCGAAGTATGGACAAGTGGGGGGCGAATTCGGTTTGAGGAGAGGGTTGGATCGATTTGGTGGCGTACTTTGAACCAAATTCGGTCGGGGGTGGGTCTTGCTGAACCTCGGTGGCTGATGGATAATATTGATAGGAAGGTGGGGGATGGTCACGCTACTTTGTTTTGGGTGGATCCTTGGGCGGAGGGTGGTCCGTTAGCTAGGTCCTTTGGTAGGGTGGGGGGTGGGCGGGGAGGCGTGGAAATGGCGGCGAAGGCTACTTGCTTGTGAGGAGGAGTTACTTGGGGAGTGTGTGGATCGTCTGTCTTCTGTTTTTTTTTGCAGGATGGCGTGGCGGACAGATGGGTGTGGAAGCTCCACCCGTCCCAGTGTTACTTTGTAAGTTCTGCATATTCCTACTTAACAGCGACTGATATCATTATTAACGAAAGGAATGATTGCTTTCTTTGGCAAAAACAAATTCCGCTGAAGGTGAATATTTTTATATGGCGACTCTTTTTGAATCGACTCCCTACTAAGGATAATCTGCATAAAAGAGGAGTTATCCCTACAACTCAGTTGATGTGTGCGACTATGTGGCAAGGAAGAAGATATAGATCACTTATTCTTTCAGTGTAATGTTTATGGACGAATTTGGTTATTGGTTTCAAAGTGGTTGGGATTTGAGTCAGTTTTCCACGTGACCACATGTTTACACTCTTCACAGTTTCGTGATCTTGGAGGTGCTACAAAATGTTCAAGGACTGCGTTTACCATCATATGGATCTCAGTACTATATGTTATTTGGAAAGATCGGAACAAAAGGATCTTTAAATCTGGATCCGACATGCTTGAGACGCTAGTAGAGAAGGTTAAGGTTCAAACGTATTGGTGGTTGAAATCAAACTATATTTTGTTCGATTTCGATTACTCGTTTTGGAGGCGGAGCCCGTTACAATGCTTCCAAGCTCTTGTTTAATTTTTTGGATTTTTGTGCCTAGTTGTGGCCTAACTTTTGTATCATGACTCCTTTTCAGATCCTCTCCGGCACACCTTACACTTGAGAGGCTGATTTTGTTTTAATATAATTATCTTAGTTTCTTAAAAAAAAAAAAATTACCGAAATAGAATCAAATGTAATCATTTGTCACACCATAATAGCTGCAAATTAGACTTGACTTGACTTAAATATAAGAATACACATAAGGAAAAAATAAACCATTAATGATGTTTAAAACTTAAACTTTGAATAGTAAAAAAAAATATATATATATATATATATATATATATATATATATATATATATATATATATATATATATATAACTTTGAATTGATTAAAAAAAAAACTTAAACTTTGAATCATCTTTGTTATTGTTTCGTAGATCTAAGATAAATTTTAGTTCTTTTTTTATTATTGCGAGCTTTGAGCTACCTGTGACCCATACAAGCTAAGAAAGAGTAATAAATAAATACGGGTATAATAGGAAAAATAACATTTAATGCTTCATTGATATTGTAAAATGACATATGATTTGGTACAAAATTTTTACTTCAAAGTGACATATAATTTGGTACGGATGGAGTATATGATTTTATGAATATTTCAAAAAAAATCTGTCTCCATCAAATTTTATTCATATTAATCCCTGCAAGAATATTATTCATATCAACTTTTTTGAGATATTCATAAAGTTGAAAACCTAGCTAGTTAAGAGTATCCTACAAAGTCATAGACCAAAATATATTCCACCAAATTATCTTGAATGTTGATAGGAGTAGGATCAGTAATCTTGGAGTCTCTAGTTTTGGAGGCTTGATTCGGAACTCTGATGGTGCATGGGCACTAATATGAGGCTTGATTCTTAACCTGTTAATGCTTGGCACCAATATGAGGCTATCATTCATAATATTAAGGATCTCACTAGAGACTGAAGGGTTAAAGTTGTTTATACCCTCCGAGAAGGAAATGCCCGCGCAGATTACTTAGCTAAGGATCCCACCTGTTGGAATGAGTCTTCTCCTTCTAGCTGATGCTAGTGGGACATTATTTTCTAGATTGTTGTTTTTGTTTTTTCCCCTTGTTGTTGATATGATTTTTTGTGTTTTTGGTATTGCGGAATTTGGTGGAATATATTTTGGAAAATGCTAAGTAGTAATTTTTTTATACAATTTTTATGGCAATGTGTAAAATCAACGCATTGGAAATTGAAATGGTTCACTTTTTGAATAAATTATTTCTTAAAATGAACTGCTTAAAGAGTGTCTCGGGGCACCGTTTAGCATGACCCATATATTTTTATGTGGAGAAACTTGAATTCTTATTCTCATTCTCATAAATCATAGCTATATGACTCTATATATATAACTACATAAAAACAAATTATATTTTTAAATAACAAACTAATCCTATAAATTCTAAACAAATCATAAATATTCTAAACCGAAATATAAATCTTAAATTCTAAATATAAATCTAAAATATATTTAAATCTAAATTTTCAAAAAAGATATTTAGAGATTATTCTCCATACTTGTACCAAAAAAAGACCAATTTGATGGTTTAGTGTAACTTAATCACTCATTTCGAGAGTATTTAACAATTTGGGTTGTATAATACTAGTATCTAACTTTGAGTTTTGCTAATGAGTAGGGCACACACTTTAAAGATTCCACTTCCTCTGTTTTATATTATAAGTAAAAAAAATTACATTTATTAAGAAAAGTAAAACATGATACTTTGAACTATTACTTTGTGTTTTTTTTTTTAAATAACTTTTATGGGAAGATATAAAGAGAAATTTAATTGGTGATAGATTATGGAGAAAAGAGGCGAGAGAGTAAATTAAATGCATCTTGCATTTAATTTCTACTATTCAAGATCCTTAAAAGTGTCTGGAGCACTCATTATCGTTTCTATTTTACTACTGCTATTTTATAAGAGAAAATGGGACACACACCGACAATGTAAAATAATTTTACACTATCATCCAATATCAACCATGTATTTTGTCAAATCATCCCACTACACCCACTTTAATGATATGATGTGGAGGATGAATAACTTATTTCTATTAGACGTTTGGGTGAAAATATTTTAGGCTTAATTGCACTTTTGGTCCCACTATTTTACAAGATCCACGATTTTTATCCCCTTATTTTAAAATCAAATATTCTTTCCCCTCTATTTTGATTTTTTTTACACTTTTGACCCCCCACTCCATCTTTTAACAGGCTGACAAGAAAAATACATATGTAGCAATACCATATAACAAATAAGAAATACACATCAACAAATGTACTGTATTTTTTTTTAAATAATAAATATAATTTAAAACAATTAAGTAATTAAAATTCAAATAAAATAAACTCTTAAACTCATTTTATATTTAAGGGGTGTAACTCTAGAATATATGGTGTGTAAGTGTAACTATTAGAAATCAAAACAGATTTGAGAAGAGAACTGATAATAACTAACACATAACATCGCCGTCACACCTCCGCATTCGTCCATCTTCTCCGGCGTACCACCGTCTACTGACCTCACCGGAGTCGTCACCGTCTATCTCATCAATTCAACCTTCAGGTTTAAATCCATCCTCCCTCTCTTCCGTTGTTTTTCATATCAATTTTATTTGTTTGTTCATGTGTTCATTTTCTGTTTCGAATTATTTGTTTGAAATTGTTAAGAATATAGTTTGTTAGTTAATCAACTAGAGTTAGTTGATAGGTTATCAAGTTAGTTAGGAGGTTAGAATGTTAGTTAGGGAGTTAGTTACTCCAAATAATCCTATAAATAAGCTACTTCTTTGTACATTTTATTCATTCTTTTATCAATCAATATGATTTCTTATGAGCTTTTACCTCATGAGTATTCTCTTTACCTTTCCTATGAATATGATCTTCATCCCTATGATTCCATGATTCTTAACAGAAATTTTGAATGATAATTGTTAATTAGCAATGTTAATTTAGAGCCCGTTTGTTATAGCTTTTATCGTTAAAAGAAAATTATTTTTTTAAAATAAAATGATCATTTTTATTTTGGTTTGGACTCTTATGTTACATATTTTTTATGATCACTTTTTGAAATTTTAAAAAAATAATCTCTTTCAGAAATTTTTATTTGTTTGTAGCAGATTAAGAGAAAATGAGAATCTAAAACAAAGGACCTGTTTGGATTTGGCTTATATTTTAGCTTATGAAAATAGCATACGGAAACAAGTAAGCTGTTTTCATAAGTTTTCGCTAAAATAAATTGTTAGTTCATAAGTTTTCGCTAAAAAAAATTGTATCTTGATAAGCTGTTTTCTCATAGTTGCCTTGAAAAGCTTATTTTTTTGCGTAACCTCAAAAATAAGTCTATCCAAACGGGCCCAAAATCTAAAAACTGCTTCAAATGAGAAGCTGTTTTGAGTAGGTTCTCTGGAAAATCATTTTTTATGATAGAATATTTTTTTTTTAAAAAAAGTGATTTTGGTTATGGTTAATAAAATACAAAACAGCTTCTGTTTAAAAAATCTCTGAAATATATCAAAACAACTTTTTCTTATAATAGTCTGTAACAAATGTACTCTTAAATTTGTTGATTAACTAGGTGTGTAATGATAGGTAGGAGGAAGAAGAAAAAATGCCACCTTATGATTGCATGCTTTTGTTTAAGCCGAATGTGAACAAAGAATCCCTAATCGGTTTAGTTGCAAGGATTGGGAAACATGTGTGCAGAAGAAATGGGGTTGTCACTGAGGTTAAGAGTTTCGGAACCGTTCAATTGGGATATGGTGTGAAAAAGCTTGATGGCAGATTTTATCAGGTGAGACTTGAGAGTGTCATGCTCATTGGTTCTAATGTTGTAATGCATTGTTTATCCTTTTCTCTTAATTTACAATCTAGGTGATTTTTCCTATTTTTTACTATGTTCTAGTCTATGTTCAAAAAACAAAAAAAAACTATGTTCTAGTCAAAATCTCGGTATTTTAGTGTTTTTGTTATTTGGTTTTTGTTGGTGATAGACACAAATGTGCTAGTGCTATCAAAATCACTAAACTATGTGGTGCATAGGTTGACACAAATGGTTCTAAATTGTGGTTGTTATGGTGTTCCGTAAGTAAAACTTAGACTGTAAAAGGCCGCAAAAATATTAGATATGTCAGGGCGCGGGTTCGAACTCACAATTCCTCACTTCTCAGCACTTAGTATGTGTGAATATTGCCACTAGGTTCTTTATACCAAAAAAAAGTTGTGGTTGCGGTTGTAGTCACACTGCAAACCTCGATGTTGTGGAAAAATGGATGATATTCTTTACCTAAACTTAATTGCAGTTGTAGTCACACTGCAAACCTCTAGGTTTGGGGTAGAAGTTGATTTGTTTGATGTGTAAATAATAGACAACAGAGCAGCTACATTAATTGCAGTTGCATTTGGATATATACATTTGAAAACCATATATGTTCTCAATATTTGTTCTTCAAGTAAAATTAGAATTCGGCATGGATAGGAGTAAAAAAATGGATGATATTCTTTACCTAAACTGTTTTTGGAAACTATTCTATGGATTATGTACACTCTTTGAAACACCACTTAAACAAGTACTAATATCATGTTAGAAAATCTACAAAAACTCTATACAAGCTCTTCCATATGCCCCCTATGTATATTACTATTTCATCAATGTTTCTTAAAAACGAGTTAGGATCCTCCCCATTTCTCAAAAGAAATGTAGAGTTCGATTTGGAGAGAGATAGATACAATAGGTAGTGGATTTCACCACTAGTAGGTCTCACAATCATTAAATATTTTTTAAAATGATTCAAACTTCTGTGTCTGTCTCTCCAAATTGAGAAATGGAGAGGATCCTAACTCCTCAAAAACATGAATTCAAAAAACATCCTATTAAAAATTCAAAAAGTCAAGTGTTCATGGAGTGCGCTGTTAGTGTTTTCCACATGCTGCTGATGAAGTTTCAGAAAACTTACATATCTCTTTGTTTTAGAGTCTACACCTTTGGTGAACCAAAAATAGTTGCATTACATGTTCTTCCGTAAGTTCCAATGAAAAGTATGCAATTGTTAAGGAATGTGTTGCTGTTTTCTTAATGAATGTAGGGCCAACTGATGCAAGTGAGCATGATGGCTACGCCTGATATCAACAAAGAGCTGCATTACCTAAACAAGGAAGACAAGCTACTGCGTTGGCTACTGGTTAAGCAGCGCGACACAAAGTTTGGGCTTGAGTTCATGGGGGATGAAGGTAGATTTGAGCCAAACAGATTCCCTTCAATAAATAAAGGCGATGACGAAGATAATGATACGGATGGGGATGATGATGAATATGAAGTGAATGAAGAAGAAACCAAAGTGAACTAAAAGATGGTTGTATTTTGTTAGTTTCCATTAGAAGATAACGGAACCATTGCGGATCGTAGGTGCCAAACATGTTCTTATTGATAGTTTTATATAACAATCAGACATGATCAGTACCTTGAAAATTGAAAATGTTTATTTAGACAATAGCTTATTTGTAGCTTAGTGAAATAATTGATTTACAAATATGTGTCTTTGAACAATTGAGCACTTGAAGTCGTCCACAATCCTCGCAAGTTGATATTTCAAACAAGACAAGTGCTACTGAGGAATTTATCGTCTTCTAATGTACATTGGTGTGAACGATAATTACCACCTACTAAACCAACCAAAGAAATTTAGTGCGTTTGGAAACATTGGTTTTCACGGTGGAAACATATGTCTACTTGAATCTAGAAATCATAGTTTTCACGGTATCACGGTCATATAGGTTTGGAATGCGAGAAAATCTTGCGAACATATAGACTAAACATGCTATTATTAGCCAATTAAGTAATTTTGCTGATTTGAAAATGTGTATGACATAGCAAAAAGACTTGAACTGGTTTCTGATTCTGTGGCAGAAGAGAAATTGTAAAGCTTAAAAGACATTTATTTGCTTCATTTCTAGACAGTAACAATCTGTTGATTAGAAGAAATAACATAAACCTTCCATTTGCTAATAGTAAAGGGGATGTCATGTTGATCAAAACTAATTTTTACATACGTATTCAATGAAAATAATAAAAATATAATATTTTTTTTTTTTCAAAATAAAATATATATATATATATATATATATATATATATATAATAATTACACATTAACAAAAGGTAGACGGGCAACAAGCTGCGCCGCTAGTCCTTTTTGAATAGCAAAACCTAATATTTGAAACACTACATCCCTAGACCTAGGCGTCACGACATTACAATGCATAACCTTTTGAACTCTTTTCAAAAGGTTTACAACCTTTGGTGCTAGAAATCCAAAAGTGTCGAAAGCAAAAGGTATAAAAACATGTTGATTGTCAGAACATGCTTTCTCATGTTTTGCCATTTTGCTTGCGGCAGCTTTGAGGGCTGCCCGTCCCACGGTAAAATCACCAACCCCTAGTTCCACAAGTGGGGAAACTCCAGTCAAATCTACACAAGCATGTTTCCCACATACCCATCCAAACACTAGAGCATCCGCTGGCCGAAGTGTCGATCTCGCTTCTTGTGAGTCAGTCAAGAAGTTCACTGGTGCCTCTTTCTTAACAGAGATTCCCGCACGTTTAAAAATATTAAAAAGCACATCTCTGACAAAGTCATGTCTGTATTTGAAGCCGGAAAGCTCCCTACAATGAACTGCATGCTCCCCAAAAATGTCGAGACATGCTTTACGACAAACAAGACAAATCTCGTCCTTAGGAAATATTGGAATCATGAGGCGGTACTTAAGGATGGTACGATACTCAACCAGTGACATGTGTTGGCTTAACCTCATCGATGGGGATAGCGAGGAGAAAGTCTTGAGCATGTGCCGCTTTCAAACACCCAAAAACTGCCTTTTGCCTTGTAGTCATGTTAAAATCAACTTCCATGTCATGAACAACTTTGCCAAAAAGAACACTCGCCAAAACATGTTGGGCTTTAGGGGGGACAGTGTCCTTAATAGCAAAATTGCTAAAGTCATAAGTCGGAATCTTATCCCGAATACCGTCCAAAGCATTGTCAAAATCCAAGTCCATACCACATCCTCCACTGTCTCTCAATATATGATCTTGCAAAATCCAAGATTGGGCCCTGGAAGCCACAAAAGCATATGAGGTGACCTTTACTGCTGAATATAACCCTAACCCCCCAAACTTAATGGGTAAAGAAGCAATCCTCCATTGGAGGTCTCCAAAGAACGAACCCCCTCCAACCACGATGTTTTCAATCACCACTCTCAACTCTTTATCAAACAAAGCAGCTGCCTCCTTCATGTAAATTGGTTGGCACGTCTTGAGGCCGAAAAAAAGTTTGGCGATACCCTTGCATGACCGAAGTAGAAGAAGCTCACTCTGCGGATCTCTTAACTTAGGAAGAAGATGCATTAGCTCAACAGCTCTGACAACTCTCTTCATGGCCACCTCCTCAATAAAACCTCTATCTCGACTAACAGCACCTCCGAGCAATTTTACCCCAGACCAGGGCCTCCCAATGTCCGAAGGGAACAACCCCTTACGAAGTTTGCTTCCATCACAAGAAGTAAAACTGATTTCATTTAACTAATTTAATTATACGCGGCGATAAAATAATGATTTTTTTATTGAATATCAATGTAAAACTGATTTACAGTGATACACAAGGGTGGCAAAGTGGACATGCCCGCCCCGTTTAAGCCCGGCCAAAAGTGGGGTGGGGCGGGATAACTTAGGTGTATGGGCTCAAACCTTATAGCCCGTCCGTTTATTGGCAGGGTGGCGGGCCGGCCCGCCTTCCTCTTTTCTTTTCTATTTATAGTATAACTTACATTATAAAACTATTAATTATTATAAAAAATTACGACAATTTTTTTAAGAGGGCATAATTGATAAGTGCCAAAAAGTAGTTAAATTTCATAGTTAATCAAGGCACTTATTAACTTATTTTTGCAAGTAATTCATATTAAATCTCCCATTTCAATGTAAATAGTTGTTTGAGTACTAGAATGATCAATTTGTGTTTATTTTACCTAATCCCAATTTATTTGATATGATATTAAGTTTTAAGAAGATTTGTAACCAAGAAGCAAAAGCTGAAATTTTGGAGGTCTAGCTAAGCCAGACAGCAGCGAGCCAGCAGCAAGAGCAAAGTCAGAGAGCTCAGGTTTCTCTAGCTACGTTCTGGCTGAGCGAGCTAGCAGCGAGAGCAAGTCAGAAAGCTCAGGATTTTCTAGCTGCGTTCTGGCTAAGCGAGGTTGCAGCGAGACAATCCCAGAAAGCTCTCGCCATGTTCTGGCTGAGCGAGAATGCAGCGAGAGGGGGCGGTTTAAGTCCAGATGCCACGTGTCAGCAAACCCATGGATGAAGAAAGGTCCTCTAGCTCAGCGAGAGCCTGTTTTCAGGACTGATATAAATAGACATCAGTGCTGATTTTTGAAAGGGGATTCCACTCTTAAACACAAAAACACGTCCAGAACAGAGAGAAAACCCTAGGAGACCAATTTTGAAGGAGATTTGAAGGTGGATACACAACAATTGTTTGAGGAATCAACTTGTAATGTTTGTTCACCTCTTTTCTTCTCATCTTTGTAAAAGTTATCATAACTATGGGTAACTAATTTCTCAATTGTTGGGATTAGATGTAAATTACTCAATTACTATGTGTTTCTATTGATCGTGGTGTTATATATGATTTTAGTTATGAATCAATATTGATATTATCCTTGTTTTTTTATTGTTTTGATCTTTTGATTTGAAATAGTATAGGAATATATGTTTTGAATCATTGAACTAGGATGATATCTATTAAATCTAAACTCTAGGAATAGATTTGGGTTTAATATTCACATCAAAGTATTGGATCTTAATGCTATTGTATTGATTAAGCACCCGAGGGATCGGGGTTTGATAGGTACAATTGATTTCTCGGCGTTATCTGGGAACAGAAACGTACGATGAGTAAATACGTGATAATATTGATACATGGCTAGAACTTGTGTAACTGATTAAGGGAATACATAGGAATGAGTGATTGAAATCTAATCCCAACAATCTCATCTCTCTGTCAATTTACTAAATTTTACCACTTTTATGTTTTCGCAAGTTTTCTTTACAAAACAACTTTTAAAAACCCTTAACTTAAAATTATATTAATTGTTGAACGGCATCAATATCGCACTAGTCCCTGTGGAGACGATAAAAATATACTTACTTTTGTACTTTAACAATAATATAACTTCAACGATACCAAAAACAAAGACATATTAAATTAAAGAGTGACCTTATATAGCACGACTCATTTTACGCACGAGAACGCACGACTCCTTGAACATACATGCAATTTACTTTACTGTTTATTATTGATCCATCAAACATACTAGTAATTACGTAGTAACAACATGCACTTTGCAATATATGCATCAAGATTGAATCTTTCTTATTTATTTATCCTCAATCAAATATTAAAGTGCTAGTTACTTTAGTTACTTTGATTTTAAATATAACTAAAAGTTTTTATTTGATTAAAATTTGTTTATATTTTAGACCGTAGTAGTAATTAGTCGTTAACAAGACAAATAAAAGACAAAACAAAATACATCTCAAACATTTCATCAATGCATGCTCAAATTTCGTTTTAAGTAAAAAAAAGTTACAAATCCCGCGGGCAAACCCGCCCCGTTTTTTAAGCAGGCTAGGCGGGACGGGTCAACTTAAGATGATGAGTTAAAAACCTCTGTACAGCCCGCAAAAAATAGCAGATCAAACGGGCCGGGCCGGCGGGCCAAGCACTTTTTGCCACCGCTATACACAAGTCCCTTAATCTTCTTACAAGTAGGGGTGATCGTATCCGAACCGAACCAAAAGTAAAACCGCAAAACCGAACCCATCCAAACCGAAACCGCAAAAAACCGCATTTAGTATAAACCGCACGGATCATGTTTCTTTTAAATCGCACGGTTTGGTTTGGTTTGCGGTTTTCATTTCATAAAACCGAACCAAACCGCAATATGTAACTTAACTCTATCAACTAGTAGCAATCAGCCTAGTATCTAGTCCAACTTAGCAAACTCAACATAAACTGAGTTCATAAAATAGTAAGATGTACAGACATATAATTCCATGCGATATAAAACTATATTGTTGGTATTATAAATAAGTTCTTATGTATATGTAATTTCTATATATGCATATTATATTATATAAACAATAAATTAAATTAAATTTTTCTATGTTTATTTGGTAACAAGTTGGTAATATTGTAATATTTTTATATCGCGGTAAACCGCCGCCACCGAACCGATTCTAACCGCATTGGTTTGTTTTGGTTTGGTTTGGATGACTTTTTAAAAATCAACCGAACTAAACCGAACCGCATGCTTTTTTATCTCGTGGTTAGGATGACTTTTTGGCTCATAACCAAACCAAACTGCACCGCGAACACCCCTACTTACAAGTCCCTTAATCTCCTTATAATGAGTATGTATATACTAATAAAAAAAAATGTCCACAAAGAAAAAAGAGAGTAAATATATTAAGAAAATGTTACTCTTGTTTAAAATATGATAGTTGTACTATTTTTTTTTCTATAGACAAAATGGTAAAGGACAAAACTTACATGCATTTCTTACTTTTCCTCTCACAAAGAGGTAGTTTTTTTTATTAAAAGGTAATTTTCTTTTATTTTTTCAAAATGCATGTAAGTTTTGTCCAATGGTAAATACCACAAGAAACTCATAAATAAAAAATTTGGGTTCAAACCTGAAACACGTGTAATCGGTATAACAATTTTGCCATTTAGAATTTACGTATAACTATCCTTTCTTTTGATACTTGAAAGGTCAAATCTTTTTCATTTTTAGTTTTATTAAAATAAACAATACTCTTTAAAAAAAGAAAAATGAAAAACAAGCAAAACAAATACACTTTTTCTGAATTAAATATTCATATATTGTTATACATTAATTTAAATTCCTCATATTCTCTTCTTTGTTTTTGGTTAAGTAGCTAATAGCTAGAAATTCCACCTTAAAGGTGGATAAGTAGAGTGTCCAGAGATCGAACCTCGGCTCCTGCTTTTACAACGCTATGTTCATGCCAACTGAGCTAAGCTCACGTGGACCCTCATTCTCTTTTTAATGTTCACATACATGTTACATTGCCATCACTTATTTTATGCGAAGTAATGGAATAGAAGAGCATTTATCACACATTATTATAGAACACAATAGAAATCTATTACATTTGCCATGTTTTGATATTTCCATTTATATCTTATAAAGACCAACATTCAGATTCTCAAGCTAAACAATTTATCTAGTAAGTGCAACAGTTCCTTCTTTCAAGTGTGGTAAATAACAAAAAAAAAATGATATAAAATAAATTTGTATCTATAACATTGTTACCTCCACCCCAAAATACAATTTTCAGCATAAGAAAAAAAAAAGGCCAGAACAAACATATTAACCGAGAAAGAGATGCTTTGATCCATTTAATCATCATTAAGTTCAAAGAATTTGAAATTTCACAACTCCAATCTGCATCAGTTTATAAAGATTCACCTCAAGAGATTAGAATGCTTGTTAGTTGCACTTCTGGTTTGCATACTTGAGTATTTGTTGAACGGTTGTCAAGCCATCCAAACCAGTGCTTTGAAAATGTACACTTTAAAATATGTAGTCAGAAAAGTCCTAAAAACGAATATTTAGATAACTCATGGTAAATTCTGGTTAGCAAGTCCCATAGATGCTGCAACTTCTCTGTCAGACATACTGTCTGCTTGTACCTACATAATAGAGGATCGAAAATATACCCAGAGTCAAGGAAATTTGATTGATATGAACTATCCACTGGGATAGGGTTAACATGGATGTGTGTATTAAAAATTGTCATATATTGCAATAAGCTGAGTGTCTTTACCTGAAGGCGATGCAAGAGATACATCAAGAAGAGATGTACAAAGACCTGTTGCAATATCTCAATGTTAGCAAATTCAAATCCTTTGACGGTGGTTTATGTTTTAAAAAAATTAAACAGCTAACTAATCCTACCAGATAGAAAAATAGAAAAACTCGAGCTGCTGGATAACGCCAGAGAAATCTTGTGGCTCTGACTGCCCCTGAATCAAGTAGTTTAATTGCTTTCTGCAACTGCATGAAGCATGCCAAATACATGGTTGAAAATAGTGTTCGATTTGGGGATGAAAATGACATAAAATATTGTGATGGATGACATACCTGAATACTTGCACCAGCCAAGTGCCGGTGATGCAAAGGAAGAGGCCTGCAATTAGTTACTTCATAAGATCACTTATCGAAGTATTTAAATCACAATTAAACCACCACACGTAGTAATGACCAAATTAGAATATGAATAAAATTTAAGAGATGATTTGACACATGGATGTCAACAAATGAGTTCTAAAAGAAATTAATGCATTTTAATGGGTGTGAAGGAACTTCCCTCTCTATTGGTAGAGAACATGATCACTCAGGCTACATCTATGGTTAATTTGATCAAATGCATTAAATGCTAACATAATAATAGGCGAAAACATACTCCAGGGCTTTTATTTCACTCTCATCTTCCCAAGCTGATGACGCTCGACGAGAAACTCTACTTCTTTCAGTCTCTGCCTGTTCATCATGAAAATGGTTTCAAGAAGCTGGCCAAGTCAAATTAATAATCATAAGTAGCCACAGGAGCCTAAACACATACCTGTGCCTCCTTAAGACGCTTAATTTCTTTCTCCAATTGAAACTCTGTAGCAGCTTTTTCGCTGACCATGGTTTCTAATTGTGTTTGTTTGTAGTACTGCAACAAAAATAACACATTAATGTATTGCAAATTTGACATCACAAAATTTTTCCTGAAATTTAAGCATGGCACAAATTACCAAAAGATCAGTCAGTTCCCGATAGCGTTTCTCTAACTCTGTATGCTCCTGTTACAAGAACATGATGGTTAGCACAAGTAGTGTTTCAAAATTACCATATAGCCAAAACATTAAAAGGAACCAAAGTTTTTAGGCAATACATCAAATGTGTTTTTAGCCAAAATTACCATAAAGTTTTTTGTTTTGTTGACAGTATTAAAAAGAACTAAGTTAACTTCAAATGTGTTTGTCAAAACCCACAAAAGAATAGCATGATATGCTGGTAGCATTTGTAGTATATTTCTTATCATCACTCCTCTCATGAGTTGAAACTTAATTTCTCAGGTCACTAGTAATCAAGCTTGTCGAACTCTAGGGTCTATAAATTTGGGATCTTTACAGACTCAAGTCATAAACTTGTAAGACTTTACTTAGTACAAAATATTGTTAAAAACATCTATCATAGTATCTAAACATAATAATACTATTTGCAGAGTATATGAACACTTTTAGTAACAAAAGAACCACAACAATAAAACCATTGACCAATCCCATCATCCCATCCTATTCTATCTTATCTCATCCCAGACCAAGTAGCATTACGAGTCAAAATTGATGGCAGCAAGCGAAAAACCCACCATTTTACGCCGCCATATATCCTCCATAAAATGCCATGGGTCGCCATCCTTCACAAATTATCCATGGTGGTTGTGAAAAAATCCGCCACTGCAATCTGCTATGATGCATCATTCCGGAATCCTCTCCTCCACTCCCACTTAGCAACATGTAGTTTCTGTTATTCCCCTCTCTCCTTCAACCCCTTATTTGCGCACCCCTCCCTCCCCTAATTCCCCTTATCGTGCATTGCTCCTTGCATACACTTAGCCCATGATCTTTAGTCCCACTTTCAAGTCCCTCTGCTCTCTTACTTTTCATATTCATAAACATCCATAATGGGTCAATCCTGTCCTCTAGCCCAAATTTGATTCTTTGCAAATCTAAACTAGCTTACATAAAAAATGATGTAAGCAAGTGGACTTGATTTATATACCTAAAGATATAAACCTGTATGATCTATGAGTTAACTCAAGTTTGAGAACTATACTAGTAGTAATACAACAGTATGGTCATTAATTATGAAAGCACCACCCAAATAAAAACAAGGAGATTTGTTAGTTATTATATCCAACTTGTGAATTTAAGTTTTAAACATATTTAGGAAGAGGGGAAAGATATAAAGAAACACAAACATTATTACCTGACGCGAATAATGCTCATTATCCCTCTTCATTGCAGCCATTTCAACTCTCAATTTTTGTAGTTCAGCCTGAAATGTTGAAACCCAACATCAAATGAATAATACGAATCAAACCTTGATTAAGACAGAAGAACATTATCTCCAGTTAACTTCACAAGGAAATATTAAAAAAAAAAAACTACCTCCAAGGAAGATAATTTGTTTTCCGCTTCCCTCTGACCCTGACGAGCACGCTCCACTTCTTCCTGCCATGCTTGTATCTAAAATATACCAAACTTGCAAGGTTATAATTCCATAAGGATGAATATTTATCACTAAAATTTTAATGATTGCTACTTCAAAAGTTTGAATACTATTGATACATGCCAATGACCCAGCAAGACTTTTGGTAGTTGGAGCTAGAAACAGCTGTGGCAAATTTTAACTTTTGACTAGTGTTCATCAGTTGTGCACAGGGTTAAGTCCCTAGAATGTGGGTATTTTGAGAGAAATCTGCCACTTTTTTTACTTAAATTTTTTTGCTCATATAGCAAAAGATTCATCCGTGTTTTGCGAAACAAACAATTCAACGATGATATATATGATTTGGTCACCAATTCAGAGTTCATAATGATTAGGCTTGTGATTTGCATCAATAACCCCGTTTTCTATCTCATGTTGCCATTTGAATTGCACGATACATGCAATAATAACTAACATGGTTTGTAAATGTGTAATGTAGCAAACAGAATGCACAATCACTAAAAAAACACAAGCTTTCTTCTATACAATATATCATATATAACAGCAAAATCAGGGGAAATATTTGCTTCTAAACAATGACACCTTTTGGCAAAAAAAGAGAAGCGAATATGTCCTCTATTTACATGTACACAGCATATCAAATGTGTTTTGAATTGGTTTTGACAATCAATCAAAAGATCACGGACTCTTTGAATTTATACTTGTAAAAAATATTTGTAGATGTAAAATTTAAGGAGATCCAATGAAGATTCAAAACAGCCGTCTATACCTGAATTACTTGATTTGCCTCTTCTGGTGATTTTTTTTGTTCCCGGCGCAAACGGGCTTCCATATCTTGCAGTTCTTGATTTAAAGATGAGCATTCAACCTGACAACATAGGTTGGCATTATACTCGTCAGTAAATCCATATTTCAAATAATAATACTAAGAACCGGCCTTCATATTCAAAAAGAAATAGCTTAACTTCTTTACAACGTACCTCGAGAAGTGCCACTTTCTGCTCAAGGTCTGTGGCCTTTGCTGTCCGTTCATCTGCTATTCTCTGAAAAAAAAGAAGAAACTAACAAATAAATGTTTATGTTTAACATTGATGTCAATAACAATTCTACAATCAAAGTAGCTTCAAATGGGGAACCAAAGCAATCATGCAACATGTGTGCTGGTCATTTGTCACTATTGTTCATTAATATTTTGTAAAACAGATCAACCACGACATCCAGGCCTTGGTAGTTTGTAAAACAAATGACTGTTAAAGTTTACAACAGGAAGACCCAAATAGCATTACTGATGTCTATATGATGATGATGCTAGTTGACAAACTTCAGAAAAAGCTTGAGTGAATGTTGTTAGACTTGTGTAGTAGCATTGAATAATCTGAGATGATCCTAATCCTACCCCCTATTTTCAAATTTAATAAAGCACAAGCTTTGTAAGATTTTGCTGATGAAATATCATCTATAATCAGTACTGCCCCCTTTTCCTTCTAAAACACTTTTTGTAAAAACAAGGAGGCCAAATAGTGATATGACATAATCAAGGATAAAATCCAACTGTGGTTAAAATCTGATTGTTTTCTCAGCAAGTATTATATACTATTATGTTATCGATCATGCTTTTGATATGATTTACATTTCATTTAAAAGTTGAGGAGTGCTAACGACACACTTTCCAACACTCTTTTATTGGTTAAAATTCATATAGGCACACCAAATCATGCAAATCCCATATAAATTTGATGGGACCCATATGAATTTTAACCAATAAAAAAGAGTTTTGCTAGTACTATTCTTAAAAATTGAACATCAGTAAATGCTGACATCACCTGTATCCTCGCAAGGGCTGTAGATGATTCAACTGCTCTATGCTCCAATTCCACTTCTCTTCCCATAGCAGCCTGCTCTACGAATCACATCATCATTAAAAAGCAATGTAAAATGCATAAACACAAGAACTAAACAATTTAAGTTACAGACCAATTTGGTAGCATTATGTGCAGCACGCTCCTCTTCCGCTCTTCGCTCAACAGATGCCAGTTCCTCTCTTAGGGCCTACAAGAGCAATAATTTTATGATGCCAACAACTTTACATATGAACAGGACATCTCAAATTATGGAAATCTTACATGCATCGGAGAACCTGATTACCTGCATCATCCTTGTCTCTGATAGTTCCCGATTTCTCATCATAGATTCCATGTTTGCCTGATAAGATAGGAACAATGTTACCCATGCCTTAAAAATATAATAAAATAGAACATGAATATAATGAAGCTATGCACTATGGTACAACGACAAATATTACATGTATAGAAAGAGGCCAATGAAGAAAACTGAAATAGGTAGATTCCCATGTTACTAAATCCAACAAGTTTATAATAGCCAAATACTTTCCCAATTCATTGAGTATAAAGGTTCCCTAATATCTTCTAGGTGAGTTAACTTTAACAGACACCATAGTGTATGAACACACCTGCAAATGAATTAATTGAGCTCATAGATATAGCAAGTGCATAAATCTGGTTATATTATGTTCTGAACAAATTGAATAGGTGACGGACTCTATGTTGGTTGTTCAATCCTTTTATTCTCCAAATTTGTTCCTTGTCACTTAAGAAATAAATGAAGAAATTGCTTTCATATCACTGGGCAGTTGATTTTTCGAGTCACCCACATTTCCCAAGAAGGCAACGCTTGTGCTGACAAATTGGAGCCTTATGGTTTAGCCATTTTGGGTTGGTGGGATTCTTTACCTATTTTTATTTCAACTGGTTTCTACAGTAGCAGGATGAGGATGCCTAATTGCAGGTATTTTCTTTCTCACGTGTTTGGTTCCCTCTATTTTTTGTATCCGTCTTCGTTATTTTTAATAATATGTTGGTATGATGCAAATATTGTCAAGGTTATGGGTGTCAGCATAGTTGGGATGCCTTGCTCTATCGTGATGCCACTGCATACATATTCTTTTGCTTAAAGAACTTGAATAGATGAATATACATTTTTATTTTCTAGCAAGTGCCAAGTACCAGCCCATATCATTCCTAGACCGAAACTCTTGATAGTCCAATAAAAATATATAAAAAACGTAATATTCAAAGACTGACTTGAGAAAGGGATTTTTATTCAAATTCCAAATAATATGTCTATTAGAATTTGGGTTGGGCCTAATTAAACCCTAAAAAATCGGTTTGTAAGGTGATAACTTCCTTCACATATAAACTTATGTTCAAACTTATCTCATCCAATGTGAGATTCTTAACACCACTCACGCCAAGGACCGACATCTGGAGTGTGATCTGAGTGGCCTGATGGTGGTGGCCTGATAGCAGGTGGCCCAACAGATCTTGGATAGGCTCCGATACCATATTAGAATTTGAGTTGGGCTTAACTCAACCATAGAAAAGAGAGGACAGCCTCTCCTTATAAACTTATGATCAAGCCTTATCTTATCCAATACAGGATGTCTAACAATGTCAATTAGCCAACATTATGTATAAAAATGTAGGATAACAACACTCATGCATTGCTGCTCAAAAACAAAAACAAAAAAACTCATGTAACCCAATATGTTTAATAAAGAAAGAAAAAGCTTTCATATGAGTAAAGCATATGGTAAATAATATAGTTCAGGTGGAATCAATAGTTACGATGAGGAAACAAAGTATTGCAAGACACACTTCAATAAATTAACTAAGAACCTGCAGGGAAGCTAGATTTCCTTCTGACAATGCAGCCTGCCTCTTAATTGCTTCCACAGAACTTAGAACAGACTCAATTTCAGCATTTTTTGCTGCCAAGGCCTCAGCCATATTTGACTCAACTCTTGTAACTTCCTTTTTACTTTCAGACAAATCCTTTTGTAGCTGCTTTATGCTAGCCTCATACGATTTACTCAGCTCTCTCTGTAAATTTAGAATTAATTACATGATGTGTTTTATTTCAAGAACACACCGAAACCTTCTAGTCGCTTAAACAGGAAACAGCAATAGAACTTCACCTCTGCAGTAAGAAGTTCCTCTAACTGTGCATTTTCAGATTTGTATTCTTGAAGGCGAGATGATAGTCCAGCACAAACCTGAGCATTGTTAGAAAATATCAAACAGGTTTCTATTGGAGCAATTAGGAAGACAATCTTTTTGACTTTCCAGAACTGATCTACAGGATTTGCCTGTGATCGGCTTTTCACGTTTCAGGAGACCTTAGCTAAAAGAATAACAGGTTAAACAACATTCTTCTTACCCGAGCTAACCTAGCCTCTTTAGACTGACCAGTAGATTTTGTTGTTTTGAGCAATCCTTGAGCCTATGTACCAACTAAAATATTAGTCAGAAGAATTTTTTCTTGAAAGATGTTATTTTAAAAATGAATAAATCTCTCCATAATAAGTGTTACCTCTTCAAGTTGATCCTGTACTTTTTTGGGGGAGATGTCAGTTTTATGATCCTCTTTGCTCTTTTGATTCACGATAGGTTCCGCTTTTGTATCAGAACCTTTAAGTATAGTATCACTATTAGGAGCTACATCATCAGCCACAGGTTCAGTTTTTTCTTGATCCAAATTTGGATTGGAGTCTACATCTCCAGCCTTGATAGTCTGGTCAGTACTCGTGGATTCGTGGTTGTGGTCTTTAATTCCTTTGGGAGAAGGAGAAGGATCCACTTCATGAATATCTGAAGCATTCTCTTCGACAAGCTCATTATTTGCAGAACTAGTAGTGGTAACATCAACATCAGTATCATGTACCAAGACTTCCACATCACCTGTGTCATGTTTACCAGTATCACTAGCCAGCACTTTTGACAATGAAGTTCCTAATATGGGTGATGTTGGATCAGTAGGTTGCAGCTCCTTTGGTTGACTAGTAGAAATCAAATCGCTCCCATCATTTTTGGCTACAGGGTCAACTTTGTCGCTTGGTGTTGGTACACTTACATCCAATGTTGCTGCTGGAGATCCACTTTTCTCCTTAGTAGCATCATCACTAATTATAGTAGATGGTTCGGACGGTCCCTTCTGAGCCTGCCAAAATTCAAGAACACAAGTTAGATGTCATATAACACGTTATCTGAGGATAGAAATCCAGTAGCAATACCTTAGGTTTTGATTTCTTCCTCTTGCCTTGAGATCCTTGCCCATTTGAAGCTAATTTAAAAAAAAAAAAAGTAGCAACAGAGCAAATGTAAGCACTCACTATTAAGAGAATATACATAACTTATATCTGAAAGACATAACTCCTTATCTGCCTGCCCTCCTTACTAGAACATCTACAGGTTTAATTGCTGATCAACATGTTGAAAACCATATCACAACATTGGTTTATGGACTTTCAATATTAGAATCAAAATCTAGAACACGAGATCCCTACCTAGTGTTTCCACTTCAACTTAATCTATCATTATATTGGCACAATAAATATACAGCAATAAACCCATATCTAATTCCAGATTAAGTATTGACTATGAATCAATTGCTAAACAAAAGAGGGGAAGAAAATGTCTAAAGAACTAAAATCTAAACCTGGAGACTTGGAATCAGACTGTTCTTCTGCTACGTCGCTGGCAACCAGCTTCGCTCTTCGATCAACAACTTCAAATAAATCTGATCAAGTCCACAAAAATAACATGTCAGATTGTTTGTGAGCTCAAAATGAGTGAGGCTCTTTGATCAACAAATTCAAATAAATCTGATCAATCAAGTCCACAAAAATAACATGTTAGATTTGTTTTTGAGCTTAAAATGAGACAGTCATAAAGCAACAAAGGTAGGAGAAAGAAACATTCAGTACATCACAGCACACCCTACAATGAAACAACACCATAATGCAGAGAAAAATGATATGCACAATTGAAATTAATTCACGCTCCTTACACTAGAAATGAATGAATCATGAATGAGCAAGGAATCCAGACAACAATGTCAAATAGCGCCTATAGCAGCATAGCCTAGCAGAATTTTTATAATATGTTATTGTTCTGCAATACGCGAGTTAGTACAAAGTCTTGCCAAATTGAAGCTATAGAGCAGCTCCGATATGGCGAAGTGTTCTGCCATAATCCATGGCGGATTTTGGCCTCTCCGATATGGCGAAGTGTTCTGCCATAATCCACTATTGCGGCACCACAAAACGGATGTTATTGCAGGATTTTGGCTCTCCGCCATCCACAATCGACAACACTGGCTGTAGCATAGCTGAATTTAAACAAATCACTATTTTCTGCAATTCGTGATTGACAACACTTCCATATTGATTCCTTGTAATCACAATACGACGTATTTACCGGTCCGAAACCATTGCCTAAATTAACCGTTTCAATAATTCATTTCATTCCCCAATTTCCAATACAGCCGAATCACAAACCATTGCCAAAATTAATCATCGTTTACACTATATTAAGCATTAATAAAACAATTTAATGATGAATCAAGCTCAAGCATTGAGATCAAAATTAACAACAAGCCATGCTACAACAACTACAACTAAAGCGAAACACTTTAAGCTAGTACCAAGTACCAACATAACATAATTACAAACCAGTGCCAAAATTAAGCATCATTTTCACTACATTAACCATTAATCTAATAGTCAATGCTGAATCAAGCATTGAGATCAAAATTAACAACATGAAATACCACAACAAATACTAAACCGGAACACTATTAAGCTCTTAATGTCAACCGAATCGAGAAAGAAATTGGCGAATGAAGATTGAAATTAAGCATAATTTTACATTGCATTAAGCAATAACCAACAATTTAAAAATGAATCAAGCTCAAGCATTGAGATAAAAACTAACAACATTCCATATCACAACAACTACTAAACCGAAAACACTACAAGCTCTAAAAATTCACTGATTCGAAAAAGAAATTGGTGAATTAAGATTGAAATTAAGCATCCTTTACAATGCATTAAGCATTAATCAATAAATCAAGCTCAAACATTGAGATCAAAATCAATAACATGCAATAACACAACAACAACTACTACTAAAACGAAACACTATTAGCTATTAAAATTAATCACATGCTGAATCTAATTAGTGAATCAGGCATCATTTACATTGCATTAAGCATTAATCAACAATTTAACAATGAATCAAGCTCAAGCATTGAGATCAAAATTAACAACATGCAATACCAAAACAACAACAACTACTAAAACGAAACACTATCAGCTATTAAAATTAATCATATGCTAAATCTAATTAGTGAATGAAGCATCATTTACATTGCATTAAACACTAATCAACAATTTCATGATCAATCAAGCTCAAGCATTGAGATCAAACTTAACAACATGCAATACCACAACAACAACAACAACAACTAAAACGAAACACTATTAGCTATTCAAATTAATCATATGCTGAATCTAATTAGTGAATCAAGCATCATTTACATTGCATTAAGCATTAATCAACAATTTCATGATCAATCAAGCTAAAACATTGAGATCAAAATTAACAACATGCAATACAAAAACTACTAATAAATCGAAAAACTCTAAGCTATCAAAATTAACCGAATCAAGAACAAAAATGATGAATTGAAATAGAATTAGGTAGAATAAACGATTCAAAGAAACGAGATCCGTTACGTTTTACCTTCAGCGACTTTAAGCCACGAAGCCATTGTAAGAGAAACGAATCAGATTCGTTTGAATGCAGAAATGGTTCAGAGATTCTTCAATAGTAGTTGAGCTTCCATTGTAAAACGACGTCGCTTTGATGATTTAACAATCCACACAATAACAATAACACTGATACTGTTCTTTTTCTCTGTGTTCTCAATTTACGTTCAATCGCGAGGAGAAAAAATAATGGTAATAAAATAAAAACAGTATAATAAGATAATCGATTAATTTCAAATAAGTGATTTTTTCTAGGAATCGATTTTGTAAATTGTAACTCGTCGTGGTTTCAGGCTTCAACCACCGAATTGTTAACTTTCCAGAAATGTATTCTTCTTTACGCAAACGCTAATTTTTTCTGTTTATTTTTTTAAAAAAATAAAATAAGGTATCATATTCTATGGTTGGTAAAAAATTATGCGTCTTTCTAACATCAACTCAAAAGTAGAAATATATTTTTTATAGTAAAAAAAATTGATTTTTATATTTAAGATAAATATTCTTACATTTATTTTTATTTAGTTCTTTTTTTTATCTAATTTTTATTTAGTTCTTAAATATATAGTGCAAGTGAACAACCACATTATTCTAAATAAGTTTTGACTTGTATTATCAAAAAAATAAAAATAAATAAGTTTTGACTTTTGAAATTGAGAAAATGATACTCAAAATTACAAAGTGTTTTAAATATAAATAAAAGTTAAAGTGTATTTGGTTTATATTTGATTTTTTGTTTAAATTTCCCTCATTTTAAATAATACTAAATTACCCCCTTTTGAAAATTATGTACTAAATTGTCCTTTTTTGTTTCCATTTATTTTGCCGCAAACTTTTTTCCATTTTAATTTTTATTTATAATTTTTTGTTTTAATTTATTGAGTCAAAAGTAAAAAATAAAATTAAAAGTGACTCAGTTCTGCCACATAGATCGGGACAATTACATATGAAAGTGAAAAAGAGAGCAATTTGGTAGTATCTAGTTTTCAAAATGGGTAGTTTGGTATTATTTTTTTCAAATGAGGTCGATTAAAACAAACTTGGCTAACACAACCTTCATTCTTTTTTTTTTTTTTAGGAGATCTTCTTTTGCCCTTAGAGTTTTTTCGTGCATCCCCTAAAATTATCAAAATACACCCCTTCCGCTATTTATGTAGTGAACCGAGTTTGCTATTTAACTAGTTAAGAGCATCTACAATGGAACTCTCCAAATTTGAGTTCTTAACTGGGCCCTACGTGTACATATCACTCATTTATTATTTTTTTAATAATAGTTCTTAATAAGCACTCAATCCCTCCAACCCAGCACCTCTTCAAAAGTTCTAAATGGGTCTCATCAATAACTCTACATCACAATATATTTTAATTATTAATAAATAATAATATATAAAATAAGCGGGTCCCATAAAAAAAAATTAATGAAAATTAAGGTGGACCATAGAAGAGAGAAAAAAATCTTATTTAAGAACCAGTTCCTATTAAGAATTCAAAAGTGTATTGCTCTAATGATAGTTCCTATTAAGAATCGGTTCTTAATAGTGTAAGATTCACCATTGGAGATGGTCTAACACTGTCATTCAAAAAAAAAAAACAACTAACACCCCTTATACATTTACATTGAAATTTTCAAAATTTTACACGTCAGCCACTTAAACAGTGAACATTGTAAAATCTTGAAATTTCATGTTACGAGTTTTTTTTCAATTTTCCCATTTTTATAACTTCTGGTGCTTAAATAGCGGAGTATCAAAAATGAAAACGAGAAGAGTGCATGAGAAACGTAGAGCATCGAAAGAAATTCTCCTATTTTTGTTGTTAAGATTTTAAATATTTTTGTTCACAAATTCAAATAAGAAAGTCCACACTTTTTTGAGCTTCAAAAGCCCAAATATATGGAAATTAAAAACTCTCTATCTTTGGGCTTTGCAACTTACCACCATCATTTTACTTATCATACGTCCCTCCATTTTTAAAAGTTTATTTTAAGGCCCATATATCAGAACTTTCTTGTATACCAAATTTCAATTGATAATGAATTAATCTTGTTTATTCTCAAAAAAGGATTAGAGATTCCACTTTGTATCTAGCCTAGATCCCCAACCTCTTTTTTCTTTGGTCCTAAAAGGAGAAACCATGCACCTTCATATTATAATAAGCTTCAAGATCAAATAAAATATGCTACCTAATATAGCTTCAAAAGAGTACTATTGATCTCACATTAATTTTTTTTTTTTTTACTTTTTTTCTAAAAAGAAGAAGAAAATAATAAGTCCATTGACGTAGTTCAACTCACGGTATTAATATTACCAGGTTGTAATTTTTTGGTAGATAGATGGAAGACAAGTTATTGTAAATTCAACATATACAAAATATATAGACAAAAGTTCGAATCTTGGTCATAGCATCCGATCTAGCAATATCAATATTTTTATCAGTTGAGTTAGAATTTGTGTACTAGATTGTACATTTTTACAAACGTTCAAAATCTAAGAATTTTATAGTTATGTATGAATTTCATGTGATATTTGTCATTTTTTTTTCAAATAGTCTAGTGATATTATATTTATCACTTTATTTATAGACAAAATAAAATAAATAATTGGATAAAAATAATAATTCTATACAAATCTTAGTCCATTAAGATACCGTCAAAAGCTTTTCTCTTTTGGATAAAGTAGAGAATGCTTTCCATGTGTTCATAGACACGCACGGATACGTATAGCAGCCACACCATAGACCATATTATATAAAAAATAAATGAGTTGATATAAATATAAATCATTAAGGTTTACTAATTAAAGTCCCTTTTATTTCATTCTTTACTAATTGAAGCAACAATTCTACGTGTATCTATTGGATAAACCAAAGCAACATGTCTTTTTATCTTTTAAAAAAATGGTTCCACTAATGCCACTTCCACTACTTTCTATAATTCTTTTTTATAACTATAAGAAATGGACAAACCAATCCACTACTACCTCTAAATAATTTCATACTACTAAATAACGTGTACCATATTATTGCAACTATTGTAAAGTTTGCTATTTATGAGAAAGTCTCATGTCTTTCACATATTTTGCCCTAAATATACAAGTATACATACTTGCACACAGTTGCTTAATCCAATGAGTGTTTGTATCATTGACTAGAAATATAATTTAGGGTAAGGAATAATGTCAGTCTAAGATAAAAGATTTTAGAATTTAAAGAACATTTACAAATTTATTCATATTTATCACTCCCAAAGTTATTTTTAAGGATTAATTATTATATCATTCACTTAACAACATGAGATATATGAAATATAAGATCAATTTGGTAGTTAGGGTGAAAAATTAAAATATAAAAACTTTATCATTGAGATATATTTTTTTTTAGTGCTATCAATTATTTAGATATACTAGTATTTTTATTAATTAAAACTTTAGCATTTGCTTAAAAAAATCAATTAAATGCAATGTGATTATATATGTTACTATAAACAAGAAGTGGGTTGATTATTAAAAAAATATATATTTAGTACTTTTATTAATTAAAACTTCATTTCATTAATAAATTAATTTATTAAATTAAAATTAAGCACTGTGATATACTCCCTCCGTCCCATATTATAAGGAAAAAAACACTTATTAAGAAAACCAAAACTTGAGAATTTGAAATATGGTTTTGTGGGTTTTTCTTGAAATAAGTTGCATGAGAAGATGTAAAAACGAATTTGATTGGTTGTTGTTTATTGAGAAAAGGTTAGAGAGAAAAAATTAAATACAATTTGCATTTAATTTTATACGAATTAATATTCTTGAAAATTGTTTTTTCCCTTATAATTTGGGACAAAAAATGGTCATTTTTCCCTTATAATATGGAACGGAGGGAGTATTATATATGTTGTTAAGCAAGAAGTGGGATTATTAAAAAATAAAATAAAAATCAAGGTTTCACTTTCAATTATACATGTTTGCATATCAATGTCAAATGGAAAACGATTGATGTTCAAAAAATGATATTCATGTGAGTTTCATGTCCATAATTTGTGCCATGTGTTGAAACCTAATTAGCTAATACAAAAGTATACTATAAAACATTAACTCAAAATTAAAAAAGTTAAAAATATCAACAATGGTTAAAAGCAAAACTTATGGCTCAAACTTCATATTTGATGATGAGTTTGTTAAGTATTGTATATGTATGTTACACGTTGGTTACGTGTAAAAAGTATCAACTGGTTTATAATGAATGAGATTATGAAACATTGAGATGAAGAAAAGAGTTTCTTAGTGATTGTGTTCAATCAATTATAGAGCACTACACATATCACACAATTCTTCACTAACTTTTTTTTTAGAGTAATTTTCTCCACTAGTGTTTTGCTTTTTCCTTTTTCTTTTTGTTAAATTGCTACTTTTCTACATGTCTTCTTTTAATATAAAGCTGAAAAAAAAATGCAAAGTTTTTGTTCGTATTTCATCAACCAAATGCACTAGATTCATGTACGTACAATGAATGTCCACTCATAGGGAGCTCGATATATAATTTAATAGAAATTAATTAACTGTTTGGATTTACTTCAAATTATAGTGGAATTGAGTGAGGTGATTAGCGAAATCTTTTTGGGTTATTATGTTATTTAAGTATAATTTTTCTATTTGTGATTTAGTAGTGAAGAGAATTTATTTTTTTGAATGACAAATATAATATATAGAAAAGATTAAAGCGATAAGATAACAAAGAGCACTAGATGTACCCACAAAGAGTAAATTAAAAACATAAACATAAAATCAGCTAAACACAACAATAAAGGAAATTCTAAGTCAGTGACAGAATGCAGCTCCATACTAATAGTGAAACCAATCAGAAATAGAGAAACCAAATACACCTCACCACTAGGTATGACAATTTGACCTATATACCCAGTGGGTACCCGCAGAAAATACCTACAACGAGTAGGATAAAAATCCGCATTTTGAGTATGGGCACGGGTATGGGTAATTACCCACAAAAATGAGCGGGTATGGGTACCTTAGTACCCACCCTGCCCCATACCCGTATAATATATATTTATTAATTTATTTATATTATTATATAACTGTATATGTATACTAATTTCAAAAAATACAAACACTATTAAACTATCACCCATATTTTTAATAAAAGTATTTATTTATAACATAATCAAACACAATGTGAATATGTCAATAGAGATATATATGAACTATAACATGTGATTAGTAATAATTTTGTTTATAATTTTCATAGGTCAACATTAAAATCTTTGATTTTTTTTAAATTTTATTAATGACATTTTATAATTGATTAACGTATTCTTCGCAAAAGTGCGGGTAACGGGTATGGATATGGGTACTTAGGTACCCACAGAGCATGGGTACGAGTGCAAAATTTGTTACCCATGCGGGTATGGGAATGGGTACGGGTATGTGGATGGGTACTATAGTACCCTACCCATACCCTACCAATTGCCATCCATACTCACCACAAAATCGGGTCTCAAGTGAACAAACTGCCGCAAAAACCGTACCAAGAGAGAGGCCAAGCGAGCCAACTACACATTCCATTACTAGCACAAACTAGGGATGACAATTTGACCCACACCCAGTGGGTACCCACAGAAAATACCCACAACAGATAGGGTAAAAACCCACATTTTGGATACGGGCACGAGTATGGGTAATTACCCACAAAAATGAGCGGGTATGGGTACGGGTACGGGTACCTTAGTACCCACCCCGCCCCATACCCATATAATATATATTTATTAATATATTTTATTATATTATTACATAAAAATATATGTATATCAATTTTAAAAAATACAACCACTATTAAACTATTACCTACTCCTCTAGTCTTGTATATAAGAAACAAAAAAAAAATGCACATCCTTTAAGAAAGTGGAGTAAATGATTAGGAAAAGTATGTCATTTCCACTTTTACCCTTACTTTTTGTTTTAAATTAAATTATTATTTATTATGGGTAAAAGTGAAATTAAGGGTAAAATTGGAATATTGATAATAAATATAATGATTATAGTAGCTTTTGCTTATATTTGACACTTTTAAATTTTTTGTTTTGTTGCTTATATATGAGACCGGAGGGAGTATGTTTTTAATAAAAGTGTTTATTTATAACATAATCAAATAAAATGTGAATATGTCGACAGAGATATAAACTTTAACATGAGATTAGTAATAATTTTCATAGGTCAAAATTAAAATCTTTGAATTTTTTTTTTAATTTTATTAAAATAATATGATATTTTATAATTGATTGATTTATTCTTCACAAAAGTGCGGGTAACGAGTACGGGTATGGGTACTTAGGTACCCACATGGTATGGGTACGGTTGCAAAGTTTGTTACCCACGCGGGTATGGGGATGGGTACATGTATTTTTTCAAACTGCGGGTATGGGGATGGGTACTATAGTACCCTACCCATACCCTACCCATTGTCATCCCTAGCACAAACAGAGGATGGGTTGCACAACCCACACATAATGAGAGCAAATGTTACCAGAACTCTTAGCATAAAACCATTTCCAAGAGAAAAATTGAATCTTGCCTACCAATTGGCTTAACGTCCACTATCTTATCGGAAAAAAATAAGATTATTTCGAGTCCTCCAAATTAACCACACAACAAATTTACATATCAAAGTCATTGTTAGAGAATTTATAAAGTACACAAGATAAGTTTTCATCTCTCATTCACTTTTATACGTAAACTAGCAGAACACTCGTGCATCCGCACGGGAGTCGCGGCAGTGTCGCTCCTTTCTTGGTAACATGAAATAGTAATTTATTGGGAAGTAGATTAAAAAAAATAGAAAGGATATAATATTTGGTAAAAAAAGAAAGCAAGAAAAAGAACAATGATAAAACCATCGCAAAAAAATCTTAAGTCTTCGTATGAATATATGAATAAAAATATAGATAACATAGAAATTATGAAAAAATAGGCTACCTTATTAATATATATTAGTAAAAACATAGGTCTTGTAAAAATCACCAAAAAAACTTAGGTCCATGTATTAAATATATGAGTAGAAATATAGTCCCGTAAAAGTTATTAAAAAATAGACAACTTTTTTTATTTATATGTTAGTGAAAATACAGGTCTCACAAAAATCGTCAAAATAATTAGGTCACCGAATTAAATACGAGTATAACTCGTAAAATTGTAAAAAGAAATAGACAACTTATCAATTTTAAACTCTCTTTTGATATTTAACATCTTATTTCAATTCTAGATTATAATACACTATTTATATATGTAAAAAATTAATTTATTTTAAAGATTATAGATTTAAAATAATGATGTGTCAAATTATTAAGCAGGGGTAACATGGGATTTTCATATGTATCTTCTTAATATATATAGATAGATATAGATAGAAGTCAAAGAATAAATTTATAATCACTTATTTATTTAAAGAGTCTACTTCTCTTATCGCTTTGAACAATTATTATTAATTGTAGTGAAATTAATTTTATTTGAAATTAAATTTGTATAATTAGTTTTACAAAATACTTGAAAAGTGAGTTGAACATTATATATGATGAAGTGAACATTATGTTTTGAGATAAAAAAAAACTACAAATTAATTTTACATCTAGCATGAGAAAAGTGAGTTGAACATTATATTTGACTATAAAAGCCATGTTTTGAGACAAAAATTCCAAACTAATTACATGTAGCAAGTGAAAAGTGATGGGATAAAGATAATGTTTTGAGACAAAAATTACAATTATAACTTGAGTTGAGTTTAAATTAATCTAATTTTTTTTATAAACTAAGAGTTTCTAGGCAATAAACGTCCCAATTAAGTTGACACCTAAAAACTCTCATCTTATACCTATATTGTATATTATTATTTTATTATAATAAAATTATTATTATAAATAAAAATAGGAAAAAATTAATCTAATTAAAAATCCAAACATCAAATTATCATTTTTTATTTTTTTATAAAATGGACAACCCTAAGCCTGAAAAAAAGAAGAACAATTACAACGAAATTAACTTCGTAACATTTCTCCCGATCATATCCGTATCATATAAATGTCTAATTTGAGTCAAATAAAACTCATAAACATCACAGTAAAACTTACATCACATCTTATATGTGCTAACACACATGCACAAATATTAAATTCATGGTAAGTATGAGATACAAGCACCCTGCACCTCCGAGTCCTGTCGTAATATTCTTTGAATTTTCTTGCCTAACTCCAATTCAATGCATACACCTTCAACTACATTATCAATTTTAAATGTTTAGAATCACTTTCAGCTCTCTCAATATTGAATTTGAAATAGGCCAAATATTTTTTACTCTAAAAGTTATAACATAAATACTTTAATACTCCCTCGGTCCTCAATATACAAATTTTTTTGTCTAACCTTTTTATTGTGCACACCTTATACTGATGTGGAGTGTCTTTTATTTTAATATATAAGTGTGTTTTTGATTGATTAAAAAAATATACGAAACATTTTATTTTTAAGATTCATTGAGAATCTAATATATCTTGCTCATATTATAGATTAGTTACATTAATTTTTTAACGAATTTAAAAAGTAAAATATCTCTTATCTACTAGACGGAGTATATATATCATTACACCATAAATAGTTCGTGTGTATCAGGCCATTTAATCGCTATTTTTTATACCAAATCGTTAATGTTTTTATGGTACAAATTTATTAACAGTGTATCTTTCTTATTGTATTAATTTTTTTTTTTTGAAAATGATGGTTTTCTCTTGTATTATTAATATGAAAAGGATATAAAACTTAGTTCAAGTTGCTTGAATATTTTTCTTAGTTATACTTAATTAGTAGGATAAAAAGTATGCAAAAATACTTTTAAAAATCAAGTATATAACAATGAGTGTACTATTTCATACTATAAAGAGTGTCCTTTTTTCTGGTCATGAAGAAAAAATGAGTGTACTATTTTCTGACAATATATTTTCTGATTATATTGTGCTATGATCTTTTGGAACGATTCATACAATTTTGAACTGAAATAATTTGGCAGAGTCAAACATAGCTATATCAATTAATAAATTGACCCATATGACATGACTGCGATATACTACTGTACGTACTATATAACTGAATTTTGTAGAGTATGACCTATGTATGTCATTGCCAGTCCTACATGTACATAATTACATATTACTCCTATACTATGCTAAAGTTGACCCATGGAGTATCTTATAAAATGAGTGTAAATAAATACTAATTGAACAATATTAACTATTAAGTGTGTTTTTGGTTTTATTGTGACAAAAGTTAATTATATGAAATTTTGAATTTAAAAATGAGTGGAAAGTAAAATGATCTTTTGTTTGAATGTAATTTTGAATCAAAAGTTTCAATTTCTATTAATACTATTTGAGAACAAATAAACATATCCGGATCAATTTTACATTTCTAATTTTTTTTTTTAATTATGAGAAAAAATGAGTTGCTTAAGCTTTAACTAGTCAATTTTTAATTTGGGCATGCAATATTGTTAAAATTCTTTTAGAGAGTTTACCATCTATTTGAATCCCACAAGATTTGAGATATTATTCTTTGCAATTGTGGACAAAAGATACATAATTTACGCAAAAAAAGAAGAAGAAGCTTTAACTAGTTGTTGAAGGGTTTTATGTAAGAAAATTAGTGAGATGAGTAGCTTAACTGATTGAGCTAAAAGTTAAGGAGTTGAAAACTCACTTTGTAAAGTCTAGAAGAAATTTTTTCAACAATAAATCAAACTTGAGTTCTCTTGAACGATTTGTCCTTTAGTAAATCTTATTAACTATACTTGAGCTCAATAACTTAGTTATCCATTATCCTACATTTATTAATGAAATTTTATTAAGAAAACTAATCAAAAGTGGAAATTTTGTGACCATATATATATGTGGAAAAAAAGAGAGTTACTAATCCTTTTCTTTTTGTGTGGTGAAACAGTTATTATTTCTTTTTTTTTTTTTTTTTTTTGATAAATAAAACAGTTATTATTTCTAACAATTAGTATATCAATGTTTACATTAAATTAGGGGTAAGTTGTTTATACAAAGTGTACTAATACGTTATGGATTCAAAACGCTTATTAATTTAAATTAAAGGCAAGAAATGCAATTCTCTTTGAATATGATTTAATTTAAGTTCAGGTTAGGATGGTGATATATGTAGTTAGTGTGTTTCAATGGTGTCTTAATTACTAATTTACAAGTTACTTAAGATTAATGCAAATGAAACAGTTACAATGTAACAACCATCATAATTCAAAGGGACCAATTCATAAACAACAAATATTTGAAAGTGTTAATAAAAACAAACTCCAACTCACCAAACTTGAAAAGTTGTACCTTCATATTTCTATTGTTATTTAACAACCCCCACACAAAAAAACACATTTATTGTTTCTCTACTTTAATCTCCACTTTATTTAGCAAAGTAGAAATAATTGGTGTTATCTTCTATACTTTATTGGTAGCCAAAAAATTCCTAACCACAAGAGTAGGACAAATCACAAATACTACAAAATTTTCCCCCTTTATTGTTTTTTTAATCTTAAAATTTAGTGTAAATTAAAACTTTCGACCAATGACTAATCACTATCGCAATGCATATACCTATAAATAATATTGATAATACTACAATATTTAACATTTAAGAATCTAGTACCAAAATTTATATTACATGACGCTTGAAAATCTGAAATGACTATTATAACACATTTTAGATAGTTATTTTCGATCAAACAACTTATTCCATGATTTAATAAAATCAACTTCAAAATTAAATCTTAAAATGTGTGTTGTTTTATCAAGATAAATATAGATTTTTAAACCACCATGAATACAAATTAATACACCTAATGAAAATTAAACTTTTTTTCACTATCAACACAAGAAAATTGAAAAGCATATATACATATATGATATATACAAAAAAACAGAAATTTACAGAGCTGTAAAATATCATAGTGTGACTATTAAACACTCTATCAATATCCAATTACAATCATAAGCACCACAAACACCTCTCCATCTTGAAAAACAATGATTAATTCAAGAGGGGGCAAAAAAACAAACCACAAACATCATAGTAAATCAAATCACGTGCTATAAGATCCATCATCACATGACTTTTTACTTGACAAAGTAGTAAAATATAAAAGGTGCTTATACATATGATAAAAAAAAGTGATTGTAACATGTGACAAATATACTCCAATTAACTGGACCAAATGATAATGTTTTATCTATCGCGAGAGTTATTGTAAGGTGATTGAATCGCCGCCAACTTTTGTTGCAAGTTGAGATTTTTATAAAACCTTTTAATAAATTCTTCGGCTGCAACATCTACATGACTATGATCAACACCTTCTTCTTCCTTTAGAGGAAATGGCGAATCCGTGACTCTAATTTTTTTTCCAATGGGACTTTCTCCGAATCCGGGAAATGTGATTAGCGGAGAAGGAGAAGTAAAAGAAGAAGCATCAACGTCATTGAGGATTTCTAAAACCTTTTGAACGGTGGAAAAATCGGTGTATTGATGGTGGTGGTGACGGCGGTTGTTTTTATTTTTGTTTTGGAATTTTATGACGGCGGGGCTGTTGTTACAGCTGAACTCGTAGTCGTGAGGAGAGACGAAGGAAGAGGCGGTGGCCGAGTGGTGGTGGCGGAGAGTGAGAGTGTTGGCTATAGCTTTGACGGCGGCAAGTTTGCCACGTTTAAGCAAAAGATTTAATTCAGCTACCATTTTGCTTTTGGCTATGTTTTTTGTTAACATGAACAAAATTATACGTAGTGTGTTCCATACTTTCTTTGCTACCAATGGTTGGTTTGTTTCAATTTCCATTGTTGTTTGTTGTAACGGTTTGATGAATTTGTGTGTTTGTTTTTTTCTTTTGTTGAGAGAGAGAGAGAGAGAGAGAGATTTTGGATTGGAATGTGTTTGATATGGTTTGTGATGTGGGAGTTGGAGTTTGAGGGGTATATAAAGGGATTCTAATGTAATTATCCATTAATAAAGAGATTAATTATGATTAAGCGTTTCTTAAAAGATAACCACACTACATGTCAAAAAGTAAGGAAAAAAGATAACTACACAAACTTAAAAAAGTTTCACTTCCTAATGTATGGGCGCGTGTGTGCAATAATTATTTGGGATCCCATTTGAAAGGAGTAGATAAGAAAAAGAGAGATAGAAGTGAGAGATGTGTGAGGCTTGACCAAAAAAAGAAGTGGGAGGAATGAGATAAAAGAGATAAATATGTAAGTCTAATTTTGTAGCCATACCGTAATTCGTATAAATTTCAATCCAACAAATTTTTTTTGTAAAATTCGTATACATTATATCACTTGTTTACGGTGGACCACTTGTGAAGGTAGTCCACTGTAGCATTAGCCGTTGGGGTTGTACTCCGCAGTAGAGACCACCTCGAATGCTTTTGTGGCTTCCAGGGCTCAGCCTTGGTTTCTTCAAGATTATATATTGAGAGACAATGAAGTATGTAGTATGAACTCTGATTTTGACATTGCTTTGGACGATCTACGTGATACAATTTCAACTTCTGACTTTAGCAATTTTGCTAGCAAGCGCACCATTTCCCTATAGCCCAACGTGTTTTGGCGATTACCTTTCTGGTAAAACTGTTCAAGACATTGAAGTTGATTTTAACATGACCACAAGACAAAAAACAATTTTTAAGTGTTTGAAAGCAGCACATGTTCAAGATTTTTTTTTCTAGTTATCCCCATCGACGGGGTTAGCCCTGCATATGTCACCAATAAAGTGTCACACTATCCTCAAGTATCACCTAATGATTTCATTATTTCTTATTGATGTTTTTGCCCTGTTTATCATAAGGCGTGCTTAGATAGATTCAGAGAGCATGTGGTTCATTGCATGTAGAGAGCTTCTAGACTTCAAACTTATCATAAGACATGACTTTGTAAGGGATGCCTTTTTATTTTTTATGTTTTAGGCTCACATGAATATATGCGAAGAAAGAGACATTTTTTTGACCGACCCATAGGAGGAGAGATTGACGTTGATGCCAACAGATGTCCTAATGTACAAGTGAGTAGGAGGAAACATGCATGTGTCGACTTGACCGATGTTTCTTCACTTGTAAGATTTGGGAATTAGGTGTGGGACATGTGAACCTCAAAGTTGCTTGAGTCAAATGGTCAAACATGATCAAACAATTTGCGTTTGAGACTTTTGACATCCTAACACCAAGAAGTTGTGGATCTTCTGAAAAGAGTTCAAAGAATCATATGCATAGAAATATTATATCCCCAAGATCTATCGATGTAGTATTCAAGAGAATTAATTTTATTATTAAAAAAAAGGTTAACAACACGACTTTTTCTTGTTTATCCTTCGTTCATGCGTAATTGTCTTGGATGCATTAAAATAGCCCAAATGATATACCAATTGCATGGATCTTGAGGTGACGGTCTAAAAAAAATAACAATTTTTTAAAAATAAAATAGTGTTATATTTTTTAATTTATGTTGTTAGATTTGTTAATTATATTGCTGGATTTGTTTAATCTATCTTACAAAAAATTTGATTAACCACAAATTATATGTTGTCTGGATGCGGGTACGGTATTGGTACCCGATACCGTATCAGGTACGGGTACGTATCCAGTACTAGTACGAATATATACTCTATACTGGTATTCTCCCTCAAATGGAGCACCCATGCATCACAAATTTATTTACTGCTAATGCTACTTTCTATATATTTATATATTAAGTATTATGTTAATAATATCAATGGATTAAATTCCTTAATGACTCATGCAAATAACCCAACTTTTTTTAATATAAAAAAAGCATATTTTAAAGTTTTTTTTTTGACAATTATAAACTGAATGCATTTTATTAATTAAAATAGTATTGAAACAAATAGATAGCATCTTAAAATGATAGTGAATACATTAAGAAATGTAAGACAATATATTGATATAACATATTAAAGAACTAAGTTCAGAGTGTTTTATTCATTTGAAAAGAAGTTTGTTCAGTGAACTAGCCAACCAACTCATCAAACCTGGGCAAATATTTGAACTCAGATAGTTAAATTGATATTTGTGTATTTTAGGCGGCTCAATATATTTTAATGGTTAAAAAAATAAATGAGAGATTTTGAACTCAAACTTTAATTTTTACATATAAAATACAAATATCCTTATCAACTAATATATATATATGTCTTGAAAATAAAACAATAAGAGCAAAAGACAACATGCCTTTTATATATACTAGCGGACCAGACAGGCGCGTTCCGCGCCTGCCTGTGTCTAACTTATGTCAAAAAATAAATAAATACATGCCCATATGGTGAGTTTGTTAATAAAAAAAATTTGTTGCACAAAAAAAAAAAGTGTCTTAAGTTATGGTGAGTTTTTTAATAAAAAACTTTTGTTTTTTTTTTTAAAAAATCAAGGGTATTTTTGGTATTATGAAAAGTCCACGCCAAAAATTTTGTATATCCTTTTTATATATAGTATAGATTTATTTTTAAATTGAGTTACACGCTAATTGTTTTTTAAATTTTAAATTACATGTTATAAATACTATTTTAGTTACCTGAAAAGTGAAGTTATTAATATTAATGGTAAACACACTTCCATCTTTTTTTCATAGTTTTCTCTGCACGAAATTACATAAACTATAAGATCTCTTTAAATATCTGGATCCGATCTACTTACTTATCTCCTTGATTAGACTGGTTTTATTCTCAATTTTTTTGTCATTTTGAATTATCTATTCATATTTGTTTATTTATTAAAATGAGTATTACTTAAGGATTTAATCACTATTATCTAATAGGCTATGAAACACCGACACTCTTTGGATTAGGCGGATCCTGATACCCGCGTCTATGTCTGTGCTTCACAGCTACTAAGTTGCAGGCCCGACCCCCATGAGGGTGCAGGGTGAGCGACGACATCGGACATCAAATTTTTTGGGGTCTCAACTCAAAATTTTGAGATCCTATAATAATAGTTATATATTGTTAGTGTTTATAAAATATCAGATGTACTCGAGATATTAATTTTAAGGTCTATATAATAATAATGTTATATATTACCAATGTTTATATATATTTAATAAATAGGGACAAATCATATAATTTTGGTCCTATAATAATATTATAATATTATGGGAACTTGGATTGGTGACTACTCTATCAAATGCTTGTTACACCAAGCTGATTTTTTGGCATTGTGTGTTTTACTTTTGATATGGTTTTTTGTGTCTTTAATATTGCGAAATTTGGTGGGATATATTTTATGGAGAAATCGGAGAAGAAAATAAGTTGTTACTGGAGAATACTCTCATATTTTATTTTTATTTCTCATTATACTATTCATAACTATATGACTCTATATATAGAGCTACATAAAAACAAATCATATATTTTAAATAACAAACTAATCTTAAAAAATTCTAAACAAATCTTAAATATTTTAAACCGAAATATAAATCTTAAATCCTAATATTATTTTATTTCAAGTATAAATTTAAACTATATTTAATTCTAAAATATTCAAAAAAGATATTTAAAAGTATTATTCCAACAACTTTATCGAAATTGAAATTGACAATCACTTGTCTTTTTCTTATGCCAAAGTTAAGGAAATTTCGATAACTATAGTCTCATGGCTCAATTGCATAAGCTTTGATTTGCCATTGCGAAGTAAACACACAAAAAGAGTGTCTCTTCTAATTTGGTCAGCAACATGTTGAATCATTTGGTTGGAAAGAAATAATATACTTTTTAATATGAAGGTAGCATTGTGATCTTGATTCATTAATAGGATTAGGAAGGATAAAAACAAGAATTTTGTTTTCTCATATCGAAGTAAGTTTCATTTGCTATGTCTTATGTTAGGAATTATTACAAGATAAATAGAAAATGTATTATTGATTGAGATAAAAACTATTATAGAAAATGATCTCTATAATTCACGAGCAAGAATTCCTCATAAAAGAGACATATCTCTCTTTACCTAAACCATATAGTACCTAATTAACTAATACTTAATATCTTCTCTCTTGCTATCCATGATTATGTTATTAAAACAAGAATTTCGAAATCTATTTTCCGAATTTTTTTTTAAAAAAATAGATTCCGAAATAAGTTTAAGGGCATAATGTTTTTTTTTTTTTTTGTGAGGGGGTGGGTTGGAAAGAATCATGGGGGTAGTGAGAATTTTAAAAAAATACATTACTTAGGCTTAGGCCCAAACCTAAAACCTAACATCTTCAAACTGTAGAAATTTTCTCTTCAGGCCCCTCTATGTTGCTTGAAGGCCCCCGTCATAACCATATTACTCCCGGTCAGTTTTGGAACTTATGTTCCGAAATGACTTTTTTTCCAAAAAAGTTTGATATTTCGGAAGTTACAATATGAAATTAATTAATTCACAATGTAGGTTCCGAAATGAATTTTTTTTTTCAATTTTTTATATATCTCGGAAGTTACAATCCGAAATTAGTTAATTTTGGAATCTAATTTCGGATTGTAGGATCCGAAATTAACTAATTTCAGAACTAATGTTCCGAAATGGTCTTTTTTTTCCAATTTTTTTTTATGTTTCGGAAGTTACAATCTGAAATTAACTAATTTTAGAAGGCATTTTCGAATTGTATCTTCCAAACCATCCTAAACCCCAAAAATAGGAATATTTTTAGGTTTTTGGAGGGCCTAAGAGCATTGCGGGGGCTTAAAAAGCAAATTTCCAAACCATATGACTTAGTTTCCTGTTTTGGGTTGCTGCTATATGCTTCAGTATTGCTATATGCTTCAGTATTGGTTATGAAGTTTGCTCATGTATTCTTCTTGTTGTATTTCATTTTGGAACAGCTTTCCACATCTTGTGGTAGTTGCACATGTTTTATAAAAAAAATAAAAAAAAGGTAGTAAGTTAACTCAAGCTATGTTAAACATGACATCCATGGGAGAAGGAGAGAAAATAGTTCAAAGTGTATAATATTGATTAAGTAAAAAATATTACAAATGAGAAAGTTAAGTACAAATGACTATAACAAGGTCTATTTATAGGCTAACTAACTAGACTAACTAACTAGTAACTAGAGCAACTAACTATATCTCTAATAAGCTACAGCAAGGAACAAGATTTCCTGTTGTTACCGTGTCACTAATATCTAATCTGAGCTATTGGATTTCAAATTGGTGATTGAAATTGTTTTAATGCATAAAACTGTGTGTAACATCAGTGCTGTCCGATCTCAATTGAAAGGTCACGATTTAATACTGCATGAAATTTTCGTAGCATGGAATCCAAATCCCTATAGCAAAAGGATGCAAAGTAAAAATAATAGTAGAAAAGTACTATTGGAACACAAATTTCTACACCTAATATATACACTATATTTATACAGTGAACCGTGTTTTTTTTTTTGTAAACTTTATTTTTGTCAATTTTTTTAATATAGAGAATAATTTTTGTAACACAAACATTAAATCGTTTTCTCAACCAATTTTACTACTTCATTAATCACAAAAGTGTATGTTGTTAACCAATTATGTAACCTATATCAATAATCACTTTTACTACTTCATTAACCAAGAAAAATGAAAGTCATTAACCACCAAGAAAATTTGTGGTTCATACTCATAGATAGTATGCACGTGCACAGATTTTGTGAAAATTTGTTTTGATTATATTTCTTTTTAAGGTAGATTTATTCCTACTTTTTTAAGGCTTTTATTTTTCTATAAATAAATGTTTTTTTTAAGCACAGAAACATAAAAGAGTGAACAAAATAGAGGAGCAAAATATAGAAACAAAGATTATAATTTGCCACCACTATGGTTTTAGAGAGAAATGATGTTTTCTCTTTGTACAATTCTAGGGGTGAGTGAATTATCAGTGTGTTCTTCTTGGGTAGTCTAAATCATTGAGTCTCTTGGCCATTACAAAAGATTTGGGAAAATGGTAGAATTATGATTGAAGCCAAATTCTTGTAATCGCCTTCGGAATCTTGTTGTAACCAAACTCTTTGATTAGTGGAACAAAAGACCGTTCTCTTCCGCAAACGCATGTCATCATTTGACCGAACAACAAATTATCGCGTTCTTTCTTTTATCGCATGTGATTATTATTGTTATCCACTTGATTTTGGTTGGCGTTCTTTTTGCTCCACACATCAAGTATTATTGGTAGGATTTTAACGAATTCACAACACTAAGAGAATAGGGCCTTAGTAATTCAGGTCTGACCAATAAATTATTCTACTAAAAAATCGAACTCGAATTCAATATCATCAAATAATATGTCATATTATTTAAAATACATTAAATCAATATTTTTAGTACAAAAATATAATCGATGGACAAAAACTGAGTAATTTTAAAATAGAGCCAATTTCGTGAATAAATAAAAATAGAGGAGATCATAACTGTAATTAACAATTTTTATTTTTGACTTTGTCATACCCCAATTTTTGACCTAAGATCCCACCCTCTTTTTGCATCATTGCATAACATCAAGAATCAATAAAATCATGAAAAGGTTCAAAAAGTCAAAGATTAGAGTTTTGGAATATTTTCTAAGTACAAATCTTCATGATCATTTACCCAACTTCACAAGACAATTTTGAGCAATTTACAAATCCATTTGAGATGCTTGATGGCTTCTCTAAAAGAGGGAATTTGATACTACAGGTTGATGGAAAATTTGAGGCTAAACGATTTCTTGAAGTGGAAGAAATATCAAAGTAGAAAGTCAAGGTCTCATTACTTTTGAAATCCTCAAACACAGACTTTTTTTGTAAGAGTTTTGACCTTTCCAAGTGCATGACTTTATGGATAATTTGCGATCAATTCGAGCAATAATTGTTCATGCTGGAGGAACTTATTTGAAGGTGGCATGGCACACTTCATTATTAGATAAGTATTAAACAAAAATCGCATGGAAATTGGAAGATACAAAATTCCAAAGTTGAGGATTCAGAGTTGTGAAAATGGCCAGAAACAGAAAATGTTTCCAAGTGTTTTTTCAGTGACATTGTGCATTTTGTATGACCATTTTTCTATATGATCCAAGTTGATTCAGATCCAGTGTTCAACATGAAAGTTGTAGTATGCCATGTCCTCTTCCCATTGATACCACGAGCGGGTTTTGGTTACTTGAGTGTGAAGTTAAGAATTTTCAATTAAGCCATGGTAGAGCTGATTTTGAGATCTAATTACAAGTTATTTTTCTTGGTCCAAACAAAGGTATGACCTCATGATCCACAAAACCTCTCATGTGAACCTTCTATTCTCAGTTTTTACTGATGTTTAGCATGATCAACATTTCATTACACAAGAAAACCATGCATTGCCCAAGTTTCATACCACAAATGGATCAAAAGTGAAAAGCTCTTTTTGCCAAAATCTCCAAAATCTTGCTTTATGTCCATGAACTTTGTGAATAACATTTTTCTCTAAATACACTTCACCTATGCATCAGAAGAAAGCTAAAACACCTTCAATGAACCACCAAACATTTCATTTTGCCATTGAATTCAAAAGAGGACCAAAGACATTTTTGAACCAAATCTCAATTGCAAGCAAAGCAGCCTCAATTGATGCTTCAAACACACTTCATGTCTGATCCTCAGACACATTTAGACCTCTATAAAAGGCCCTCAAGCCTCAGAACTCAGGGATCCGAAAATTCACCCAAAAAACTCCATTCTTAACCTTGAAAAATCTTAAATTCGAAATTCTCATTTCTTCCAGTTTTATTTCAAACTTTTCACTAAAACATCATAAACACATCACAAATGGACTACTGTATGCATTGATTTGCATCTGTAGCACCTCCATCATCATCTTCCAACTCTCACTTTTTACTCTTGCATGTTGATTTGGTTCAGAAGTTTCAGACACTTTTAAGGAAATATAAGAATACCAACACATTACTGGAGGGATAAGAAATAGGTAAATTTTATTGAGTGTGTGTACTAATTCATATATGCACTGTCCATGATGATGCACATAAGGCTGTAGCATCTGTCGCAGCCGAGATGACCATGATGATGCACAAGATGTTGCAGCATGTGATGATACCCTCTGTTGTGTTTAGTATGCATACAGAATGTTTAAGTCTTTGTGAATAAAACACCAACTAAGCATAACCATTTCTGTTTTAGTTAGTTACTAGTGTTAGAGTTTGTTAGAGAGTTAGTTAGAAGTTTGTTTCTAACTAACTCAAGTTACTTAGGCTTGAAGTAACTTGTATAAATAATAAGTGTAAGTGATTAGTGAATGTAACAATTTCAATTTTCGTGGCCTAGTAGTGGACGAATAAACTCTTTCTTTTCCTTAATCTTCTTCTTCTCCAATATACAGAAAGTGTGTGTGTGTGTGTGAGGTTCTGTGGATTCTTTGCTTAAGTGTTAGTGTTTTCCGTTGTGCATTTGGATTGATTCATAGTGCATTGGATTGATTCAAATAAGTGATTTCATGTTCTACCAAATTTTCGTAATTCCAAACTCAGTCATACATGAATTATTTTGAATGATTCCTGAAGAACAAATGTAGTCCATAATATGATAAGTGAAAGACCTATGCTTGTGAGTTCTGTTTGTGTTTAAATGATATGAAATTTGTGTTTGAATTTTTAGGGCTCTTACTTTAATCTGAAAAATTAGAATGTTTGAGTAATAGTTAATAAAAGGTAAATACATATTCATAATTCTCATGAAATTGTAACGGATAAATATGATTCTAGGGACGAACCGGTAGAATCAAGTTCTCAAAGTAGGGATTCTAATGATCTAGAATAGAATCCGGTACAATTAAGAAATGTAGAGATAATTTGAGAGTTTTTGAGAGAAGAAGATAATTGTTCATTCATTGATTGATTGTCTTTCAAATGAGGCACAAGGCCTTTAAATACAATCCTTAGGGCTAAAAGAGTAAATAACATAAAATAAACTATTTATTTAAAATAAACTATTAAACTATACTTAATTCCTGTCACAATACCCTCCCATTCAAACATCCTTGTCCTCAAGGAAGAAAATTTCTAAGTACCGTGCTTAGAAGGTAAAGTCTTCCATTTGAGCATAAGTAAAGGAACATGAACACTTCCCCTTTCAATCATTTTCCTATGTAGAATAGCCACAACAAGATCAAAATTAGCAGCAAATTTCAAAGTGTTAGGTGGAAATCCCTCCATTTGAGAAAAATCTTAATGACAATAACACTTCCTCCATTGACACAAACTGTTACCGCAAAAGGCTCATTGCAACTATCTCATGATCAACCCTGAAAATATCTAAGTGCTTACAGAGCAAGAGTTGTCCTCTAGGGATCATTTTCCTATGCCAAATAGCCAAGTTTACAACCAAGTTGACAACATCAAAGTGTGACTTTTGACATAGCTTCAACAGAAGCAGTTGGAGCAACATGAGAAAATTAGAATTAGGAGAAGATGCAATAGAATTAATCATTGAGTCCCCTTGGAGTTGAAATGGTTCCGTCCAAACTTTACAAATGAAGTATTGATTAAAATCACTAGTAACTATACTAGGCAGCCCTTGTACCTTGAGTTTGTGATTCAAACTTTTTTGTATTGCAACCATATGTAAACATAACAAACCATAGTGAAGGTGAAAAACACAAGAAGGGGGTTGAATTGTGTTTTGAAAAAATAATTCTTTTCTAGTAAACAGATTGTAACGCAGCGGATGAAAGAAGCTAGTCAAAGCGCAAAACACAGATAAGACAATGAGAGAGAGAGAGAAGAGTGCACACACAGAATTTTATATTGGTTCCTCTCACAAAACGAGAGTAGTCCAGTCCCCTTGCATTTCCAAGGGATTTCACTATAATCACAAAGATTACAATCCTAATGCTCAAGCACACAAGCAAGAGACTTCTTTGTTCTAGGTCACACAAGACAAAGAGACTTCCTTGCTCAAGTCACACAAGACAAGAGACTTCCTTGCTCAAGTCACACAAGACAAGAGACTTCCCAAACTAACTTAATACACAGAATAAGTAGGACTGAAAGTTCTAAGCTAGACTCTCTAAACACTCAGTTTAGAGCCTACAATATCAAAAGATATTTTACTTAGAAAGTTACACAAGAAAGAATGAAAATAGTTCACAGCTTGAATACAATTTAAGTCTTTCTTTGAGTTTGATAATCTTCCAGTAGTCTTCTCTCAAGCAAAAAGTCTTCTATTTATACTCTAAGTATAAAGACGTTGAGAAAGGACCGTTGGTAGTACAATCTTCTTTTTGCTGATAAGACCGTTGTACTATTCCATTAGTTATGAGCTGTCTTTCTTCAGAGAGTGTCATTCAGAATCTGGTAATAACATTTCATTGATCTTCTGAATGTTGTACGCAAGCTTCAGACTGTGTTTCTCTCTTTGGCATCTGAGGACTTCTTCAGAGGCTCTGAAGCTTCTTGCTTCTCAGAGTCTAAACGATTCAGACTGTGTCCTTTAGAGGCTCAAATGATGATCTGAGTGAATAAGATTTTTACTTTGTTCCTGCACACTAGATCATTCATTAGTAATACCAATTGTCCATTTAATACATTGTTATCATCAAAACTTAGGGTGTTTTATAACTAAAAACTCATTTTGTTCCAACAATCTCCCCCTTTTTGATGATGATAAACATATAGTATTAAATACAATTGTTGTTGATTAATTTAATTATGTCAACATCAGGTTGTTGAGGTTTGTAAGCTCCCCCTGAGTCTGATAACCATTAGGGTTAGGTTTGCAAGCTCCCCCTAAGTTTTATCCATAATTAAGTTGAATCAGTATAAGAACAATTTGATAAACTTGATTGTATCTACATACTTAACTCTCAGAGTGTGAGGTTTGCAAGCTCAACTCCCGAGTTTGATAAAAATAATTAAGAGCACAATCTTAACTATCTTCATCTATGCAAACACAATTATGTTTATTAATTCGCCCTCCTTATCAATTAAGTTCATAAACATTAAGCATAGATATGAAAGAGATTAGATTCTTATTTTTATGACAGTTTCAGATTCTTATTGAGTAGTTATTAAAAAAATACTACTGACAATAGTACAACATAATTACTCCCCCTTTTGTCATTATCAAAAAATTTAAAAACAAAGCAAAAGGATAAGTAATAATAGAAGGTGCAAAAAATAGAATCCTAAGGGTGTTTGGACAAGAAAAGAGTGAGAAGCTGTTGAGTCTTGGATTTAGATGCTCTTGAGTATGCTACAAGCTCCAGAAGCTTATCCTCTTGTTAATCAAGCGAGTGTTCTATTAAGTTTAGAATCCTTGTCTTCTTGTCTGAATTCCCTTCCTCTTTCTGTTCCTCATGTGGTGCAAAGTCTGGTTGACTTGGACCACTAGGTGAACGAGTCAAATGATCATCTGTAGTATCAATTCTATCATTTATTGCAATATCATTATCTATAAGCATCTCAGGTGGTGTGATGTTTGATGGTTCAGAGGTTGGATGGATAGGAGAAACTCTGAAAGATGGCTCCTTCAGAATCTCTTCCTCAGTGAGAATTTTGGGTGATGGTTGAGGGGTTGCAACATTGGATGGCCGATCTATTTCCTCCTTAGGAATATGCTTAGCTCTGGGTTTAAATCGTTCAAAACCTGCTATCATTTCATCAAATGAGTCAGAAGACTCTGAATCAGAGTCTGAAACATGAATATATTCAGGTTCAGTGGTTGTGGGATAGATGGTGTTAAGGGGTTGGACATTCTCCAGAATTGATGCTTCAGATATTCTATTACAATAATCATAAGAATTGGCAATACCTGCATCTGATCTTTGTCTCTTCTGTCCCCTAGTGGTGCAGTGCTTTGTACGAGGTCTTCTGATAACCGTTGCACGTAGCAAGTCCTTAACATCAGGTTCTGCATCCACTTGATTTGTACCACCTTGTTCTTCAGCCATAGTGTCTTTAATCTCTTGCTGTTCATCCTCTGGCTTATCAACTGCAGGCTCTTCCATTGTTGGCTCATCAACCATGATATCCTCTTCATAATCACTGAAAACCTCTTCCTTAACAGCTTTCATGATTTGTGCAAATGTAGGACCAGTACCTCTTCCAATATCCTTATGAGTGATTGTAACTCCTCTTTCTTTCATTAACCTCATGTATTCCAAGATGACTTCAGGAGGTTCATTGTCAAAGATAAACTCTTCACTCATAGGTTGAAATTTAGCCCTATTTATCAAGAGAGGTTGTTGAGGATAAATTAGCTTTCCTGACTTCTTCAAACGTAGACTCACCAATACTCTAGCATCAAGTATTGGTGCCCTGACTTGTTCAAGATCTTCAGACACTCTAGCCACCATGAATCTATCTAGAAGACCAAGTTGCTCAAAGATGTAGCTTAAGAGCCTTGGATGTGAAATCAATTTGGAAGAATTTTCAAACTTTTGAGCTTCACAAATTGTTTCACAAAGGTGTTGAAAGATATAAGCAGGTAGATTCATTTTCTTCTTTGCAGAAAGGAAATAGATGAAGTGTCTCTGATCCCAATTCAGAGAATCACTACCAGTGTCCCTAGGAAGAATTGAAGAGAAAACAATCTTGGCAAGAACTTTTTCTCTATCATTCAGATGACCAACTCTATTTGACATTGTCTGATTCTTGAAGCATAGTCTGGCCATGTCATTGAGATATACAGACTTTCTTCCAGATGCTGCAGTGTAGAGTCTGACTATTCCAGAGTTGGGAAGATCCATCATCTTGGCCAAATTGCTTCTTGTTAAGATAACTGTAAATCCACCAATACTAGAACGTATCTCTGTTTCTGTGAATTTTCTCAGACCCAATTCCACTCTTGATTTTCCCTTATTTTCACTTGGATTCTGATCAATTACCCGTTGAAGTTCTGCATTTGCATCCACCAAAGTAACTACTTCACTTTTTCTCCAGAAGTCATACACTAAGTTTGAGTAGATAGGACCATTAAGCATATAAAAGTAGTACTCCCAGCCTTGTTCAACAAAGAACTCTTTATAGTCATGCCCATTGACTCTTAAGGCTTCAAAGTCTATTGGACTTTCCATAACCAATTTAATTTCTTCAAAGCGAAGATCCATTGTGGCATCTTTAAGATAGGAATCTTGAGCGTAGATATTGATTGGGATGTCCTCTGGAAACCTTAATTGAGAAGATGAGCTTGCCATTTCTGAGGTTTAAGAACTGGGTTTTGCTAATATGGGGGAGAAAGAATATGTTATGGGTTTTAGAGAATGAAAAGTGTGGGATGTGAGAGTGAACTTGTGTGAAAGTGAGTAAAGTGATTTTGAAAAACTCTTATTGAAACAATCATGAGGGAGTACATTCGTTGCATTAAAGAATTTCGTCATAAACTGCCTTTACTCTAACCAATCACAGACTGTGAGTAAAGACAAAGTAATTGACACGTGTACTCCACTTGGCTGAAACACTTCAGAGTTTAAAACTTTCAGCTTCTGAAAACCTTTCAGAATATAAAGAGTTCAGAGGCTGAATTCACAATTTTGACTTTCAGAGCTTGGTTTCTTCAGAGACTAAAGACATGTTCAGATGCTTTTTAATAAAATCTAGTCTTTCAACTGCTAAGGGTTTTGTAAATATATCAGCCCATTGTCTTTCAGTTTCAATGTATTGAATATTTACACTACCCTTCTGAACAAGGTCTCTTATAAAATGATGTTAATTTCAATGTGTTTAGCTCTTGAATGCAAAATTGGATTTTTAGAAAGTTGAATAGCTGCAGTGTTATCACAGAAAAGTGGAATATTGTGACTATTAACTTTGTAATCCTCTAACTGATATTTCATCCAGAGTAGTTGTGTGCAACACTTGGCTGTTGATATGTATTCTGCTTCTGCTGTAGACAAAGCTATAGTAGTTTGTCTTTTGCTAGCCCAAGATATGAGATTCTCTCCAACAAATTGACAATTGCCACTTGTGGATTTCCTCTCTATCTTGTCTCCAGCAAAGTCAGCATCACAGAATCCTATCAACTTATAATCATTTGTTTTCTTATAAAATAAGCCAAGATTTGTGGTTCCCTTCAGATATCTAAAGATTCTCTTTACAACAGTAAAATGAGATTCTCTAGGATCTGATTGGAATCTAGCACACAAACAGACACTGAATAAAATATCAGGTCTTGATGCAGTTAGGTAAAGTAAAGAACCTATCATACCTCTGTATAGCTTCTGATCTACTTTGCCTTCTGAATCATCCTTGCTGAGACTGCTTGTTGGATGCATTGGTGTTGTCATTGGTTTGCAGTCTTCCATGTTGAATTTCTTCAGCAGCTCCTTTGTATACTTGGTTTGATGAATGTAGGTTCCATCTTTGTTTTGGTTGATTTGAATTCCCAGAAAGAATTTCAGCTCTCCCATCATGCTCATTTCAAATTCTTCCTGAATAACCTTGCACAAAGATGGATTAACAGATCCAAAAATAATGTCATCAACATAAATTTGAATAATTAAAATGTCATTCTTAAATGTTTTACTAAAGAGAGTATTGTCAACTTGACCTTTTTGAAAACCTTTTTCAACTAAGAAATTGCTCAGCCTCTCATACCAAGCTCTGGGAGCTTGTTTCAGACCATAGAGTGATTTCTTTAGCTTAAAAACATGGTCAGGATGTGAAGCATCCTCAAAACCAGGAGGTTGTTTGACATATACTTCTTCAGAAATGTAACCATTTAAGAATGCAGTTTTAACATCTATTTGATATAAAATTATATTGTGATGTGTAGCATAGGAAAGAAGTAATCTAATAGCCTTAAGTCTAGCAACTGGAGCCAATGTTTCAGTGTAATCAATCCCCTTTTGTTGACTATACCCTTGAGCTACTAGTCTTGCCTTATTACGAACAACTTCTCCTTGTTCATTTAACTTGTTTCTGTAGACCCATTTTGTTCCAATGATGTTCTTCTGAGAAGGTTTGAGTACTAAGCTCCATACTTCATTTCTTTCAAATTGGTTTAGCTCTTCTTGCATTGCTACAATCCATGCATCATCAGCTAGTGCTTCATCAGTTGAACTTGGTTCCACTAAGGAGATTAATCCAATTAATGAGTCTTCATTTATGAAGCTTGATCTAGTTTTCCTTGGACTGTCCTTGTTACCCAAGATTAGCTCTTCTGGATGTGAGGATTTGTATTTGAAAGAATGCTTTGATTGTTCAACTCTGCTTGGACTGCTTCTGATAATTTCTGATGTTGAGTGATCTTCAGAGTCCAAAGTTTCAGGAGTTAAATTTGTTTCTTCAGAAGTTGGTTGAGATGGTTCTGATGTTCCTTCAGGTTCTGATTCTTCATCATCTGATAGTTGTAGATCTGAAAAGTTCTCAACTAGCTCTGACACTTTGTCAGGCTGCTTGTCATCAAATTTTATGTGCATACTTTCTTCCACTGAGTGAGTTTCAGAATTATACACTCTGTATGCTTTTGAGCGTTCAGAGTATCCAATAAAGATAACCTTAAAAGCTTTAGCATCAAATTTCCTTAGATGAACTTTTGTATTCAGAATGTAACATGTACAACCAAATTGATGAAAATAGGATACACCGGGTTTCTTTCCCTTAAATAGTTCATATGTTGTTTTATTCAAAATAGGTCTAATATAGATTCTATTTTGAACATAACATGATGTGTATACAGCCTCTGCCCACAGATACTTGGCAATGTTAGTCTCATGCATCATGGTTCTGGTCATTTCTTGCAGAGTTCTATTCTTTCTCTCTGCAACTCCATTTTGCTGTGGAGTTCTAGGAGAAGAGAACTCATGTAAGATGCCATATTTTTCACAAAAGTTTTCAAACATTTCATTTTCAAATTCACCACCATGATCACTTCTAACTTTTAAAATGTGTAAACCTTTTTCTTTTTGTATCTGTGTGCAAAAACTACTAAAGACATCATATGCATCATCCTTATTTTTGAGAAATTTAACCCAAGTCCATCTACTGTAATCATCAACAATGACTAGTCCATATTTCTTCCCATTGATTGAGGCTGTGCTCACATGACCAAACAAATCAATGTGAAGCAGCTCTAAGGGCCTAGAGGTATTAACAACATGTTTAGGTTTAAAAGAAGTTTTCACACTCTTTCCTTTTTGGCAGGACCCACAAAGAGCATCTGAGTGATAGTGAAGCTTAGGTAGGCCTCTGACAAGGTCAAGTTTGCTAAGCTTAGAGATTAACCTCCAGTTAGCATGACCTAACCTTTTATGCCATACCCACTTCTCTTCACTCAGAGTTAGCAAGCATTTGACCTCTTGGTCTGCCAAATCAGAAAGGTTTATTTTAAACACATTGCCTACTCTCTTACCTTTGAACACTATGGACTTGTCAGATTCTCTAATTACAGTACATGATCCTTTATCAAAATTAACCACAAACCCATTGTCACAAAATTGACTAATGTTAAATATGTTGTGTTTGAGTCCATCTACAAACCATACATTCTTAATTAAAAGGGAGGAGTTACCTACATTACCTGTACCTTTGATCTTGCCTTTCTGGTTACCTCCAAAGCCAACTGTTCCACCATCTTCAAGGTTTAAAGATGTGAACATTTTCTTATTACCAGTCATGTGCCTTGAACATCCACTATCCAGATACCATGATTGATTACCATTTTCTTTCAGTCTGGATAGCTGTAGAATAAACAAGGTCAATCATTGTAACAATTCCCTTTACATTCATTGTGAAGTTCTCTCCAATATTCATTAGCTCTGTCCACTTCAGCAGTTTTGGAAGTAAAGTAATGTTTGGGAACATAGGCTTTCCTTCCACAGCTGATCACTAGCCTCCATTCATCTGATTTGAAATGGTTTTTCCTACAATGAAAATCTGAATGGTAGACAATTTTACATTTTGGTACCCATTGCTTTCTGGGTCCAATTTGGTTAGTTCTATAATCTTTAGTTTTTTCTTGCCTCTGTGAAAAGCTTTGTGGACTTCTAAAAAATTTCTTTTGAAAGTTAGGTCTTTGAAAATTGACCTTCTTAGTCCAATGATTTTGAAATTTTGGCTTTGATTGATAATCACTATAGAACTTAGGTTGCTCTTCTAATCTAGGATTAGTTTTGCTTACCAGAGTCTTATGTTGATTATTTATCATCAGCTTAGTTTGTTTTAGAGTCTCATTGGATGAACTTCTGAGTCCCAAAGTTTTCAGAGTCTTAGACTTGACAGTCCCAGGTTCTGAATGCTTAGGTCCAGAGTTGCTTTCTTTGGGGTTCTGAGAAACAACCTCTGAAGTGACTTCAAAGCTTGTTTTGCAGATTCCAGAAATACCCTCAGAGTCTGAAACAACCACAGCTTTGCCTTTGCTTTTCGCAGGCACAAAGGTTGAATAAAGATTATCAGGAGTATTATTCAAACAAATATAAGAATTTTGTTTCCCATATGATTTACCATATGAGTAACCAATTCCTTCACCTACATTTTTGCAAACATTATAAATCATTGACGCCATCTTACTTTTGTTGACGTTCTGATGATCAAACTCCTGAAGAGCAACCTCATGCTCATCAGTAGGTTTGTTACATCTTGTGCACCCATTTTCAAGTTCTTCAATTTTGATTAAAGAATTTTTATATAGAGCTTGAAAATGTTCAGCTATCTTTGCTAACTCATCCTTCTGTGTTTTTAAAAGTTTTAGTTTAGAGGATGATTCAGCAAACTTGCTTAGAGCCATACCAAGATAGGTTAAAAGTTGTTCTTTAGAATAATTTAAAAATACCTGTTCAGATTCATCAGAGTCTGATCCATCAGAGTCTGATCCATCAGAGTCTGATCCTTCAGAGTCTCCATCAGCTGTAGCCATCAGAGACACATTTGCTTCTTCATCATCACTGTCTGAGGATGTTTCCAGGTTCTCAAATGTTGCCATTAAGCTCTTCTGGAATCTCCTCTTGTAGCTCTCTTTCTTGCTACTGATCTTCTTGTTTTTGTCCTTTGATGATGCTTCAGGACACTCAGCAATGAAGTGTCCTGGTTTGTTACACTTAAAGCAGTTCTTCTCTTCTCTACTGGAAGCATTCCTTGAGCTATTTCCTTTGTGACTCTTGCTCATTCTTGCCCATTTTTGAAAGTTTCTGGTGAACATGGCAAATACCTCATCCTGTTCATCTTCTTGATCATCTGAAGAAGAATCCTCCTCAACCTCCAGAGTTTTAGCCTTGAATGCTTTAGAAGATTTCTTGGTTGAAGTTAAAGCCACTGACCTTTCCTTCTTCTTCACTGCATCAGCATTCAATACCATCTCACGGCTCTTGAGATTGCTGATGAGTGATTCAAGAGTGATTTTCTCAAGATCCTTAGCTTCTTCAATAGCTGCGACCTTAGGTCTCCATTTGTCAGTCAAGCTGTTCAGGATCTTCCACACATGATCAGAGGTTGTATAGCTTTTCTTCAGAATCCTGAGATTAGACACCAGAGTCTGAAATCTAGAAAACATAGTCTCAATGTCTTCCTCAGGTTTCATGGTAAAAAGCTCATACTGCTGAACCAGTAGTCTTGCTTTGGCATTCTGAACTTGCCTATTACCATCATAGTTTGAGCAGAGAGAGTCATACATAGCTTTTGCTGTAGATCTATCCATTATTTTGGTATATTCATCATGAGATATGGCTGACATCATGATTTGTTTGACTTTGTTGTGTTTGGCAAATATCTTCTTGTTCTCAACAGACAATGCTCTCTTCTGAGCTAATGTAATCTTTTCATCAGGACCTATTCCATCAATATGTACTCCTTCTTCTATCAGGTCCCAAAGCTCATCATCAATTCCATTGACGTAGTGGTAAATGCTATCTTTCCACCATTCAAATCTTAGAGCATCACCACTAAAAACTGGAACCTTTTTAGTGCTGAAATCATGATTAGACGCTGAAGAGGTAGAAATCATGTTGTCGTAGTTGTATTGAACTTGAGAAAGATCTGTAACAGTAGGTGTAGGTGTAGGTGTGGATTCCCCAGACATACAGTGTTTTTCAAAGATCTTTTACTGTCTCACTGTGAAGTGATTAAAAAACAGAACCGGAGCTCTTGATACCAATTGAAGGTGAAAAACACAAGAAGGGGGGTTGAATTGTGTTTTGAAAAAATAATTATTTTCTAGTAAACAGATTGTAACGCAGCGGATGAAAGAAGCTAGTCAAAGTGCAAAACACAGATAAGACAATGAGAGAGAGGGAGAAGAGTGTACACACAGAATTTTATACTGGTTCCTCTCACAAAACGAGAGTAGTCCAGTCCCCTTGCACTTCCAAGGGATTTCACTATAATCACAAAGATTACAATCCTAATGCTCAAGCACACAAGCAAGAGACTTCTTTGCTCTAGGTCACACAAGACAAGAGACTTCCTTACTCAAGTCACACAAGACAAGAGACTTCCCAAACTAACTTAATACACAGATTAAGTAGGACTGAAAGTTCTAAGTTAGACTCTCTAAACACTCAGTTCAGAGCCTACAATATCAAAAGATATTTTACTTAGAAAGTTACACAAGAAAGAATGAAAACAATTCACAACTTGAATACAATTTAAGTCTTTCTCTGAGTTTGATAATCTTCTAGTAGTCTTCTCTCAAGCAAAAAGTCTTCTATTTATACTCTAAGTATAAAGACGTTGAGAAAAGACCGTTGGTAGTACAATCTTCTTTTTGCTGATAAGACCGGTGTACTATTCCATTAGTTATGAGCTGTCTTTCTTCAGATAGTGTCATTCAAAATCTGGTAATAACATTTCATTGATCTTCTGAATGTTGTACGCAAGCTTCAGACTGTGTTTCTCTCTTTGGCATCTGAGGACTTCTTCAGAGGCTCTGAAGCTTCTTGCTTCTCAGAGTCTAAACGATTCATACTGTGTCCTTCAGAGGCTCAAATGATGATCTGAGTTAATAAGATTTTTACTTTGTTCCTGCACACTAGATCATTCATTAGTAATACCAATTATCCATTTAATACATTATTATCATCAAAACTTAGGGTGTTTTATAACTAAAAACTCATTTTGTTCCAACACATAGGTGCAGTAGCTGAACTTGTTTTGTCTCCCTAATTCAATGACTAGTTCTTCACTTGAAGGATACTTTCTCAACCACTCATGCGTTGTAAGTAACGAGGCCTCTACCGTGTCGACATAGAAACTCATATTTTTTCTGCTCTTTAGGAATGCTAAAAGTAGATGCTGACATTAATAGGCAAGAGTAACAAGCTCCATCCACTCCACACCATTGACTACAAATATTCCAATATTCCTATGTATTTTAACATGCCATGAGTTAGCAAATGGTGTGTGAAGAGCATCTATAGGAATTGGCAGTTTGAGAATTCCATCATGTGTATTAATATCAAGTACTGATATGATGTTATATGATACCTTTGTTGAATAAAAACAAGCCCAACACATGTCCCTAAACATTCGAAACACATGTTCAAACCAAACCATGAAGGAAGAAATAAACTCTAGAATATGCAAATTCTGATCATGGAAGTAATCTAAGGAGGAATTCAATGTTCTTTGGAGTTTCCTATCAGTTTCAATTGTCAAACTTCTGCTGGAAATTTTGGCTTCCATTAACCAAGCTATTTCTTTTTTCACATAGAGGTCCATTGGTAATTGAGATGAAATCCAATTGATTGATTTTGCTGTAAGTAACCGTATATGATGTATGATTTTGAACAAATCAAAAGCAACATCTACTTGAGTACATGTGTTGTAGTATAAATCCACTTGAAGTACAAAATGAGCATGACTTCCAAAATTCAAAATTTTCAAAGAGCAACTCATTGTGTTGAATAAGTTGTAATTACCAAGAACAATATGCATCCTATTCAATTCTTTGGACAAGTCAAATTCAACAACTTCATGCCCATTATAAGTGCATCTACAAACAATGGGATTCCAAACAACCACTTGGGTGGAATACTTGAACCATATAACATGCTTGACATTTGAGAGGTGTAGATGAGTAATAATAGGAAGCAGTGCATGTATCCACTCTGTTGAAACTTGGTAAGCTGAACCATTTGCTAAGACTATTGCATCGCTCGCTGCCATTATGTTTGTGCAAGAAGCCACACCTTGATAAGATGCTTCCATTTGTACAATGTCTCTTTCTATCACTTTAAACCCTCTAACCTCTTGATGTCTAAATGCTAATTTCACTGATTTTGAACCATTTTCAATCACAATTGAACCATCACATTCCTCCATAATTAAGTCCTGAAAAATAAGCCTGCTACTGACAGCATTCCAAACAGCTACAAGACACTTTGGCATTTCATCAAACAGTTGGAGGACAGTAAAAAGCATTGCAAATGAATACCTATCAAGGCATTGGGTTGTTGCGATACTAAGGGTGGTTGCCACAGTATCACTAACAGCTAAATTGAAATTGGTAGATAATGAAAGAAAAACACGAGAATTAATCATATAAGTGGTAACCTCAAAACTATGCATCAAGTGGTAATCAATTGGATTTGTGCCAAAGGTGAACTCAACTGGTATGGTCTTCAACAAAGTCTTCTTAATAGTAGCACAATGGATGTTTCTTGAGGACACTGATGCGACAACCTTGTCTGGTGGTTCCGGCGGTGGAATTATTGTTGGGAGTTAAAATGAGGAGAACACAAGTGTTGTGACGATCACTCAAGATAGAAGAGGCATCGTCGATACATTCCATCTTCGTGTTGATTTCCAAAATTGAGTCTACGACAATTTTGTCATTACCGGGCGATTTCCCCGTGTCGTCGTCACCAAACATCAGTGGGTTGAAGAATAACAGAGTTGAATCGGTGAGGGATGGAAATTTTGGCGGAAGTGTGGTGTGTCGGTCAAGATGTTGTTGATGATTTTCCTCTTCGTGTGTTACTGGTGGTGGGGTTATCACAATATTGGTTGATTTGTGATTGGGAGTCAAAATAGGGGTTTGTTGTGCTGTGTAGTTGATCGGAGCTACAAAGGCATCATCAATTTTGGGAGAATAAGCTTCTGGAGAGGCAACCCCAGGTCCCTTGTTCTGCTCTTGGTTACCTTCACTATCCAGTTCAATTTCTTCTTCATCATCAATATCAATCACTTTGAATTGGATATTCTTATGCGTCTTTGCATGATCTGGAGTGAAGAGTTCATTGCATAACAAACATAAACCCATTTCCAACTTTTCTCCGACTTGAAGTGCACTCAAAATTTTCACCGGATTATGTTTTGAACCCATCATATGCGCCGAATCGAAGGCTCTAGATACCAATTGTAACGGATAAATATGATTCTAGGGACGAACCGGTAGAATCAAATTCTCAAAGTAGGGATTCTAATGATCTAGAATAGAATCCGGTACAATTAAGAAATGTAGAGATAATTTGAGAGTTTTTGAGAGAAGAAGATAATTGTTCATTCATTGATTGATTGTAGGGATGGCAACGGGTGACCACGGGTGCGGGTTTTATAATACCCAAACCCGCACCCGAAATCACCACCCGAACCCAAACCCAAAGGCTGTTCGGGTGGCAAAACAAAACCCACACCCACACCCGTTGGGTTCGGATTTTTCCACCCGAAGCAAAATATCTACTAAAAGAAAAAAATGTAATTTTCCATATTCAACTAAAATGAAGTAATAGTAATTTTCCATATTCAACCAAAATAAAATATCAATAGACTTAGAAATCAACCAAATTAAACAAATAAGTTTCACCCCACATGATAGAAAATAAATAAATAGTTTGGTAAATAAACTAAGGGGTAATTAAATAGTATAATATATAAGCGGGTGTGGTTTCGGGTTTCGGGTGCGGGTTTGATTGATCTCAAACCCGCACCCGTGGAATCGGGTGGCACCCGAACACAAACCCAGTCAACTCGAGTTTTACCCGTTGACTCGGGTTTGGGTTCGGGCGGGGCCCGCGGGTTTGGACTTAATTGCCATCCCTAATTGATTGTCTTTCAAATGAGGCACAAGACCTTTAAATATAATCCTTAGGGCTAAAAGAGTAAATAACATAAAATAAACTATTAAACTATACTTAATTTCTGTCACAGAAATTATGAGTAAAATGGTATATTTACTTGTCCAATTTGGTGCATGAAACAAAATCACGAATTTGAATTTTTTTTGGTGTCTAAAGGTTGAAGATGAAGTGCAGTTTGTTTCAGTTTAAACAGTTATGTTACGTTACATGAGTTATGCTGCTTTTAAGCAAATCACGCATGTTGGCACAGTTGGTGTGTTTTTTGGCTGGCCAAGCAAAGGGTATGGGTTCAACTCCCAGCCCTTTTGCTGTTTTTTTTTAAACCTTTTGTTTAATGATTTTATTTTATTTTATTTGTTTATATATATTATTAAAAATATCTAAAAATCCTAAAAATATATCTCTTTGTTTTCTTTATTAAAAATTCAAAAAAATCAAATACATATTCATTTATTTTCTATGATGGTTGCGTTTAAATCCAAGGGAATGGTAGTCTCGTTGATTTTATGTCATTTATGTTACTTTTGCATGCTTATATGTTTATCTGTCTACTTTTGTTCTTTTAGACTTTCAAAACAAAAAAAAAACCTAATCTTCAGAAAAGAATCTATTTTGAGAAACCTTGACTTTCGTCAAGAGATTTTTTAACTCTTTTTTCCAATAAATGCTTTAACACACTTAAGCATATCAAAACATTTTCAAAAGACTAAAAAATATAAAACTCACTCAAAACTTTTTGCCCTTTGACTTTTGACTTTAAAACTTTTTCCTCAAAGAGTTTAGACATGAGTCATCTATGGTTGAGAATTCAAATTCCTCATAACATTATATTGAAATATGTTGATTCTTTTCCACCTAGGAGAGTTAGTGGCATACTTGTTGATTTTGCATCCAAGTGAGAGCCCTTCGCTATTGTGAAGCAAAAATCCATCTTCATCATGTTCGTGGTAGATTAAATGAGTCTAAACTTAAGATGACAACTTGTCTCTTCTCCTAAAAACAATCAAACAAACCACTTTGTTATTTTTACCCCGAACTACGAGGTTTTGATCCTTCATTGGTACGTAGGCATAAGACTTTCATGTCTTTCCAAATCAAAAATTAATAAAAAGATATTTCTTTTCTCATCTTCCCAATCATTTACAAGCAAACAATTTTAGCCAAAACATATATATTACAAGAGGTTCCTATAGAATACTATAGATGCTTAGGGTGCTAATATCTTCCCTTTGCATAATCAACCCCCGTACCTTGATCTCTTATTGCATTGCTTATTGCTTTATTGCTTCTTTAGCTTTGCATGATTATTTGTGGGTTTTATTCGATCTTTTTCCCCTTCTCTTGGAAAAATTAAAGTTCGGTGGTGATTCTTATTTTGCGAGTCAAAGTTAATCAATAGCTTTGATCTCCAAAAATCACCGCGACAGACTTGGTATTGGTCACAAGGATGTGGATTAACTGCTGTGAAAACTACACGCGATTCCACGCTGTTGTTGATTTTGACCATTAATATTTGATCGGATGATTATGATCAAAACTGTTTCTTGTAAGTTAAAATCTCCACCAACAAATTGATATTGGACGGCTAACAACAGTTACAACATGATGCTGTAACTGCAGGAAATCTGCTTCCTTGGTCACACCATCGAATCCACAAAGTGGCAAAACATCAACTTGTTTCTTTTTTGTTTTCCAAAGTGTGAAAAACGTTTTTGAAACTTTTGAGTTTCATTTCATTTTCCATTACAATTTCAAACGTTTTTTAAGAAATTATTTTGAAGATTATTTTTTTTACTATAAATTATTTTTTGAAGATGTGAATAATATACTTTATTTATATATACTTATTGCTAAATATATTGTTTATTTTTTTTCCAAATCCATTGCAATTAATATCTTTGGCTCTTAGTATCACTACAAGAAAACACCAAAATATTGAGGCTCAAAGGCCTCCAAGAAGCCACAAAATCCGCCAAGAATGCATGGCTTCTTGGCGGCCTAAGACCCACAAAAAAATGGTTGTCAGGAATGGTTATTGGCGGCCATGAGCCTCCAATAATATTCTTGGCGGCATGGAGCCCCCAATAAACCGGTCAGTGCAGATTTTCACATAATGACTTATTGGAGGTCTAGAGCCGCCAATAAGCCATGGCTTCCTGGAGGTCCATGGCCGCCAATAAGCCATCCGAGAATTAAAAAAATAAATAAATTATTTAATTATTTAAAAATCAGATTATTTAAATAATCAGATTTTTAAATAATTAAATAATTTTTTTTAAGTAATTAATTTTTTAAAAAAAACCATAAAAAAATGTTTTTTAAATATTAATTACTTGTTTCATAATTAAATTAGTTAAAAAAAATTTAAATAATTAAAAAATATTAAATATAATTAAAACATAATAGAAATTACTTAACATAAAACGATTGTCATTACAACTAATTAAATATAACATTGTCATTAGTTACATCTAATTGAACAAATATATAAAATTACAACTAATTAAAAAAAAAATTAAATAAACATAAGATAAACTTTTTTAAATTAAAAGAAAAACACTTACCACTTTTTGGATAGAGGTGCGAAATTTAAAATTTTGAGATAAGTATGAAAAAAAATTGAAAGTAAGAAGTATGAGATTTAAGAGAGAAGTTAGAGAAATTTAGAGAGAGATTGAAAGTGTAAAAATGAAGTGAAGTAGTAGAAATGAAGTGAAGTATATATAATAATGCTGGGAATTGGTCATGGCTTCTTGGCGGCCCATGACCCTCAATGGTCATAGCTTCTTGGCGGCCCATAGCCCTCAACAAAGTTGTTAGAAATTACTGGTGGCCATGGGCCGCCAAGAATCCAGTTTCAAAATTTGAAAAATTTCTTGGCGGCATTTTCTCCGCCAACAACTGTTATTTTATTCATTTTATTTTTTCTAATGGCTTATTGGCGAAATTTATGGCTTATTGAGGGCTTTTAGCCCTCAATAAAGTATTAAGGGCTCAAATTCAATCCGCCAAAAATATTAGCCAAGAAATTAAAGTTTTCTTGTAGTATATTACTGAACATATTTTCTTCCACCATCATATACTCATATATCTAAACAAGCTTGGCAATGTATTTACAATTTGTTACACAGGAGCAGTATATCCTTTGTAAATGTCTCTCAACACTTCATTAAGTTTGGAGATATTATTCATGGTAATCTTAGCAGTGGGTTCCATCACTTAATTTGGTTGACAACTACTTGAAGTATCTGACGCATGTGTAATAACACTTTATTTAGAAGAGTACAAGTTTTTTTTTTTAATAGCAGGAACAAGTTAGTGTATCTACTCTAGTGGACCAAATTATTTATATTTGTTGGTTTTGGTTCATAGGCCGAAGTTGTAATGTCGATTCAGATTTTTTTACCTGGTTTAACAATCCTTTAATTTGCTTGCAAGGCACCTAAATTGAATGTTCTTGAATTGTAAGAGACCCAGTACCCTTGTACTCCTTATAATTCAATTTTAATTATATAAAAAAAACTCTTGGCCTAGACCATTTGAACATGTTAATAGACTAATTTGAGTCATTAACAAAATATTTAATGTTTTTAACAAGATTGAGCTACCTTTCAAAAGATTGTGACAAAAATTTAATGTTAGGTATAGAAAGGCCTAGCGTAGCCATTCACTTTAATACATATTGGACTGCCCTGGTGGCTGGTGACTATGAAACTAATGTTTTGAATAAGTTTTATACACAATTAAAACTTGATGCCCTCTCAAATATGTAACTTTGTTCATTTCACAATAAAAAAAAGTAGTAGGTCTGGCTAATTAACTTTTTTTTTTGACTAAGGGTCTGGCCAATTAACAACTAAAGTGCAATAATTGGACAATGTCTTGTTCTTTTTAGTAAAATAAATAGAAGCACATTTTATTCATTAATCATGCTATCACCATGAATGAATAGGTTCTACACCACACAATATGAATGAAAAACAACAAACGGACAACAAACTCTGTCACTATTCCTTTTCGAATATCAAAATCAATTATTTTAAAAATAATATTCATCGACTAGGAGTTACAACATTATATTGTTATACATGATATTTTTTTCAAACACTTTGCGTAAGACTCACAACCTCTAGTGTTAGGAAACCAAAAGTGTCAAACGCAAATGGTATAAAAATATGTTGATTTTCATATCATGCTTTTCATGTTTGACCATTTTGCTTGATGCAACTTTGATGGCTGTTTGTCTCACAATAAAAACCTCAATCATAAATCCCACAAGTGGCGAGACCCTTGTCACGTCAACACATGCATGTTTTCCTTCTACCCACCCATACACCATAACATCCGCCAACCTGAGAGTCCATTATCCCTCATGTAATTTGGTCAAAAAATTCACAGACGCCTCTTATTTTCCAGATAGTCTAGCTTTGAATTGGACTAATTAAGTGGAAACTTCTTTCCATTGGTCCAATTCAAAGGGTGTTTAGATATTCAATTATTGATGGAAATGTTGGATTTCATTCCTATGTTTCAACTTTAAAAGATGATGGATGTGAGATTGTGTGGCTATATGAAGTTGAACCAGTTTAAGGGTGGAAATTGGAGTATCTTTATTTTTCATTTGTTCTGGCTTGGATGTAAATGGGCCAGAGAATTCAAGGAGCTTTGAAAACCATGGAAGATGCACTTGCTAGAGCATAAAATTAAAGTCATATATCATGATTAATCACCAAGATAAGATACGTACTAAAGCCTAATTTCTACATCAGTTCAAACTTCAAATTTTAGCTAAAATAATTGTTGGCCAACCTTTTATTTATTTCTCAGTTGAACTCTAAATTACTATACGATCTCTTCCCACTAAGAATTAGCTAGAGAGGTAACTAAAACCTAATTTCTAAATATCTTTAAGTTTTTACCTGAATTCGACTGCTCATAAATGTGTTAGAATATTAACAAAATGATTTGTGCATCAAAGGTTAATATTGCTTTAGAGGAGTCAAATCTCATGTTTACTTTTATTTATCACTATGAAGATAATTTTTTATCACCTTAACCATCAAACCAACCTTTTATAACTCCATATTTGCACTTCATTAGTTAGCTTGTTTGGTTTGGTTGTAATAAGAAAATCATAGAAAAGATAGACAGAATGAAGAGAAAACATGTTGGTAAATTTCTTTAATTTAATAAATAAATATTTGTATTGAAAACCATAGCCTACAACAAATATTTAAATCAGAAATAATTAAAGTGGAAGTATTTTTTTAATAAAAAAGAAAAAAATATCAATAAAAAAAATGAAAAAGATAAGAAAAACGTTGCGGTATAATTATAATTTTATATAGTGGATGTCAGTGTATTAGTGGAAGAAAATTTGACATGTCCTTATCTTATAAAAAATCCACCACCAATATCTTTTCTCTCCTTTCTTTTTGTTATAAAAAGGAAAATTGAAATGTCCTTATCTTTTAAGAAACATGGTATCCATCAAAATTTAGAGAGAAAATTAGAAAAATTGTATTGATTGTAATGAGTAAAATTATAATAATGAGGAAATTAGGTAGAAATGACTAGTGTAAAACTTATTTATAAACTAACTAACTAGATTAACTAACTGATAACTAGAGCAACTAACTATATATCAATGAGGCCATGAGGGGAGGTTTAGAATAAACTTTGGCTTGGACTCACTCATCCAAATTATTTTTTCTTCTCATTTGTTAAATAAGTGTAATTTTCACGTATTTGTTTTGTTTAATTTTTCGTCTTTGTGCAGTGTATTTTATTTTCGCTTCTTATTTTCTCTTTTTAGTGTGGTGTATTTAACTTTAAATTTTTTTTTTCTCAAAATAAAATTTTGGTTTTTAAATACTTTTGCCTTTAAATAGATGTTAGCATTACTGTTCAAATTAAAATGAAACACCAATTTTAGAGACAAGGATTTGGTGCAGTTACTGCGTAATGCGGTAATGCATTTGGACCGTCAAATCAAAAGCTGGCGGATGAGATTTTTTAATAGTTACTTTTAATATTTAATCTGAAATATCTAATCACAAATATAGACGATTAAAATTTGGGAAATTCTATGGTACATAAGATAAATTTCATTGTACCGGTACATTAGATTATTAAATTACTATAAGTAAATGAATTTTTTTTGAAAGAAATCATTTTTCTATCATTTAAAATATTATAATAATTAAATACTATTTATCAAAATTGTAAAAAAATAAAATTTTATATTTTTTTGAATTTTTATCACTCATAATAGTCAATATTGAATTTTTTTATGGAAAAATGTAAAAAAATTAGTGTAATGCTTAAAAAACATTGAAATTGTGTTTTTTCTTATGAAATTATCATTACTGAAATATAATAATCGGCAAATAGTTTTTTGATTTGTAAAATAATCGTTAATTTATTAATTAAACAATCTAATGTACCGATACATTTAAATTTTTCATATGTACCATAAAAGCTCCCTTAAAATTTATAACACTGTGTAATTGCGTACTTTATCTGCGACAGTCCATCCAAATCCAATCTTAGGTAACGAGTGGACAACATGAGTACGTACTATTGTTTTGTTTTGTTCCAAATACTAGTGGTGATGGCCAGAATTTGAGGATGTGTGAAATCTCAACATCCATTTGTCACTAGTGTTTGATTATTTAATAGTCATTTCGTTCTTAAATTTGTCATTAGTGTTTGGTTTTTTTTTTTTGTTGACAAATATTTCCATCTTAAATAAAAGCGAAAAAGATTAACCAATACTCACTCTAGTCTTGAATATTAGAAACAAAAAAAAAGGCACACTCTTTAAGAAAAATGGATAAAGTATAAAAAAATTATGTCATTTACTATTTTACCCTTAGTTTTATACGGTTTTCAAGGTGTACTTCTTTTTTATACGGTTTTCAAGGTGTAGGTTTGTAGTAGTATGAAAAAGTAAAAACAAAAGGTAAAATTCGAATATTCAAAATAAATGTAATGATTGTAGTAACTTTTTCTTATATTTAAGACTTTGTAATTTTTTTTTGTTTCTTATATATGAGACCGGAGGGAGTACATTATACACCAGCTATATTAGTAACTACTATCATTGGTATTGGTTGTAATATGTCGAACATATAGGATGTGTTTGATTCTTAAAACAATAAGGACGGTACTGAACATTACATGACAAAATAAGATAATACAACACAAGATAAAATTGTCCTGAGTAGAGATAGAGTGATAATGTTTTTATAATAAAAAATAAAATGAATATTTTCGGATTTTTTTACAGTTGTACTGCGGACAAAAAAGTGTCATGTTATTCAGTGGGGGACACAAATTCTTATTTTTGTCCAGTTCCACAACCAGATTCAAATCAAACAGAGTAGATTACAAGTTGTCTAGTCATATGATCCCCTACTACTTATTTTTGTCTTTGAAAATAAGATTCTCTTAAGATTTTTCTTTATCCTTAAATAAGACACTTTTAAATGGTCAAGTGCATTAGTTTTATTTTACCAATATATCATTATGTATGTTGCATCGTTATATATATTTATATATTGTTATCAAATTTAATAAGACAATTAACCTTTTTAATTTTCATAACATACGGTTTAACCTCTATCTGAATTATGTACTGTGATTCTCTTGTAACTTGTTGATTCTTCCTTAGTACGCCTTATGTTAAGGGAGTTATCGTTCGTGTATATATATATATCATTTTGGCTTGTTAATTTTTTTTTTCATAACATACACAATAAAATTGTAAAAATAATATAAATTGTCATTAAATTTAATAACACAATTAACTTTTTTTAAATTTTCGTAACGTACATGAATGAGTTTTATATTTATGGCCGAGGATGACATATGATTTTAAAAGCTTGAGTTAACAAACTCAAACCACCAAAATTCAATTTTAAAAACATGATTATGGATTTTTGTCAAAAAAAAAAAATGATTATGGATTAGTGGATTATTCGAAAAAACAAAAAACATAAGAGAAAACAAATTAACACTTAACACACTACCACAAATATTATGGTAATACAAAATATGTACCACAATAAAAAGTAATGCTGTTATTGTGGTAATACAAACTTTATTCAGACCACAATAAAAAGTAAAAAGTAGTATGTCTTACCAACTGAAGTACAATGATGGACAATGTCTTTTTTCTTTTTGAATCAATATTCGATAGTGTCTTTTTTTTTGCTTTCACCATCAATTTAATCTGATTTGGAGGTCAATTCTGCCATCAAGTAGTTCCTAATCGCAGTTATGGGGGATCGAACTGCGATCATCCCTACCAAGTTCAGCGTCAATCATGAACCAACTAACGATTGATGACAATGCTTGTTCTTAGTAAAATAAATAAAAGCACATTTTATTCAAGGATCATGTTATAACCATGCATAGGTTATACCCCACACAGTACGCGCACACGGCATTTCATCATATTTAGTGTATCATGACCGGTGTAATGACCTGTATTTGAAATTTGACTCTCTCACTTATTTGTGTGAGATCATGATGATTTTGTCATTTTGTACGTACAAAAAAAGAAGATGGTTTGATATACCAAAAAAAAAGATTTTATATTTATGGTGAATTTGATGAAATCAAGTCGTGTCACTGTGATTTTAATAACAATTTAGAGTCGAGTTCAAAAAAAAAAAACAATTTAGAGCTTCAATAAATTTTTTTAAAAGATAAAATTAGGGTTTCAATAAAATATGAGAATTGTCAGCACATCGTGTGAGATTATGATGGTTTTATTATACAAAAAGAAGATTATTTTATGTACTTAAAAATTAAAAAATGATTTTATATCCAGTCCGATGGCGAATTTGATGAAATCCAATAACAATTTAGAGCTTCAATAATTTAAAAAAAAATTAATTCGGTATTTAGCCCAAAAATCGACTAATCTATATTAGAGTTTCAATTAAATAATAGTGTCATTGTGACTTTTTCAGACTCACTATCAATCCAAACACACAATTAACAATTTCTCACTAAACAAAGGACTAACGTCTATTTTTTATTATATATATAATAGGTTTAATAAAATGTATACTTTAGAGCTTCAATAAAATAACAGTGTCACTGTCCACAAATCCTAGCTCAAATGGTAAAATACCGAAATTTCTAGTGTCGGATGCCATAACCGGAGTTCGATCCCCGATCACTCCACTTTGTGTGTGTGAGTTTCCAATGACTTTGCTATTTCGTCTACCAAAAAATATAACAGTGTCACTATAATTTTCTCAAACACACAATTTATAATTTCTCAACAAACAATAAACAAAAGTAGTTTCTATTTTCTTTCTATTATATATAGAAAGTCTATGTACATTCATAAGATATTCACATCATCCTATAACTTGTGTTTGTGTGGAATTGAAACTTCCTAACTTGAAATCATGGATTCTATTCAACAAACACAAGAAAAATGGAAGGGCAAAGCCAAAACAGAATTACTAGGATGCAAAGCAGAACAAGTATGGCCACTTTTGGAGGATTTTTTTGGCCTTGGCAAATGGTTTCCAACTCTCTCAACATGCATTCCTCTTGAAGGAACATCCGGCAAACCCGGTTGTGTCCGATTTTGTGGCGGTTTCAAGACTCCAGTTGATGAACAATGCAAAAAAAACTTGAATTGGACAAAGCAAAAACTTCTTTCAATTGATCCAATTCAAAGGGAATTTAGCTATTCAATTATTGATGGCAATGTTGGATTCCATAATTATGTTTCAACTGTTAAGGTAATTGAAAAAGATGATGGATGTGTGATTGAATGGCTTTATGAAGTTGAACCAGTTGAAGGGTGGAAATTGGAGTATCTTGATCTTTTCATTGGTTCTGGCTTGGATGAGATGGGTCAGAGAATTCAAGGAGCTTTGAAGATCATGGAAGATGCACTTGTTGGAGCTTCAAATTAAAGTCATTTATCATGATTAATTAATCACCAAGAGCATGATTTCTATTTGACCTCAAATTAGAGTTTATGATTAATTTTAAGGTGTGTGTTAAAATTAGAGTTTATAATCACCAAGAGCATGATTAATTTTGGTGTGTTTAAAAGTTGTATTGTTTTGGTGTGTTTTGTATTTGTATCAAAAAAATAAGCTTGATTAATTTTAAAATGTTTATGATTCTATTTCTTATGTTGATTATTGGATATATCTTCTATTCTACCACTTCCGTTTTTTCTTCTTTTAATCTGATTGACTCCAAATCCTTTTAAGGTTGTTAAGATTCCAATAAAATGTTGGCATGGACCTGGAGGGATCTAGAATATTTTTTTTGGTGTGGCCAAAATTTATCAGCATTAAAAGTTTTAAATGACAATGTTGAAATCAATCACGAAACATTTATACTTAAAAAAAAAAAAGCACGAAATATTTACGCAATTTGTCTAATTTTTTTGGTCATTTTAGAATTTCGAATATAAATTAAGAAATAATAAATATTGAAATGTTACGTTATTTTTACTCTTATTTTTATTAAAAAACATTATTTAATAGATTTTTTTTTTGTTTTTATAATGAAAAAAGGTAAAATTTCATTAACTGTACTTTGGTGTTTTAAAAGAACTCAAATTTCTTGTGTAAAAAACAAAACTAAAATTTTGGGAGAAAAATAAAAACTAAAAAAATTAGAGACAAAGAGAATATTAAAAGTTTAGTATTCTCTTCACCATATTTAACATTAAACTTATGCAAGTGGAAATTTACAACACTAAATAATTGTACTTATATTTTATTTATCATTTTTTGACATGATATGTATTTAAATATAATTTTTAAAAATGACAACGGATTCAAGATAAAAGTAATGAAAATTATGACCATAAAACAAATATTTAGTGTTACTTTTTTTTTTCTAGATGAACTTTTTTAAAACATACCTACAAAATAATCATTCAAAAATACAAGTTTTCTTAACAGTAGAGATCAAAATTGGGTGCATGATAATTTTTTAGGGATTAAAAATTTAATAAAAATTAAGTAAAGACTAAATTTAAAATGTCACTATTTTATAGAGACCAAAAACATATTTAACTTTTTTTTGTCTAGTAGTCTAGTAGCCAGAAATTCTACCTTAAAAGTAAATAAGTGAGTGTCCGAGATTCGAACTCCGACTCATGAATAATATATGTGATGTTCCAATCAACTGAGTTAAGCTCATAGGACAAAACATATTTAACTCTACACATATGTATGTATAAAAAAATTGAAATTTTTTGTGTGGCCATAGCCACACTTGACCTTCAAGTGGATCTGTCCATGGCATGGACGAATCCAAGAATTTTAATAATTAAAGTCAAAGTTCATTTATTACAAATTTTTACGTACATACATTATAACATTTTAACTATAGCCAACAACTCAAAAATGTAGCCAAAACCCAAAAAAATGTGGTCGAAAGTTTAGGCCATGGTTTGGGCACAATTATGAGATGTGGTATATGTGGCCGTGACCTTTTCTCTAAAACTAAGGTTTTTTTACTCTAGCCCACGCAAAACAAAAAACCATGCAAAGAAGCCACGGTTGTTTGTCTAATTGTAGGCCACGATTTTGTCAAGGCCACGGTTTTGTAATCGTTGCCTATACATTAGACAACGATTTTTTTTGCCTCAGGCAACACGTTACGCGTCGATAAGATAAAAAAGCTATGGATTTCATAGACATAAGTGTGGTCTATAAATTTAGGGCACATAAATAAAAGGTTGCCAAACAAAATAGGCAACATATTTCATATTAACTTAACCGTGGGCTATCACTACTAGAAATCTCGGGTTTAGAGACCGATTTAGCGACCAAAAAACTTAAAAATTGGTCTCTAAATCATGTAGAGACCGCAATAGCGGCGGATTTTATAAGGTGGCAAAACCCTTGGTCGCTGATTGGTAGCGACCAGCGCAGCGACCGATTTATGTAGCGACCGATCTAGCGACAACTGGTAGCGACCGATCTAGCGACTGAAACTAGGGACCAAAATAGTGACTGGTGTTTGCGACGCTTTCGCTGACGCATTTGCCGACGCTATAGCGACTGAGTTAGTCACCATCTATGGAGACTGATTTTGAGACCAGTTTAGAATTGATGTCTGATTTGTTGCGACCGATTTTGCGACGCTATATATTAAATTAATATCTCTAAAACATTATACACACCAAAGAATTAAATATGCACACAACAATATCAACATAATATATTGAAGTATTACCAAATCCTTATCAAAAATACATAATCAATCCAAAACATAACTAAGACTAAGTTATCACTATTACATACACTTGCAAGTGTATCATAAGTGTATTAATCTTCACCATCATCAGACACATACAAAACGGGGAATAAATCCCTTTTCTTGCATACAAAAAGTCAATATCCTAAATAAAAAACAACTACAAGTGTATCATAAGTGTATTGAAATGCAGATTCTAGAGGAGGAGCCAAACAAGAATTAATTATAATTATGTGATACCCAAGATCTTAAATGCAGTTTGGAGGTGATTAGAGGCTTCCTTCTACCTTTAGTTCATGATAGTGTTCAGGCTAGTTGGATTGATAATTCCGGACTACCAGCTCATTCCCCTGAAAATTACGTCAATGCTGCCTGATTGGGGTCGTTAAATGAAAATCTAGAGCTTCCAAATTCTAAAGATGACTAATGCCAATGCTTTTGTAACCAGCAACTAAATCTACACATTTCTGTTGTATATAAATAGAACACAATATATGATTGATATAAATAGAACACAATATATCATGTACATGTGGTTCAGTTTAATGCAGTTCAAAAAGTAGTTCAATTTGAAAAAATACAATTCGGTTTTTTATAAAGGTAGTTTTGGTTTGGAACCACAAAATCGATGCACCGAACCTTTACACCAGTTCGGTTTGGGATAACCGTTAAGAAATCGATTCAGTTTTACTAAACTGCTATAACGGTTCGGCTTGATTTTTGTTCTTGACCGAAAGATCTAATCTGACTATAGTATATACATACCTGTTTCCCAAATACTACCATGAAAAAGATACATGAGGCCTCATATGTATTGGAGTGTTTTGTGTTGATAAAATTTTGCTATTTCAAAGAATAAATATGCCACTCCCTTCCATAGAGACACAACAACAGAGTATGCTAAGTTATGATATTTGAGACATTTGTCATCCATCATTTCATATGATACCACTAAACTAGTAAGTACTCAATCTATAAAATGCATCTTAAAGTTTCATATTTAAGACTAACATACACTACATGCAAAATCCCTATTGCATCAGAACCAACTCCACGTCACATATTGTTCGTAGTTTCATATATCATACCTGATGAACCATATATAGTAGTTTTAATCAACTTTCTTGAAATCATAAATCAGATATGTGACACCCTAAAACCCAAAATCATAATTTATAAATAAAATCCTTTAATAATGAAATACCTCGAGAATAAATTGTACGTTATAAAACAAAATCATTCGCTGGGTAAGGTGTATCACACAATCAATTAACACGACCCAAGAATCGTTAATAAAATCCATCAATCTTGATAGTTCAATACCAAAATATAAGTTAGTGCAAAACTTTAAAAAGACATAACACTTAAAAGGGGTGTGATAAGTAATGATATTGGACCGTCAAATAAACAAAATAATAAGTATATTATCTAGAATGTTTTTTAGTCCCTCTATTTTTTCATCAATGTTACAAGTATTTATAGGGTATACAGGAAGAGAGTTCTTCCCGCCCCTTTCCTTCGTTGGCCTATCCCACATTCCTGCAATACATTTGATCACATGCCTATTTGCAAGGTGATCATGGGGGACGTGGTTTGAACATAATGGTTCCTCTTAAAATCGACTCCTAGTCATGCGGAGGATGAAGATAAGTGTATAAAATCGTGGAGAAGATGACAGTTACAGTGAAGAATGGGGGGATCATGGGATCTTGGGTATCTCGCCCACGCGGCCATGTCTCGCCCTGAGTGAATGACTCGCCCTTCTGGTTCCCGCCCTCATGGAAGGATTGAGCTTGATTCTCGCGTAGATATTGGGCCGTTGTATTGGGCCATTGTACAAGTCCTTAACTAATGTTTGGGCTTTTGCTAAATACACCATTTACGTTTACTCCCATAGCGTTCTGTTCTTACCACTGCTAGGCATAACTTTTCAATCTTCTGATATCTTGTTTCTGCCCCTCGTAGCGTTCAGCTCACGAAGAAAACGGGCTTTTCTTCTCCTCCGACCTCTTGCACCAGCGCCGAGCTGAGTGCCTTCTCAGATACTGCCAGATATAGATATAATGTTTTGCCCTGTTCAGGGCGAGTAAGGATAGGGGGTGAGGCTAAGAATACCTTTAACTTTTGGAATGTCTCCTCACATCTAGGACTCCATGTAAATCTCTCGCTCTTCCTTAACGTGGCGAAGAAGTGACAAGCCTTCTCGCCTGAACAAGACAAAAACCTAGAAAGTGCTGCTATTCGCCCCGTTAGTTGCTGTACTTCTTTAACGGATGTAGGACTTCTCATGTCGATGATGACTTGACATTTATCTGGATTTGCCTCTATCCCTCTTTGAGTAAGTAGAAAACCCAAAAATTTACACGCTTGGACCCCTAAAGAGCACTTGGCCGGATTGAGAAGCATATTATATTTCCTGACTGATTTCAGAATGTCATCTAAGTCTTGATCGTGCTCGCCTTCCTTCTGAGTCTTGACGACCATGTCATCAATGTACACCTCCAGATTCTTCCCTATTTGTTCCGCGAACACTCTGTCCATCAACCGCTGGTAAGTGGCTCCTGCATTCTTTAGGCCAAAGGGCATAACGTTGTAAAAATAGTTACAGGTGTTGGACATGAACGCCGTATCCTGCGCGTCCATGGGGTGCATCTTGATTTGGTTGTAACCTGAGTAGGCATCCATGAAACTCAACGTTTTGTAACCTGATGCTCCATCAATTAACCTGTCAATGTTGGGCAGTGGATGAAGGTGCGTGGAGAAAACACAAGAAGGGGGGTTGAATTGTGTTTTGGATATTTAAAAACTTTTCAACATATTTAAATCTATCAGAGTCTTTAAGCACAGTGGAATTGTTCACACAATTAACTTAAGGCTAAGTGAATGATGAAGGAGTAAATGAGAGAGTGAGAGAGAGAAGAACACACAACAATTTATACTGGTTCCCCTCACAAATTGAGAGTACTCCAGTCCCCTTGTTTCCAAGAGAGTTCACTATAATCACTAAGATTACAATCAGATGCTCAAGCACACATGCTTAAGACTTCCTTGCTCAAGTCACACAAGACTTAAGACTTCCTGCTTTAAGTCACACAAGTCAGAGAGACTTCCTTGCTCTAATCACACAAGATCAGAGACTTCCTTGCTCAAGCACACAAGCTCAAGACTTCCTGCTCTAAGTCACACAAGACAGAGAGACTTCCTTGCTCCTACACTCAGCAGAAGACTTCTTTGCTCTAATCACTAAGACTGAGACTTACATGCTTCTACACTAAGCAGAAGACTTTCTTGCTTCTACACTAAGCAGAAGACTTACAATTACTCACGCAGGAGTAATACTAACTTATAAGCTTAAACTTATTACAAACATAATAACTTCAGAGGCTTAAGCTAGTTTCTATTCTCACTTCATTTGAGAGATGTTATCTATTACAATTCAAGTTCTCACTTTATTCTGGAGATGTTTTCTAATGAAGATCGTTAGTCATCAATTCTTTCTTTGGCATATTTATATGAGTTGAGAAAGACATTGAGACGTTGGAGAAATTCCCGTTGTGAAATGGACAGCTGTAGTCTTTGTATATCCGTTGAGTAAAGCCACGTCTTCTTTTGCAGTGAAGCTTCACCTTTACTGTTTGTCCAAAGTACAGTAATAAGGTACAACTAGCTCCTAGAGAGAGTAGGATCACATCCTTTGTGACCGTTGTAATTAGTTGACCTTAGAACAAATCATCAGGCTTGATAAGAGTAGTTGATGTAGCCCTTCTGATGATTTGGGGAATTCCTTTGCTTCTGATGAACCTTTGATAACTTGGAGTCTGATTGGTCTTGAATGGATGGCCTCTGATAGTCCTTCGTACTTCAGCTTCTGAACGTCTTCATCTTCTGAATAACTCATGACTAGCAGATAGCTTCTGAACTCTTGTAGGCATCTGAACATCTTTGAGCTTCTGAACTTCTCTGAGCTTCTGAACTCTTGCAGACATTCTGATCCTCTTTGAGCTTCTGAACTTTGTTTAGCTTCTGACCACGTTGTAGCTTCTGAACTCTTTTAGAGTGTAAAGATTCAGACTTCCATAGGTTTCATCAGAGTCTAAATCAAGTGTGCTCTCGATATAACGTTGGATTCTCCTGCACTCTTAATTTAAACATTAGTAACATCAATTGTCCATTTAATACTTTGTTATCATTAAAACCTAAGGGTGTGTACTAACACATATTTTGTTCCAACAATCTCCCCCTTTTTGATGATGACAAACATAAGTATTAAATACAATTGTTGTTGATAAAAATCAGCTATGTTGACATTAGGCTTCTGAGTTTCGCAAGCTCCCCCTAAGTCTGATATCCCATAGGGTTAGGTTTGTAAGCTCCCCCTACTTTGTATCCATAGTTAATTTTAATCAGTTTCAGAATTACTTTATTATATGACTTAAATTATTCATATTTCACTATATAAAGAACAAGGTTTGCAAGCTTCTTCTTTTCATAGTGTGATAATCTGTGAATAAAGTTGCACCCTTACTCAAGAACTAACTATGAATAATAAACTTCAATTAATAAATGTATTCTCCTTGAAATTAAGCTCTTAATGCAGATGCAAGATGAAGCAATATTTAAATTAAATGACAATAGGATCAGAGGCACTAGAAACGTCTACACACACACTTGGTTCTGATGGTTATCATTAACAGTTTCAGAGTTCAAAATATTTTCAAACAGTTCAGAGCTTAAAAAAAATCTTTTCAAAGAAAATAGCTCAGAGCCTGAATAAAAAACTTGAAAACAGTTCAGAGCTCTTTAGTACAATATTTTGAAATCCTCAAAGATCAGATTGTCATATCAAAACATTTACCTCATGCTACTATTTTGACCACTCTCTTACATTCTCTCTCTGAAGCACTACAAAGCCCTAAAAAGCTATGTAATTTCGCTTCTTCCAACAATTGATTTACCAATATTCTTTCTCCCCCTTTTTGTCATTATCAAAAAGAGTATAAGCAATTTAATTAGCAAGTACAACTTCCAATACGGTCAAATCAGGAGTGGTTGAACGCATTTATGACTTTGTCGGTGAAATGAGCTTATAAAAGGAGAGAGATACCTAGTCATTTTATTCACACAGAATAATCTTAGGTTATTGATAGATCTCTTGAGAGAAAAAATGAAACGCTCAGAGAATAAGAAAGCAGTTTCAAAGAGAGTCAGTCAAGATAGGAGAAAACATAAGCAAGAAAAATCATTAGAAACAAAGCCAGTGTCTGTTACAAAAGAACTCAGTTCAGAGTCTGAAGACAAATCTTTGGACTCTGGCTGTTTTAAGTTCTGAAGACATATATTCCTGAAGAAAATCAAACTGATATCCAAGGCTCTAGAGGGGCTAGAGTCTATTCCTGAGGAAAACCAAACTGATGCATCTGATTCGGTTTCTTCAAGAAGGACTACTAGTTGGTTGGATGGCTTTAGCCATAATCTCAACCTTCCCCCCTCTACAAAGGCCATATTTAGGCGTGCAACCTTCAAATATGGCCTTTGAAGCAACCAGAAGATAATCCTTGAAAAACTTTATATGTAATCCAGAACTTATGTTCTCAATGAAATAAAGTTCATTACTTTGGCTTGTTTATTTTTGATTTCTTATGTATATTTCTTCTCTTGTTATGTAATTTGATTCTTTAAGAACAATCAAATATTGTACTCATTGAAAATCTATTTTATGAATGAAACTCCAAAGTTTGAAAAATCAATTTGCAAGATTGTTTGTTTATCGAAAATGAAATTTAGTTCAACAAATAAAACAAACAATCAGATATGTTAATCATAATCAAAACATACATATAAACATAGTGACTAAATAGGTTAGACTTAACACAGAGATAGAAATTATATAACCATATGAACTCTATCCTACTAATGTGCCTAACAAAATATTAATCAGTTATGAAATCACATAAGAAATCAAGATAATCCTAAGGTTGAGGTTGACTATAGATAGACGCTAGGGTTATCATGATATTTTTCTGATTAGCATTTACTTCTTCCATCAATCCCATAAACTTGTCCACTTTGTCTTCAATCCTTCTGATATCACTCTCATAGACAGGATTCCTCAGATGCTGTTGATTACCTTGATCACCTCTCGGATTTTCTTGAAGAGGTACATTTAGATCGTCCATTATTGAAGCTAACCATTCCCTAAGGTTTTGCCCAATATTTTCTCTTGCAGCAGAGGATTCAAGATGATCCCTCTCTGTGTCCACTTGAGTCTGAATGTCTTCCTTCATTTGCAGCCTCACTTTCATATGCTTTCACTAGCCTTCTTCTCTTCTTCTTCAATTCTTCCTTCTCAATCTCAAACCCTTCTCCTAGGTTATCCAGCAGTTGAATATACTGATTGACAATACCACTAGAAACTGTAGGTATGTCAATGTTCCATTTCTTCACCAACGAAGGTTCTGAGTGAGACTGAGGTACCAAAGGATCTGAAGGTTGTACCTCATGTTCTGACAACAAGTTCATGTGAGAGAGTGTATGAAAAGATATTGTGGAGGCTCTGATTTCCCTTAACAAGTTGTCATTACCCGCAACTTTCCACATTGATAGAAAATCTCACTGAGTATCCTTGGGTAGATGACATGTATATCAGTCTTGGCCTGATTTTGAGTGTTAAGCACAGCTTTGCATAGGTGATCGAAGATGTATTTCGCCCAATTTACATCATATTTCCTTGTGAGAAAATAGACAAAGTGTCTATGATCCCATGACAATTGATCAGAATTTTCACTTCTTGGAAATATGGAACTTAACATAATTTTGGCTAATACTCTCTGAGTGGGCTTCAGATCACCTATCCTGTTGCTCTCACAGCTTTTTCTTTTGTCATAGCATTGTCTTGTTATAATCTTCAGAAACTCAGATTTCTTTGCTTCATTGTGACCACAGGTGTAGTAGAAGCCTTCATTTGGGATGGATAACACCTTAGCCAAGTTTGAAGCAGTGAGAATTACTTCAAAACCGCACACAACAGAATGCACTTCAGTTTCCTCAATGATTCTCAATCCTAACTCTTGAGGGGTCTTGACCTCATTTTCAGCCTTTTCTTTTCTCCTTGCATCTAGCTCCTTGTCATAATCTTCAACTGTCTTCACCTTGCTTCTGATCCAGAAATCTTTTACCAGAGTAGGATAGATTGGACCATTTAATAACTTTATGTATCTAAAGCTCCCTTTGTGATCAGTAAAGAACTTTAGAACATCAAAATGATTCTTTTCCAAACTATCAAAGTCCACTGGTTGTTCCATAACCAGGTTCAGAGATTTTCCCTCTATCTTAAGAGACAAATCTGTAGAAAACATCTCCTCGCAAGCAGTAGTGTTGATAGGGAAGTTTTTAGGAAAAGTAAACAAAGAATCTGAAGCGGATGTAGAAGTAGATGCCATTTCAGAAGGTTAGGGTAGATCTTGCTAACACTAGAGAAAGAGTTTGTTCTGTGATATTGAAGACGGAGGTGTGGGAAGTGATAGTGTAAAGTGTGCAAGTGTTTAAGTGATTTTGTTTAAAGACATTACAACAAATTAAAGTACACAATACATTAAATCAAAAAGAAAACAAACCATCATTAACTGTTTCAAACCAATCAGAACGTGTGTACGTGTTGTCTATTTAGCGCCAAAACGTTTTAGTAAAAAAAACTCAAACGTTTGCAATTCATTTCCTTCTCAGAGGCTTAACCTTCAGGAGTTGAAAAAGTTTCTCAGAGTCTGGACTACTTCAGATGCTGAGATCCAAAATACTTCAGAGTCTGAGAATGTGTCTTTCAGGATACTTAAAGAAAAATGTGTTCAGACATGATTTTTCAAGGTTTTTAGTTCTGAACATTTTGTGTCCTAAGAAGACATTTTCAACCTTTGAATGTTATTCCTCTGAAATGTCATTCAGGAGATGAGAGTTACTTACCTGATTTTGAAGCTCTTGGTTTTAGGTGTAGTCAGTGTCATAGCCTGAACAATCACTCCACCACACTGAGTTGTTATCATCTTCAACACACGCTTCAAATTCTTCATGCTCCCTCCTGCTCCTTATGTATTCCATTTCATCTTCTTCTCCATCTGACTCTTCAAAAATGTGCCTTCTATGCACAATTGCTCTTCTTCCATTCACATTCACATGCATCCATGTGATTGGAAGGTTCAGAGTCTTTGTTTCACCTGCAATCAAGTAAACTATTTTGTCTCTTGGTACCCACTTGCTTGAGGGTCCTAGACTGTTAGTTGCCAAATCTTTATCCTTCATTTGTTTCATCTGAGTGCTATCAGATACAAATGTAGTGTAAAGATCAGGGAGTTAGAGGATTCCATCAATAACTGATGAGCTTGGTTCCTCTAGTGTTTTATTACTAGAGTATAAAATCCCACTAGTATTGTTGGTCTTAAGGTTGCAAAGCATGGAAACAATTTTATTTTGATCAGCATTAGTGTTGCAATACTCTTTGAGAGCAAGAGAGTGCTCAAAGGGTTTGTAACATACAGCATAATCATTCTTAAGATCTTTTGTTTTGATAAAATCGTTTTGTACAAGATCTTCAGAGTGCTTTGCTTGCTTACTTAAATTCTCATAGTCTGCTTTAAGCTTTTTATACTTCTGCTGACTATTAGAGAGTTTAAGTAAAGTCTTCTTAAGATGCTTGATCAATTTTGCTTTGGAAAGATGAGAATATACCTGATTCATTTTTCTCTGGATGTTGTCTATGTTCTCAGGTTCTGACTTTTCATCAGAACTTGAATCTTCAGAGTCTGAACCATCTTCAGAACTTGATCCTCCAGCTCCTGGTGCTCTTTCAGATTCATCTTCAGAGAAGTTGTCTAGTACATCCCAGGTTGTCATTCCTTTAGCTAGTTTTCCTCCATTCTTCTTGAAGTTGTACCATCTTTGAATTTTTCTTGAAAACCTTTCAAGATATTCTTCATCAGGTTCTTCAACAAGATCTTCACGTTCCAATGCTTGCTTTCCTTTCCTTGCTGCTTCTGCTTCTTCACCTTTCAATTCTTGAATATCCTTCAGAGCCAATTCATGGACTCTGAGTAAATCAATCAATGATTCAGGACTCATTGAGTTGATGTCTTCAGTTTCCTCTATGGTATTTGAAATTACATTCCAATTCAGAGGAAAACTTCTCAGCAACTTGCTTACAAGCTCTTTGTTGCTTGAAACCTTAAGTTCATTTCTCCAATACTCTCATTTTCCTCCATTCTAAACTCCTCATATTGATCTAACAAACCATTTACTGTTGCTCTCTGAATGCTTTCATTATCATCACTAATGAGGCAAAGAGTAGTAGTTGTAGATTCAACACTAGAAGGTTGTTCAGCCCCTGATGTGGAAGGATTTTGATTGTTGCTCAGATCTTCATTTAAGTTCAGTCCGTCTTCAATTTCCTTGATAAGATCAGCAACTTGTTGATATAACTTCTGCTTCCAATCATCCATGTTTTGAGCCATGGTGTTTTTCTCCTTTGGATCTTGACTGTCTCACGGTTAAGTGATTTACCAACAGAACCGGAGCTCTGATATCAATTGAAGGTGCGTGGAGAAAACACAAGAAGGGGGCGTTGAATTGTGTTTTGGATATTTAAAAACTTTTCAAGATATTTAAATCTATCAGAGTCTTTAAGCACAGCGGAATTGTTCACACAATTAACTTACGGCTAAGTGAATGATGAAGGAGTAAATGAGAGAGTGAGAGAGAGAAGAACACACAACAATTTATACTGGTACCCCTCACAAATTGAGAGTACTCCAGTCCCCTTGTTTCCAAGAGAGTTCACTATAATCACTAAGATTACAATCAGATGCTCAAGCACACAAGCTCAAGACTTCCTTGCTAGAGTCACACAAGACTTAAGACTTCCTGCTCTAAGTCACACAAGACAGAGAGACTTCCTTGCTCTAATCACACAAGATCAGAGACTTCCTTGCTCAAGCACACAAGCTTAAGACTTCCTACTCTAAGTCACACAAGACAGAGAGACTTCCTTGCTCCTACACTCAGCAGAAGACTTCTTTGCTCTAATCATTAAGACTGAGACTTACATGCTTCTACACTAAGCAGAAGACTTTCTTGCTTCTACACTAAGCAGAAGACTTACTTGCTTCTACACTAAGCAGAAGACTTTCTTGCTTCTACACTAAGCAGAAGACTTACAACTAACTTTTAAGCTTAAACTTATTACAAACATAATAACTTCAGAGGCTTAAGCTAGTTTCTATTCTCATTTCATTTGAGAGATGTTATCTATTACAATTCAAATTCTCACTTTATTCTGAGAGATGTTTTCTAATGAAGATCGTTAGTCATCAATTCTTTCTTTGGCATATTTATATGAGTTGAGAAAGACATTGAGACGTTGGAGAAATTCCCGTTGTAAAATGGACAACTGTAGTCTTTGAAGATCCGTTGAGTAAAGCCACGTCTTCTTTTGCAATGAAACTTCACCTTTACTGTTTGTCCAAAGTACAATAATAAGGTACAACTAGCCCCTAGAGAGAGTAGGATCACATCCTTTGTGACCATTGTAATTATTTGACCTTAGAACAAATCATCAGGCTTGATAAGAGTAGTTGATGTAGCCCTTCTGATGATTTGGGGAATTCCTTTGCTTCTGATGAACCTTTGATAACTTGGAGTTTGATTGGTCTTGAATGGATGGCCTCTGATAGTCCTTCGTAATTCAGCTTCTAAACGTCTTCTTCTTCTGAATGACTCATGACTAGCAGATAGCTTCTGAACTCTTGTAGGCATCTGAACATCTTTGAGCTTCTGAACTTCTCTGAGCTTCTGAACTCTTGCAGACATTCTAATCCTCTTTGAGCTTCTGAACTTTGTTTAGCTTCTGACCACGTTGTAGCTTCTGAACTCTTTCAGAGTGTAAAGATTCAGACTTCCATAGGTTTCATCAGAGTCTAAATCAAGAGTGCTCTCGATATAACGTTGGATTCTCCTGCACTCTTAATTTAAACATTAGTACCATCAATTGTCCATTTAATACTTTGTTATCATCAAAACCTAAGGGTGTGTATTAACACATATTTTGTTCCAACAGCTTCACCTTTACTGTTTGTCCAAAGTACAATAATAAGGTACAACTAGCTCCTAGAGAGAGTAGGATCACATCTTTTGTGACCGTTGTAATTAGTTGACCTTAGAACAAATCATCAGGCTTGATAAGAGTAGTTGATGTAGCCCTTCTGATGATTTGGGGAATTCCTTTGCATCTGATGAACCTTTGATAACTTGGAGTCTGATTGGTCTTGAATGGATGGCCTCTAATAGTCCTTCGTACTTCAGCTTCTGAACGTCTTCATCTTCTGAATAACTCATGACTAGCAAATAGCTTCTGAACTCTTGTAGGCATCTGAACATCTTTGAGCTTCTGAACTTCTCTGAGCTTCTGAACTCTTGCAGACATTCTGATCCTCTTTGAGCTTCTGAACTTTGTTTAGCTTATGACCACGTTGTAGCTTCTGAACTCTTTCAGAGTGTAAAGATTCAGACTTCCATAGGTTTCATCAGAGTCTAAATCAAGTGTGCTCTTGATATAACGTTGGATTCTCCTGCACTCTTAATTTAAACATTAGTAACATCAATTGTTCATTTAATACTTTGTTATCATCAAAACCTAAGGGTGTGTACTAACACATATTTTGTTCCAACAGTGGATACAGATCCTTAGGGCATGCCTTGTTTAGATCCGTGAAATCAACACACATTCTCCACTTGCCGCTCGCCTTCTTCACCATTACTACATTTGCTAACTAGGTGGGATATTTGATTTCTTCAATGAATCCCGCCTCTTTCAGTTTAGCCACCTCCTAAGTGATGGCTGTTCTTCGCTCCTCTCCAACTTTCCTTTTTCGTTGAACCACTGGCTTGTTGACGGGCGAGATGGATAATTTATGCGTGATTACGCTCTCGTTAATTCCAGGCATGTCCGATGGTTGCGATGCAAACAAATCCCTGTTATTGCGCAGCAGGGTGACGATTCTCTCCCTTTCATCTGGTTGGAGGCTTGTTCCAATATTGGTCATCTGATGTGAGTGCTCGCCAATTTGGACTTGCTCCAGATCTTCAATTGGACTGACTCTTTTGTCCTGAAATTGTTCCCTTGGATCCAGATCCGTGACGTTGACCATGTTTATCCCGTTAGTTCACTCTCCGCTGACTAGGGGCGAGACAGGCTTGGATGGTTTGTGCCGGATTTTGAGACTTGACTCGTAGCACTTCCTGGCCAGGACTTGATCGCCTTTAACCACTCCGACTTTACCATTGTTCAGAGGGTATTTGATGGACAACTATAAAGTGGACATGACCGCGCCTAATGCGTTGAACGCCGGTCTCCCAATGATAATATTGTATGAAGTGAAGAGTGTCTTAACCACCAAATATCTAACCTTGATTGTCTTGGCATTCTCATCCTCACCGAATGTAGTACAGCGTGATGTGACCCATGACGTCCACTTGCTCGCCGGCAAATCCTACTAACGTGCCGGAGTAGGATTCAACTGCTCATCAGATAGGTGCATCGCCTTATAGGCATCCCAGTATAGGATGTCCGCAGAACTACCTGAGTCAATGAGAACTCTTTTTACGTCACAATTAAGAATTTGAACTTGTATCACCAAAGGATCGTCATCGTGCTTCTCTCCTTTGTTTCTTCCATCGCCCTCGCCCTTCTGTTGGTTAGGCGTTTGTTTTGGGAGTGCAATTTGACCCTTGGCGGCGTCTTCAAGGAATTTCCTCAAATGGCCGCTTCTGATAAACTCCTCAATTAAATCTCTCAAACGGAAACACCTTTCAGTATCGTGACCTTTGAACCTATGGTAAGCGCACCACGCCTCAGTGTCTGGTCCCATGATGGTGTTGTGCATCCTGGGAGGAGGTAAAGGTGCCAAGCCTGCTTGTAAAATTTCGTGCAACACATGCACTCTAGCCCTGTTTAGCGGCGTATATTCTCTATCCGCTGGGTATCGCCTGTAGTGAGGATAATCCATTCCTCCAGTCGTGTTAGGAGGGTGGTAGGGCTTAGCACGATACCCCTGTTTGTGAGTATCGTGGTTTTGCCAGTTTCGCTGTGGTTGCGAATTTTGTCCTTTGCTATTGTTGTTCCTTGAATCCTTTTCTTTGGCATCTCTGGAGCATTTTTCTGCGTTGCTCTCCTCACCTTTGATGTAGCAACTGGCTCTTTTGATCACCTCTTGCATCGAGGTGGCAGGTTTCTGTGCCAAAGATTCGTTGAAATGTCCAGCCTTCAATCCATTGTGAAAAGCTGCAACGAACATTTTCTGGTTTTGGTTTGACACTGTGATTGTTGCTTCGCTAAATCGAGCAAGATATTCTCGAAGAGTTTCAGCATAATTCTGTCGGATTGTGAAAAGACTGGTTGCTGTAACTTTGACATGCTTAGTTCCAGAGAATTGATGTATGAACTTTTTATGAAAGTCAGCATAACTTTCAATGGAAGTGTTGGGTAAGTTCATATACCAACGTAGTGCAACATCTTTCAAAGTCCCTGACAGGAGTTTGCACCTCAAATGCTCTAGTGCTCCAATGATTGTAGTTTGAGTTCCCACAGCCATCAAATGCTCCACAGGGTCTGTCTTACCATCAAAGGTTGGTAAGTGGGGTGATTTGAAGTTATCCGGGACTTTTGAATCCCAGAGTGATTGACGAAGGGGCTGAGATTCAATAAGACTCTCATCATTAGAATCTACATTTTGTTTAGCCCTTTCTTTTTCCATTGTGGTAACTTTCTTCTGCAAGCTTCTGGTTTCTTCCATTGCGACCTGGATTGAAGGACTACTTCCGTGATTGGTAGCCATGGTTTGATCTCTGCTTGCAGCGTTGTTTTCTCTCTAAGTGGAAGGCTGGGAATCATTTTACCGCAGCCCCATGGTGGGCGCCAAAATGTTCTGGTGAACACTTAAAGGGGTGTGAAAAGTAATGATATTGGACCGTCAAATAAACAAAATAATCAAGTATATTATCTCGAATGTTTTTCAATCCCTCTATTTTTTCATCAATCTTACAAGTATTTATAGGGTATACAGGAAGAGAGTTTTTCCTTCGTTGGCCTATCCCACGTTCCTGCTATACATTTGATCACATGCCTATTTGCAAGGTGATCATGGGGAACGTGGTTTGAACATAATGATTCCTCTTAAAATCTACTCCTAGTCATACGGAGGATGAACATAAGTGTATAAAATCGTGGAGAAGATGACAGTTACAGTGAAGAATGGGGGGATCGTGGGTATCTCGCCCACGCGGCCATGTCTCGCCCTGAGTGAATGACTCACCCTTCTGGTTCCCGTCCTCATGGAAGGATTGGGCTTGATTCTCGCGTAGATATTGGGCCATTGTATTGGGTCGTTGTACAAGTCCTTAATTAATATTTGGGCTTTTGTTAAATACACCCTTTACGTTTACTCCCGGTCCAAATATCATATTATTTTATTCAATAAGCAAATTATAAAATAAAAAATTTAATCAATCTCGTGCATCACACGAGTTTAATTCCTAGTATATAATGTTCCACAAGAAACAAATTTGTTTAAGAGTATGTAAGAAGTATTGTTGAGGAGCCAAGCATTGGCAATAATGATACCATGGGAATTAATAATGAGTCATACAAATATAGTGAGAATAAACACGTGGCTGTAGGGAATATGTGTAGTTCTATCTTCTCTCTCTTTGGATCCTATTGAGGATATTTCTCTATTCTGTAACAAACTCATAGTTGTTGAGTTTGGTACTAACAATTAGATTCAAACTCATAGGTATATTTATGTTTAATATATTTTAAATGGTTCAAATGGATTTTGTTTTTGCAATTGTTAGTAGATCTCAGGTGAAAGTACAAAAGCAACTTTTTTTTTATTTATACAGATCTTTTAACAGCGCTTATAAGTGGAAAGCGCTGTCTAAAGATGATGTTAGATAGCGATTATAAGTAAAAAACACTGTCTAATGGTGGTATATAATAGCGCTTTAAACAAAAAGTATTGTCTAAAGAGGATATTAGACACCGCTTATAAGTAAAAAGTGCTATCTAATGGTTGAATATAATAGCTCTTTAAACAAAATGCGCTATCTAAAAATGACATTAGACAACGCTTTTACTTGATTTTTAAGCGTTGTCTATACTTTTAACAGCGCCAAAATAGACATCGCTTATAAAGCGCTGTCTAAGGCTAAAAAAAGTGCTATCTAAAGCCTTTTTTGGCATAGTGAAGTTGCTGATATTTATTTTCACTAAGTCTCTACAACCAGGACCATTTCACACTCTACAGTCCAAGCTTGGAACATTTGACATGTATTCCAGCTTGAGGGGGCATGTTGATAGCGAAGAAATGAAGATTTAGGACAGTTACTTGTAAAGCAAGCTAACTTCCTTATAAAGTTAGTTACAAGCAGTTAGGAGTTAGATACAAGTAGTTAAGGGTAGTTTTAACTTCCTTTTAGTTTGTTATAGTTAGAACACACTTGTATATAAGGATACTCTTAGCTATTGTAATAATCACTTGTTGTAATAAGATTTTCTCTCATTTCTTATGCAAACCATTATACTCTCACTCTCTATGTATTCATCTTCTTAAAACATTGATATTCAATACATCAATGGCAGAATACATTGCTCTTTACAGCCGATGATACACGTTTTCGCACTATTGAAACCCAACTCCAGCAACTCTCTATTAATACTATCCATACCCAGATCCAGAATTAACTCACTCCCCTTACCGAAACTGTGTCCAATCATAGCAAATCCATCACAGATACTACATCAGTTTTACAGCCCATGGAAACTATGCTTCAATCCTTAACCACTACCACCGTCACCCATGGTCAACAATCTTGCAACACCAACCCTCTTGTCACCCAGAACGTTAAACTCGAATTTCCACGCTTTAATGGCACTCATGCTCTTGAATGGTTGTTCCGTGTGAACTAGTTCTTTGAGTATTATAACACGCCCAATCCAAAACATCTCACGATTGCATCGATTCATTTAGATGAAACAGTGATTCCTTGGTATCAAATGCTACACCCCAGTCGTCTATTCATTTCATGGCAGGAACTGTCGCGCTATATCGAACTAGAATTTGGGCCTTCTGAGTTCGATCGTCCAAGAGTTGCTCTGTTGAAGCTTGCGGAAACAGGGTTTCTTGATGATTATTATTTGGAATTCACTACTCTGGCCAACCGTTCCACCGGTATTATGACGAAGGCTTTATTTGATTGCTTCTTGAGCGGGTTGTACAAAGAACTGAAACATAAGGTAATTGCTCAAAACCGTACTACTTTGTTTCAATCCGTAGCAATCGCACGCTTATATGAAGATAAATTTCACCCTACCCCTAAACCCAACCGATTCACCCTACCCCTAAACCCAACCGATTCACCCATCCTCGTACCAAATACTCTACTCCTAATCCCAATTTGAAAACCCTAACAACAAAGAAACCACCGCTTCTATCCACCCAAATACAAAACCACAAAATCAAACCCAACGAACCATTAAACATATTAGCCCCACTGAAATGCAATTACGCGAGAAAAAGGTCTTCGCTATTATTGTGACGACAAGTTTAGCCACCAACACCGTTGTCCCAATAAACACCTCATGTTGCTGCAATTGGAAGACGTTGAGGAATTACATCCTGACCCTAACCATATCATTGAACCAGTTGCTGCAGTTGATGTTTCTGCCATTGATGTAGAAACTACCAACCATCATTTATCCTTGAATGTTATGCATGGGTTTACCTCTGTGGGCACTTTGCGTTTTCAGGTTTTTGTGAATGACACTCCTGTACAGGTCTTAGTTGATGGAGGGAGTATAGATAATTTCTTTCAGCCACGTTTGGCTAAGTTGTTGAAACTTGTTGTTGAACCCATATCTAATTTCAACGTGTTAGTGGGTAATGGAAATAAAATTGTTGCTGAAGGCAAAGTCTCTGAATTGAATGTATCTATTCAAAGTCACGAGATTACTGTCCATGTTTTTCTCTTGCCCTTTGATTGTGCAGATTTAATCCTTGGTTCATCCTGGTTGGCAACCATAGGACTTCATGTCGCTGACTACAGTGCCTTGTCACTCAAGTTTTTTGTATCGGGCAAGTTTATTACCTTGCAGGATCAAAAATCCATGACACCAGGAACTGCTCAGTTACATCATATTGCTCGTTTACATCACACTCGAGCCATTTCTGAGTTGTTCACTATGTATTGTTTCCACATGGCTATTGATGACTCTTCCACCTTGCTCATTCCACATGATATGCATCTTGACTTGGCCAAATTGTTGCTTTCTTTAGCCACATTTTTCAATCACCAACTACTTTACCACCGCAAAGGTTACAGGATCATTCTATACCTTTGATAGATGAGTCTAAAGTAGTGAAGGTTCGACCCTACCGTTATCCACACAGTCAAAAAGAGCAAATTAAAATTATGGTTGCTGATATGCTAAAGCAAGGTATAATTCAACCTAGCACTAGCTAGTCCATTCTCTTCTCCTATTATCCTTGTGAAGTAAAAAGATGGTACTTGGAGATTGTGTACAAATTATCGTGCTCTTAATGCTATTACAATCAAAGATAACTTTCCATTACCTATTGTAGACGAACTTCTCGATGAATTGTTTCGTGCAAAATTTTTCTCAAAATTGGATATTTGGTCTAGCTATCATCAAATCTTGATGAATCCTCATGATAGGCATAAACATCATTTCGTACCCACCATGGGCACTATGAATGGTTGGTTATGCCGTTTGGATTGTCTAATGCTCCGACTTCATTCTAATGCTTGATGAACCAAGTCTTTCAATCTGTTCTACGCAAATTCGTCTTGGCTTTTTTTATGATATCCTTGTCTACAGTCCTTCTTGGCCGATTCATATAGAGCATTTAAAGGTGGTACTCCAATTGCTTAGTGGTCATTGATTATTTGTTAAGTTATCCAAATGTTCATTTGGATTGACTAAGGTGGAGTATTTAGGTCACATTATGTCTGGCCAGGGTGTTACTATGGACAAGCACAAAGTGCTGGCAGTTATTGATTGGCCAACACCTACTAATATCAAGCAATTGAGAGGATTTTTGGGACTCACGGAGTACTACATGCGTTTCATTAAGTTTCACGCTACCATTGCATCCCATTTGACTGACTTATTGAAGAAAGATGGTTTTCAATGGACTCCTACCACTGAATTGGCGTTTCACAATCTCAAACATGCTATCACTTCTGCACCTGTTTTGGTCCTCCCTGATTTCTCCCAACCTTGTTTTAGAATCTTATGCTTCTAGTGTGGGTATAGGTGCAGACATGCAGTTTTAAGTCAACAAGGCCACCCAATAGCTTATTTCTCAAAAAAGATCGGTCCTAATGTTCAGAAACAATCTGCTTATTTGAGGGAATTTAGAGTTATTACTGAGGCTTTGGATAAGTTTAGACATTATTTGTTGGGTCACAAGTTCATTATTCGCACAGACCTACAAAGTTTGAAAGCCTTACTTGAGCAGTCATTATAAACTCCAGAGCAACAGACATGGCTTCACAAATTCATTGGTTTTGATTTCACCATTGAATATAGGCCTGGTAAGGAGGATTTAGCAGTTGATGCTCTCTCACGCATGTTCTCTTTATCATGGTCAGAGCCTCAACATCTGTTTTTGCAAGACCTTAGAGCTGCTTTACCTCTTTGTCCATATTTTGGTCCTATATTTCAACTTTGTTTGGCTAACAAGACACCACATCAGAGTTATGTGGTTAGGGATCAACTACTGTATTGGCAGAACAGACTTGCAATTCCTCCTGCTAGCTCATTGGTTCAACAAATTTTACAAGAATTTCACACTTCCCGCATTGGTGGTCATGCTGGGATGACTCGTACTGTTGCTAGAATTTGCAGTCAATTTTTTTGGCCTAAGATGAGACAAGTTATCACTGAGTTTGTTAAGAATTGTTCTGTGTGCCAACAAGCTAAACATTGATCCACTGCATTACCTTCTGGATAGTTATCTCCATTGCCTATTCTTACGCAGGTATATGAGGATCTTGCTATGGACTTTATCACGGGTTTGCCCAATTCTTGTGGGTTTACTGTCATTTTAGTGGTGGTTGATAGATTGATTAAATTTGGTCATTTCTTTCGTTTGAAATCTGACTATGAGTCAAACTGTAGCACAAGTTTTTATGCAGCATATTGTCAAATTGCATGGAATGCCTAAGTCCATTGCGTCTGATCGGGACAAGGTTTTAATTAACTAGTCAATTTTGGCAACATTTGTTCAAGTTACAGAGCACCACTTTGGCCATGAGTTCTGCTAATCACCCACAAAGTGATGGACAATCTGAAGCACTCAATAAATGTTTTGAAATGTACATCAAATGCTTAAATTTTAGCAATCCCAAGATTTGCAACTCCACCGGGCACAATACTGTTTAATACTGCTTTTCACACTAGTGCTTCCATGACTCCTTTTAAGGCTCTCTATGGAAGGGATCCTCCTACTCTCACTAGGGCTATTGTGTTCAATGATGTGGTTGATGATGCAGTTTCTACACAACTTCACAATAGAGAATAATTGTTAGCTCAACTCCAATGTAACTTGAATAAGGCTCAACAGTTAATGAAATTATTATACACGGAAACAAGTTTTTCCTGATGAATTTTGTTTTGACTAAACTGAAGGTGTGAAAAACACAAGAAGGGGGGGTTGAATTGTGTTTTGACAATTTAATAATTCTTCTAGATTCAAGAATCTATCAGAGTCTATTTTGCAGCGGAGGAGTCAAAATAACGATCAATAAATCAGAGAGAGTAAGGAAGAGATGAACATACATAATTTATACTGGTTCCCATCACAAAACGAGAGTAATCCAGTCCCCTTGTACTTACAAGAGAGTTCACTATAATCACACAAGATTACACAATTGCTCAAGCACACAAGCAAGAGACTTCCAATGCTCAAGCACACAAGCAAGAGACTTCCAAATGCTCAAGCACACAAGCAAGAGACTTCTAAATGCTCCAGATCACACAACAGGAGACTTCACAATGCTCAAGCACTCAAGCAAGAGACTTCCAATTTGCTCAAGCACGCAGGCAAGAGACTTCCAATTTGCTCAAGCAATAAAGCAAGAGGCTAGCTTAATTTACACCTAATGACTAAACTCTATTACAAATGTAATCAAAACTTCAGAGTCTTGATTTTGGAATTCAAGCAATTTAGAGTTGTAGTCTTGTGCAGATATCTTCTTTTAAGCTCTTGGTGAGAACACTTCTTTGTGCAGTTGATAGGAGCTTTTGTGTTTAACGAAATCTTCTATCTTTCTTCGTTTTTTGCATTGGTTCGTTCTTTTCAACGACACTTTTTCGATTCAAAGAGGTCTTTAATTTATAGATGGTTTGAATATAGACGTTTGAAATGTGACCGTTGAAAGTATAGCAGTTTGCCTGGAAAGTCATTCTTGTCATTTTCCCAAAGTAGGCAAACAGCTTCTGCTCCTTTGTTCCTCGAAAGTAGATGCTTGCACAGAAGAGGTAATATTGTTTGTCTTCAACTCCCTTTTTGACTGATTTAGACGACATGAATTTTCCTTTGCATTGGTCATCTCGTCGTGTCTTTAAGCGTAACGGGAATATCTTGAGACGTGGCCTTATCAGAATTGTTGATGTTAAGATCGTCGTAGCTTCTGAGTGCATACAGTATGGCTTCTGATAGGCTCTTCTGGCTTCTGAGAGTCTTTGTCCTCTGAAAGGTTGTAAAGCGCTTCTTGGTGAACTCAGACCTTCTGAGTCATTTAGATGCTTATATTTTGTTCTTGACTTACTCAGATTATATCTTCTTTCTATTTGCACACTTCAAGTAAATTATTAGTGTTCTCCATCTTAGCAATAATACTTTGTTATCATCAAAACCTCATTAGGTTCATAGGGTTTGTTTGGGAAACCTTTCTTGTTCCAACAATCTCCCCCTTTTTGATGATGACAAACATAAATATTAATTGCTAATTTTTTGTTGTAATAATTTATCATGTTCTCCTCAGATTGGGAGTTTTGCAAGCTCCCACTGATTCAGATGCACTATAGGGTTAGGTTTGTAAGTTCCACCTACGTTTATCCATGATTAATTAAAACAGTTTAAGAACTAATCATTATATCTTTAAATCAAATCCTCATACTTTGACACTCAGAGGCTAGGTTTGCAAGCTCTCCCCCTATGTCATGTAAAACTAAGACAAGTTCGCAAGTTGTCTTAAGTTTTACGTATGATTTTCCAGTCATAAGATTACAATTAGATCTCCTTCAGTTCATAGCTCAATTTTAATCAACATAAAACGACTTAACAAATACTGAAACATAAATGCTGAATTTAAATAGAATTCAATTACTTGTTAAGCAGTTTCAGTTACTTGGAATTCATTTAATCGTGAGCACAAAAACTTTCCCTTTATTTGAAAGTGAATGCTAAAACAGATGCAGTTTTTAAGTTTTTCTACCTTCTTGACTTTCTTACCCTTTAAGAAATATTTGCTCACCAATTCTCCCCCTTTCTAAAAAGAGAAAAAAGAATTTATGCTTTCTGCTACTCTGGCAATTAATTACCCAACAGTTTTCAAGTTTCTCTAAACTTAACTTATTACTTTGCCACTTAATTACTCCAATTAGCAATTAGTTACCCCTAAGTTTTTCTCCCCCTTTTGTCATCAGTCAAAAAGGATGGTACGAACATATATGATAAGCGTGCAAACCAATGTGGTCAAGTTGAAATAGCTGTGGAGAATCATAAAGCAATAAATGGGAGAACAAATATCTAGTATGACTTAACTAGGGTTAGAAGGCTATAAAAAGGCATTATTCTTTGTCATTTCATTCATACTAAACAATCCAAAGAACAAAGTTTTTAGAGAGAAAAACATTTGAGGTACAATGAGAAGATCATCACGTAAAATAGCAGAATTTTAAAAGAAAGTTCAATCAGAAGCTACTAAGGAGAAACGTCCAAAGCCTGATTTTAAGCCTGAAATCATTGAGATTTCATCTGATTCTGAGAAAACAGATTCAGATTATGCACAATACTTAGAGACATATACTGAAGACTCTAGTACTAGGAGTTTGACTACTAGTGAGGAAGAATCTCAAATGACTGTAGAGCCCAAGGTTGAGAAATCTAAGTCACCAGAGCCAGAGCCTGTGGCTAGATCACCAAAGTCAGAGACTGATTCTGCTTAGGTTTTTCAGTGTTATGTATCGAAGCATGTTAGGCTTTTAATAAAATTTCTTTCTTTTGATTTTCATTGCAATCTTACATAATGTGTTTTTCTCATTGTCCTTTTAAAAGATATGAAAACATTTTAAATATGCCAAAGGATATAATCATAAAGATCAAACATATTTAAGCAGAAACATTTTATCATAACCAAAATATTTAAGAACAGCAAAACATGGTTGAAAGAAAGAAACACTATAGAAATTTCAAAAAGATCCTAGGATAAAGAATCTATTTTGTTTGAAATATTGCCAATCGCAGAAATGATCCTTTGCATAGAAACTTCAAGATTAGCAATCTTTTCTCTGATAATTTGTGAATCTTCCTCTTGAGCACTCATTCTTTCTACAAGCTGAAGTAATTCATCTCTTGGAATGGAATCCTTCGCTTCTCTTGTAGACATCCCATGTATGTTGTCCTGAACTGCCACAAGATCCTTTCTTAATCCATCAGTTTCATCCTCCTTCTGATGGAGTGCTTCCTTTAAATGCAGCAGTTCTTCTTCTCTACTCTCCAGTAGCTTCCCTTGAGTATCACTGCTTTCTCCAACCACCAGTTCCATTTCAACAAACTCTTCAATCACTTATGGTGTTGGATAAGTTAGCCTAGGAGGATCCACTCTCTGCACAATATCCATTAAGTAATGGAAATCCTCTTTTGCTTGCTGAGATACCTTCTCCCTCATTGTTTCCACAAAGAAATCCAATGCATATCCAAATCTGGCCTTGATTTCTCTAGCTTCAGCTTCCAGATCAGAGGGAAAAGTCATTAAGTTCTCATGCCTTGTAAACAGACTTTTGAGATCATTATGTAATTCATTCTCCAGTTTGGTAAGGTTTGGGCCTGGTTCGAGAATGAAGTTGTATGGGCAGTTTCTCAAGAAATGGGATTTGGCTAGTTTTTGTTTGTATGACGACCTTCGTTCAAGGAGTTCATACAATTTGGCTCTTGAGATTAGGTAGAGGGGGTCACCTATGATAGAATCCTCTGAGAATTCTAATGACTTTTGAAACGTAGTTTCAAATTTTCGTTCCAGAAAGTCATTGGTGATTGGGTCAAGGGTGATTTGAGATGGTAGGTTAAGAGTGGAGAGGTCTGTTATAGTTTCATCGGAGTCTGAATCATCACCCTCAATTAGTGGTGGATCTAATTCTAATGAGTGTGATTGAGAGGTTGAGATGACAAGACTCTGATTAGGTTGGTCTGAGGAGAGTTGGTTTGTTTCTGGTTGAGTTGGAGGGTGTTGGTCATTTATATCTTGGTGTGATGATGAAGGTTCAGGCTGGGATTGTAGAGGTACTCGATGGTCAGATATGGGGTTCTGGGTAGGCTCATCTAGAAAGTCAAGATTTCTAGTGACATCTAATTCTGAGAACATTATTTTAGTCATGTTCTCAGCAGATGGAGTGTTTGGGTTTGTTGTGGAATCAGATTTTGAAGATGTTTCTCTGGGAGATGAGGGTTTTGGAGAATGAACAAAATTTGATTCAGAAATCTTACCTTAATCAGAAGCAGAGTCCTTCTCAGCAGCTTCTGATTTCTCCTCTTCTTGATTGATTGCTTATGAATCTTCAGTTTTAGCCTTCTTGGCAGATTTTGAACACTCAACTGTAGATTCCAGATCCTTTTTCTTGAATTCTTGTCTTTCTTTCAGAGCTTGTTGACATCTTAAAAGGATTAGAGTGATTTCATCTACCGTCACACGTAGAAAGTGATTAAGCAATTTTGAATTCTTCTTAGACATGGGTATAGGATCCTTGGGATAGACACCTTGCTTGATGAACATATGTTTTTCAAGAAATTTTCCAATGAGACAACTAGGAGAATGCACATCATTAACTAAGGCTGGTACATGCTCCTGTAGACCTTCCAGGATTCCACTTTGAAAGAAGAGTTCTGACAGTAGTCTCGGATGTCTGACAAATTATTTTTCTTTGCAAAATATATGAACATCTCATGTTCCCAAGATAAATTTTCAGAAACTTTCTTTGCTGGTATGATTGAAGCCCTTAGAATTTCAAGATGAGTTCTTCCAGTAGCATTTAACCTATAAGTTTCCTTATCAATCATTTCCTTCTCAAAGCATCTTTTGTACTCGTTGCTTTCTGCAAATTCTCTGAGTTTGATTCCAGACTGTTTCAATTCACAAACTCTGGCAACGTGATCAATTGTAAAGGCAATTTCTAATCCAGCAATGTTAGACCTTATCTCCGTTGAGGTGAACTCTCTGAGACCAAGTTCCTTTCTTGACCTTCCGGCTAGTTCAGGATTCTTTTCTACTAACTCAGTTTCCTCTCTTGCAGCATCTTCTTCATTGTAAATGTAGGCCCTTAACCAAAAGTGATTCACTAGATCTGGGTAAGTTGGTCCATTTAACAATTCAAAATAATGAATCATTCCAAGAGAGAACCAATAGTTGTATGACACTCTTTGACCATTTGTCTTGAGATTTTCAAAATCAACTACCTTTTCTCTGAGTAGTTTAATATCGTTTCCCTTGAACTTTATAGTGTGACGGAATGCTCCTGGGATGTTTTCTCCAACGACAATAGAGGGAAGACTTTTGAGTTGTCTAGATGAGGAAGATGATGATGCCATTTGAGGAGGATTTTTTATTATCAGAAACACACAAAAATTGTAACCCAAAAAAAAATTAATCTTGTTCTTGGAAAACGAAACAACCTAGGTGTAGGGAGTGAGAAAGAGTAAAGTGTGTGATCGTGTATGATGTAACTATTTATTGAAAAATATAATTCATATGATTTTGACAAAAATGGCAGGAAAGCCTAAACGATTAGAATTCATAAGTTTTTCATCATTAACTGCATTATCATCCAGTTAAAATTAAGACACGTGGTGAATCACGTATTTAGTTACTGTCACTTAGGCGAAGAATAGTCAAAATTAAAATAAAAAAAAAAACTTAACCTTTTCCGCTTCCGTGTCAGAGCCACTTATAGCATTGAAATACTAAACATCTCAGAGTCTGATTGCTTCTCAGAGACACAGATGTCTATCAGAGGATCTTAGACATCTGCTTATGATATCATTCAGAGGCTGAGATTGTTCTAGGTGGCAGCAACATAATTGCTTACATAAGTACTGTGATCACACGTCTTAACTTCTTTCGGCGATTGATTGAATTCTCACATACCTGTTATTCTGGACCTTGAGGACATTGAGGCTCCTTTGAATTTTTGACATTTAGGATTGTGCCTCTTGGTTGATTTCCATTCAGATTTTTGATGAAGTTCTTTGTCTTGATGATTCTGAATGGTTGTGTCCTCCACTCCGCGTCCTTTCTACCAATCGGGGTTGAATTCATCCCACCAAGATGTGTCACAATCTTCTTGAGTGTAGTAAGGCAAGTATTCATCGTTCCTTGAGTCACTTTGATATGTGTTTTCTAAGAAATCTTTAGGCTCTGACTCATCTTCAAGCTCTTCATCATCTTCTATATAGTATATGCACTCTTCATAGTCAATGAATTCTTTTGATATGTCTCCAGGAGCTAGGAATTTTATGATCTCTATATGACTACCCTGAAATAAACACAATCTTATTCTTTGGTACCCATTTTCTGATGGGTCCTTTTGGGTTAGTTTTAGAGCCTTCCGCCTCTTGTAGGGTTCATGACTTCAGAAGTTGAAGATTCTGAGAGATTCAGGTTGGATGAGTTATCATCATTAAGTTCTGATTCTTTCCAACCTAAACCTCTAGAGTCACGATTTATCTCAAGAGGTATTGCAGCAGGATTGGTTCTTTCAGGAGTGAAAGTAGAGTAGAGATGAGGAAATTTGAAAGACGTTGTTCTTTGCTCAGTGTTCTCATTATGAATCCTTTTAGGGACATTCACATGTTCTTCAAGGGATTCATTTTAATATCTACAATCATTCTTGCAACTCTTTGATTTGCTTAAATAATCTTTATACAAAGATTCAAGTCCTTTTGATTGCTCACTGAGCTGATTAAACTCATCTTTCAAATTTTTATAATTCAGTGAAATTGCAAGCAGTTTGGACAGAATTCTAAAACAAACTCCACGAAGTTGATTTGGGGATAAATAATTAATTACCTGTCCAAGATCTTCTGGCTCTAGTTCTGATTCATGTCCAGAGTTTGAATGTTCTTCATTTGCCATAAATGCACACTCATCTTCTTCTGGTTCATCACTAGAGAATCTGCTGATTTATTCCCAGGTTGAGCTTTGACCATCTACTGACTTTCCTTTCTCTTCTGAGAGCTTCCGCCTTTGAAATTTTCTTGTGAATCTTTCAAGGTAGTCATCGTTCTGATATTCTAGGACAGGTTCTGGTAGACATCTTTCTCATTCTTCTTGCTTTGGCTCCTTGAAACTTTCCTCTTGTGTGAGTTTGCATTCCACCCATTCTATCAGTTGACCAAGGTCTTCTTTAGATTCACAACTTTGCTCTTCTGATGCTCCTTTTTCTTCTTTGACAAGATTGTCTTTCTTATCACTTCTATCTTTCAAAACCACTTCATGGCTTTTAAGATAGCTTATCAGTGATTCAAGACACATTTTGTCAATGTCTTCTTTTTCTTCAATTCTTGTAGACACATGTTCCCATTCACACGGCAAGCTTCGTAGGATTTTTAAAATCTGATCAGTCTTGTTGTAGTTTCATTTTACTGCTTTTAGACCATCTATAAGGTTTTCAAACCTTATGAACATTTCTTCAATGTTTTCATCTTCTTCCATGATGAATAGCTCATATTGTTGAATCAAGGTTTCTACCTTGATTTGTTCTTCATACTTGGAGCTTTCTTCATTTGTCCAACAGAGGTTGTACATCCCTTTGACTTGCTTTATCATTCCATTGATAAAGCTTTCTTCATTGTTAGCGTTGGATGAGCTTTCTTCATGAAGTTCTTCTTCCTTTCTGTCTGAACAATTATCTTCTCTCTCTTGTTCATTGTTACCATAGAAATTTTTCTTCCACCAACTAAGGTTGGTAAAATCTTCATTTGAAGGATGTGGTAACTTAGACATACTGTTTTTCAAGATCTACTGTCTCACTGTAAAGTGATTAGTAACAGAACCGGAACTCTGATATCAATTGAAGGTGTGAAAAACACAAGAAGGGGGGGTTGAATTGTGTTTTGACAATTTAAAAATTCTTCTAGATTCAAGAATCTATCAGAGTCTATTTGGAAGCGGAGGAGTCAAAACAACAATCAATAAATCAGAGAGAGTAAGGAAGAGATGAACACACATAATTTATATTGGTTCCCCTCACAAAATGAGAGTACTCCAGTCCCCTTGTACTTACAAGAGAGTTAACTATAATCACACAAGATTACACAATTGCTCAAGCACACAAGCAAGAGACTTCCAATGCTCAAGCACACAAGCAAGAGACTTCCAAATGCTCAAGCACACAAGCAAGAGACTTCCAAATGCTCCAGATCACGTAGCAGGAGACTTCACAATGCTCAAGTACACAAGCAAGAGACTTCCAATTTGTTCAAGCACGCAGGCAAGAGACTTCCAATTTGCTCAAGCAATAAAACAAGAGGCTAGCTTAATTTACACCTAATGACTAAACTCTATTACAAATGTAATCAAAACTTCAGAGTCTTGATTTTGGAATTCAAGCAATTTAGAGTTGTAGTCTTGTGCAGATATCTTCTTTTAAGCTCTTGGTGAGAACACTTCTTTGTGCAGTTGATAGGAGCTTTTGTGTTTAACGAAATCTTCTATCTTTCTTCGTTTTTTGCACCGGTTCGTTCTTTTCAACGACACTTTGTCCATTCAAAGAGGTCTTCAATTTATAGATGGTTTGAATAGAGACATTTGAAATGTGACCTTTGAAAGTATAGGAGTTTGCCTGGAAAGTTATTCTTGTCTTTTTCCCAAAGTATGCAAACAGCTTCTGCTCCTTTGTTCCTCGAAAGTAGATGCTTGCACATAAGAGGTAATATTGTACCGTTGTCTTCAACTCCCTTTTTGACTGATTTAGACGACATGAATTTGCCTTTGCATTGGTCATTTTGTCATGTCTTTAAGCGTAACGGGAATATCTTGAGACGTGGTCTTATCAGAATTGTTGATGTTAAGATCGTCGTAGCTTCTGAGTGCATACAGTATGGCTTCTGATAGGCTCTTCTGGCTTCTGAGAGTCTTTGTCCTCTGAAAGGTTGTAAAGCGCTTCTTGGTGAACTCAGACCTTCTGAGTCATTAAGATGTTTATATTCTGTTCTTGACTTACTCAGATTCTATCTTCTTTCTATCTGCACACTTCAAGTAAATTATTAGTGTTCTCCATCTTAGCAATATCAAAACCTCATTAGGTTCATAGGGTTTTTTTGGGAAACTTTTCTTGTTCCAACATAAACCTGATAAAAATATTAAATAACTATTATACACGGAAAATATGTTGTTCCTGATGAAAATTTTAAATAACTAATATATCAATTTAGTAATATATTTAGTAATTCAAATAAACGTGTAAAAAAAATACATAATATATATTTATCAACGAAGCTTAAAGTAAGTGTAATTCAGTAGGAATTAATACATATTACTACTGCATGCATTTGTTTCAAAATGATAGAAAAATAGTTTTCGATCATATTAGTACAAATAATCTTACGTTACTCTATAGCTATCATACATGTACAGGACAACAATCTTTACAATGACAAAAAAATTTATAACGAGACTAATATTCGCCCTATGGTAACAAAATATCGCGGCTAGTGGTGGCTTACTTGCGACCTCAATCCGCAAATAAATTAGGTGCTGGAAAATTTTGCGGCAGCCTGGACTACCACAAGCTAGCAGATGTGACTTGCTAGGCTCTGTTTGGTAAAAATAGCTTATAGCTGATAAGCTAGCTTATAGCTGATGGCTTATAGCTTATAGCTGATAAGCTAATTGAGGTGTTTGGTAAAATTAGCGGTTTAACCAGCTAATTTTGAAAATTACATGAAAGGACATTATCACTTTATAATAAAATTTATGTTAATTAATATTTAAGATATTATTAAAAAAAAATTATTTAAAAATATTTTTTATTTAAAAAATTGGTTTTAAATATTTTTATCTTTTATTAAAAAAAGTAAACATTACAGTAAAATATATTTAATATGTATATATAAATTATATTATTGTAAAACTTAATTGCAACCTATACAATGAATAGATAATAATAATATTATACTAATTTGATTCGAGATTTCACAATGCATGTGAGTTATTTTTTTTTTTGGGTGCATTATGTGAGTGCAAAAATATACTACTTTTACAAATAAAAAGTCAATTTTGTGAGCAAGTCGAAACAATATACAGCTCCTATAATTAACTAGGCTAAACAGTCAATTTTGTAAAAGTAGAGAGTGAAAAGTTAGTTAAAAAAAATTGTGAGGATGTTTACTCGTCATATATAGCATAAGTGTTATATAAATTTTGCAATAAATATTAAAATAATGTTAATTATGCTTTCAAAAAAGATAATTTTGACTAAATTATATTAATCCAAAATAATAATCAAAATAAGTACTAAAGGGTAAAATTGGATTTTAGTTAAAATAATAAGGGTAAAAGTGGAAGAAAAGACAATAAGCTATAAGCTAATTGAAATAGCGTTTGAAAATAAGCTATAAGCTAGTCAAAATTAGCTATAAGCTCGTAACGAAAAGACCGTTACCAAACAGAACTTTTAGCTTATAAGCTAAAAGCTATAAGGTAGCTTTTTGACCTTCCCAAACAGAGTCCTACTTAATGGAGGTTAGGACCGCCACTTACTCATATTAATTTTAAAAATTATTTTATTTATTAATTTTATAAACAGAATTATTTATATTTATTAATTTTAAAAATGTATTTTAAAAATATATTTTACAAGGTTGTTGTTGTTGCAACTATTCTCTATCTCTCTACCTCTCTCCCTCCATCACTCCCTCTAACTCTTCGCCTCTCTCACTAACTATCTCCCTCTCCCACTCTTTCCCAACTATATCTCCAACTCTAGCTATCCATCACTCTCTCTCTCTCTCCCTCTCTTTCTCACCCTTTACTTATCTCTATCTCTAAATATCACCCTCTTTAACTCTCTCTCTCTCTCCCTCTCTTTTCTCTCTAAGTCTCTCCCTCTTTAAGTCTCTCTCTCCCCCTCTCTCTCTTTCTCCTTTCCTCTCCCCACTCTCTCTCCCCTCCCTCTCCCTCTCCCTCTACCCACCTCTCTCTCTCTCTCTCTCTCTCTCTCTCTCTCTCTCTCTCTCTCTCTCTCTCTCTCTCTCTCTCTCTCTCTCTCTCTCTCTCTCTCTCTCTCTCTCTCTCTCTCTCTCTCTCTCAACCTCAACCTCTCTCTTCCCATCTTTAACTCTCTCTCTTTCTCCCCCCCTCCCCACTTCCTATCTCGTAGAAATTACAAAAAAAAAAAAAATTCGTATTAATATGTGAATAAAAATATATGTACACATAGACATTTTTAATAAAAATATGACCTTTGTATTGATGTATGATTAAAAAAGGTCTTCGTATTAACATGAGTAGAAATATAAACTATAAAATAAAATATTTTAATGTATATTTTTTTACAATAAACAACCTTAAAGAAGAATTTACCAATTAGCATCTAAGTTGTTATTAATTACAAGAGGTATTTCATTTCAAAAATTAAGCCTATCTAAGAATAGACCTATGTTAGCTAAGCCATCAGTACAAAAATTTCCTTCTCTAAAAATATGAGAGACATTGAAGTTCATGGACCAGAAGAACAATAAGCAATTATGTCATTTGTTGCTTAAGGCCCAAGAAACCAACATAGAGGATTTGAAGGCCAATACTACTATGGTGGAATCAGTTTCCAACAAAAAGTTGTTCCAATTCATACAAGTGCAATTTTTATGGCATTCATAGCACCACACAACTCTTTCCATATATAAGTTATAATATAGGCATCATATAAATTACATAAAAAAATAAATAGATCATTGCAACAATTACAAAAAACAGGCCCAACATAATTAATGTGAATTGCGAAGGGGGGTCATAACATTAATTTGATGCTTGAAAATATACAATTTCATTAATTAAAAGTGGGGAAAACTTTTTTTGGTTACACAAGTGGGGCAAATTTGCTAATAATGAAATGAAAAATATACTCTTTTCGATCACATTTATAAGCAAAAAAACAATTCAAATTTTGGTTACTATTATAAGCAAAAGTTAATTACTTTTAAACTTATTAATGTTGTTATTCCTAACATACCCTTACTTTCCAAAAGGTGTATGTGATTTCCAAGAAAAAGAAGGGCAATATAATAAACTATATTCATGTTTTATATTAAATCAAAAAAATTAACTATACTTAACTAAATTTCTTAAACACCGCGCAAGTAATTATTTTTGCTTATAAATATGACCGAAAAGAGTATATCAAAATCGATAAAAGTAACTATAACTATGACATAGATAATACGTACATGTGGCAAACTTTTATCGATTCAACTTCTATATTAATTATGACATGTCCAACATATATTTTTTTTGGTAGGAAAAAAAAAGTCCAACATATATTACTCCTTCATAATGTGAATATATAAGATTCTCTTGTAACCATGTACAAAAAAAAAATCTCTTGTAACCAATTTTCTCTTAAGATGAATTAATGGATTGTTTAGAATTTGAATTCCGATTGTCACATATATTATGCGATGTCTTATCAATTGAGTTAAGTTTATGGAGATAACCAATTCTCCCTCTTAAAAAATACTCCTATATAAAATTGTAAAATTAATATAAATTGTCATCAAATTTAATAACACAATTAAGTTTTTTTTTTTTACAAATGAAAAAGAAAGAAAGCTAATTGTGTATAAATTTAACGACGAGGATAATATGTGATTTTAAAAACTTGAGTTAACAAATTCAAAGCACCTAATTTCAATTTTCAAAACATGATTATGGATTAGTAAAAAAAAACCAGATTTTGAATAAAGAGAAAAACACACTAACACTTGAGTCACTAACACAAATGTTATGGTAACACATTTACCTACTTCCTCCGTCCTACTTCCTCCGTACCAAATTATATGTCGCATTGAAGAAAAAATTTGTACCAAATTATATGTCGTTTTACAATACCAATGAAACATTGAATACTATTTTTCCTATTATACCCTTAATTATTTATTACTTTCTCTTCTTTCAATTATTCAATTTATATTTCTCATACAATTAATGAAGGACAATTTTGTAAATCAATTCATAATTTCTCTTTTCCATACACATTACTTACCTTTCTTAATATGCGTAAAAGTGTCAAAGTAACATATATTGTAGTACGGATGGAGTAATATATAAGTCTTTTTTTGTAAAATTTTGTTGTTTCATTTTATTATACCTTTTTTAAAATTTAAGATACACTAATTAAATTTGCACAAAAATACCTCTAATTAAATGAAGAAAAGTAAAAGAGTATTGTTTCTCTCTCATAATAATTGAAGGGTAATTTTGGAAAGAAGAAATATATTATTGTTAAATTTAATGCAAAAGCAAATTTTTTAAATTTTTGTGCATTTGTAAAAGATGTCATATATATTGGGAAGGAGGGAGTACTAACTCCCGTCATATTTATAAGCAAAAAAATATTTAAAATTTTGGTCACTATTATAAGCAAAAATTAACTATTTTTAAACTAATTAATATTGTTATTCCAAATATATCCTTATTTCAAAAGGTGCATGCGATTTCTAAGGAAAAGAAGGGTTATTTTTATAAATTTATTCATATTTTTATAAATTGGACTAAGTGTAATATAGATGGAGCTTCTAGAGGTAATCCTGGTTTTTTCTTTATGTGCTGGTGTTTTTAGAAATCATGAAGCTGATGTTTTATGTTGTTTTGCTGAGCCTCTGGGCATTTCCTCTTCCTATTTTGCTGAACTTTGTGGTGCTATGAGGGCTATTGAATTGGCTCATCAAAGAAATTACATCAATCTTTGGATAGAAACAGACTCGATATTGGTAGTGTTAGCTTTCAAAAATCATGGAAAGCAAAAGGTTACCTGGTCATCACAGATGGCAAAATGTACAGGTGCTACTTAGACAAATGAATTGCATAGTCACACATACTTATCGAGAAAGGAATGAAGTGGCATATTTGCTTGCTAATCATGGTCTTTCCTTAAATGCTTTTTGTTTTTGGCAAGAAACTCCCTTGTTCATTAGAAATTGTTGTGTGAAAAACAAGTTAGGTTTGCCTAACTTTAAATTTTCTACTTGATGGAGTTTAAGGCTATCTCCACTCCTATGTTTTATATCGCTTTTTAATATATATCTTTTGTGGTGGTAAGCTCTTTGCTTCCGCCCTTTTGGTTAAAAATAAAAAAATATATTAAATCAAGAAAATTAATTACACTTAACTAAATTCCTTAAACATCGCGTAAGTAATTTTTTGACTATAAATATGACCGGAGGGACTATTTCATAGGCTTTGTCTAACATATACAAGTCTCTTAAATGGTACACACGTGCACAAGTAATAATAACACTATAACGAATACGAATTAGTCGCGATTGTATTTCATATACATCAAACTTTGTACGCTCCAGTATAAAGTACTCGTATGTGTTACCAACTGAAGTACAATAATTGAATAATGTCACTGTTTTGTTCTTTTCGGGTAAAATAAACAGTAGCACATTTTATTCAATGATCATGCTATAACTATGCATAGGATCTACACCACACAATGTACACATAATCTCTTCGGCATCTTTTATAAGCAAATATTCTCTTTTGCATACCTATTAAAAAATTGTTTTTTATCATAATTTTGTGTTATATTTCAATTAGACTTCATAAAATGACTTTTGCAAAACATTAAATTTGCATTGAGACTATGCAATCATGTCAAAAAGTAGAACAATTAATGAAAGTACGTTTTGCTAAAATAGCATTAAATAAAGTTACTTTTGGTAATTTTTGCTTATATTTGAAGCCAAATATTTTAGTTGACTTTTGCTTATAAAGAAGGTCGAAGGGAGTACACGGCAACATGATTTTTACAGAATAAATGATACATATTTTATTTGAATATATATTAATTTACTGATTATTTGGATAAATCTAATAGGTTCATGAATAATATTTGATATAGAAAAATTAATAAATATTATTTGAAAATCTATTAGATTTGTCTACATCAACAAATATACATGTAGATATTTAAATAAGATGTGTATTGAATAATTCACCTTTTAATAAAAGTTACAATTTAGAGCTCATAGAATAATATTGTTACTGTGACTTTTTCAAAACACACGATTAACAATTTCTCAGCGAACAAAGGACTGGCTAGGGTCGATTTTTTTTTTTTTTGGTCAAGTAGCCTAAATGGCAAGACTCACACATATTAAATGTGGAGAAGCGTGGAATCCGGGGTTCGAACCCCGGCCACTCCAATAACGTCCATGGTAGCTACCATTTGAGCTACACATAATACTTTAAAAGAAAATATATTTTAGAGTTTCAATAAAATAACAGTACCATCGTAATTTTGTTAAACGGTGAATTCAAGTTAGGATCCTCTTCATTTCTCATTCTTTCCATTTCTTCCATTATTATATAGTTTTCGGAATATAAATACAAAAGTGTGACATTAAGTGAGTCAAAATTTCTTTTATACAGCTCAAAACATTTAAAAACTTTGGTAATTAAAGAAATGGAAAGAATGAGAAATGAAGAGGATCACAACTCGGGAATTCGACCCCACACTTTATAATTAATTTCTCAATAAGCAAAAGTAGTTTCAAGTTTCTTCCTATTATATATATAAAAGGCTATCTATATACATTTATAAGATATTCACATCATCCCATAACTTGTGTTTGTGTGGTATTGAAACTTTCCTAACTTGAAATCATGAATTCTATTCAACAAACACAAGAAAAATGGAAGGGCAAAGCCAAAACAGAATTACTAGGATGCAAAGCAGAAAAAGTATGGCCACTTTTAGAGGATTTTTTTGGTCTTGACAAATGGTTTCCAACTACATGCATTCCTCTTGAAGGAATATCCGGCAAACCCGGTTGCGTCCGATTTTGTTTCGGTTTCAAGACTCCAGTTGATGAAATACATGGCAAAACAAACTTGAATTGGACAAAGCAAAAACTTCTTTCAATTGATCCAATTCAAAGGGTATTTAGCTATTCAATTATTGATAGCAATGTTGGATTCCATAATTATGTTTCAACTTATAAGTTACTTGAAAAAGATGATGGATGTGTGATTGAGTGGATTTATGAAGTTGAACCAGCTGAAGGGTGGAAATTGGAGTATCTTGATAATTTCATTGCTTCTGGCTTGGATGAGATGGGTCAGAAAATTCAAGGAGCATTGAAGATCATGGAAGATGCACTTGTTGGAGCTTGAAATTTAATTAAGTCTTTTATCATGATTAATTATATATAGGTATCTTTAAGTTTTTACTAGTTTTGATTGCTCATAAATGTGTTACAAGAACCAAGTAAAATCTTGTGTCTACTTGTATTTTTTGTGTATCATTTGTTTGTCATTAGTAGAAAACTAAGATGTATGTTAAAAGTTCTATTGTTTTGGTGTGTTTTGTGTTTGTAGCAAAAATTAAGCTTGATTAATTTTGAAGTGTGTTTTTTATTCTATTGCTTATGTTGATTATTCCATATATCTTCTATTCTAGCACTTTCTTTTACGGATCTAGATATTTTAGTAAACTAATTAAATAGTTAAATTAAACTAATTATGTTTTAAAGTCTTATCAATAATATGTTAAAAGAAAAATCAGTTGAACATGCGACAAGAACTTTTATAAAATAAAAAATAGAGATTAAAATTAAAAACAGAAAATCTTTTTGGTAAAACTAAATTTTGAGCTAATAGCTTATGCTTATAAGCTCATATGATAAAAAATATCTGTTTGGTAAAAAAAATTCAAAAAGATTTTATAATTTATTTTACTAGGTTATAATTTATTTTACTATCTTATAGTTTATAATTTTTTCTTTCAATTTTACGCTTGCCATCTTAATTACTTGAAAAAATTGTGTCAAGATAAAAAATCTTACTTCAAAAAACTTAATATTAATTAAACATATATTTTTTATGTTATGTCATACTATAAATTAATTCAAGTTAATTTTACTAAATATTACAAATTCAATCAGATAGTTTATTCGTTATAAGCTTAAAACTAGCTTACAAATTATTAGTTATAAGTTATCTACTATAAGTTAGCTTATCGGTTATCTACTATATTTTATAAAACAGAGTTAGAATGAAAAGTTATATATATATATATATATATATAGGGGAACTTTCAAGTGAGAGGAATTTTAAAATGAGATCGTGAGAGGATGAAATCTCAACCATTAGATTTAAATAAATGGTTAAGATTAAATTTTGGTTTACTTTCATTAAACGTACACACACTCTCTCTCTTTGCTGAACTGAAAAACCAAACGTCTCCTCATCTTCAACTTCTTACTGCCATCCTTCATCTTTCTCCCTTCATCTTTTTTTGACATCAAAACACCTACTGTGCCCAATTTCTACTTGGCTTCCAAATTTGCTTCCTTTTACACCTTCCTTACCTTTGAAGCTCTGATATGTTTTACTCACTCACCTTTTACATTTAAGTTTTTATTTTTCCTTTCTCTAATAACGTTATTAGATCACATTCACCATTAATTAATGGTTGATTTGAAATACGACAAATCAAATTGATTCACAATAAACCCAATTCTAATCGAAAAACTTTAATTTCCAATTTGTCATTCCCCATGGTTTATGATTAACAGAATAAAAATTTCTACCGCCATAAAGGAGAATGAAAGGCCACACGCAGGACATCAATAGGCCACAAGGTATTATTTATAGGCGGCAACAACAACATAATCTAGATTCCAGATTCGGCTTACAACGGCGGCGACGATGGCCTCATAAAAGAAACCGCCGTTTCTTTATCCTCTCTCTAAAATCAGTAGCAAGGGAGGCACTGTTGCTGAGTTTCTTAGCATATGTGTTGTGAAGAGTTTGTGTTCAATGTGCAGAAACGTGAATCTTGAAGAAAGGGAAGGTCACAAACTGTGATGAAAACATGTGCCTGAGAGTATGCGTAATGGCAAGGGATAAGTGTAAAAAATTACCTGCAGTTATAAAAGTTAAGCAACATTGTAAAAATTGATCCAAGGATTATCATTTAATCCTCTCACTCTTTCATTTTAAGATTCCTCTCACTAATGAAAGACATGAAGCAATCCACACGATTTTTTTTCTTGGCCGGTAACAAGCAATCCACACGTATTACGTATAGTAAGACCAATATTCAAATATATTTGTTTTCTTGTGTCGTGTCAATAATAAAAATTACGGTAGTTTCATTCTAGTGAGATTAGCTCAGTTGGTAGGGATATCACATTATATGTGTAGGAGTCCGGGTTCGAATTTGAGATATTCCATTTATTCACCTTTAAGGTGATTTTCTAACCACTAGACTACTTGACAAAAAAAAATTACAATAGTTTGTTTGTTTGTGTAATTAATTGAACTATGTGGGGACAAAATGTGATTTGGCAAAGACATGAAAATCACATTACTGATGTATTTTCTCAAAAATGTCATTGTCAGCTGACCCCAATAGATCTACACTTTGTGATTTGAAATCATCTGACCCCAATATTGCTTTTAGTGATCCAATTTCAAATTCAAATTTGAGGTTAAATAAATATTAGGGTTAGTTAATTTCAAATCACAGCTTAAAAATTACTGTAAATTGAGGTCAACTGATTTGAAATTGGGGTCAGCTGATTTTAATGCGAATTTGAAATTGGTTGTTATAAACTATAAAACATGAAATTTAAAATCAGATGACATGAAATTGGGACAAAATGTGATTTGAAATGAGCTGATCCCAATATTAACAATATTGAGTGTAGATTTATGCTTAAATGTTGGACATATTATGAGTTTGTTTGATCTGCAAAATAAAAGTATTGGACAGAACAATACAGGACAATACAAGAGAGAATAGCACAGGACAAACATTTGTTGTATTGAACAAATTTTGTTTTGTATGATGCTTCATGGAGAAGATGTTATTTTGGTGATTTAAAAAACTTGTGCTGAGGACAAAAAATTGTCACATGATTCAGTGGGGGAGACAAATATCTGTTTTTGTCTTATCCCTTGACCCTCAGTTTGTCCAGTCCCAGTTTGTCTTGGTTAAAGAAAATGATAAAATTTAATAGAGCATCTTTAATTTAATAAATAATTTTTTTATTAATAATTTTTTTTATTAAAAATGTCACAAAATTCTCATTTTATATTAGTGGATTATATTTTATATTGTCAAGTTTAACTATGATTTTTCGTAAAAAGAATTTATTATGATATGTTCTTGAGTATTTATGATTATGTGTATTTTTATCCTTATAAATAAGAGATTGATGATATTTAGTGTTTTTTTATTAAGTCAGTATTCAGGAAAGTTGTAGTATTCAATTGAAACTCTAGTCAATTTTTATTGTTTCTCTCGTCTCTTCATCTCTCATAAATGAATTCATCAAATGATTTTAGAGTTGGACCAATGATTGTAATATTATAATTAAGGGTGGTCCAAATGCATATATATGAGTCATGGGTAGGGTCTCTTAGAAAAGAGAGTCTAATTTTATTTTTTAATACGACAATAATAAATTAGAGAATGTAAAATTTAATACATTACGGTAAATAGTAATTCTCAGTAGTCAAGTCTAGTCTCTCTAAAGGAAAAAAAAATAGAGATAGAAACGTGTGTGAAGATAGATCAAAATATAATTAGAATAAGAATTTTTTTTGTTAACTACAAAGAATATTATTTTTTAATTTAATTTGAGGATGATTTTTTTATAAAAAATTGTGTTTTTTTATTATTAAGGGCTATTTTTAACATTTGTATACGGCCTCCGAAAATTCAGGGTCACTCCCGATTATAATTACACCCAAGACCCATGATAGTTTTAGGTGTGATGGTGAGTATGTTTTTTTTTTTTTGAAATCTTACATTGTTGAGGTTTTTAACCTATTGGATATATAAATATATTTGGACACTAGTCCCCGTGAGCCTAGCTTAGTTAATTGGGATATCACATATATTATGCAGTAGTCGGGGTTTGAACTCCGAACACTCCACTTATTCATCTTTAAGGTGGATTTTCTAGCCACTAGGCTACTAGACAAAAAAATAAATAAATATATATTTGGACACTCATTTATTGAATTACATTTTTTTTGTTTATGTGCAGTCAAAATTTGATTAGATGTGCCTAAATGTCATATGTTGGGGTTGTGTCCAAATAAGACTTTCTCGTTTTCACTTAATGTTTATTTTTGTATTGAAAACCAATTGCCTCAAAATTGAATATTTAAAATTGGATTAAAAAATATTTAGATGAAATCATACGAATCTCTTTCAACTTAACCATAGAAGTTTTAAAATTTTTAAATCTCTTGAGGGGGGAAATTTTACCATCTGTGGTGTTTCTACCTAGTTAGAGAAATTAGTTTTTCCGATTGCTCTTAGATTTATAAATAATTAAAGTGAAAAGTGAAAAGTAAATAATTAAAGTGAAAAATATAATTTTATAATGGTCATGCTAAAAAGTGTCTTCAGGACACTTGTTAAACATACTAAAAATAAAAATTAATGATAAAATTAATCATAGAAAAGTAACCTTCTAAATTTTAAAGGTTTTGAATGCACAAGTTTCGAGATAATATTTCCTTTTTAACATGTTTAACTATTGCCCTGAGCCACTGTTTAACATTTTTCCTTTTTATAATGGAAAAACAATTAAACATGATAGAATATTAAAAATATATTTAGTATCTTTTATATTATATTAGAGTATTTTTAGGATTATATTGTATATTGTCCAATTTTATTTAAAATGTTCTTGAATACTTATGGTTAAGAGTTAAGACCATTTATCCTAATAAAATAGGGATTTATTTTTAGTTTTTTATATTACGTGGGTATTTAGCATTTTGTATTTTATCTAAACCCCAAATTCCTTTTACTTTGCGGTGAAATTAAAATTCTAAGAAATTTCCGTGAACTTAGCTCTGTTGGTAGGGATATCGCACTATATGTGTAGGAGCCCGGGTTCAAACCCGGAACACTCCACTTATTCATCTTTAAGGTGGATTTTCTAGCCACTAGACTAATGGACCAAAAATAAAAAAATTCTAAGAAATCCTTCTAACTATTGTCAAAAAAAAAATCCTTCTAATTTTATTTTTTTCTTCTAAGTTCTAACTTATGCAACTTGCAAGTGGATAATTTATTACTAGTAATAATCACGTATATTTTATACAAATTTATATTCTAATAATTTTTTATATCCTTAATTTTTTATAATAATCGAAAAAAAAGGAGTACTTTGTAAAAAATATTCACCTCATTTTTTATGAATACACCAAACGGACTTGTCTTGCTGTCTAACGATATTATACAAAATCATACATTAATTTGATGGTAAAATACTGACAGTGCTATGTACCCAAAAAAAAATACTGACAGTGCAATTTTTTCATACCGTCAAGGTATGAAAATTAAACTCATAGAATTAACCACTCATTGTTTCTCCATCTAAAATGTTTCAAATTGTCCATTCCGTTTACAGAGTGTTCTTCCTACATATATAAATATATAATCATTTCTGTGGATCCCACTATTCCCGAAGGAATCCATAAACCTTAGAAAAAGTTTCACATTGCTATTATATTCAATCAAACTAGTTCTAAAATAAAGTTAAATTGTAAAACAAATAAAAAAATTAAGATATTATTGTAGGTCTTATAACAATAATAAATATCATATATAAACAAATTTAGACATGTGAAAATATAATTAAAATAATATATAAATTACTTGAAAAAAAAAAACTTGAGTATACATTTTTAAGAGAAATGTTATTTAAACATCAAAAGGGGACATCTCTACAACATCAAGGGGAGTCACATATATATAATCGGGGAGTTCTTCAACACATTTGGTTAACTGACATTAACCAAATTTGATCTCAAACTCCTCAATTATTTGTTTACGAGAAATTGTATATGGGATACCTTTTGATTGTTTGCGGATGATAAAGTTAAAACAAAGTTAAAGGTAAATATTTTTTCAAATTTGAAAGATTTTATGTCTACAACATCAAGGAGAGTCACGTGTATAGAGTCGGGGAGTTCTTCAACACATTTGGTTAATCCCTCATTAACCAAATGTGTTGAAAAACTCCCTGATTCTATACACGTGACTCCCCCTTGATGTTGTAGAGATGTCCCATTTTTTGATGTTTAAATAACATTTCTCCATTTTTAAATGTTATATTAATAACGTTTTCAGGAACAAAATTTTCGCAGGACAGGGGATAAAATCTTGTTCCCGTCTCCAACCTGTCCTAGAGAGACTTTCTCCTTATTCCCATCCCTACAAAAAAAATTCTCCATCTTCATACCCCTAAATAGAATAATCCCTGCAAAAATTCTCATTTACAAATGAAATTAACATCCCTACCTATATGTAGGGGTGTCAAAAAGGGACAGACACATCAGACCGACCTGTTTAACTCGTCATTTTTGGCGTCGAGCCATATTTTTTTGGCTCGTTGCTTTAAGTTGGCCCACTCAGTCTAACCCGCTAAAAAAGTGGGGCGGGCCGAGTCGAGCCGCAAACATTTTAGTTTATATTTTTTTGAGTGAAGACCTATTTTGTTCTCTCACAAATTTCTGATGGAACAATTCAATCCCTTACAAAAATAAAATTCAAATTAGTCCCTAACATTTTCATATTGAGGACAAACTAGTCCCCAATTTATTATAACAATGGAACTAATTTGTCCCTGGTGTAAAAATGTCAGGGACTAATTTGAGTTTTATTTTTGTTAGTGAAAAATATTTATTTTTTCATAAAGAAAAATACAAAGAATAGTAAATTATATAGTAATCTATAAGTAAAAATAATAATAAAAAACTTCGGTTCCTCTGAATATAATAAATTTCGCGTTTAGTTCCTATATTTTTTTTTCAAACTTTACACCCTCTAAATTTTTAACTTTCAATTTTAGTCCCTTTTTTTTCAAATGTTCGCATATCACGTTTTAAATGTTTTTATTTTTATTTTTATTTTTGAAAACATATCATTATTAAGATCTTAAAATATAATTAGTTTAATAATTTAACTATTTAGTCTTTAATTTGTTAATTTATCTATAAGTTCAAACTACGGATTAAATTGTTAAACTAAAGATTACATAGTTAAATAATTATACTATTCATATTTTAAGTCTCCCCCGGTACATCTTGTGCTGAGGAGACGGTGATTATTAATATATATTTCATTTTGACTTGTTCAAAAAAAGATCTTAAAAAAAGTCATTTAAAACATCATAAGTGAACTTAAAAAAAAAAAAAAGAGTAGGACTAAAAATAAAGTTTGATATTTTTTTTTCAGTTTCACCACCAGCATCTGGCTTACCAGACCGTTTAGTCTGGTTCGATGATGGTTTTTAAAAATTTGATATATTTAAAGACACTAAAAATATATTTAATTTTTTTTTGAAAAAAACACAATTTTTTTTTCAACTTTTTAATTTTCTAATTTCAACTTACAAAAAAATAAAAATTATAAAGGCTGAAGAAAGGCATTTCCAAACGCTCAGAAAAAAACACCTCCTTTTCCCTCCAGTCTCCATCGCTCGTGCCGTCGCCGTCAATTGCTGCTTGCGTCGTCGCCGTCAATTGCTGCTTGCGTCGTCGCCTCCAGCTGCTCCTCCATTGGTAAGGCGCTCAGTTCTCAACACTTGAACTGAGCCAAGAAGACCGACCAGTTAACATCAGTCGAATCTTGCTTTACCTCTGTCTCTGTCGTTTTTCTGCAAAATCCTCTTTTACCCGCCGGAGATACAAAATGAGCGCAACTTCTTTCAGTTCAATTTGTTTTAGCAGAGCTCACTGTTCCAACAAGGTATTCAATTCATCTTTTTATTCATTAATTATGATTCTATCTAAGTTTTTATCTTTTCATCAGTGTGTTTGATTGTTTTCAGGACTTGATAAAGCAACACAATGTGAAGTCACATATTAAGTGTTCGATCAAAAGTGGTATAACTTCACAAAACAATGTTCGTGTTGGTGTTCTTGGAGCAAGTGGCTACACTGGTTCTGAGGTAAGCTACATATTATTGTATGCCACACACTTAGGTTTGTTTGATCTGCTATAGGACCGGACATGACAATTGCAACTGTAGTGTGTTTATTTTAAAATTGTGTTAGGGACTGGACAAACCGGTGGTCAAGGGACAAGGGACATGACAAACACTGAAATTTTTGTCCCCGTTGAATCACTAGACAACTTTTTGTCCTCGGCACAAGTTGTCTAATATGCCAAAATAACTTTTTTTCCACCAAACATCATTTGTTTAATACCTTAAATTTTGTCATGTGTTGTTCTGTCCTGTAATGTTCTGTCCAATACTTACATATTGCATATCAAACGGACCCTTAGAGACTCATCTACAACTTGTTAATTGAGGACACTGAATACGACACTGACACATAGACATTGGTAATAATAATTTAAGTGATTGTACGTGTCAGATGCTTGCCACCAGACACGATTTCAATCTAAAGTGTCGGTGCTACATAGTCCCCTAATTTATTTATTTTTATTTGTTAATTATTGGACCGCATTTAACATAAAGTAAACCACCAAATTTGTCCATAACTTTGTAAGACGCTCAAATAGATCCTTGAAATTATGAATATTTTTAAAAAGTCACTGACTCTGTCAAATTTGACTCATATTAGTCATTCTGAAAGTCTTCTAGGGATTAAATTGATAGTAAGTGGTTAACATAGACACTAAAGTGATAGTAATTTGTTAAAATATAACGACTTAATTGATAGCAAGTGACTAAATACAGGGACCTACTTGACAGTTCAATAGAGACAGGAGCTAATTCGGTGGTTTACTACTTTACTTGTTTAAAATAATGATTTTCCCCCACAAACTTGACAGTTCAATAGAGACAGGGGCTAATTTGGTGGTTTACTTCTAACTCGCCTACCAAATGCTACTTTAAGATGAATTTGGATTAGCAGTGGAAAGATTAGGTAATTGGGAATATGGAAAAAATTGCAAGTAAAAATGCTTTTCTACTTAATCCATTGCGCTTTTGTTATAGAACTCAAGTGTAAACTGTAACGTGCCTTTAATTCCAATTTTTTTGCACTACCACTTTCCATGTAGTGTACTCAAGGTGTCAACTCATTGCTTTTTGTATTAATATCAGTTTAAATCCGGCGTAACTTTGTTAACATATTGTGATTCTTTTTCTTAGATTATTCGGCTTTTGGCAAATCATCCACACTTCAGGGTTGCACTGATGACTGCGGATAGGAAAGCTGGACAGGCAATCTCATCTGTATTCCCTCATTTGGTCTCACAAGTATGGTTGGTTTAATATATAATGTTCATGTAGATTGTGATAATTTCAAATTTTCAATAATCATTTTTATGTGTAATCGTCATGTTGTGATCATGACGATATGTTGATGCTTTGTTGCATAGATTACAAATTTTGACTTCATTGCAGGACTTGCCAGATTTGATTGCAATAAAGGATGCAGATTTTTCTGATGTGGATGCTGTATTCTGTTGTTTACCACATGGAACTACGCAGGTTCATTCTTATATCTTTCGAGTTTCATAATTCCATGATTTGAGCAAAAGAACACATGTATACTTTTATCTTTCTCAGACGAAAAGATATATGTAGCAAGAGAAAGAGTGTAATTTTAATGCTTAAAAATATTCCTGAATGTACGTTCTTTCTTTCAGGAAATAATTAAAGGCCTTCCGAAGCACTTGAAGATTGTTGATCTTTCTGCTGTATGTTTCGAATAACTGTCGTCTCTTTGTTTTTATTTACAGATTAGTTTCATTATAGATTAAAGGAAATTTTGCTTCATATCATAATTGTAAACTTCCGTTTTGTAGGATTTTCGTTTAAGAGATGTTTCTGAGTATGAAGAGTGGTATGGTCAGCCACACAGGGCACCAGATTTGCAGGTGGGACTTATCCTCTTCAACTACAAAAGGGTCTTGTTTATCTAGGTCAACTTTTGTTTTTTTCATCATCAGAGTACATTGTCAATAGGGTTTTAATTTGTTTTTTAGGGCCTGTTTTGGTAAACAACTTAATTGAGCATTTATAGCATAATCACTTATATGTGTTATGTATAAGCTATTTCTATAACAAAAGATAATCTAGAGTCAAACCGTTTTCATATAAACCATAAGCTATCATAGAGACTTTATGGAAATAAGCTGAAAACAACTTATGAACATGTCATAAATTGTTTCCATTAACTCTACCAAAAAGTCTGTCAAGTTCTTATGTCAGTAGATAAGCTCAAATAAGTCAATCCAAACAGACTCTTAATTCACTGAACCTTATTTTGTAAACCAATAAAACTCTTTAAAGTTCTAAGGTATATGTTTGATGAAATAAGATGCCATCACTTCATGAGTTTTTGTAATGAACTGTGAAACTCAAGTCGATTTTTTCTTTTTTAATTCTCTCTAATGAAAATACTAAAGTCAAATGGAATTTCGTTTAAACCAAATAAATGCTTTTACCATTTTATTCCTCTTACTGAGTTAATGTAGTTATTGTCCAGAAAGAAGCTATATATGGATTAACAGAGGTTTTAAGGGAGGAAATAAAGAACGCACGCTTAGTTGCTAATCCTGGTTGTTATCCAACTTCCATTCAACTTCCTCTTGTTCCACTTATAAAGGTTAGCATACTTGCTTTGCTTTCTAAATTACACATTTAGAATAAGTGAAAACCAATGTGCATTTATATGCAATGCAGTGTGCTGATTAACGATGAAGTTTCTTAATTTTGCTGCACAAAACTATAGTTTGCATTACAAGGCATGACATGAGAATCGTGAGAAGTTAACACTGTCTGAGTTTTCTTGGTCTTGCAGGCTAATCTTATTCAGACTAGTAATATTATTGTTGATGCAAAATCTGGTGTTAGTGGAGCAGGTTCTATGGATGCACAATCTTTGGTATTTTATTACAAGTATATCGCAACATTGTTAAAAACAACAATATAATTTCAATGTTGTTCTATTACTTGGTTCTCATTGCAGGTCGAAGTGCGAAAGAAAATTTATTGTTCACTGAAGTGACTGAGGGTATGAATTCTTATGGTGTTACTCGGCATCGCCATGGTAAGTTTATTTTGCTTGGCATAATTGGATTTATGCCTTTCAAGTATTGTAGACTCGCGCCTAACTGAGTCGATAAGATTTTTCTAAAGTGATTTTGTGATGCATCTCTTTCCCAAGAGATTTTTGTGTTTAGATTTTATGTAATGTTAGTGATTCTCGAATAGATAAACTTATCCTATTGTGGATTACAGCTCCAGAAATCGAACAGGGACTCGCCGATGCTGCAGGTTCAAAAGTAACCATTAGTTTTACCCCACACCTGATTCCAATGGTAAGAGTAGCACCAATAGTTTTATCGGTTGTCTTGTTTCATTGCTAATCGTAAACCCTAAACCCCTTTTCAGAGCCGTGGTATGCAATCAACTATTTATGTGGAAATGGCTCCAGGAGTTAGAATTGAAGATTTGTACCATCAACTGCAACAATCATATGAGGTTTATCATCCTTTTATTTCACTTCATTTTACCTCAATATGATGAAGAATTTCACTGTTTCAACCTTTCTTACTTTCTCTGTCATGTGTTTTTTGGTTGTTTCAGAATGAAGAATTTGTTGTACTTTTGGAAAATGGGGTCATTCCTCGAACGCATAGTGTTAAAGGATCAAATTATTGTTTAATCAATGTTTTCCCTGACCGAATTCCTGGAAGAGCAATCATTATATCTGTGGTATGTTATATATCGTGAAACATTTAGGTCACTTAATTCCAATATGATCAATCTTTTTATTGCATTTAGGTCTCTAAGTATGTTGATATGTTGTTGCAGATTGATAACTTAGTGAAGGGAGCTTCAGGTCAAGCCTTACAAAATCTTAATTTAATAATGGGATTTCCAGAAAATTTAGGGCTTCATTACCTGCCTCTGTTTCCTTAAGAGTCGGAGCAGCCAATGTTTTCTATTTTGTAGTCTATTTTTCCCTGGCAACCGTTCTTCTGTGTAAACTTATAAACGGTTCTTTTCGCCTTTTGATTCTATTGACTTATGTGACCAACAGTTGTATAGAGTCAATGTCTCGGCTAGAGCTCCATCATAATTGATGGTCTAGTCGAAACATTTTAGAATCATGGATTTTTGTTAACAAGGTTGCTGCCATGTATCCTGTTATCTTAGAATCAACACCAGTTTGATGATTTTCAAGTTAGTTTTATTAGGAGACATTTGAACCGTGAGGCTCGTAAACTTGTTGTGTAGGAGCTAAAAGATTAGGTTCTAGAATCTGGTTGGGGAATGCCCTTCTTTTTTCTGCTCCATCTTACTGTAATGTTCCGGTTTTCGTTCAATAATTATGCACCCTTGCTAATTTGTGCTTTTGTCCTTACCTTCAATACATTTTCGATCAGATGGTTGGTTAGGGTGCATAATTTCTTTAGAAGGGAACTGGCGATAAATGTCTGCATATGGCTAGTTGGTGAAGATGACAAAACCGAGGAAGCATCTTGGTCTTGGTGTTCGAATAGCTAGAAAGGATGATGAAGCTGAGATGATCTCGCATTGTCTTTTATATTGTGCCTGAGCTTCTTCTGTTTGTAGAAAGAGTAATGTTTCTTATCGCAAGAGTTTATCTTGTGAAAGCATATAAAACAGTTATATTAGTATGAGTAACTGTAGTGGAATCGATCTTTTCTATCCGCCAAATGAGAATCCAATCATGGGAACACTTCGTGATAGCTTCACAATGTTATAACTTGCAACAAATTGCAGTGGCGTTGGAGAAACGAAATATGCACATGAAAATATTATTACTTGTGATGTGATCCTGTGGTGCACTAGAAACGAAATGATTCTCAAGATTCGATCCAAGGTTATCAGAATCAAATTTTTACTTTGACTCGTTTTGTTTAGGTAAAATTGAAACGTAAAATTGTTGATGTTATCTCATTAAAAATAAGATTAAATTTATACACACACACACTTATATAATATTATAAATGCATTAATAATTTAAAATTTCAACTTAATTTAAAAGCTAAAATAAAATATACTAAATCACCGTAATATAATGTAATATTTGTAAACTTGGATTAAACTACACAAATTACCCATCAAAGTAACAAAATAAACAATTATCCAAAAAACAAGAGTTTCATATTTCATAAGTTTTTCAAGTTAAAAAAAAAAAGTTGTATCATCTTCAATCTTCATCTTCAGATTGATAGAAAGTTAATGGGCCAACTATGAAATTAGGCTTTTTAAAATTTACAAAAAAAAAAATCGTCTCAAAGCGGTTAAATCTAAAATTTTACACGATTTCAGCGATTTAAATCGTGTAAAATCATTTCAGCCTACGATTTTATCCAAAAACGATTCTACCAACAATTTCACTCAAATCGCTAATCTAAAAACGTAAAATCTATGGTTTTTACGTTTTAAATCGTGATTTTAACTATCTTGATTCCAACATATATTCTGGCTAAACTAGAAAGATGTATGCAGCGCATGCACTCTCCTTTTGTTTTTTATTATTTTTTGGTAAACCAAAGTTTAGTGAGTTGAGTTTGGAGGTTCACCGGAAGGAGAGTAGGAGTCAATACGTAAATAACGTTTATATTTATAGATCACCTACCAAAGAGATGTTCACATTGGTAGTAAAAGTTGAGCTCACATTGGCATGTTTAATTTTTAGAAAACCCGTGATTTTTTTTTAAAAATAATAGAATTTTAGCAATAAAATTAAATTTAATAATAATACATAAAAGACAATAATAATAATAATAATAATAATAATAATAATAATAATAATAATATCATCGTTGTAGGAGTTTGAGAAAATTTGGAGAAACACTGATCTAATATTATTTTCCTTAAAATCCAAGAACTTACCCTCTCTTCAAATGTGAGTTCCCATATTCTATAGGTTAGAATATATTAACATATGTATAAATTTTATATTATATTTGTTGAGAAAATATATTTAGATTTTTTTATTTTATTCTCTATAATTAAGGGATTTAGTTTAGATTTAAATTAGTTAACTTGGTTATAAATACCAAGATCGGCATACTGTTTTATTATGTAAATAATGTAAATATATTATTTTAGTTCATTGTCAATAATATTTCTCTTCTTTATCGTTTCCTTCCATTCTTTCACCTAAATACCACAAGTTCAACATGGTATTTTTAGGTTCAATAATATTTTTGTTTCTTGTTGTTTTCTTCCATTCCTTTAGCTAAACACCTCAAAATTTAACACTATATAAGATTCAATATCAGATTTCACTCTAATTTTTCATTTAGAAGATGCACTTGTTTGAATTTTTCATTAGTGGATGTTGTAACCGTTGTTGTCTGTTCGATAAAAAAAAGGTTCGAGATTGAATAGTCTTACATTACACACACATACACACATTTATATAAACTTAATTCGTTTTCCGAAGATTAAAGATAAAATATGAGCTTATAAAAAGAAGTTTATTATAAATTTTAATTTAACTGAGAAACATAGATATTGTTAAGTTGAACATCTTTATTCAGATTTGAATTCAGGTTCTCATTAGGTTTAATGAGTCAAATAACTGAAGTTCAAACTCAAAAAATAATAATATACTAACTACTAATTATAATTACTAATATTTGACTAGCTAAACAATTTATAATCTAGTTTGTTTAATACGGGTTTACACTATGTTTGGATGCCAAAGAGATAGTGATGACATAAATAGTGACGAGAGAAATAAGAGTGAAGAGAGATAGAAGAGAAATTGAATAGAAATTTTATATGGTTTGGATGAATAGAAAATTGAGAAGAGAAAAATTAATAAAAATGGGAAAATAACAAATTTATCCTTTTTTACAAGAAAAGAAACTAGTTGAATGAGGGTATTGTTGTAAAATTGTTTATTTCACTTCTTGACATACAAATCTCTCATAATATGGAGAGATTTGTTTTTGACAGTTACTGACCATTATATTTCTCTCTTTCCTTGTTTCTCTCCTCATCCAAACTATAAAGATAGTCAATTTCTTTGCTATCTCTCTCTTTCTTATTTCTCTCTTTTGTAAATCTACCTAAACAAACACAGCGTTAAAGTGTTAAAAATATGAGCCAGTAATAACTGGACAAAAGAAAATCGATTGATTTATATATTTAATTTGATCAAAATCAACACATGCAGCACCAATGAAGTCATGAAAAGGATTTGACAAAAAAAGTTCATGAAAAGGAGATTAAATTTGACATTTTATTTATATTTATGCTCCTGCAAAGGTTATAATCATACCGACACCGTCCCATTATTTATTGCCACCTTTTTCATAACATCAAAAGATTCTCTTCATGCACTATTAATCAATAAATTAATTAATAAACAAAATGTCACTATTTTTTTTTGGGTAATATATATGATGACACCTTATGTTTTTATCTAAAAGTAAAGGCACTTGTGTCTACTAAAAAAGGCAACTTGTCCAATACTGAATAATTATTACTAAAAAAATAATACTCAATAAATAATCAAAGATTATAGTAATGATTTTTTTAAGTAGTTTGCGTGATTATAATTTCATCTTTTAAAATAAATAACCGAGAGTATTAGAATTTGAATTTTAATTCTACATATTACATACAATGTCTCTATTAATTTAATTATGCTTATGAGAACCTATAGTAATGATTTTTATTTTTGTAAAATTAGAAGTCCTGTTATAGGAATAGATTACAATGTATATACAATTAAACAACCGACAAATAGATTATTAAATCAACTTATTTGATCCTGTCTTTTAATATATTGCTTGCAACTTACAAATAATATGGCCAACTCTTATACACATATTTCTTTTTGTTGGCTCCAATAAATTACTAATATTCAATATCTCAATAATTCAATCTCCATATCAACATTTTGATGAGCCGCAAAAATTGAGAAAAACAAAAACGAGACTGGAGAAAAACAAAAGAAACAATAAGTGGGTAAACTGTTGAGAGAGGAACAATGTCCTTAGAATTCATAAGAGTAAGGAAACAGAAAACGGATTGGGCCCTAAAATGTCTAGGTAGCAGTATTACCAACAGTATTTCTTGGAAGTGTGACATAATAATTGACTAAAAATTGTCTTTAGGTATCTCAATATGCTCTAAGGTCCTCAAATTTTCTAAGTATGTCGAGCGGTTTTAGAACGCATTGAAGGGGCTAAAGAGAATTTTTCATGATTGACATCATATATGATTTTATCATATACTATTTCTATCTAAGGATTGCAAAAATATCTGTATCGCGGATATTTGCGGATAAAATCTGTCAGGACACGAAGCGGAAAGTCTAATAGATATCCGCGGATAAGATTGATGGATATTTAACTATCCGATAGTTAATGGATATTGATGCAGATTTAATGGTATATGTATATGCGGATATCCGTGCTCCTTAATAAAAACGGAAATTATATAAATATTCTTAGTTATTAAATATAAATAGTCTTTTTGATTCTTTAGAATTTTGTGATGAATATTGTTTTGATTATAAATGAAATGTATGAATTTTTTCTTACAAGAAATGTATGAATATTATTATATTTTGATGAAAATAAGGACGAAAAAAATGTGTTGACTTTTGTTGATAAATTAAAAGTGAAATGTATTGATTGTTGTTGTTAAAATAAAAATTCTTCACAGGAATCACAATTTTTTTAAAAAAATTATTATTCATAGGTGTCTCTAAATATCCGTCAATACTTCAGAATTCATGGATGTCTTTAAAATAAGGAAGAAAAAAAAAATGTGTTGATTTTTTATAATCAAATTCATCACGTTGTCCGTATTTGTAGCAACTAGAATAATGTTTAGGTTGGTAATCGATAATGAATTTGAAAGTAATATTAGAGATGTACAACAGTTAATTTTGGTTTTAGATAATATTAGAAATGTACTGTATTTGTAGTTTAAGATATCATTTTAAAATATTGATAATGTGAGGAAATTTTTACTCCCTGAATATCTTGGTACCATTTGGCATCTACTATGATAGCCAAACTCTTTTTTGGTAACCAAAGACCTCAATATATACAAGAAAAAACTAGATTATAATCTTATCTACAAGTTTAGCAACAACCACTTTCTTAATTTTTTGCAATCCTTGAATACCAACTATTGAATGAAAGTATTGATTTGGAAGCTTATGCACAATAATTCACTCAACCTACAATATCTTATCTTAAATGCACAGTCTTTTGTTTGCATCTAATTCTAGCCTTGATCATATCTTTTTTAACCACTTGATTTACTTACCACGGTAAATGATTATATCCTACACTTAATCAGGGTCGGTTCAGACTATTTAGAAATCCTACTAAAAACATTTTTTTTCACGAAATGTTATAATAAATTAGACTCTACGTTTTGTGAAAATCTATGAATTCTTATTGGAATAAGTCTCTACAACTAACTGCAAATATCACATATATATCAAGTTTAAATAAATAATTTAGCCATTATAAAAATAGTTTGGATTTGTTTTCTTTAATTTTTTTTTTATGAAAACACACTCTAAAATTAGTCCATGAAAGAAAAACACACAAAATTGAGTGATTAATTATTGTTCGGATCATATCAAGTTTGTGACAACATATTTTGAGATATCATCTTTTTAGGTGTAAGTTTTTCATAATTTTGTCCATTATAAAAGATATTTCACGTATGAATGTTGTTTATGAACTACTTTGTGACTTTGATTCTCAAACGCTTGATGTTCTCGACTTGAGACTGATCGAATTCCAAAAATATGTCACTTTGATCACCAACTTTTAAAGTATATCCAATATATTTTAAACTCTAATATCAATCTCGAGCACATTTTAACTTAAGCGTCAACGTATTTACAATTATATCCTACCATCGACTGGCATCTCATCAACTATGGATTCCGAGAAAATGCAACCAAAAAAGTGTTTCTTCCATCGGTCCATCGTCATCGTTGTTGTTAGAAATAATATAAAACCTTTAATGTAGTTCTATCCTGACAGCTTAAATTTTTGGAATAATCGGTTATTTGACATGGTATTAGAGTCTCTATGACTAAGTGGTTTAGAGTTCGATCCCCACTCCCCTTACTTTCTAATTAAAACGTGGAATTTAAGCATATGATAGGTGGACCTATGTGCATTATCCACGCTTCAAGACTTAGTGAGCTCTTACGTGTGTAGGCGTGTTAAAAATAATATAAAATAATTCATGTATCTCTATCCTAACCGTTTAAACTTTTGGGATAATCGATTATTTGACAGTTGTGAACCACATCCCTATGGGAACAATTATCGTTTTCAATTAGGGAAAAGTGTACTTGAAGGAAAAATGGAGTGGTGGCGTACACGTGCTGTGTGATGCTTACAATGCCGACAGATACTGTTGATTTGCATTGCATTCTCACATGCATGACATGAGCCTCACTTCTTTATTATACAAATGCAATTTTATATTTGATCTCTGATAGTAACATATTAACCTACGTGGTTCCACAATGTCAATATCAACAATATATATATGGCTAATGCTATGGTGGACCACTTCACAAGTGGTTCACCATGGACAAGAGATATACTGAATATGAAGTTTAATATATATAAATTCAAGTTGTTCCGCGAAAATTATAGCCAATTGTTATAATTGATTCAGTAGTGATTGATATTAAATTTGGTAGGAAAAATTACGGTTCGTTCCCTGTAAGTATGAATCTGTGATTAGGAGAGAGGTTGAAATAGTGGCGAAGCTAGATTAATTCTTTATAAGCCAAATTTATATAGATAAATTAGGCCAAATATAAAAGTTTAATATAATACCATAGTTCAATTCTTGTTTTTTTTTTTTTGTTTACATACCATAGTTCAATTCTATTTCTATACGACTAACTAATTATTTGTAAGAAGATAAAGAGAAACACCTCTCAAGAGTTGGTTTTCCAAAATAATTAAGTTGATATAAAAAAGTTGATTGATGTTCAGGTAAATGTTTATTTTAGAAGCAATTAATTTTTTTTAAACAAAAAAACTTAATAAGACATTGGTCAAAGAAAATTGAAAAAAAGGTGGCGGTGTTTGGTTGTTGTATACTTGTTTGATGTCTGTTTTGTCTTATGACTTGTTGTGATATGGACTGTTGCCACGAACTAGTATCTTACAAATTTTCCACAAAGACGGTTGAAAGAAAATTTTGGCGTAAACAAAAGAAAAACGTTATCTAATTTTTTCTATTTTTTAAATTAATCTATTTTTTAAAATTAGTATTTCAATGACACTAATTAGTATGATGCTAAAAGGTTGAAAAGAAAAATAATGCATTTCTAGTTAACTATTTTAACCACCAAATGTGTGTTTGTTTCACGGTTGAAAATGGATTTTATAAAACCGTTTTTTAAAATATTACAAGTTTTTTTATATTCGTTTTTTCTAAATTCAAACACTAATTTTGACATCATATAACATAAACGTACATTATTGAAGAACAAAAAATAGTCAAAATCTCAATTTTTATAAAAAGTTGTATTTCAAAAATGATTTTTATGAAAATCTATTTGAAATAGCTTCAAAAAAAGTGATTTTTTTGAAATTTTGATATCCAAATTTTTTTCCAATAAAATGATGAAACACCTAAAATAAGATTTTAAGAATAACTATTCAAACCAAATTTTCATTTGAAGCTTTTATAAAAAAAAAATTTGTAAATTTTTTTTATACAAAATTTTCTAACACTACAAAATCTATTTTCAAAAAAATCCAAAACAAACCGGCCCAATATATGTCTTAGCATAGTGTTAGATAAAATTAAGTTGATTATTAGCCTTTGTGTGATGCTATGAGTGATGTTTGTGTTGATGTTGGTTGAAAATATACATGTTGAAAAATCTCACATTAATGAGATTTGTGAAGATTGCCTTAAAATATATGTTTCTGCAAGATTTTGTTTGTTTTAAATTGGATATATTTAAAAACAAAGGTTTATATTTTTGGCAAGATTCTGATTGTTTTTAAAGTAGATTGTGTTCTTTTATTTTCTCTATGCCGGTTATTTCCCAACAACTGGTATCAGAGCTCTTGGTTTGATTCTAGGAGGGAGTTCCGCTGTGAAGGGCTAGAGAAAATTGATGGAAGAGTCAATGTTTGGCTTGTGGAAAATCAAGTCAAGGTTGTGTTGATGCAATCAGGGTTACACAAGGTCAGCCTGGAGAGACGGTGGTAAGAATACTCGACATCAGCCTGGAGAGGTGGTGCTAAAAATACTCGGGTTATGTCTGAAACAACAACTTTATTATGAGGATGCGGAGGCGCTAGTGGAAGTTGGGAATCAGTGGAGTATTGAGTCATGGACTTTTGATGCTCCTATCACATGTGTTTGAAGAAGGAATACTTTGAAACTCTCGAGCTAGTTGAAGGTGGAGTCGTTCATCTTGGTGACGGGAAAGCTTAAGGTTCAAGGTATGGTTTCAGTTTGTCTTACGAGGTTTGACAATTGTGGTTTCTTTTACATGATGTGAGGTATGTTCCTGAACTTTAATGCAAAGATAGTTGGTTCTACTATTGGTCATGCATCGGTTACTAGTGGTGATTCTCATGATGTGGTTAAGTTGTGGGACTTCGGTTGGTACTTGTTAGTGACATGAGTTTAGTTGGACTAGTGAAACAAGATTTACTAGGTGGTGGAACTGAACTGGAATTGTTGGAGACTAACAATGACTTGAAGTATGTTTCAGAGTAGTTTAAAGAGAATTGACCAGGTGAATCGGGAGCACTATGTGTCTTTATGGTATTTCCGCTATACCATGGAAGAGGACAACTTATTGCTAAGGGATTCAGAACAACACACGGGCATTGGTTGACATTGATGCAAGGTGTGTGGTGAGTTATCTCGATGGCTGATGAACTTCCGGGAAAGCCAACATGGAATTTGCACTATAAAGTTTCTGCAAGGTTTCAGGATGTTGAAATTATGTAGTTCCAAGTGAAGAAAAATCTTGGGATGGTTTAATTCCAAGTGAAGTATACTTTTATGGTGGAGTATGATAATTTAATTTGTCGGTGTAGACAATGAGAATTATGATTGTCGGTGAAGACAATGATTGTCGGTATAGACAATGGAAGCGGAAGATGAAACTATGTATTATTTTCAACCAAGGTGGAGATTGTTGATGTTGGTTGAAAATATACATGTTGAAAAATCTCACATTAATGAGATTTGTGAAGATCACCTTAAAATATATGTTTCTGCAAGATTTTGTTTGTTTTAAATTGGATATATTTAAAAACAAAGGTTTATATTTTTGGCAAGATTCTGATTGTTTTTTAAAGTAGATTTGTTTCTGTTATTTAGGCATATATTTTTCTATAAATAGAGGTGTGTTTTATTCATAGAAAAATAAGAGAGTGGGCAAGATCTAGAGGCAAGGATTAGGGTTTGCCACCACACAAGGGCTAGGGTTTTAGAGAGGAAAAAAAGTTTTCTCTTGGTACAACTCTAGGAGTGGGCGAACTATCTTTGTGGTACATCTTGGATAGTCTAAATCATTGAGTCTCTTGGTCACGGTGAGAGATTCGGGGAAAGGGTAGAATTAAGATCGAATGCTAATTCTTGTAACTCTTTGGGAATTTCTTGTAAAGAAACTCAATGGTATAGTGTTTATTCTCTGGTTGTCGGTTTTGACAACGGCCGTGGTTTTTTCTCCGAATTTGGAGTTTCCACGTTATATTCTTGTGTTGTGATTGTGTTCTTTTATTTTCTCTATACCGGTTATTTCCCAACAGTTTGGTTCTATTAATTATTGCCAATAGAGTCCGTGTGGCGGACGCTATCTCTAGCGTCTGCTTTATCTTCAAGCAATTCATCCCCTTAATCATCATTTTATTCCTTAAATTTAAAAGATAAAAATGTTCATTCAAATACATTTTGAAGCTGCTTGCATATCTCACTATCACCTTCTACTAAAATCAAAATTTGAAATTCTCAAATTTCAATGAACCCTAAATTTATTCAAAATTTGAAATTCCCTTAATAATATCAATGAAGATGTTTATGTATGATTCATAAATTTCTTTACTGTTGATTAAAAAATTATAATTATTAATAAAAAAATTATTTCTTTGTTTTTTAATAAAAAAAATGATAAAAATAATTAACCTGTGCACATTTTGATAGATAAAAGACCTAAAAATAAAAAACTAATAAACTACAAATAAATAAGATAAATGACTCTTATTGTAAATTTTGCCATTTTTTTTTTTGCCATATTAAAATCTTATTTGTTGTTGTCTAATATAGGCGTCCGAATGATAGGAATTGGATCCTCTCCAACTACTAAATGATATTTATTTGATCTCAGCCTTTAATTTTATTAAGCATCAGCGGTCAACACTATAATATTATTGATGGGTGGTTCAGATCTACCCATAACATAAAACCAGAGAGGAACAAGATAGAATTTGAATCCATGTATGGTGGGTAGATGTAATATTTGCGGGTGTTACCCCAATAGCTTACAATTTATTGATTATGTGTGGCTAATTAGAAATATTTGTGGTTTGGGCCATTTTCTTGAGTTGGGCTCCACTATACAATTGACCCCCCAACCTATAACTTTGGGGTTATACTTCTGCTCCAACTTGAGCCAAAAAAAAGTTTATATCGAACTTCAGCTAAGTTTCGAGTTGAATTAATTTTTTATAAATATTTAGTTAGACACAACATTAAATATTACATATTAGACATACGCATATAAATTAAAAAAAGTTAAAAGGTAAAATGATTTATTTAATATTAAATGATGTGACTAAATTATTTACAGTTTTTTTCTTCTCATTTGTGTATGTGTATCTAAATCTATTTTATTTGAGGTTGTGTATATGTAAGTGCTACTCTTAATTCTTACCGAGTTAATTCAAGCTTAAACAAGTTTGACTTGATTCGACTCATTTTCTAACTTTAAATCTATGATTTTCTTTTATGACATGAAATATATTTATGTTTGAAAGTGAACAAAAAAAATAAACTATATATTTGAAGCTTGAGATTCATATACAAACATTATAGACTAAAACAATATAAATAAAAAATACATAACTAATGTATCATATAAAATTAAGTTAAAGAACAAAAGATATAATTTTTCATATATCTTTAGTAGAGTCATATATACATGATCCGGCCAAATATATTTTGGTGTTAACAAAAAAAAAAAAAAATGATTTCAATATAAGTTAATTCATTTTTTCCCTTAAAATATTGTAATTTGGTGGTTTCGTCCTCAACTTTTTTAAACGATATCCGCTAACATTGATCCTCTAATTTTTATTTTTGAAATAAAGGGTTAGCAAGCCTATTGAGTTAAGGAAAAGAGAATAGTACCCCTTTACTTTTTGCTATTCATTTTTTTATAAGGGTGCGTTTGATGTGCAAAACAGTAGGTACTGGACATGACAGAACAGTACAGGACAGGACATAACAAGATAATACAGGACAGGACAAAACTGCATTGAAGAGAGATAATATTTTTTATATTCAAAAATAAAATGGGTATTTTCGTATTTTTTATAGTTGTACTGTGGACAAAAAAGTTGTACTGTGGTTCAGTAGGGGACAAAAATTCTTGTTTTTGTCCTGTCCCGTACTGCCTAATTGTCCAGTACCATAAACAGATTCTGAATCAAACAGGGTACAATAAAAATTGTCCTGTCCAATCCCCTGTTTTTTAGCAGATCAAACGCACCCTAAAGGTGTCATGTAACAAATATATATTTTTCTTTCCTCTTATTTTCTATTCTCTTTCATTTCTATCAAACATCATAAAATTCTTCTCACTTTTTACGTATTTTCATTCCTTTAACATTCTTTCCTCCTACTTTCTTTTCCTGCACTTTCTTTTATCATCCAAACAAACCATAAAAGTAGAAGATTAAAAGGATTTGAGAGACTAATTAATTGCAATTGCAATATTTTTATGATAAAAAATTCAAACAAATTTCTATTGGTCATTTTGGTCTTGCAAACAAAGCTTTCATATTCATTTCTAATAAGTCCCTACAAGCTTCCAAATGCACCACATTTCATTAATTCCTATTGCATTATTATTTGATAACTTATTACTCGTAAGCAATTTTCCATTATTTGACACAATATTAATGTTCGAGATGGAAAGGTTCCGTTCTCCAACCTATATTTGGAAATTTAAAATTAACTAAAACATTAACATTAATCCATTGAAATTGAATGACCAGCTATGTTGGAATTAATGAGCCTTGAATGTGTCACCTTTCATGAAAACTGAAAAATTAATTTTGGACCACCACAATCAAAGTGAGATATACACAGATACTTCTTTCATGGTTAATAATAGCTTACAAATCAAAATAAGCAGCTGAAAAAATTAAAGAAGGTCGTTGGGGAACGAGGATCTAACATAGACCTCTTGCATTAATTTGATATACTTCCCTCTTTTATGTACTAATAACTTATTGATTAAATTTTAGTAAAAAAAACTTATTAATTAAATTAAGGAAAATACTGACCTTTTGATATGTGTTATGTGTTATTTTGGTAAGGCTTTTAATATGTACTTTAAGGGTACGTATTAAGTAGTTAAATGTAACAATATATATAATATATGCTTTTAAAAATACATATTAAGGAGTCAAATGTGACAATATATATTTTTTTAAAAATTTGTACATTCAACTTTATAAATTTTGTTTTTTGTATTATTTAATGCAAAAATTTTAAACATTAACAATTAAATAATACAATGCTTTCACTTGGCTGATCAATATAGTGTTATCACATTATCAAAAAAATAGTGTTATCACGAAATTTACGATGCTAGCAACTAACCTGTAGGCTGATCAATATAGTAAAACAAGGTTAGATAAATTTTTCGTCTATAGAAATATTGTGAATTTTGATTTTAGTCTCTAAAAATTAATAGTATGTTTCTTTTTTCTTAAAATTTCATGTTATGTTAGTCTCATTGTCAAATAACCGTTTATCCCAAAAGTTTAAGCTATTAAGATATGTTACATCAATGATTTTATATTATTTCTAACACGTCCCCTCACGCAAAAGCCCACTTGGGCTTGAAGCGTGGATAATGCATAGGCCCACCTACCATATGCTTAAATTTCACTTTTTAATTAGAAAGTGATCGAGCAGGGATCGAACTCTAGACCACTTAGTCATAGAGGCTCTGATACCATGTCAAATAACCGTTTATCCCAAAAGTTTAAGCTATTAGGATAGGTCACATCAATGATTTTATATTATGTCTAACACTCCTAACCGATTTTTTTTTGAAATGTTCTCCACATATCTTGAATTAGGGTTGAGCATGAATGTTAGCCCGTGACCCGGCTCAAAATCGATAAAACCGACAATATATTGAAGCATCTGGTCAGGTGCGGGTTGGGTATCAAGTCAACAATTGCGAAAAATTGGACATGAACGATTGCATACAGACGAGTGTAGTCTCTAAAATTCTATATCTTGGTAATTGAAATAGACCGAACAACCATTATGATGCAAATTAATTATTTTTTCTTATCTCTCTCTCTCTCTCTCTCTCTTGTATATTACTTTGTTACAAGCTTATAACATATTGATGAAGGAGGTGTGAAAGATGTAACACCCTAACGCTTGCACATACTTATTAACGTAAATAAATAAATACATAAAGCATCAAAGTTTACACATCATCATATAAAATGTATACATCAGAGATATATCGTACTTACATAGCAGCGAAATTAAAATTAGAAACATCATACAACACATAATTAAACATGCATTTGTTTTAGATGACATAAAGACCTAATACATATTCCAAAGTTATCCATATTAGTCAAATATCATGAATAATACATAAAAGCAATGTCTATAAATATAAAGCAACATGCTCAAATACACCGATTAGGAATAATACGTCTTCCCGACTCGATATTACATATTAGAGCATTGACCCAACTACTAAGATAAATGAAAATCCGGAGAAGCGTAAATGCTAATCTGCTTACCCTGAAACTATGAATCCCCAAAGATCCAACAAGTACGCAAAACAGAGAGTTAGTAATTGAAATTCAAAACAAGAGAGTTAGTACATGGAAAACTTATTCCAAGTATTCTCGAATACCTCGAATTAGAATACAGTATTCTCAATCACCTCACATAAGAATACATCACCCCTCATACATACATTTATGAATGTATGAATGTACATATACCATACATATGGTTCAACTCTACATCATCATCAAAATGAATATCATAATTCAAAGTATTACAATCACCCCACATAGAATACATGACCCCGCATCTAAATATCATCATCATCATCATCATTTACTCACAAGTTAACATTAACATCATCATATGAATCATCAAAGTTATACTTATACAACAATTATTACCTCCAATGTTAATTAACAAGTTAGATACTCATAATTCAATCAAATACATCAATACCTAAGCATAGGATTAAAATCCAAACATTTCATAAGCATATAACTCAATTTAGGAATGAAACAACGAAAATCTAAACATATTGTCTCGCTAAGCGAACCCCAACGAGAGCTAGTGAAAACAATTCAGAAACTCCCAGTGTCAAAGCGAGATACAATGAGTCTTGCCGAGACGGAGCGAGAATCCCTCACTAAGCGGGATATCCCTCGCTAAACGAGCATTCAAGCTCATCTTGGTGAACACGAAGAACAACTCTCTCGCTAAGCGAGAGTACACGAACAGAGAGAACTATGTTTCGGGTTTCATGCCAAAACCCTCAAAAATTCGATAAGCGACCATACAAAAGTATAAAGATGATAACTTTAAGCATATAAGTATAACAAACATAGAAGTACAACTTACAACATGTATTAACATAAACTCATGCTAAATTTATGAGATTTTTATATTTTTACATAACACTCATAAAAAGACATGAATCCTTACAAACATCTACAAATTCTCATTATTAATCTCCAAAATTCGTACTTTCAGTTTATCAAAGGTTTAACAAACATCATAGCATAAAAAAGATCTCATTTTCGTTATGAAATCACCCAACCCAAAAAAAAAAGAGTGTAGATAGATTGAGATGGAGAAAAATAGATTTTCTCCTCTCTTTATTGATCACCCTAGAATTCAAAACTACTCGCATACCTTAAAAATTATGATTTCTCTAGTCATTCTCTTTCTTCTTTCCTTCTTTAACCCTTATTTGTACTTTGTATTCACTTTCTCTCGCTACCTCCTTTCTCTTCTTACAAACTTATAACTTTCTCTCTATCCCTATGTCTTGACCTATTTCTCTACAATTTTACTCATCATACCCTCACTTACTTGCTACTCATATATGACCCATAGCCCAAAACACAACAAGCCCAATCAACCTTATTCTAATTAATTAATCCTATTAATTCTCATTAATCTAAAACACAATGACCAAAATACCCTCCAACACACATAAAACAATTATTCACAAAAGTCACATATAAATAATTGGTAAAATAATTAAAGTAAATACTAATAATTCTAATACGGCGGTTACAAAAGATATTATAATATATATTCTATATCTATTTTAATTTCTACCTCTCATCTATTTGATATATTATTATCTTTAGATCTACATATTTGAAACAAAGTAATTGGATCTCACCCTCTATGTTTTTTTTCATTAAATTATTCTATCTTTTGTTGCATTACATACGAGGTAGTGAACTATTTGAAAATTAGAAACTTTTGGATAATGAAGTTTTAGATGTAAACAAAGTTTCAATCTAACTTGTAATAACCGACTCTTTCTATGTAACAGTGGGCCCCTTTCTTAGGCGATCCTGACAATGCCACTTGACGATCTTCTCCACTCACCTTTATAGTAGAGTTTTTGTCTTCCGTGTAAATCAGCTCAAGTGGTAGTGGGAATGAATTGAACATGTACTTGAACCCCAGGGTACGTGGTTCGATTCCCACAGAAGATAAAAACTCTACTAAAAGGGGTAGAGAAGATTATGATGTACAATGTCGGGGTTGACCTAAAAAAGGCTGCACTAAGGGTCCGTTTGATTCGAATTTTTTAGGTCTCACAAGCTGACTGAAAGCTAAAAGTGAAAATAAGAACTTTCAAAAAAAGAGCAAAAGTTGTTTGGTAATTGTTGTTTTTTTTAGCTTCAAAGTTATTTTTAATCTAAAATTTGTTTGGTAAAATATATTTTTTTAAAAAAAGATTTGTACAAAAAAAAAACAAATTTAAAAAAAGTTAATAACAACTAATAATATTTAAATGAAGACAAACTAAAAAATGAAAAAAATAAAATAAAAATAGCCTTCAGTAGGACTCGAAGTGTGAACATTGCAAAAAAAAGCTCCGGATTTTTTTTTTTCAAAAGTAGGTTTCAACCTGTTTTCCTAGAAGATCTTTAATCCAATTTTGGACATTGGAAAAAAATCTATTTTTTACGGTTAATAGCTTTATTAAAAATGTGTTTGACCAAACTTTTGAATAAAAAGAGAATAAAAAGCTAAAAAAATCGAGTCAAACGGAGCATAAATCTGCAAATCTGAACAAAACAAACATAATACCAAGACGGAAAATCAAAACACCGTATCAAATGTGTCACTTGCAGTTCCTTCAGTTGACCCTGGACAAACATGTTAAATGTTCGCTTTCTTTTTTTAACTAAAAACATGTTAAATGTTATTGATGTTAAATGTTAAATTTGACTGCTAAATAGTAGTATAAATTATTCATATGAAAGAGAGATGTTGCTTACCATGAATAATTTCACATTCACGAAATTTGTTTTGTTTTGGAATATATATATATATATATATATATATATATATATATATATATATATATATATATATATAAGCATTGCTATTTAGTAAGAATTATTTTAGAGAAGAAATGCAAGAATAACACATGGCATTATTTTATAGGATGATGTAATTTTAATCTCCTTTTTTAGTGGAAATCATGGAGGGTAGTCGATATAAACAAGGGTGGAGATTTATTCTTGCAATTTTTCTCCATAGATTTTCTTACTAAATAGCATTTTCCTATATATATATATATATAGGAGAGATATATCGACTCTAAGTCATTAAGTCATTATAATTACTCTAAATCCTAGCCTTTAATCTTAATATCAATTAATGGTTAAGATTGATTAATAATAATTAATATAGTGAGACTCTTTTCTTTATGCACAAGATTGCAGAAATTATTACTCTAAAACATACTTTAAATAGAATGGACTAATTATAGAAATTGTTTAATCATAAACAAATTATTATTTTTTTAACAACAAACATATATATACTATTTTTTAAACAAAAAAAAAAAAACTATATACTACATCTATGTACATATATATACTATACATAATCGTAAAAAAAAAAAACTATATGCTATACACATTATACTTTTTTTGAAGCAAAAAAATATTAAAATTATATGGACAGAAATATATTTATCCTTTTTTTGTTGTTGATAGTTATATATAATTATACTCTATGCTACAAATATTTTCTTCGTGCATGATTTTTTTTTTAAAAGCAATTATATTTTCTTAAAATATAAATATTAATTTTTCTCAAAAAAAAAAAAATTAACATCTCATTAATATATAACATAAACAAATAAATTATAAAATATTTTTTAATAATTTTCATCTAGGCCTAACATAGTCAATTTTATATTTATCTTTTTAATATATATGTTGTCTTGAAAAAAACAAGATTATGTCTATGATAAAAAATTGCTATAATTAATTCATTCTAATTCTATTTAAAGTATGTTTTTGAGCTATACTCTTTAAATTCCTATGCATAAAAGAAAAGAGTCTCACTATATTAATTATTATTAATCAATCATAACCATTAATTGATATTAAGATTAAAGGCTAGGATTTGGAGTAATTATAATGACTTACTCTTGGAGTAAATATATCCCTCCTCATATATATGTATATACATGAGCAGGGGTATCTGTGACATGAAATATTTTCTTTTCATGTCATGTATATTATATTACTATTATTTCAGAGAAAACAAATTATATTGCTATTTAATTATTATTATTGGAGCCTACTTGTCTTATGATTTATGTCTAGAGATTATCAGTTTTTCTGTAGCACACGAATCATCCCAAATATTTGCCACTACACACCAATCTACTTAATCATTTTAGTTAACAATATTGTATAAAGTTTACCTGTTTTTTAATTAATAGAATCCAATCCAATTTTAGTAAACATATTATTTTTGCTCCCCCCTCCCCTGTTTTTGGAGGCAAATTAAATAATTTATAAGATTCTGTGCTTGCTGAAATTATGGGCCAACATCTAGTTAACAATCTGAGCCAGTCTGTGATATTTTGCTGAAACCGTACTGATTTTGTTCATTTAATTTGGAGTGCTTACAACGGTTTGCATGCAGAACCATGTGATCATGTCCATATGGAATCTAATGATTCATCATCCACTAGGAAACAATTGGTTCACGTACTATTTTATTTTTGACTAAATTAAGTACATAATCATATGAACATTACTCTTTTTCATGGAAAAGAAAACACTAGTCTTACATTTTAATCATGACATGACTTACAAAGAATATTACTATATCTTTAAGAAAGCAAGTTATAAGGATGACTTGATGGCTTGAATAAATGATATAGAGAGTTGACTGTTGAGTGATAAGAAGATGAAGTTCGATATCCGTTGACAGGAAAACTAGTAAAAACTAACAATACTAAATGTATGTTTCGAAAACTAAGAAATCATGTTGCCACCTCTCGTTTGGCTAACTCTATTATTTGTTGCTTCTACAAATTCACGTTTATATATAGGGACGCGAGAAAAACATTTCAGTTGTGCATCCAAACATACTATAATTTGGACCTGTCACTTAAGCAGATTAATAAGGGTTTGATCTCAGATTCCTGCGAATGAGAAATCACCTTTGTGTATCTCCTAACAAAAATAAGTGTATATTTTGGAATATGATTTCATGTTATAACTGCATGACAAATTTATAGCTTATAGTTGTTCGATCAAAATAAATGGTTGAGATTATTTTCATGTGTGAAATTGAAAACAAACCATGTTGTGAATTCGACTTTAAAATCACACCAATAAAAGAACTTGATGTGTGGAGCAATAGAATGGTAACCAATAAACCAACGGAATAAACAAAAATAATAACATGTGATAAAGAAAATAAAGAAGAAGAACACGCAATGTTTGTTTACCCAGTTCGGTCCAACAATGACCTACTCTAGGGGAGAGAGTAGCCCCTCTGTTCAACTATAATCAAAGAGTCACTTTACAAGAAATTCCCTAACAAGGGTCATAAAAATTAATCCTAATTCTACCCAAGTCCTAAATCTCTTCCTGTGGCCAAAGACTCAATTTGACCTAGTCTATACCCGTGGTGTATTCAATAACCCTTTTGTCCAACCGTAGGATTATACCAAGAGACAACCCCTTTGTTTCTCTCTAAAACCCTAGCTTTGTGCCGGCGGCAAATCCTAATTGAATTCCCTACTGGTGCTCCCTTTCTCAATTTTTCTATGCAAATAACAACCTCAATTTGTAGAAAAATATATGCCTAAAAACTAGAAACAAATCTGTTTTAAAATAAAACAAATCTAAGTCAGTGTGTCCTCCAAGAAAAGATTTTTTTTTCCAAAAATTCAGCAAAAACAAGTCTGTCTAGCCATAGGCACGCCCCGCGCCCATGGGACTGCGCCTGGCACAGCAGACAGAGCTCTTGCTCATAGGCGTGCCCATGAGCCTGCGCCCAACGCCTAAACTAGCATATACCAGGATTTCCGACTTCTGTAACTGAGATTTCAAGGCATGTTTCAACAAACTATTTGATTTCAAATCAACTGTCAAGATCAATAATAGTGTCAAAATGTGTGAAAACAATACAATAGAGAATCGTGATCATTATATTTTCTAAAGGATATCAATTTGTTGGAATTAATTTAGCATTAATCACATGATACATGTTTAACAATAAAGATTAAGACTACGATCTTATTTTAGTGGGTAAGCCAAATAAACAAAATTAAGTAGCATGTATATAATTCTAAGATATATGATATGTTGATTCATTAAAATATTAGGGATTATTAACAAGGGATAGTAGGAATATCTGGATAGATGGATCTCAACCTCTAAATATAAAAATCCTAAAATACGAACATAGACACAAACAACGAGCACTCGTTAATATGTGGTTCTTCCTCTATTGAGACCTTCTTATGCCCTAATCACTCTTTAGATGGAGCTAGAGAAGATGCAATTTGTGATGTTCGCAATATATATAGTCTACATATAATGTAATAGCCAATTAAAATCTCCATTATCCGAAATAGGTCATTTTGATATCAATTCATATTATATCCATACCAATTAATTAAATAGTTATCTAAATAAAAATTTAACTAATCTTTTTACTTAATTTGATAATAATCAATCTCTTAATTAAAAATTAACTAATATAATTAATAAAATATCTGTCTAAATAATATTGAAATTTAATAAAATATTCTAACATTTTCCACATGTTTAATGTGGTGGATGGATCATATAGCCTTGTTCATGCATATATTATGAGTTGTTCTTGTATTAAAAGTCTACAGTGGAGTGTACCTTTTGAGTCAGGGGTGAAAAGGTGGAATTGAATTCCTCTTCGGTTAGTAAGTGGTTTAGTAAGATAAAGAGAAAGACACAATGAATAAAATAGGAGAATATTATAGACCACCTCTATAAATGATATATTATAAACTAGTACTAATTTTAACAACAATATATATTATTGTTTAGACGTATTATAAGTTAATATTCATCTTAAAATAATGACTTAGTTGACTAAAATTGATTCAAATACATAATCATATGAACATTACTCTTTTCCAAGGAAAAATAAACACTACTCTTGCATCTTAATCATCACATGATTTACAAAGATTATTATATCCTTAAGAAAATTATATAATAAGTTTTATGTTAAAATGAATTTTATTTAACCAAATAAATTCTCCAAATAATGAATTTGACCTCTTTACGGTTCAATCCGTAACTCTAGTGTATGAAAAAATTTGACTGATTACAAATTTTTTATAGAGATTAGTTATCCCTAAACGACAATGAAAATAAACCAAGGAATGTTTATGAATTGTCAGCTATATGATAAAAATTTGACTTTATTATTATTATTATAGAAAGAAAAATAAACCCTTTTGAATTGGTATTTTCTAAAGGTATCAATTTTTGACATGTTTAATGTGTTGCATGTGTTGTATAATAGCCTTATTTCTGCATATAGGTGTTTTTATTTGGTGAGACTTATTTTTTTATTATTCTTTAATATAATTTGTAGTTGTTTTTTTAATCGCAAAATATATATTAATAGAAAAAAAAAGAAGTTCGGCTTACAATATTTCTAAAGAGGAGGGAGTACAAGAAATACTAAGAACCTCAAAGAAGGAGATACAAGAATACAAGAGGAGAAGATCAACAAATAAAGTGAGAAAAAAGCAGGCCCATAACCCTCCAATGGCTCCAGCACAAAAAAAATTGCACCTCCCACATACTCATATCAAGAGCACGAGTGGCCAGAGTTTTTGGCTAGATACCACCTCCAAGAAAGAAGTTTCATCCTATCAACCAAATATTTAACATATGACATTCCCTCAACAAAGATTAAATCGTTTTGGAAAAATTCAGACTAACCAAATAACATGTCAAATTAACAACCACCAAAGGTGTGCCCTCCTAGACACTCTCAACCTATAATCCCCTTGGCAAGACAAACTCACCCCTACCCACCTAAAAATAGAGTATCATATGGTTGTAGTCCCACAAAAAATACATAAAGTATTAAGAGGATCTTTAATAACATGACTCAAAAAAAGGTTTTGATGTTGGACCATAAAGGGACAGCCGGGGGATCATCCACATTGGGTTTAAGAACAACTATACAAGTGAGTTAGACACCACACTTTAACCAAAAACCTTAAGGTGTTTGGTTTATAGGTCCTCTCACTTATAAAGTGTTCAACCTCCACTTTTCTAAACAATATGAAACTTAACTCACAACATTTAACGGGTGAGAATCCTATCTTGAAGGAGTTGCCAAGAGAAAAAAAACAGTTTGAAAGATGCTCAAAACTTCCACACTTTTGATAATATTTGCCCGGGAGCCACACAAAAAGCTACTTGGACTAGTAAAATACTCACCAACACAGAGTAACCAATTTAACTGACAATTGTAGTATTATCATGCTTCCAAACCCAAATATCTATTTCATTCGAGATTTTTAGTTGGATTCATTTAGGAGCACTTGTAGTGAGTGACTTAGTGTTGATTTATTTATTTATTTTCCATAGACCATTATACACCTTTTCTTTTTTTAATATAATGCTCTTTGTTTTTTTTTTTAAATATAATAAGTCATAAAAAGAAAAAAAAAATGACAGTGACTCATTAGAATTGATAGTATTTTATACTCTTTTATAATTAAGGCAAGATTAGACAGTTTGGATACTAATCACCTCATCACTACTTATGCATGGCACGAGAATCAGATTTAATTAATCTTAAATGAAATGCTTGAGCTTTTGTTTGTCAAAAAAAACTACAGTACGTTGTAATTTTGTGTAAAAAGAAAACTACAATATGTTGCAATTCCCAAATTATTCCTTTTACAAAGAGTCAACTTACGGATCAAAGAGCACGAATGAAGAGTATATGTTATTTAAAGAAAAATTCGTTTTGTTAGTTACCAGTTGGCAGTAGTCAATAGATAAAGTTATTTTAAAATAATTAAATATCAAAATTAAATAATATAAAATCATTGGATGATAAAAACAGATTTGGATATTGTACGGTTGATTGCATGAAGTCAGTAAATCCGGACAGGGTGATCAAAATCAAACGGCTCAAATTTTAAGATTATATTTTAATTATAAAATATAGATCTTAAAATTTGAATTGTCTGATCTTGATTATACAGTCTACAAATAGCTGACTGCACTGCAGTCGACATATTTGTGACGGCATTAAACCTCTATCCGATAAATACATATATATGCAACAAAACTACTTCAAAGCTATATCATGATTGTTCACCTTATTAAAAGAACAACAACTATATATATATATTAATTAGTCACATTATTTGGTTCTTTTATATTTTAATTATTTAGCGGCGCAGCTTGTTGCCCGTCTACCTTTTATTAATGTGTAATTATTTTTTATATATATAAAAAAATGTCCAAAGATTTATGAATGTGTGTCTAAATAAATTTTATTCGGGTTTATGTCCAACCAAATATTTCTCTTTATTTAAAGGGTCTTAACATTTGCCCTTACGACACATATTAAAAAACTTAAAAGTGGAAGTTTTATATTGGAAAAAATATTATTTTGACTTTTAAAAGGTTGAATGTACAATTTTTAAAACTATTATTTCTTTATTGAATTTCTTAATATGTTTGTTTTTTTTTGAACAAGTCAAAATGAGATATATAACCAATATATTGTCTCCTCAGCACAAGGTGTACCGAGATAGACTATGAATGTATACAAGGTTTACAAAGATACAAAGAAAGAGAATCAGAAACAAATCATACAAGACCCAAACAAAGCATAGGACTAGACCACCAGCTATGATAGTTTGAAACTAAAGTAGTACTCGTCGTCTTCAACCACCGTAATGAAAATAGCTTGAACTTGTCCAACAATTGATAAGAGTTGTTTGCTTCACCTCTGAACAATCTGTGATTTCTCTCTGTCCAAACAACCCAAACGCAAGCAAGCCAAATGAGTTGCAAAAAGGAGCGTCGTTCCTGAGATCCACCCGATGAAGATGTAAACCGAACAAAGTGGTCACGAACGCACTAGTGCCCAAAGAGAACCAAATGTAATGCATGAGATGAATAAGTGATGAGCCGACTCGACCGCGCCACAACCAGACGTGCAAAAGTGAGCTGCAGGAGATAAGATGTCTCGAGTGACCAAATTTGTTTTTATGGGCAACCTGTCATGCAATAAACATCAGCGAAGATGGAGACCTTCAAGGGAACCTAGGAATATCATATCAGTTTTTCTGCCTCATCCATAGTAACCGGAACCTGAGAAGTCAAGAGCTGATATGCTCCTCGGACAGTGTAGCCTTTATCAGGATCAGGCCGCCACTGCCACCTGTCAGAAGAATGTGTCTGCAAAGAGATGGTAAGAAGTAAAGACGAACACACCCTTATAATACATATTAGCTTTCTCCAATTTGTATTCACCGCAAACATACCCCTTCTGCTCTTAATTATGAATAAAAGTTGATTAATAAAAATTAATATATTTGGTTCAAAATTTCACCAAAATACATTAATTTTTGTTAACCAGTTTTATAATTAAAAAAGAAGGGGGTACTTATTTTCATGATAATTGGTCCATATATTAATTACTTCATCTCTAATCAAACACTTCGTTAGTTTAATCTTCCCATCTACCATATCAAAATAATACATCCAATACTTGTATAGAAGACAAGGATAGTATTCAAAGCATTGGGTCCATTTAGTTTCATATCTTACAGCTATGAAATGGGGTCATGAAATTTTTGACTTCCATACTAGCCGATAGATATTTTGATGAATTCCATGTTTGTGCTTTATGAAATAGGTTAAGGCTAGTGCTCAATTATTGAAATTTAAAAAGTCACTATTTGTTATTGAGTCCAGCTACCATTCATGAGTTTTCCTCCCAATAATTTTGTGTTAATTAGAGGTTAGGAAATAACCTTGTGAATACAAATTATATACACCACAAAAAACATCTTTAGGAACTATATTTGTATATTTGTACTAAAGTCTAAAAATAATCTTAGACTTTCTTTTTTAGCTCTAGAAAAATGTTAAAAATATTTAACAAGTTGTTCAAATTGTAAACAAAGGTGTGCAGTGTGCGATTGAAAAGGGAAGAAGGCAACAAAATGGTATGGCCAGGGAATCAAAATAATAGAAAATTATTAAAATAGAATTAAATTTCATTTTTTAAATTACTTTATATTCAACATTGATATTTAATAAATTTTTAATATGAGTAAACAATATTTTTTTTTTATATTTACACTGATTTTAACCAAGTCAACACATATGTGCCAAGTGACTCAAATATCATGTCAGCATGTCTTGCCGCCATATGGATAATGACTCACATGTCACGTCAGCATGACTTGTCACATATGCTGACATATCATGTGAGTCACTTGCCACATGTGTGTTGACAGAATTAAGGGTCAAAAGTGCTAAGGGTCAGCGGGGACAAAATTGCTAGTTTGTGAATATTTAGGGCTAAAAGTGTTATCTTGAAAGTTAATGGGACGAAATCATAAATTTATAAAAATTAAGGGTCAAAAAGCAATTTAACCTATAATTTATCGTGCATTTTATTCATTTTTGTGCACAATTTATGCCAAAATAGAGCTTTTAATTAAATTTCATTATTTGGTTGATATCAAAAAATTATATGTATCGCATATAACTTATGAGATCCACATGATTTAATGTACCAATAAGAATTTTAACAAATAAAAAAAAAGTGTGTTGAAAGTGTACGTTAGACTGTATGTATTGGTATTTATCTATAAAAAAAAGAGTGTAAGTATTGGTAGCATTTCTCTATAAAATAATTGTCAAGATGTTTTACAAAAGAATATATAATTAATAATTTGCTCTAATTTTTCTGAATGTCTTTGGATTAAGAAATCTTTTCTAATGTATCGGTTTATGATGTATATACGTATCTATTACTCTTTTTTTTATTTGTTCCAAATAAAAAATATTATTTTAATAATATATATAAAAAAATATTAAAATCCATTGTGAACATTGTAAAATCCAAGAACACAACACGAGTCACAACAACAGCTAAGTAATACTAATTTGTAATGTATCTATTTTTTGTTGTGTTTAAAATAAAATATCATAAAATCCAAATGTCAAGATTGAGTGTATTTGTGAGTATTGTAAAATCCAAGAACATGACATGGGTCATAAAAACAGCTAAGAAAATTAATAACAACAATAGTACTGTCACAAAAAAAGAGCTAATAAAACCCTACCACAACTAAGCCAGGTTAGTATGTGTTAAAAAGAAGTACATAAGGGTAAAAAGGTACTAGTACTATAGACTACTGTAACCATTACTTTTTCCTTGCATAGATATTAATTATTTGCTTCAAGAAGAGGGTCTAATTAGATTAATAATGCTCACCAACAAACAAAAAACAAACTTAATAAAGTGGAATGCTATTAACAACAATAAATTAATATATATCATGTCCTTCAAATTAATACGACTCTTGCTCTCTCTCCGGTTTAATATATAAGCAAAATTTAATTTTTTAAATTCAATAAATGAAATTCGATGGAGTATATAATATGCAATATCTTTAATCAACCAATTTCATATTTAGAAAATTAAATTATTGTCGATGAGTTCAAATTAGAGAGGTTCAATTGATGAAGTTGAATGACATTAAAAGAATACTAATCAAGAGTGATATGAACCAAACTCTAGGGTGGAGTGAGTAACTCAACTGATTTGAACTAAATATATTAAATGTGTAAAAAGTTCTTCTAAGCTTAAGTCCCAGTACTGAAAAAGAAATATACCAACATTAACTATTTAATGACTGATTTTATCCATTTCAAACAAAAAATGCATTCAAACTCTAAAAATTAATGTATAACAAATATATACTTGCATACATTCAATTTCTTCCTTGAGTTTTTTGATATACTAAAACCGCCCTTCAATTTGCTTCACAAATATCAAACAAGTTCATAGGTCATTATGTTTTGAGTATTTTTGGTACTCATTTTTGTTGTTTATAGTTTCTTACCTATTTCTCAAGTTCAAACATAAGACATGGTAATGTGTCACATTAAAAGATGATGTGTTCATCCATGTCATATGCCACATATATTGGGACCAATTTGTTTGAACTTCTTTGTTTCTAAATGTAAAAATCAAACCAATAAGCCTATAAATACAACAATGTTCGTTCATTATTCATCATCTTCTTCCACCAATTTTATAAATCGGAAAGCCCAAAAACTAAAAAATGATGATGTGCTTGTGTCATAGTGATAGTCGAATGTCATTAAAAAAAAAGAAAGTGATTGCCATTAAAAAGAAAAATGTATATATGATCAATCAAACCTCAACCATGCACTTTTGTGAAAAAAGACAATAAAATAAATAAAATCTTAAGGTATACCCTCACTATCTCCATTATTTATTTCCTTAATAAGATAATAAATATAAATAAAAGAGAATTCGCTTTTCTTTTTTCTTTTTCCATTAAAAGAAAAATACAAATGATAAAGAATGTTTTAATTAGTACAATATTTAAATTAAAAAAATTCCCCTAAATGCAATAGGCAACGAAAATATAAATATGAACTTCAACGAAAATATTAAAAATGATCACAATATGAACCAATGTTTGTTGTCATCATTCTTCACATTAAAATCTAATATAAATCAAAACATCTATCAACCATGTAATATATAATTAACCATTGTAATCTTGTTACCGTCAAGATTAGTCTTCTCATTAACTAAAATCAGAAAAAACAAAAACCATACAAGAAAAGGACAAATGAGCTACAAAAATAAAAGATGAAATAGAAAAGTCTTCTTTAACCTTTATTCTTGTCTTTAAAAAGCAAAACATAACTATATAATGTAAGCTTGATAATCAAAAGCACTTTCTACTTGTATAATATTGTATAATATGATTTCACGTCATTATCATCGTCACTCACACACCTATTTTTTTACCACTCAAATTAAATTGGGTAAATTATAAACCCCTTAGTTTTGTTCTTAATTACAACTATAATTTATTTATTTTTTGATAAATTAAAACTATAATTTGTTGTCGCATTATAATCCTTAAATATATTAAAATTTGTAAATAAATTCACAAATCTATCTTTTAATATTAGTTACTCCATATTTAAAAAACAATTAAATTTTTAGATAGATAATTTTGGTTGTTCAATATAGTCCACAAATTACTAGTAAAAAAGATACTATATATAGGAGTGCATTTTGCAACTTTAATACATTCCGAAACTAATGCCACATTAAATTATACTTTCATGAACAGTTATTTGTCCATTTATTTAATAATTAAAAACCAAAACCATAGAAATCACACTAGCTAGTTCAATGATAATAATAAAAATTGACTTAAGACTCTATTTAGCAATATCAAATTTTGAGTTTATGTCTTATAGTTTGTAAGCTTATGTGACAAAAAGTCTTGGTAGGTAACAATTTTGCATTATGATTTTATACCTTATTTTATTCGCTTATAGTTTATTTTTCATACGCTATTTAAAAAAAAAAAATCCCCAATTGATAATCAACCTTGGATCTCTAAAAGTTTGCCCAATTTTTTAATAGTTTTGGATGTCTTCGAATGATTATATCTTCTCTAATGAGATTTAGTGTTTTGATCTGTGGAAAGAAAAATAGATCTTAGGATATCCTTAGATCCTATTACACTTTATATGAAGAGTATTCTTTTTTTTTTGAGAAAACTTATGTTTAATTTGATATGGTTACGATTGGCATTTCTCTCCCTAAGCTTTTTATGGTTTTTTTGGGTCGTTTTCTTTTATTTATATTTATCCGTTGGTATTTTTCCTTAAAACAATTGTGTACTTTTCCTCTTTGTATTTTTGTTTACTTATTCTTTTTGTTTTCCGGCAGTTATTTTCATTGTATTTTTATTTCTTGCGTACTCTTTTTAAATCGATGATTTCTATTAGTTTTTTATTTTTTTGTAATGGACTTAAAAATCCCTTGTACTTCGATTTTGCCATTCAAAAAAACCTAACAACTTGAGAAGCAACAAAATTATTTGCATCAATTTTCGATTATCACACACACCTAGATAGGTCAAGAATTTTCAAACAGCTCACAATCAACAATATTCCAAAGCAGCAATGCTACCGTCACATCATTAGTGGTTGGATCGCGATCAAATAACTTAAATTTCATACCCTATTTCAAAAAAAATTTAAAAATAAAAATATAATCCACCTTAAAATTTTGGATATTTTGATCTCAATCAAACAATGGCTAATGTACTTACTATGTAAATTCATAAAATTGCGGAGTAGAGATGTAAAAGCAATCCACATTACAAAATTCTAAAAGTTAAATGTAAATTTCATTATAGAACTTAAATGTCAAATCAAAATTGATAAATGTCAACCACATAAATGTAGTAAAAAATTACACATACATATATAAACATATATATATTAGTCCCCTTGAAAGAAAAATTGCCAAAGGACCCCATTTAAAGGTTAAATAACAAAAGTACTATATGCAATAATTCAAATAAAATAAAAATAAAAAAGAAAAAGAAATCACACACTAGAAAGAAAAAAAAAAGGTAGGTAACATTCTGAACAGTAGTTCAAGACCACAATGAAAGTAGCGTGTTTTCTGGGTCATGCATTGATATCATGTTCAAGTAACTATTCTCTTCATTATCATCATAAATGCTTTGATACCACAAATGAGAATAATCAACCGGGTCAAAAAACACAAACTCACTATCTGGGTCGGGTCCAAGTGTTGGCAACTCAACAATCTCCCCGAGATCTTCGGGCGTCGAGGAGAAAAAAGAAGATGAAGATGAAGATGAAGACGATGATGAAGATGATGATAAAGATGAAGAAGATGGTGCTGGTGATTGCGGTGGAGCAACCATTGAAGCGGCTTTCGCGGCTGCGGCTTGAACATCTCTTGGTGAGCTGGATACTGGTCGAGGAAGTGAAGCAGATAGTTCGGGGAAGTTAAGGATTGCTGATGTACCTTTTATTGTTAGTGCAGCTGCATCGTGTGCACGCGCTGCCATTTCGGCTGTTGCAAATGTACCGAGCCAGATTCGGTTTTTTTTCCGAGGCTCTCGGATTTCGGATACCCATTTTCCCCAACTTCGCATTCTAACTCCTCTATAAACTGGATGTTTAGTGTTATTGTTGTTGTTGTTGTTATTGTTGTTTTCTCTTTCTCTTTTTTTTCCCTTTTTTTCTTCTTCACTTGAACATGTTAATGATTGTGGTGGTGGTGATGATGGTGAAGGTGAAGATGAAAAGGATGAAGTATTAGCATCAACCATTGTGTTTTTTTTTGTTGTATTGTTTATTTTAAGCAACAAAAGTATTATGTTTTTTTGGTTTGATTTTGTGGTTGGTGTTTCAATGTTTAGAAGGGGGGATGGGGGGGTGTAGTTAGTAATGATAGTTAGATAAAGTGTGTGTTTAGCGTTTTATGAGGGAGGGAAAATTATGTAGTTATTAGGATTTAGGAGAGAGTAGTAAGTGTGGTGTGAGATGAGATGAGATGAGTGGAAAAGGGAAGAAGGGGAAGGAGGTTTTAAGTAGAGGGAGAGAAGAGAAGGGGGTATGGAAAATGGAAGGAAAAGAAAAACGTGGGGTTGAATATGAATGTTAAGGACCCCTCAAGAAAGACCCACACGAATGGCTCTCATTTCTAAACCACATCATGGAGTTGAGGCTAGGTGGTTGTTTAGTGTGGAGTGAGATATATCATATCAATATCATATATTAGGTTGGTGCTATATAATTTTTTTTTTATATATAATTGAAGTTTTTTTTTTAAATACCGATCAATATATAATAGATCACTTGTTGAGGTGATCCATATATATATATATATATATTACTTTGGCTAAAATGAAAGAGTGAGACAAGTGGTGCACGATTCACCATTTGTCAATAACTCTATAATGGATAGGAATTTTACAAAATCTACCGTTAGATTGAAAGTTTATATCGTATAGATCCTTTATACAAATTTTTAAAGAAACTGAAAATCGTATGATTTCTTATTGAGACACGTCAAGATTAACGGTTTATGAATTTTTATTGAATACCGTTAATTTTGGTGGGTCTCAATAACACATGAAATGATGTTTAATTTTTCTTAAAATTTATTTGGATGATCTATATGATATAAACTTTCAATCCAACGATGAATTTTATAAAATTCGTATTTGTTATAGTGTATTTGACAAGTGGAGCACTGAGTTCTAAAATGGAAGACTTGATGAAGTCTTCCATGGTGCACAAGTTGTAAAAAACATCATAACGAATACGAATTTTACAAAATTCACTGTTGGATTGAAAGTATATATCATATAGATCATCCATAATTTTTTTAAAGAAATTAAAAGTCATTTGATATGTAATTGAGACCGGTCAAAATTAACGGTTTATGAACTTTTATTGAATAATGTTAATCTTGATGGGTCTCAATGACATATCAAATTATTTTCAATTTCTTTAAAAAAATTTCATATGATCTATATGATATAAATTTTTAATCATATGGAACAGTGGATTTTATAAAATTCGCATTCGTTATGATGTTTTTTTACTACTTGTGCACCATGGAAGACTTCATCAAGTCTTCCAGGGTAGCCAAATCCTATATATAGGTAAGGATCAAATGACACCAATGTGTCAAATTTAAAAATATGACACCTCCGATAATTCTTTATCGGATAATCATTTTACAAAATTGACCATTGGATTGAAAGATACTATAACATAGATCATGTATATAAAATCTGACATTAGGTGGAAATAATTTGATATGTTAATGAGAAATATCAAAATTAACTTATTTTTTAAATGTTTGTAAGACGTTAATTTTGATGTATCTAATTGACGGATTAAATTATGGGCATATATGACATATATATATATATATATAATAGTATAAAGTTCATGCATGCACCAGTGGTATTATAAAGCATGTGCAATTGCTTCTAATAATTTGATAAACTTTGTTAGAAGCTTCCTATCAATAAAAAAATGTTTTTTCTAAAAAAATTGGGAAGCAAATTTATTTTTTATTAATTCAAGTAGGACTAGTGATTATTTTATCACTTTTCAAAATTGGAAAAACATATAAGTGTTGGTAAGATCTTTATAGTGTTTTTTTCTATTAATTGTTTATTCTTTGTGAGTATGAGATGAATACATGGAGGTGACGAAGGAGGAAGGAAGATGGTGACGATTTTTTTTGGTACAGTTTGATATACTTTTAAATTTATCGGAGTTTTGGAATTAAAATAATACATGCTCTTTTTTTTCTTTTTTATTGCGATAATTGAATATTTATTGCTGCGATCTAATGCTAAAAGCTAGAAAAAAGGCTAACAGCAAACAAGACTTATATGTTAGTAAGTAACAAAATATGAGGTTTAAGTGGTTAATAAGCTGTTTATAGAATGAATTGTTTGAAAAAAATTCGAATTTGATATCTAGAGAGAATAATGTTGACCAAACTTTATTATTTCTTAAAAATTAGAGGGTTAATAAAAAATAATAAAAAAAAAATTAATAGATTAGGAGACTCCCGCAAAGACACACCCTGGAAGCAAAGACACCAAACCAAGAAAACTCCCGACATATTTACCCAACCTTTTTAATAAATGTTTGTATATATTGAAGAAAATATAAAAAAAAAAAAAGATAAGTTATGGAAATTGAGTACGAATATTAATAATACTATTTGTGTGTTCTGTGGAAATTCAGTTGAGTTAGTGGATCACCTCTTCCTAACTTGCAATGTTTTCTCTATGGTGTGGTATTCCATTTTTAGGTGGTTAGGGATCTAGAGTGCTTTGCCTGGTGGAATAATAGGTTTGTTTTAGTTTTTACTAGGGATGAGTATTGGTATGAGGGATTACTTAGGGTGGTTACTAATTTGGCATCATGTTATTTGGTCAATTTGGAATTCTTAGAATGACTCAATCTTTGCTGGGGGATCTTCATCTGTTGAATATCTGGTTGATAAGTGTCTAAAAGTAGTTAAAAGTGTATATCAAATGTAGACACTTATTAGCTTATTTTGTAAAGAAATTATATCAAACAATCCCCTTTGTGTAAATATTTGTGCCATGAGCAAAAATAAGTAAATTATGTCAAATATTACATTTTGCCCAACCTTTTTGACAGGTTTAAACTCTTGGAATAATTATTGAGCTAATAGAAGAATTCTGAGTTTTGACCATTCGCTGCAGTGAACCAATCAGCGAACCATTCCAGAAGCTTTTGGGTAATCAGCGAGTACCAGCGAACGGTCGCTATCCAGGTCGCTACAGCGAGCACTCAGCGAGCTCTTCCAGAAAAGAATTGGTCATCTGGCGAGCACTAGCGAAGCCATCGCCAGTAAGGTCGCTGCAGCGAGTGGTAGCGAGAGTCTGTTTGAAGAGGCAGTCTAGGACACGTGTTAGAAAATTCAATGCTGAAGAAAGCTTGTTCGCTCCTCGCTTAGCGAACGTCATTTTTGCAGAACACTATAAAATGAAATCAGATGCAAAAAATTTGGAATTATTCTATTTTTTTACCAACGAGGTTCAGAGAAAAACAGAGAGAGCTATTTTCCAAGGAGATTGAAGGTGGATTCATACTACTTGAGATATCAAGTGTTGTTGTTCATTCTTTCTCCTTCTCTTCATCTTTGTAAGCTTGCCACCATGACCATGGTTGGCTAAACTTCTTTATTGTTGGGATTAAATGTAACTACTCATGACTATGTATTGATCTTGATCTTGTGATATATATGTTTTTAGACTATTCATTAATATTTGTGTTATCCTTATTTATCATGTTTTACTTCAAGATTTGAATGGGATAGACATATGTTATTTGAATCTCAAGAGCTAGGATAATCACATGTTAAAACTCTAAACTCCAGACATAGATTTAGATTTTAATATTCACTCATGATATTGGAGCTTAATGCTATTGTATAGATTGATAAACCGAGAGATCAGAGGTTAATCAATACAATAGATTTCGCGATGTATTTCGGACACGGAAACATTCGACGAGCAATATGTGAAAGTATTAATCAATAGCTAAAACATATATACACGTGGTTAAATTGGTACATAGGAATGATTTAGTGAAGTTTAATCCGATAATTCTTTTTCTCTGAAATCAAACTTTTATTTAATCGCAATTTATAACTTATGTAATTGAAAGTCATTTAAACTCAAACTTAGAACCAATGGTGATTGTGAAACAACGATTGATGTCAAGCTAGTCCCTGTGGATACGATAATCACTTACTTACTTTGATACTATATCACTGGTCGATAAGGTGAAACTTTTTTCTTGGAAATGATATCTAGTCAAAAACCCTGCCAACCCGTGCTCTCTTTATGAGTGGGAGGTCCAACCTACTTTGTGTTTGAACCGTTAGAGTCTTGTGTGGTGGTGTTTCTTGGGTTTGGTGATCTTCGAGGGGTGTGGCTTTCTTTCTGGTTTCTCATCTTATTTTCTTCTATTTCTCTCTTCTTGCCTGTTGATTGTTTTGGGTATTGGCGGTTCTCAGTCTAGTCAGAGACGCCTTAGGAGTTTTCTATAACTTCATTGTATTTCTTTTCTTTATTTTGGGGGCGCAATACTTTTTGTACTCCCTTTGATAGTTTCTTTTGGTGTATCCGTATTTTATTTCTTTCTTTATATATATATATATATATATTTGCCTTTCAAAAAAAAAGTTATGGAAGTTGAGAAAAAACTGAACTTAATCTCTAAGCATAGTGGATTGTGGAGGATACTTTTATACTATTTAAAATTGAGAGTTGAACTTAATTCAATCCTACAAAACCGGTTTGTAAGGGATAATTGCATCTACTTTATAAATACATATTCATATCATCTTGCAATTGATGTGAGACTTCTTAATAGTCTCGTGTTGGATATGTTTATAAGTATGACTAATCCTTACATTATAAATCGATTTTGTAGTGGGTGTGATAAGAGTTTGTTGGTGTTCGTTGAATATGTATGGGTTCAAAAGTTCCACATTGTTTATATTTGTGAAAATTGTTAGTTTATGTAAGATTCTGTTTATTTTTAAATTCAATATGTTTCAAAACAAGGTTTATATTCGACAAGATTAGGTTTGTTTTTAAATTGGATAGGAGATGCTTCAAGACAAAGTGAGATTCTGTTTTATAATTTTAAACAAATTGTTTCAGATTACACCCTATATTTTTCTATGTATATATAGGCTATAATTCTTCGTTAGAAGATTCACTGGTCGGAAGCACTTTAAGTTTATATCTAGTTTTTCTCTTATACTCTTGTTTCAGAGTGTTGTGAGATAAAGTTAAGTATTTTCTTTGGGGAGTGTGAGTGTACGGGGGGCTAAGAGATGGTCGATGGTAGTATATGAGTTGTACAACTATTTTCAGATAAGAATTATGCTAGCAACACACCATTTAACACACTTTTTTTAACACACTTTTTTTAATTGATTGAATTTCAAATGGGTCCCACCAAATTTATGTGGGGCCTACATGATTTAGTGAGATCCATTTGAATTTCAATCAATTAGATAGAGTGTGTTGAGAAGAGTGTGTTAGAAGGTGTGTTGTTAGCACTTCTCTTCAGATAATATTATTCTCTGGTTGTCATTGGACACCAATTGTGTTTTTTTTTTTCGGTTTGAAGTTTCCACCTTATATTCTTATGTTCTTATTGTGTTCGTTTATTTTCTCTATGCCTAATTTTCTCCACAGAATCTCACATTGTATGACAAATGGTCTGAATGTTATGTAAGAGAAACATATTTTGTAAAGTTGAGTTAGATTCAACATAAAATTTAAAATGATATACTCCATCCGGTCACATTTATAAGCAAAAAAACTTCAAATTTTAGTCACTATTATAAGCAAAAGTTAATTACTTTTAAACTAATTAATATTGTTATTCATAATATACCCTTAATTTTCAAAAGGTGCATGTGATTTCCAAGAAAAAAAATACTTATTTATGTAAACTTATTTATATTTTATATTAAATCAAGAAAATTTACTACACTTAACTAACTTCCTTAAACACCGTACAAGTAGTTTTTTTTACTTATAAATGTGACCGAAGGGAGTATGAGTCTTCTCCAATATCTCTTGGACCACAACATATCATGTTTCCGATATCGTACTACCCACTATTTATATCCACGCACACATGAAATCCAGTTGTACTTGGCATGAGAGAGTTTTAAAAATATCACATTAAATCAAATACGAAGATATATTTATAAATGGGGTGTAATTTTCACGAGTTCATTATTTTGTAGAATTAAATTAGGTTTAATTAGTCGGCATGAACTTAGTTCTATAGGTAAAAGTATCATATTTTATATGTAGGTTTTGGGATTCGAATCCCAAAAGCTTCACTTATTTATTTTTGAGAGTGAAATTTCTAACTATTAAACTATTTTTTTTTTGAAAAAAAATAGCCTTAACTAAAATTATTCTATAATGTTGATGCCTTAAACTGTTTTTATTAGAAAAGAAATATTTATACTAATTTAGATACAAAAACGGTTGGTTGGAGGTGGCGAAAGAGGAAGGAAGGTGATGAAAATTTTCCCTAAATGGTTTCACAAACAAACAGGCTGGCAGATGCAAAGACGGCTCTGGAGATTTTGCATGGTGGCAGGCAGCATCTCAGTACTATTATTAAAAGTATAAGTAATAATTGTTTTTTATGCGGTGGAAGAAAACATAAAAGAAATTAAGTACCAAAAAAAAAAAAAACATAAAAGAAATTAAACTTGCAAACCAGCGACATCTACAAAATCAGCCATTCAAGATAGGGAAATAGATTCTCTGTTGTAACTACGTTAACGCAGTTAAGCATCAGGCGTCCGATCTCAATCAGTGGTAAAAAATCGTTTAGTGATTATGTAATATAAACCGTCTGCTATAAAATCAATGGCCGAGATTAAATATAGCGTGTTACTGCGTGTTATTTCACTGCAGCAAAACCAGGTCCCATCAAGAGACCAAGTTTTCAGATATTTTGTTGGAAGAAGCTTCGGTCTTTGCAAGTCAATCGATATACTCACTCTGTTCCACAATGAATGACCATATTAACTATTTTACACATGACAATAAATAATTTTGATCAATAATATCTTTAATTTTATCATAATAAAAATTATAAAAAGTTAAAACAAATTATGAACTTCTAACTCTTAATGTTAGGTCTCAAACTAAATACTTCAAAATCGAAGAGTAAATTTTCAACCAAGTGACATCGAGATTTTCTAACTCCAGTGAGACTTTTTTTTTACTCAAGTGAGACGTGAGAACTCATAAATAATGCATAAACCTAGCTATGTCTAGCATAAGCGATCCTTTTCTCTATGTTCTACAAGGAATATATATATCATTATTATCAATTTATTATCATAATTAATTGTCCACTTACCTCAATATAACTACCTTACTCCTATTTACTGTTCAGTGATTATTCAGTCAGAAGCTCAGGGATCGGTTTGAACATTAATTATTCACTAACCTTTTTTCCCTTTTTTTCACCTATATATATAACCTCTGTGTTTGTACATGATTTAGACAGTGGTAATACTATTCTTGTCCCATCCTAACTTTTTCTATCTATTTTTTTGGGTACCCATTAAAGATTCCAACACTTTCAATATGACCAATTTACCCTCCTGATCAGCATTTGATCAGCATTATGCAGATGGAGAAAGCTAACGTATGCTCTAAGGGTACATGTTAAATACTAAATATAAAAAATTTATCTTATAAGTCACACGTTCAACTCTTTAAAGGCAAAAATGTTGTTTTTCTCGATGTTAAATAATTTCTACTTTAATATATATGTTAGGACACATGTTAATAAGACGCTATGCGATAACTATTTATGTGGGATAAATTTGCTTGAAATTACATTATTTTTCACTACGTGTCAACTTATTGTTAGATCATAAGTGAGACTTACACAATCACATGAACTTGACATAAACTACATTTTGTAGCTTTAAAAATTTATTGTGACTCAGTGATTTTTCAATCATTCTGCTCATCCCACACTGTGTTCTTTTTGAAGTCCATAATTGAATCCTCTCGATGAATGCCACATTCTGTATTGGATTAGTTTATACAGTGCAAGCTCAGATTTTAAATTAACCCCACTAATAAACTGTAACATTAGTATATTAAAATCCTAAAAAAATTAAAATTAAAATCTACATGATACATTCATTATGTGTTAAAGTGAGTTGTGATGAATAAATTGAGCTATTTCAAATTTTTAAAAATAACCATTTATTATCTTTTTCAACTTTTATGGTGAATTTTACAATAAATTGGTCGACTTTTGCAAATGTACAATGAATTTGACAAAATCACTATAATTGAACATCTGTTTAGGCCTAAAGCAATATTTTAGTTGGGGAGATTTTACATTTGTTAAAATTAAAACTTATAAATAAGGCCTTTTATGCATATTTAATCATTTTGTATTTGTTGGTTTAGTGGAAATGGTTTGATATTAAATCATTGTACCCATTCGAGTCTTTTCGATGATCAATTTTTGCTTTTCAATTTAGTGTTTTTCGGTCCAAGCTAAAAATTGTAACATTTTTGCGAGATTTCAACTTGTGATCACAACGTTATTGTGTAGGGCACATGACTTATGAATTAGTACTATCTAGAATTTTTTTTTTTTGCACAATATAAATGTGTTTATTTGGAAGGAAGCCCCTTTTTTCATATAATTTTTTTGGGGCCTAACACAAGGTGTTGGTCTGCAACCGCGAGCTTGGACCGGTTCGTCCCTCGGGTTTGTTATCTTTGTTTTACGAAAACAAAAGTTTAGAGTTTCACTAAAATGAAAATGTCATCGTAAATTTGTTAGAAGATTAAATATGCAGATGTTATAATTTCAATTAGTTAAATAAAAGTCAGTAAATTAATGTCATTTAATTTGTAAACGCTGAAGTTAACTATTGGATTTTTTAATTTTATAACGAAGGTTTTTAATCTTCTAAATATATATATGTTCCACAGTCTTTATCTTGCATCTGAAGCATTTCAAAATTAGGAAGCCAATTAATTAAAATTGTAACTTTAGTTTCCCTCATATGGATCAAACATTTGAATTATAAAAACTAAAAAGTTTCCCTCACATGCAATGTTCCATAAATTGATGAAAGAGATGACTTTCGATCCACACTTCTTTTGTTATCTTACACTTTAATTATTCTTTAAAGAAAATGAAGTTATTACACTTCTCATATTGACTTCTTGGTAATGCCACACACAACAATGTTCATTTCTTATAGGCAAAAAGTATATATAAAAAAGCTTACGCTCTGTTTGGTAAAAATAGCGGTTAGCTTAGCTTATAAGGTAAAATCTATAAGCTACTTGAAATAGCGTTTGAAAGTAAGCTATAAACTAGTAAAATAAGCTATAAACTCATAACAAAATGACCGTTACCAAACAAAGCTTTTAGCTTATAAGCTAAAAGCTACAAGCTATAAGCTCGTTTTGAAACTCTACCAAACAGAGCCTTAATCGCACTTTTAGTCTTATTATTTTATCATAGTCTCTTGATTAATTTGAAGTTAGGTATTTTTGATCTTCAATTATTATAGTTGTTTTAATTTTAGGTTTCAACATATAAAAAGCAAAATAGAAAAAAGGGTAAGATATTGCAAAGTTAAGTTCTCAATATATTTTTGATCCATATGGAGGTTTCAACATATAAAAGAATTAGTTGAGCCTTTATACAGAAATGGAGGAGGAAGTTTTTGAGAACCTATCTGAACTCCGAGTTGTCACTTTTTAGAGGTTTAACTTTTTCAATGATTTTATTGCATGCCATTTATCTCAGGTGTATCTTAGAAGTTTTTTTTGCAACATTTTGAGAAGTGCATGAGTTGCTTTAGTTGGTGTATTAAATATGTTTTTGGTTTCGCTATTGCCCATTTTGTAGCTTCTTCCTATCTATCATTTTGATTAGACCGGATTAGTAAATTCTTAATTATTGAAAAAATATACAATTAAGCATATATTTAAAATTTAGTAAAACAAAAAGCCTATATTTAAAATAATAGGTACTTCAAGGAAAATACAATGAAGAGATAACGAAGAAAGAGAGAAAATCAGACAACAAATTTGAAATTGGAAAAGAAAAATATAAGGAGAAATGTTGGAAAAACAATTAATCAGGAAATAAAAACTCCATACAATAAAAATAAACAAACTCTTTAAACAATTATAAGTTAAACTAAACAAAATCAACTCACAATAATATTTTACTATTAAATTTACAATAATTTATTATTAAATCTGCAATTTTTACAAGGCTAAATTGCAACCTATCAAACTCTTACGCAATTGCAATTCTTACAATGATCGAAATTGCAAACCTCTCCACTACAATTTTTGCAAGGACAAATTGCAAATCCTCTTTTCAAGACTCATAAATACCCAAATCTCAATACACCCGAGAGATTAGTTGTTATGGCGAACAAAATTCAATATCCTTCTACCTCTTTCTTTCTTCCAACTACTCGATGTTGTACTTCTTAGAAGAATACCCACATTGACCCAACAAGAAGGAAGGTTCAAATTAATTTCTCCAGAAAACCGACTTAATATGTATTTCTTATTATTTTCTTTCCACTAATCTAATGGAAATTAAAGAGAGTTTCCTTTGAACAATAGTGACATCGAATACATTGCAATGATTTAACAATATAGATGATAGATTATAAATAAAAAAAAAAAACAATATAGATGATAAAATAGAAAAAGAACAATGTATTTGAATTTTAATAGAAAAATGCTAAGTACTACCACCCATAACATTAGTTAAGAAACTAAAGAACAAAACTATATTAGAATGTGTGTAGTAAATATTTTTAAGATATAAAATGATATTTTCAATGCAAGAAATTCCTTGTTTTTATTTTCTTAACTGGTGTTCAGAGAAGACACTAATTAGTATTAGTATGACTCATTCTAATGCATACATATCATAAATTAATAAATAAGGACCTAATACAAATATACTAATGATATTTTTTAGGGTTAAATGGTGTTTATCCCCTGCAAAGTAGGCGAGTTCTGGATTACCCCCTGGAAAAATTTTCGTTTAGATTCCCCCTACAAAATATAATTTTCTGGATTCCCCCCTCAAATGACACAGTGGCAGACGGAATCTCCACGTGGCAGACGGAATCTCCACGTGGCGCTGCCACGTAGGAAATTTTTAATTAAAAAAAAAAATGCCACATCATTTTTTATTTATTTATTTATTTTTTAACTCAATTTTTTTTTTTTTTTTTTAACTCAAATTTTTTTTTTTACTCAAATTTTTTTTTTTATCCCCTTCAAAAAAAATTAGCGCATTTTAAAATATTAAAATTTGAGTTAAAATTTTGTAAGATTATACTATAGATAAAAAATAAATGTTGAATACTATATATAATATATAAGTGACTCATAAAATAATGACTTCAAATTGCACCAACACTAATTGCATATGAGTATTTGTTAACATTGTAAATTCACTTTTAGATGATATTTTATGCACCCACATTCTTTAAAACAAATAAATTTTCACGCACCATTGTCAACCAACATTTTCTTCTTCTTTAAATGGCTGATTTTCTTTTTTTTGTTTACACTTTAATTTTTTATGCTATTATATATAGTATTCAACATTTATTTTTTATCTATAGTATAATCTTACAAAACTTTAACTCAAATTTTAATATTTTAAAATGCGCTAATTTTTTTTAAAAGGGGATAAAAAAAAAAAATTGAGTTAAAAAAAAAAAATTGAGTTAAAATAAAAAATTTGAGTAAAAAAAAAAAAAATTTGAGTAAAAAAAAAAAAAAATTGAGTAAAAAAAATAGTAAATAAATAAAAAATGACGTGGCATTTTTTTTTTAATTAAAAATTTCCTACGTGGCAGCGCCACGTGGAGATTCTGTCTGCCACGTGGAGATTCCGTCTGCCACTGTGTCATTTGAGGGGGGAATCCAGAAAATTATATTTTGTAGGGGGGGAATCTAAACGAAAAATTTTCCAGGGGGTAATCCAGAACTCGCCTACTTTGCAGGGGGGTAAATACCATTTAACCCTATTTTTTAATATTCTAACACTCAATAATATTTGTAAAATATATTTTCTCTCACATATGTTGTCAACTATTAGAATCAATCGTTAATTGATTTATTGGTAACTGACGTTGAATTTGCATTGGTAGGGATGATCACAGTTTGATCCTCCACAATTGCGATCGGAAGGGGTTGAAACCACTTGATATCAGAACTGACCTCCGAACCAGATTAGACGGTACAGTGAGCTGGATACTGGTAGTAAAAACAAGAAAGAACAGAATCTAGAACTTCTAGTTTTTTTCCTTTAAAATAAAAACTTCTAGTTTTTCAAAAACATTGTTTTTTTTTTAAAGAAAATTAAATGAAATATATAGAAAGATAAAAGGGGTACTCCAATCAATTATACAATAAAGAAAAAAAGAAGAAGAAAGAAATGCTAACAGAAAGAGAACAAAACAAGGTGTGGTAAAAAACATTAAGAACTAGAAAACAATATAAATCCAATTAGCTCAGAATCTATCCAATCATCCAAAATTATATAAGCAAGTAGAGGTAGAGGGGCCGGAGTTCCATTATCCATTCTTTCTTCTTTTTTTTGAATTAAGGAAACTTTGATTAATTTAAAAACCAAAACCATCAGCAAAACAAAGATTGGTGAGACTGAGTTTCTCGCACTTGGCATGAAAATTGAAATTATGATTCTTTTGCAGCTTTTGAAAATATCTGTTCAAATACTTCATCTTGATGACAAATAAGAGGTGAGAGATAGGATCCCCTTGGCGAAGACCACAATTAGCTTTCATGACGGTGGTATGGTTACCATTAATATTAAATCGATAAGACATAGAAGTTACAGCTATTATAATCCATTTAGTAAATTGTTTTGGGAACCCAACTTCATTAAGAACACATTCCATAGCATTCCAATCGATGCTATCATAAGCTTTTTGAATGTCAAGTTGCATCATACACCGAGGGGTACCCCCGTTTCTATTGTAACCTTTAATGATCAATTCATAAGTCAACAAGATATGATTATGAATAATCTAACCTGGGACAAAGGCAGCTTGGTTCTGACGTAAAGACTTATAAGAAAATAACTTCCGTGAATGTTTTTTTTTCCTTGACAAATATAATTATATATATATATAAGTAAAAAAATTATATACCAAAATAGTCTACAAAAGGGAGAACAAGATGTACTTATCCTCAAAGTAAGGAAAAAACAACGAATTCCTAGATAAAAAAACTACTAAGACAACCCTGACTAGATTGAGAGCTATCAAACTCCAAAACACTCGACGCTCAAACATTAAAAATCACCGTAATTCTGTAAAAGCCACGGCACGACCAAACACATGATTAATACAATTCACCAACTGATCAACATTAAATAACCACATTATTGTGTCAAAAAAAAAAGTAACCACATTATTTTTAACTAGAGAAAATAACATTTTTACGACTTCTAAATTATTCACACCACAATATGTCATACTTGGAGAAAGTGACATGTCGACTCCTATGCTAGTTTATATGCAACACACAATTTTTTATTGGATGGAATACTTTTCTATTTGAAGGTCATAACTAATAAATAATTCTCGCATAGATGATACACTACTAGTATTAAGCTATGATATAAAAGAATGAATATCGAATGTGGACTACTTCATTCTTGAATTCCTGATATATATATATATATATATATATTACAAAGGACAAAACTTACATGCATTTCCATACATGCATTTTTTACTTTTCCTCTCACAATGAGGTAGTTTTTTTTATTAAAAATATTTTTCTTTTATTTTTTCAAAATGAAAAAACACAAATAATCACCTCTTTGTGAATGGAATAGTAAGAAATGCATGTATGAAAATGCATGTAAATTTTATCCTTTTGCAAATGACGGGTATGTGTCTGTCGAGATTATGTTCGTTTTCATTGCGAAATTGCTCTTATGTCATTTTTGTGTAGCATTAAATTCTTGACTCGTTCTATTGTACTCCCTCCGGTCTCATATATAAGAAACAAAAAAAAAGGCACACCCTTTAAGAAAGTGGAGTAAATGATTAGGAAAAACATGTCATTTCCACTTTTACCCTTACTTTTTGTTTAAATTAAATTATTATTTATTATGACGAAAAGTAAAACAAAGGGTAAAATTGGAATATTCAAAATAAATGTAATGATTGTAGTAACTTTTTCTTATATTTAAGACTTTGTAATTTTTTTTTTGTTTTTTATATATGAGACCAGAGGGAGTAATTTGTAGTATAGCTACTAGCTAACACTACTTTGTATAGGTAGCCTTGGGGCTACTTTTGAGAAACACTATGAAATTTGTAGGCAAAAAAAAAAATTTGGACACTTATAATTTTCGGACTTTATTACTTTGCGGTCAATGACTGCGTGCAGTCGCAGATTCCTGATTAGATGATCCACAATAAAAATATATTCCCTTTGTCACATATTATAAGCAAAAAAAACTAACTTTTATTATTTTCAAGGTTTACTTTTACTTATTCTCATAAAATTACATTTAATTTTCTCTCTCTCTTCTTTTCCCCATAAACAATAACCAATAAGAATTTTTTTACATCTTCCCATGAAACTTATTTCAATGAAAACAAAAAATCATACTTCAAAATTCAAATTCTCATATTTTACTTTTCTTAATAAAACTAAAGTTTTAGTCTTAAAATTTTGAACGGCTCAATCACACAAAATCGGATATTAAAAAATACGTGATTACACGATTGCATGTAGTCATTAGCTGCACATGATACATATCCCTAATTTTCTAACGCTCCTTCAACATTTATACATTTCTACTATATTTGCTTCTATTATTATTTTATCCACATTTTTCTGATCATAAGTGCACCAAGCTACACCTCCACTATAAGACAACTACATATATATGTTGTAGATTCAGAAAGTAGCCTAATTCTATCACTGCCAGCTTAGTACAGATAACTAAATTGCACATCTCCAAAATTTACACAATTAAAAGCTTCTTCTAGCAGAAAATTCTACATCTAAAAGGAACAAAAATCCACATTCAAATCTAAATTGTAGTAGATTTTTGGGAAGACACATAAGCTAGTTTATAACTTATAGCTTATAAAATTATTTGACTAAAAAAACTTATTTGGTAACATTTTTTTAAAAAGAGTCTATAACTTATTAGACTAACTTATAGCATATTTTTCAAATGTTATTTTAAGTAGCTAATTAATTTATAACTTACTATTTTTTCCCAATTTACTCCTGGCAATTTAATTGAAAAAAATCGTAAAATAAAATCTTCATTAAAAAAAATTAAGGAAAATGCTCAAGAGTATCTCATGGCACTAGTTAAGTATAATAACATGAAAGTTTTATCTTAAAAGCTTGTGTATTTAATATCTTAAAATTTGTCTTTCTAGCATTAATTTTATCTTTAATTTCTTATTTTAGTATAATTAACAAGTGTCCCAGCATGACCTAAAAAATAAATAGGATCTTGCTAACGATTGCCCCGGGGCACTTTTTAAGCATTCCGTTTAAAGAAATTTTTTATTTAAAAAGTTAAACATCACAATTTTCAATACGCTGACTTTACATATTCCATAAAAATCCTATAAAAAATTTCCTATTTAAGGACTTAAAGAGTGTCTCAAGGACACTCGTTAGCATTTGCCAAATAAATATTAATTAAACAGTTTTTTTATGTCATTCTTTTTTTTTGACAAAATGTCATTTTATTCTTATAAGCTAAATTTAACCGCTAATTCTATCGAACACCATAAATTCAATCAGTTAACTTATTCGATATAAACTAAACTAATCCGGTAAGATCAGCCTTGGTTTTAGCATAATTAAAGAAGATAGAGTCTCTGGCTTGAGTGAGAGGCAGAGAGATGATGGTAGGTAGAAGAAGTATCTCAGAGAGATAGAGAAAAAGAGGAGAGAGAACCACGATGAAAAATTATAATGTGGTGAGGTGTATCGTACATTTTAGTGATTGAACGGTTAGGATTTATTATCTAAGTGGCTTATAGTGAGAGATATGCTCAGCTTACTCACGCTAGCCTGAGCCTCAATTAAGTACCTTTAAACTTTACATTATATATCAACATTTAGATAATTATGTTATATTCTAAAAATTAACATTACAATATTAAAAAGATGTATTGTTGATTATCCTTGTAATTTTTTTTGCACAGTTAATATATAGTTATTAAACTGTAAATATTTTTCTAGTGAATATTATAACATTCGAAGGAGAAATAATTTTTTCTAAAAAAACAAAAAGAGAAAGCTCAGGTAAGTTAAGTGGAGACATCTCCACTACGTTGTCACCTCTTTAATCAAGTTAAGAAGAAACTAACTCAAAATAATATAAATAAGAAATACATAATTTGGGGCCGGGACTAGGCCAATATACATACGTATCCCCATGGAAGCTAAACAATGACGGTCTCATTAAAAATTTTACCTAAAACTAAGTGAAAGGAAAAAAATATTGCAGTACTCCAAACCATTAACAGAAATAATATTCAAGAAAGTATACTTTATTTTAAAAAAAATATATGACAATCCAAAATTTGAAGGAGGAATAACTATGATCCATATATAAAAAACAAATGAATTACAATGGAAGTGATGTTGGCAGAAGGTAGTCCACATGAAAGAAATTAAGACCCATCAAGCTGTTTGCATAATTCATATTCATTATCTATCCAATCATTCTCATTTCCATGCCTTAAATTATCATCCATATTCCCTTCTATCAAGCTAGCAAAAAGGGTACATCTGAATTAATTTTGATCAGCATTTCCCACATGTACATATAAATTAAATTTGAAGCATAACATAAAAATATATTTCCACATCACAATATAACAATAGGAAAGAATGACTCCATAAACGTTGCTCAAATTAATACAAACATTTAAATAAGTAGGAGTCAGGATACGATTCAGGTAAGATATAAAATTTAAGTCAATAAATTGACATAAAAATCTAATAATAATAATAATAATAATAATATGCACAATAACATTGAATGAGGAAAATACCATAGAGTAAGGATAAAAAAAAATTGTTTGTCGGCTCGGTTTTGCTCTATTCATTCTCTTTTCATCGAATACATAATTATATTTTGATTTTTAAAAATCTAAACCAATCTAAATTATTCCATTTGGTTCAGATCAATTTTAGTTGATTTTCTAAATTTTCAACACTCAAAAAACCAATCCAATTGCAAATGGGATGGTTTGGATTGGATAATTGAGTGCAAGTTCTTTTCAAATACTCCTAAAACAAATGAATTGGAAAACCAAAGTTGTTTTCCTCTAATTTCTTTTTTCCCAAAATGAAATCTAGAGCATAATTTACCCTTTCTTGGAATTTTTCCCCAAAAAATAAGCTTGAATTTAGAAAAATGAACCTCTCTTTCTATAATTTGGATTTTGAACTAAGAAAGACCAATTGTTTGAAATTTTTTATTGATATTTGCTTCTATATAAGCTTCTGCAGACACCTTTTTATTAGTTGGTTTGTATCGGATGATCGAATTTATCGATTTTATAAAATTAACTTATACTGAAATTTTGATTTTTAAAAGTGTAGCGGCTCTTGTATAGGCAATATTTTAAGAGCATACATGTTGGCCGGTTACTTAACAAATCGTAAACATTATGTTAAGATAAGATAAGATAAGATAAGATATTTGCTTCTACATAAGCTTCTGTCAGACACATTTTTATTATTTGGTTTGTGTCGGATGATCGAATTTATCGATTTTATAAAAATAAATTATACTAAAATTTTGATTTTTAAAACAGATTTTTCTAATTGCGACTCATGTATAGGCAATATTTTAAGAAATTTCTCAAATTAACCTATTCTCCTTCTAATTAAGAGCATGTTGGCCGGTTACTTAACAAATCGTGAACATTATGTTGGCTCACGAGAGAATAGCTGGTAATCATTCACATTGAATTTAAGAGTTGAACATCACACTTTACCCCATACCTTAAGACATTAAGTTTATGAATCTCTAATTTATAAAGTGTTCAACCTCCACTTTTCTAAGTTATGTAATTTTGCTCGAGTTATTCTCACTTCACTCGTTGGGAATATAATTTAATTTTTTTTTGCTCATGAGTAGTCATGGAATTTTGATGATGATTGATTTGATACACCCATGCTTAAATTATGTTTCTTGTCTTTTTATATTAAATTGAATGCAAAACTTTGGGTACAAAGTACACAACATTGGGAAGTAAACATCAATATTAAAATACAGTATTTAGAATAAAGACAGGAACAGAGGACTCCTTGTTACTACCTCAAAATACATCCCCTGTTTTTTTCTTTGATAAATAAATACATCCCCTGTTTTGTAAAATATAAGATAGAGTGTGACATGTACACGAGTACATCAATTTCCAATATTAGCTAGTTAGTATAAGCCTCTTAGTATCATATAGATCTTTTAAGTTTTATGTTTGTATTATATAGGTCCTTTATGTTTTTTAAGTTACAATAGGTCTTAACTTTTACGTTTGTAACAGATAAGTCCTTTAAATTTGTAATTTGTAACATCTAGGTCTTATATTTTAAGGACCTATCTGTTAGAGACGTAAAATTTAAAGGACCTATTTGTTACTTAAAAAACTTAAATGATCAATCTGATACAAACGTAAAACTTAAAGGACATATTTGTAACTTAAAAAATTTAAAAGACTTATCTGATACAAACGTTAAATTTAAAGGACTTATGAACGCATTTTGTCTAGTATATAAGATAGAAATTGAATTCATTTGTATTTTGATACTTTTATTTATATCAATTCTATTAATTCAATTACAAATTTCTAAAAATTTTCTCTCATTTTACTCTAATATCACGATTCTTTAACACTCACCACCTTGTTGTGCAACAGGGAATGTTCATGGTTCATGAACTGCACTGAACTGAACCATTTATATGGTTCGGTTCAATAACTGAAACCATTTTTTATAAAAAATCAGTTTATTTCTAAAACCAGTTTCAGTTCATATTATATCTGATTTAGAACTGATTTATATTTTAAACCAATATTTTTTTATATAATTGGTTTTAAACTGGTTTTTTAATAATTGGTTATTAAAACATATTTATTTATTATTTTAAAAAACAAAATTTTTTTTATGGCTTCATGGGTAATTAAAAGAGATTTATTCACTATGCACAAACATTTTTTAAAAATAATTAAAACATATGAATTTTAAAAATAATTTAAATATATTTATTAATTGATTAAAAAAATAATATTTAAAAAAAAAATTGATTTACTAATTATTACAAAAACATTATTTTTATCTTATTTTATGGTTTAATTGTGTATAATCAACCAAAAATAATTTTTTTTACTAGTAGGCCCAAACAAAAAAATTAGTTTATTTCTAAGCCCAAAATAGTTTGTTTTTACACCACCCTAAATTTGGCCATTGACCGGTGTTTCCGGCGCGGAGGTCCGGCATTGACCGGTGGTTCCGGCGTTGACCACCGCCACTATTATTTTAATATATTTTATTTAAATATTAAATTATAATATTTAAATTAATTCAAAAACTGGATTTTCTTGACAAAAAAAATACTGGGTTTTTTTTTTCCAGTTTTTATTATTCTATATTATTAATTTAAAAATCAGTTTTTTATTACTATTATAGTGGTTTTTTTTTGGTATTCTACTATTATAATGGTTTTGTTTCCAAGTTTTTTATACTTTTTTTCAGTTTTTATTATATTATTAATTTAAAAATCTATTCACAAAATTAAATAAATAAATAAACAATAAATCATGATTAATTAGTTAGATTATTTAGCCATTTCTTGAGTTTTTGTTTTTATGTTTTTGTGTATAAAACTATAAATGTTATTTTTTTGTTTTTTATAGAAATGATTTTGGTTATAAAATTGTAGAAAAATTATTTTTGTTAAAGGGCATATAAAGTAGATTATAAATTTGAAATGATTATGAACTAGTTTTAAACGGAACTATAATTGGTTTTTAAAAGTGGTTCAACTTGAAACTGTATCAAGTGGTTCAGTTTTAAATATGGTTCAATGAAGTTTGAACCACACTTCGGTTCATTTAATTGCATTTTTTGAACACCCCTTAATGTGCAGTAAAAAAATTAACCAAAATGTTCCTTGGATTGGCCGTTGTCGATGTTTTCACGTATTTGGACATCTGTGACCATCAAATTTTGATTAAATGATTAAGAGAAAGGTGTATATATATTTTTTAAAATTTATAATTTTAAATATCGATCTTGAATATTTGATCTTGATCGAACGACTACCAATACTCTGAATGCGATGACCACTAACAGCTACGAATCATGTTCTAAATTTTATGTACCAGAGCATACAAGACTAAAGAGAACTATATTTGAATTTTCTATTGCTTTTCTTTCTCTAAATAGGTGATCAGATGTTCAATTTTTGACTATTATTGTGTATGAAAAAAGTTTTGTTGGAAGAAAAAAAACACAGTTTTCTCTTGGAGATTTGTTATCGTTATTGACGTGAAAACTTCATACATTATACATGGTAACAAAAAAATTGAGAATCATATATACAAGAGGAAAATAAGAGGATGAAAATTAATATTAGGATAGTAAGAAGAGTTTAATGGATATGCTCTGTCAGTGTAAATTAATTTTACACTGATATCTAATATGAATCAAACATTTCTCCATGTCATATAAGTGTAGTAGGGTGTAGTTAGATGATATGGCGAAATAAACGGTTGATATTGATTGATAGTGTAAAATTAATTTACATTGTCTATATATATACATTTTTCTCAATTAAGAATTAGTTGCTCTAAACTCAATATAGATGACCCTGTCAACTGTTTCTCTTGTGACGCAACAACTACCCATGAGAAATGTAATAAAAAATTAAAAATTATCAACAAGTGGTACTATGTACTTATGCTCTCCTATTCAACATTGTCATTGAGTTTATCACAAATTAGGTACGAGTATACATATGTATGTAGGTCGTCTAAGCAAAACAAAAACAAAAACTCCTTTATCTTGTCTTGTACATAATCAATAAGAATTTACCATTTTGCACGCTTAGAAAAATTATTGTAATTTAGTTAAAAAATATTATTGTAATGTACACTATAGAGTTTATTTTTCGAGGTTGAAATTCAAACATATTTACCAGTAATTTGATATTTCGTACACTTGAAATATGATATTGCCGGTCACTTACAATTTGAATATCCAAAGTAGTTCTATTTTTGTCGAAAAAGGGAACTTGGGTTTCTTAATCACAAATGTACAAATTTCCTTTTTCTTCTTCTTCTTCCTCTTTAATCATAAGCATATTTGTGGAATGAGAATTAATGGACCCAAACAGTACGTGTTTAATAGAAAGAACGTTGAGCTTGCACCTTCCGATTGCTTACTACCGTACGTACAAGGGCCCAAACAATTCAATCTTATAAATGAGTGGAACAAATTATTCTTGACTTTATTTTTCCTCTTATAATTAGTTTTGGATGCATGCATGCACGATTGTAGTAATTCACATGGCATTATTATACTACGTATAATTTTGGGGTTCTTCCCGTACATGTTGTGGGAGACGCCATTTATTTTTGTTTCACAAATACTCATTCCGTCTCTAATTATAAATATTTATTGAAAAAAATTGTCCTAAATATATCTCTCTCTAAAATTATTAGAAGAATTTATCAAGCATAACCGTATAAATGGTATAATTTGCCGTTAAAAAAAAAAGTATAAATGGTATAATTAATTGTTACTAAGAAAAAAATATAAAAATTCAATATTGAATACTACACAAAAGACATGCATATGCAGTGGCAGATTTTCAAAACAAATTAAAAATTAATTATTATAAAAAATAAAATAAAAATTAATTGAATAAAATAAAATATTTATATACAACATTTAAGAGAGTTAAAATTGGTCAAGTGGTTAGCATCATTATTTTGTAAGAAGAAAAAACTCGGTATATGAACTTGGATTTTGCAATTTGAGACTTTTATTCTTCTTATATTGAACAATAAAATATAAAAGAATCTACAAATCATCACTTTTAAATTAAATTCAAACTTGCGACATACTCATCGTTCAAAATAGGGTTAAATAAGTTTTTCCTCCTTATAAATATTTTGAATTTTATTTTTAGTTCCTATAAAAAATTTCAGCACCATTTAGTTCCTCAAATAATTTCTGTGATAACATTTAGTTTCTATTTTTAGTCAAACTCTTGTGTAGTTTCACATTTTTGAATGATATATTGATATTCATGTTTATAATATTATAAAAACATCTCCTTAAAAATTTAGAATTTTTTTATATACAATGAATTATTTATAAATTTTAACGCACAAAAAAAAAATTCAAATTTAATTCATCACCATAAAAAAAATTGAATGATATTCGTGTACCATGTATATTAGAAAAAGTTGGGAACATAGTCCTCAAAAAGCTTCGGCACCACTAAAGATATTACATATTCTCCTTGTTCACACACCTTACACGAAAATGCTAATGCTGATTGGCTTTGCTAATTTGGGAGTTCATAGAACTTATACAAATTATAATAAAACACTAGAAAATTCTAATATGGATCACTTTTGTTTTTGTAAGTGGTTCATCATGGACCAGTTCTTAAATAATATTTCTAATTTCAACGACAATATACGTTGTTCTTTGAAATTATAAGTTAATGTTACTTCTCATTTTTACGACTAAAATAATAACTTAATTAATATCGGTTTAACTAAAATAACGAAAAATAAAATGTAACCTGTATTGAACTGACTTCAATCTTATTTTTGTTTTATTTGTAAAGACAAGAGTTTGACATTTTATCTTAAAGAATATTATCGACAGCCATTGTAGTTTATAATAATTTTGAGCACTAGTATATGGTGTACCACTTATAAAGATGATCTACGGTGTAACACTAGCCATAAATTGGATCTGGATTCCTTGCAGTTAAGGAACCATGCAATCATGCAGTCAAAGAATTGTAGACCATACGATTGAGATCAGACATTAAAGATCAATAACTCAGGAAATAAGTAAAAAATTTATGGTAGATCGGACGACTGAGATTATCCTGCAGTCACTATTTGACCGTAGAGAATCCATTTCCCCATTAAACACATTGGTCAAATAATAAATGAGCTACAACAATCTTAAAAGAAACAAAGGCTAACGGACCTTAAAACAAAGCAGATCCAAATAAAACTAAAAAGTGTCAAAGCCCAACAAATAGAAAACTAATAAAAAATAGACAATATTACACCAATAATCCTTTAATTTAATTTTAGGTAAAATGTGTTGTCCTTTTAATTTTCTATATCAAATTTTTATCTTTTTAAAACGATACGTTGTTACCCTTTTTAAATCTCGTGGCAGGCAAGTTTCAATCGTGTGAGAAAGCCGTGGATTTTAAGAATGAAGAAGGACCTTGGTATTTAATATATGTGAAATAAAGAAGATAATTAGCATTTTTTTTTTAGTATAGATTACAGAGTTAACTTAAAGGCCCTTTAATAAAGGGTATGGCATAATGTCTTAAAATAGAAGAGAGAACAAAAACAAGATAAAGAATTAAACTGTTATCTTAATAAAAAGTAAAGCAAAATTAAAAAATGCATATGAAATAAAAGATCTTCAATTCCTTTTAACATTTGTTTCTCAATAAAAAGCAAGTAAAGCATATATATATATATATATATATATACACACACAAAAACCTATATAATGTGTGCTTAATCAAGAACAACTTACGTAAATTATTTCATTTCACTTCAAATGCATCGTAAATCACACGTGAGAGTATTTATTAATTACCGTTCCAAATTAGAAACTACGTAACTAAAACCTAGAAAATCACACTATTTCAGCAACAACATGTACAAGTGAAACTAATCATTATAAACAAAAACATTTCTCAATCAGAAAAATTAAGTGAAAAGAAATATACAAATTATCATACTCATCAATGAATTTAACACATCATCAAAAATTTGACCAAATTGTATTGGGGGACTAAAATTCATAAAAAACCAGAATAGGGGGATCAAAAAGTTGATTTTTAAAATAGGGAGATCAAATTCAAGTTTTTCAAAATAGTGAGACCAAAGCTGCATTAAAGCCATGTAAATATTAATTTGGAGTTTATGATCAATGAAGGTAAGTCTCTTGGTACACATACTAATTTAAATATCATTGCAAATATTAATTCATAGTTTGTTAGTGATGATTTCAAGTCCTTTGTAGAGTATTATTTTAAGTTATGTAATTTAATTTTATAATAAACAACTTTGCCTTTGTTTGTTTAAAAATAGTAGATAATAACTAATTGAGTTTGTAGTATATTGGATAAATTAGCAATTGATCTAACATATAAATATGAAAAAATATGTTTAATATTTTTTTTCAAGTAAGTTAATATATATGGGTAAAATTGGAATAAAAATTAATAAGTTATAAGCTAATTGAATTAGTTTATCAAAATAAACTATAAGTTAGTATAATTTTGGTTTCTATATATTTTGCTCCAAGGTATTCAATAAGTTATAATCGTTGTTCGTTGTTGTTCTTTTCTTGGATATACATGTTGCATTAGTAGTAATTTCATATATTTTTTTGTTGTTTAACTGAATTATTAGGATGAATTTTTTTTTTCAGTAGTACCTATTTTTTTTTAGCCCATTGATAATTTGTGTCTAGATCTGGCCCTACAACATAGTACTAAATAATTTAACTCTTATCCATTACCAATATTGACATAGGTGTGTAGGGACGAGAATTTGGTAGGGGGACCATATTTCGATCCCCGCAGCTGCGATCGGGAGATGGTTGAAATCCATTTGATGTCAGAATTGATCTTAGACCAGATTAAACTTTTGGTGAAAGAAAAAAAAAGGGATATATTTCTGTTTTTGTCCATTTATTATGCATGGTTTTGTGATAAAAGAACTTTCAATTTAATGTTTCATATATAATCAATAAAATCACATATTTAATATTTATATTAAGATCATAGAATATTAACACAATCTTACCACAAAAGAGAGTTTAGTTACTCATAGTCATGAGGATGAGGACTACCTTACAAATAAGAAGAAAAAAAAAGAGTAAAAGTTGTATACAAGACATGAAAACAAACTCATGCTCCCCAATGGTGGAAAATCACATTCGCTGACCATACTCTATTTCGTGTCTTTAACTAATACTTTCTCCGGTTACATTTATAAGCAAAAAAATACTTAAAATTTTGGTCACTAATAAGGAAAAATTAACTACTTTTAAACTAATTAATATTGTTATTCCTAATATACCCTTGTTTTTAAAAGGTGCATGTGATTTCCAAGAAAAATAAGGGTTATTTCTATGAATTTAGTCATGTTTTATATTAAATCAAGAAAATCATGAGGGAGGCATGTTTTAGAAAATCAAGAAAATATTGTTATTCCTAAGCACCGAGTATGATTTATTAAGTTCAGTTTTGACACTAATTATAGGAAAACTGAAAACATTTCCTCGTTGGGCGGCATATAGTATCTAGGCGATCATCAGGGAGGGAAAAGCTAGCTCATCATGTATTTACCTTTAACAGCTCTTGATCGTCAAGTAAAGAGTTCGGTCGTCGGGCGACTGACATTAAATTTTAGATATGAGACATTCTGACATTGGTCGTTTCATGATCTCTTAAATCATAGTTCACTTAAAAACTTAAATGTTATTTCTAATTTAACTTTGGACTAATATAAGTATTTTTTTATTGTTAGAACCAACTTGGATTCATAAGTTTTTGTGACGAAACCTTTTTTTTCACAACGGAGCAGGGGATCAAACCCATGACTTTATGCATAATATCCAAATCCCTCATCACTGGACTAAATCTAGTGGCTTGTGAGGAAAGGAAACCTCTTTAGATCTCCACTCTATATATAAATAAACAAATAAAAAAATAAGACATTGTTTGTAACGCCCTAGTTGCTTTTATTTATTTTATTAAATATCGAGTCTATTTACCTGATTTATTATATGTATGTGATGTATTTTTATTTGAATGGCTTTATTTTAATTAATTGTAAGGAGATGAGTAGTGAAGGGAATAAGTAGAGTTAAGGGGTTGAAATTAGAATTAAATGGAAATAATAGTATTAAGTGGAATTAGTAGGAATTAAATAAGGAAGTGGGAGGTTAAGAAATAGAAGTTAGAGAAAAGAAAACACTTTTCACGTAAAACAGAGAAAAGAAGAGTTTTGGAGAAAAGGGAGAAGCACCGAGAGAGAAGAGGCTTTGAGAATCAAGAGCAGCTGTAGGGTTATTCGCTCATCAAAACTAAGGTAAGGGTGGGAACTTATACTTTAATTCTAAGCATGTAGTTCAGAAAATTGATTTAGCATGATAATTGATGAAAATTGGGAAAACAAGGTTAACTATGAATTTGATTAATAATGGAATAAGAAGCCCTGAATCATGTTAGAATAACTGTTGTTAGATGATTAGTAATATTGGGTGTTTGATTTCTAAAAACTAAGAGAGTCTAAGGAGATTATATGAAAAAGGGTTGTTATTAGAAAGTGGTTAAATTCTGATGAACAGAATTTCAGTGAAACTTCTGCTTATGTACCTGACTTTGCGATTAAAACTGGTATTAATAGGTAAGTAATTGGTCTTAGGGGCAAACAAGAAAGTTGTAGATAAAGATGTTAGCTTTCTAATGGCTTTGGTGTGACTTCAAGATTATTTTTGGAACTTAAGTTATCGTCAAATTACTACACGTAGGTCACAGTGAAACTTCTGCTTATGTACCCGAATTTGAAATAAAAACTGGTATTAATCGGTATATAATTGGTCTTATGTGTAAACACGAAAGATGTAGATACAGATGTTAGCTATCGAATGGCTTTGGTTTGACACAAAAACTCCTTGTGAATAATTTTATATGAATTTATGAAGTTGGATGATGTATTAGGATGTTGTGAAGTAGAGTCCTTGTCGTCGTGTCAAGGTCATATGAGTTGTAAGAAGTTGTCTAAGTGGATTAAGTTGCTGGTTGTCATGGCATTTTACAGAGTCCACATATGCACTAAAGTTGGGGGCTTGATGCCCTGTGAGCTTATGCTCAAACCCGTTGGGGGCTTGATGCCCTGTGAGCCTACGCTCAAAATTTGTTGGGGGCTTGATGCCCTGATTGGTACCACATGCATGCTGCATAGTCAAGTCGTCTAGGTTGTCTAAGTTGGAGTCATGTTATCTAAGTCGTCGAAGCCTTGTCGTGTTGTCGAGTTGTGATAGAATTAATGAGTTACATCGAAAAGTTGTGCAGTTAAATAATGAAATAATATGTTGACGTTTATGATGTTTTAAGTTATTAATTTTATGTTGATGAACGATATCCTTATTATTATTGTATATGTATCTCACCCTTCTGTTGGAATTGCCGCCTTGTGGGCAAGTGCAGATATTCAGGACTAGCTGCAGTTGTGAGTTGAATCTCTCGTGGTCTTAGGATGCTCTGATACGTAACGGGGCGGGTTTTATTGTTGGATTGTCCTTGTTACGTATTTTTCCTTGAGATTTCATGTTGAAATAATTTAGTTGGATTTTCGTATTATTGTTGAACACGTTGAGGCCTTAGAGCCATATTTTGGTTGAACAGAATTATGAATACTATTTCCGTTGCGAAATTATTAAAAATGTTATCAGTTGATGTTTGATTCATTGATAGAAAAATTTACTCTATTACTTATGTATTTTACGAAGTGTAGCATTCCGTATACGTTGAAATACTCTGATTTATATGTATGATTTATCTTGTTGGGAATACGGGGTGTTACAATTGGTATCAGAGCAGGTCGGTCTGTCGGGCCAAGTAGTGGAGTCGGTCGTGTCCAGTGACGACTATTTTTGTCGTTTGTTTTGTTGTTTATCTGTTGTTCTTGGTTGTAGAATTTTGCATGAAAGTAAGAAGAGTATGAATTCTAACAAGGATAAGTGAATTCTAGGATACGCTTGATATATGCTTGTTTTATATAACGTGCACTAGATCATTTCCATGAAAACTTGACTTGTTCTTTTATTATCTATGAGTTATACATAATGATTATGCTATCTTTCTAGGAATAGAATTGTTGTATATGATGCCTATGCTTTTTTTTTATTGTCTTATTGTACAATGCTAATTACCATTTAAGTTAATTATTTTCTCGCATGATATGCTTATTTAAATGTGAATTGTTGAACTAATTGAAATTTGTTATCATGGTATATGCATTTTTTTCTTGCTTTTGATGTGATCCTTAATTCTTAGAAAATATATACTATTTAAATGCTTATGGAATATGAATTGTTGAGTTATTAGAATTTGTGGTTATAAAATTCATCCTTTCTTGTATTGATTTGACTCTTGATTTCTAGAAAAATACATGTTACTTTAATACTTATATATGGGATGTCATGTTATGCTTTTGTATAATCATGCGTAAATGTTTTATAAGTTTATTCATTTATGCTTCTTTAATAATTATGTTTATTTATTTATGTTAATAAATGATTATGTGTAGATTTGGTGTTTGTGTTTTAGTTTTATGAAATCTTGCGTAGATGCTCGTGTGTTGTATTTCATGTTTTGTATTTTATAGTTTACCCATGTATGTGACATGTGTATAAACACTGTCGGTACTAGTTTCTTCTTAGGAAGAATAAGTTTAAAGCAGTAGAAGCTTATAGTTAGGTGTGAGAAATCGGGGGTTTCAGTAGAAAGTTACAAGTAAGGTTGAGATAAGTGGGAGAGAAGGATTTTATTCCTCGGAAATGTTTAAGTGTAGGAGAATAAGGTAGATAGAAATGCCCGAAGGAGTTTGTTCAGATGTTAATAATGTATGTTTCGGAGTTGAACAAACTGGAAAGACAATTGGAAGATCTGTCAGAAGAAAACGTTTGTTAGATTTAAGGTTTTGTCATGAGGAGCGCCAACGTTGTTAAGTAAGAAGAAGGTTGACGACATAAGGTGGTGTATTGATTATCGACAACTAGATGAGATTACCCTTAGATAATTTTATGATTAGTTAATCAGTGCTCACAAGTTAAGTAAGATGGATTCACGGGTAAAGTCAGAGGATATATCGCAAAAAAAAAAAAAAAACTACTTTTAGGATATGGCACAGTCAGTAAGAGTAATTTGAGAATGTTTATGAATGATACCTCAGTGTATTCAAAGTTAGATGAAGAGTATGTGGGGACATCTGAGAAGTATGTTGCAAACCTTGCAAGAGAAGGATGTTCTATGCGGCATTGTTTGAGTGCGAGTTTTGGTTGCGTAAAGTGATTTTTTGTATTTGTGTGTTATCTAGTGTCGGAAATAGTTGTGAATCCGTTGAAGGTGAATGTTGAATGTCGTAATACTATAGAAATCCTAAGTCGGACATCGAGATTAGATGTTTTCGTGAATTGGTTGGTTACCGTAGGAGGTTTATTAAGAGTTCTTCTAGGAGAATGTTAATGGTGTGCTTCTACAAAAAGGTCAAGTTGTGATCTATACGTTGAGGAAGTGGAAGATTCATGAGAAGGAGTATCTGACATATGATTTAGAATTAATGATTATCAAGTGTGTGCTTAAGATTTGGAGTATCTATCAAAGGGGGAGGAATGAGCGGTAGAGGAAAGTGATTAGAATTTTTAAGAGTTAGGAAATTGGATTGAGTTACCATCCGGATAAAGTTGATATGGTAGTACACGTTTGGAGTAAGAATGTTTTACGGATGTCGGTAATTATGAAGAGAGAATTGGATTTGATTGAGCGGTTGAGAAATGTGAGATTGGTGTTTAAGATGACGCTTAATAGTGTGAAGTTGAGTATGACGAAGATGACGAATCATGTTCTCGAAGAGATCAAAGAAGGTTGAAATTAAGGTGAAGTCAATCTCAAAGTGCTATTAATAGAATAAGAAAGATTAGTCACTGGGAGGACGTGTTAAGAATGAGTAATGGAAGTGTACAGAGAAACACGACTTATATCAAGTGAATATTTGGAAAAAGGGTTATCTCGCACGTGGTATAAAAATTGTTATTGTGCACATGTTTGAAGGATTGAAGTCGCTACTTGAATGAGTATCAGAGAATGTTGTTGTTGGATTCAGAGGTAAGAGGGTTAAGTAATTGTCCATCGGAAGAAATATGTGTGGACAAGTATGTGTGGATTGGTAAGATTAAATTCAGGATACTTGATGTAACGAAGTGAAGTGTAAAATAAAGTACTTGATGAGAGACTAAAAGTTTTAAATATGGTAATCGTGGACAGTTCAATAATAGTGATTTGAAAAGAACTTATGATTTGGATGAAAATGTGTACAGATTAAAAGGAAAAAAATAAGAGTTTATGGAAACTTGTGGTACGATGAAGTTCTTTACGGAGGTAAGGTCTTCTTTCGGAGAATAATGGAATGGGTAATAATAATGTGAAATGTTACTTTTCAGATGTATTGTGCCTAGGAAGCACTATTGTGGTTTGGTAAAGATGGTTGATGCCACCATCATGATCGTTGGCTATTTATTGACAAATTGAGGAATTGACCGTCCTTGATCTCTTGTCGATGGTAGACGAAATCGTGTTGACTGGATAAGACTTATTTTGTCAGGCTCAGGTAGTGTATAAAGTTTTGAGTGTTTTGTTGGAGAGTAAGATGCTGGAGTCGTATCAATAGTTGTTTGCTTGAGGTATATTTTCGAGGACGAAAATTCTTTAAGTTGGGGAGAGTTGTAACGCCCTAGTTGCTTTTATTTATTTTATTAAATATCGAGTCTATTTACCTGATTTATTATATGTATGTGATGTATTTTTATTTGAATGACTTTATTTTAATTAATTGTAAGGAGATGAGTAGTGAAGGGAATAAGTAGAGTTAAGGGGTTGAAATTAGAATTAAATGGAAATAATAGTATTAAGTGGAATTAGTAGGAATTAAATAAGGAAGTGGGAGGTTAAGAAATAGAAGTTAGAGAAAAGAAAACACTTTTCACGTAAAACAGAGAAAAGAAGAGTTTTGGAGAAAAGGGAGAAGCACCGAGAGAGAAGAGGCTTTGAGAATCAAGAGCAGCTGTAGGGTTATTCGCTCATCAAAACTAAGGTAAGGGTGGGAACTTATACTTTAATTCTAAGCATGTAGTTCAGAAAATTGATTTAGCATGATAATTGATGAAAATTGGGAAAACAAGGTTAACTATGAATTTGATTAATAATGGAATAAGAAGCCCTGAATCATGTTAGAATAACTGTTGTTAGATGATTAGTAATATTGGGTGTTTGATTTCTAAAAACTAAGAGAGTCTAAGGAGATTATATGAAAAAGGGTTGTTATTAGAAAGTGGTTAAATTCTGATGAACAGAATTTCAGTGAAACTTCTGCTTATGTACCTGACTTTGCGATTAAAACTGGTATTAATAGGTAAGTAATTGGTCTTAGGGGCAAACACGAAAGTTGTAGATAAAGATGTTAGCTTTCTAATGGCTTTGTTGTGACTTCAAGATTATTTTTGGAACTTAAGTTATCGTCAAATTACTACACGTAGGTCACAGTGAAACTTCTGCTTATGTACCTGACTTTGCGATTAAAACTGGTATTAATAGGTAAGTAATTGGTCTTAGGGACAAACACGAAAGTTGTAGATAAAGATGTTAGCTTTCTAATGGCTTTGGTGTGACTTCCAGATTATGTTTGGAACTTAAGTTATCGTCAAATTACTACACGTAGGTCACAGTGAAACTTCTGCTTATGTACCTGACTTTGCGATTAAAACTGGTATTAATAGGTAAGTAATTGGTCTTAGGGGCAAACACGAAAGTTGTAGATAAAGATGTTAGCTTTCTATTGGCTTTGGTGTGACTTCCAGATTATTTTTGGAACTTAAGTTATCGTCAAATTACTACACGTAGGTCACAGTGAAACTTCTGCTTATGTACCCGAATTTGAAATAAAAACTGGTATTAATCGGTATATAATTGGTCTTATGTGTAAACACGAAAGATGTAGATACAGATGTTAGCTATCGAATGGCTTTGGTTTGACACAAAAACTCCTTGTGAATAATTTTATATGAATTTATGAAGTTGGATGATGTATTAGGATGTTGTGAAGTAGAGTCCTTGTCGTCGTGTCAAGGTCATATGAGTTGTAAGAAGTTGTCTAAGTGGATTAAGTTGCTGGTTGTCATGGCATTTTACAGAGTCCACATATGCACTAAAGTTGGGGGCTTGATGCCCTGTGAGCTTATGCTCAAACCCGTTGGGGGCTTGATGCCCTGTGAGCCTACGCTCAAAACCCGTTGGGGGTTTGATGCCCTGTGAGCCTACGCTCAAAATTTGTTGGGGGCTTGATGCCCTGATTGGTACCACATGCATGCTGCATAGTCAAGTCGTCTAGGTTGTCTAAGTTGGAGTCATGTTATCTAAGTCGTCGAAGCCTTGTCGTGTTGTCGAGTTGTGATAGAATTAATGAGTTACATCGAAAAGTTGTGCAGTTAAATAATGAAATAATATGTTGACGTTTATGATGTTTTAAGTTATTAATTTTATGTTGATGAACGATATCCTTATTATTATTGTATATGTATCTCACCCTTCTGTTGGAATTGCCGCCTTGTGGGCAAGTGCAGATATTCAGGACTAGCTGCAGTTGTGAGTTGAATCTCTCGTGGTCTTAGGATGCTCTGATACGTAACGGGGCGGGTTTTATTGTTGGATTGTCCTTGTTACGTATTTTTCCTTGAGATTTCATGTTGAAATAATTTAGTTGGATTTTCGTATTATTGTTGAACACGTTGAGGCCTTAGAGCCATATTTTGGTTGAACAGAATTATGAATACTATTTCCGTTGCGAAATTATTAAAAATGTTATCAGTTGATGTTTGATTCATTGATAGAAAAATTTACTCTATTACTTATGTATTTTACGAAGTGTAGCATTCCGTATACGTTGAAATACTCTGATTTATATGTATGATTTATCTTGTTGGGAATACGGGGTGTTACATTGTTTGTCCGTGAAAGTGAAAGTCTAAAACTCTATGATCCATAAAAGAGTAAAGGACAAACATAACAAAGAAAGAAGAAAAAGAAAAAAGGAGAGTGAAGGACACAAAGCAAAGAGAATGGCGTTGGCAGAGGGTAGTCCACATGAGATCAAACCTATCAAGTCACCACTCACCAGAGCAGTTGTATAAAATAAAAATACGAGTTTTTGGCATTAAAAAAAATTATTCCAATACCTTAAAAAAATAATATATGCAATCAGGTCCATATTTGGCATTGGTAGCAATTTAATATATATATGTGTTCGTAATTTTTGAGTATCTATCTAATTAAATATTGATACACGTATTAACTAAGACATTGAATTCAAGTGGTTAATGAATTTTCCTTGAAATAAATCGTTCGAAAGAATCTGATTTCGATTCCTGGTGACCCTTTCCCCTACCTCGTGGTGGTAGTTGCTAGTCAGTTGTGTGTCGGTTGATGGCGCATGCAGTTGGTTTTCTAGATATTTGATTCTCTCATTGTTTTTTCAAATCTGTTGAGATTTGCATGATTCGTGGTCTTTCATATAGATCACTTGTGTAAAATTTAACACAAATTCAAAATCATTTGATATGTTATTGAGATACATCAAAATTAACAGCGTTTAATAAAAGATGCAAACCGTTAATTTTGATTGATCTCAATAACATATCAAACAATTTTAGATTTATATAAAACTTAATATAAATGATCTATATGATATAAACTTTCAATCCAACGGTTGATTTTGTAAAATTTATATCGGTTAAAACGTTATCGAGAGGTGTAACATTTGGTGTCAAACAAGTTGGTGTCATTTGATCTTGACCCATATATATATATATATGGGTCAAGATGAGTTTAATTGTTGTGCACCGTCAGTGTAAAAGATTTTTACACATGCATCCAATAATGTGTTACCACATTATATATATATATATATATATATATATATATATATATATATATATATATATATATATATATATATAATATAAAAATATTAAGTTAATTTAGGTAAATGTCTTTTTCTTTTTTTTAAACATGAGTTTAGTACAACATATGCTCTAACCAAACAAGAACAAAGTCCAAGTAGTACTCAATCCAAAAGCCAAAAAAACAACTAGGCAAAAATCCCACCTAAAAGTAAAATGCCGGCCAAGAAGCTAAGGCAAGCCTATCCTTAGACCACCTAACTACAAAATCAAAGGGATTAACATACCATTCGTAATACAAACAAGGTGAATTCACTTTTTTGGCTATTAACCATTTCTAAGAGGTACATTTAATTCTATCCAAACCTCATCTAATTAATGCCGGTTCCTTGTTCTAAAAAATCTTGTCATTCCTTGTTCGCCAAATCCGCCAAATCACCGCATGCCACACCAACCGGAGACACTTATAATTTTTCTTACCTCGATTGATAGAAAACTTTCCAAGAGGACCCAAAGATTATCCTGGATAATTTCAACAACACCAAACCACCTATAGGTAAATATTTTTCTCTAAATACATTTTTCGCCCTAAACCTTCAACCACCCTAACTTTTTTTTCACCACTAGTATCTGGCCCTCTGGACCGCCTAATCTGATCCAGGGATTGGTTTTGACATCAAGTGATTTCAACTCCATTCTGATCGCAGTTGTGAGAGATTGAATCGTGGTTCTCCCTACTAAGTCTCGCGTCAATCACCACTGACCAACTAACGATTGGTTATCATCCTAAGTTTTGTTCATAAAGAAAATATAAAAATATATTATTTACATATTTACAGCACGCACCTGTCAGGAACTGTATCAAAAAGGACCGAGAACTACATACGGTCTGAGACTAAATATTTATCATTGAAAAAGCAGTTGTTACTTTTTTTCTCCTAAAAAATCTATTTGAGTTTCATCATAAACGTGGAAATATTTCTTCTCTTCTTTTCTTTTCTTTTCTTTTCTTTTTCTCATTGACGTACTACGAAATATGCATGTAATGGGCCCAAACTATTTAAATAGAATAAGGATTGTGGACGTTGAGCTTGCAAGTTGCAAATACCTTATTTTTAGGGTACATATTGATGCCAATACAAGGACCCAAATGATTCAATTAGTGGAAACAAATATTACTGGCTTTCGTTTTCTTCTTACATTTATCTACTTTTTGAGCAAGTACTATATTGTTATTCACATGCAAATTATAGGGTACTACCTTACAAGTGGGGGATGTTATTTCTTCAAATAATTTTATTTCGCCGACGGTGTAAGATTTATTTTTTATATTAACCTAAATAATTTGCAATATATAGTGTCATTTTATTAAATGCTTGTGAAAAAAATTATGTGACAATGTATACAAATTAATCCAAGAAAAAATGATTTTGATACATTGTGGACAATCATAAATAATAATGGAAACTTCTTTCAAATGTACCGGTGCATTAGATTATTAAATTAATAGGTAAATGAGTATTTTTTTTAAAAGATAGAAATTCTTTTTTCTATCTTTAAAAAAATTATAATAACAAAATATTATTTATTAAAACTGTCAAAAATATAAAATTTGATATATTTTTGAATTGTTATTCCTCAGAATAGTCAATATTAATTTTTTTATGAAAAAAATATAAAAAATTAATATAATGCTTATAAGCAAATGAATTTGGGTTTTTTCTTATAAAATTATTATTTCTAAAATACAATAGTCGACAAAAAGTTGTTTAATTCATAATTATTAATTTATTAATTTAATGAATTAACGTACTGATACATTCAAATTTTGAAATGTACCATAGAAGCTTCCAAAAATAATACGTGTAACTTTAAAATTAATTATGATTTAAGTCAAATGTTTTTAAAATCTATTAATGAAATTTTTTATTTTTTTTTTAATTGCAAATTGTTAGTTGTTACTAGTATATTACATTATATGTTAGTTTTTCTCCTTGCTAAGACTTGAGACTTGGACCTCAAACTCCTTTAACCCTTAACACAACTAGTACAACTAATTGAGCTACCCCTCCCACCCTTATCTATTAATGCAATTAATTGAACGTGTACAAACTTTACACACAATATATTTGTGGAGAGGGATCTTCTTTCCCATAACAATTGTGTTTTTGTTTAAAATCTTCCAACATCAAGTCGTTGCAATATGTGGTATATGGTGTCCAAAGCAACTTAGTTCTCTTTTGCGTTAACAATTCCCTGGCAGCTTTATAATTTGCCGCATTGTCTGTAACAATTTGGATAAAATTTTCTTCTCCAACCTTTTAAACAACAACATCAATCATCTTGAAATTTTTGTCCGCCATCTTGGTTATATTGGATGCATCAATGGACTTTAGAAATATAGTTCCTTTGAAATTATGTACCAAAAAATTCAATATAGTTCTTCTCTTCCTATCTCCACCATCGGTCATATTATTGTATTTCCATATTTCTCCAAATCAGTCCTATATCTAGCCACAACCTTACTAATTTCACTGTAATAAAAGTCCAGATATTTAACTCTAATTTCATGATAAGAATTTGGTTTAAATCTTAAACCATGTTTTGCAATAGATTCAAACATTTTAAGATACTCACCGAACCTTGCTACATTAAACAGAATAACATTATTGTAAAAACAAATCGAGCAATATCCTTACAATAATTTTCTCTGATATCCTTCTTAAAAGCACCGTTGATTGTGGTTTGTTTAGGTGTTGTCAACTCTCTTTTGAACAAATGCTTAGTTACCAGCTCCCCTTGAATCTTTCTTTTTCCCTTTGCACCATCAACAACCTCAAAATCAGCATCATCACCACCATTGTCACCGTCAATGTCAAGGTCAACATGTGTCCTTTTCAACAACTTGTTAGCCATTAACAATATCCAACATTGTTACATTAAGAAAAAAATATATCCAACATTGTTTTCCTAATATTTGGAGGAACGTTTGTACAAGGCTTACTACTATTTCCAGCCAAATGATACTTAATTCTGAACACAATTCCTGTAAATGGAAGGTTACAAAATTTACACTACACCAATGAAACAACGCTACATCATCACAAAAAATAGCGCCTGAAGTAATCTCTCCTTGAAAAACGTTGAGCATTCGTTGCTCCTTTCATATCAATACATAAATGAGAAGACACTAATTGTCAGTAAAGAGGAGTGAAGTCACACCAGATCATAGAAAATGTCTCTGAATTGACAGGACACTAGAATTTCAATATAGAAAATCCTGACAAAACCATCGGACTCCTCTATAATTTTGAAAGTGTGTGAATAACGTGACAATACTATGACGAAATCCTCACTTATTGATTGGTATGAAGGATCATTGTCCTCAAATAAGCACAACTTAACCAACCAAAAGGCAGTGAAATCGTTAAATGAAAGATGTCGCTGATTCACAAAAGGTTCAAGCCAGTAGTCATCTTCACTAGCTTAGACTTGAGAGACAATCGTTACATACCAACCTATTTCGTGAGAACAATCACATGAGTGTTCCCTAGAAATTCACTAAATCACATCCATTAAATTGGGGTATACGAACCACCAGATCTCACTCTTTAGGCTATCCACACATGTCCCCATGGACAAATGTCCATAAGAAGTTCTAGTCCCGAAACCCTAATCTCCTCTCTATAAAAGTCTAACCCATGATCTAGGTCAGATATGTAATATTTGAATCCTAATACCTCATACATTCAACGCTTATTGACTTGATAGTCGGAGTAAATGAAAATATCACCACGTCCTCAACCGGGTTCTCTAATCAATGGTCCAATATCAATTATCTGAAGCATTCTCACCCATCCAGATTTAAGATCAGAAAAAGATCAATGAGGGTTTTGTTTTATGAAGAAAAGCAATACTCTTCATTCTTTTCAAAACTCTTTTTTTTTCCCCGAAATTCTAACCTTTCAAAACTCTTCATTCCTTTCACTAACTCCTTCTATTTATCTGAAACCCTCCTCTTCCTTCCTTTCTAAACTCTCAAACAAAGAACCTTAAAAATTGTTGAGAACTAATCCATTGTTGTATGTTACAGTTACTTGTGTTACAAGTAACAAAGTTAGTTAGCGATTTTAAGTAACGAGGTGTATGTGTTTGTTAGTTTGTTAGAAGAATTTGTTTCTTAGTTGAGATTTTTAGGGAAGTTTGTTGTGAAGCTTGTGATTTACTATAAAAGCCTTGTATTAGTGATCATTTTGAATTAATGAGAATGTGCTTTCTTCCCTAATCTCTCTTCCATTTACATTCATTTTCATTCAACCAAAATATTGAGTGTTCGTCATTGTGAGTGTTGTGTATGTTTTGTGCTCAACCCTCACCAATCCAGTGTTGCAGAGAAAATGCTCAAAGTGCGCTGATTGCGCTTACTCATCAGTTTTGTGCTTGTGAAGGGTTGAAACCAACAAAAAATACACACATAATTCTATATTTTTTGTATTTTGACCGCTTTAAATATGTTTTTGCACGCTTCTCTCTAAATTTAAAACTCTCAAATCAGAATCCCATCTTCACCATTAAAACAATTTCACACCAAAATATATGAAAAACTCTCGCAATGATTCACAACCACAAATTTGAGATGAAGAAACCAACCTAGCTATTTCATGCTAAATTAATTCCTCTTTTAGTGATGTTCTCTAAAACAATACAATTCTAAGAAATATTGGCTAAATGAAAACAGGTTCATATATATTTTCAATTTGGTTTTACCGTATTAATTACTTGAGTGTCTTAACACAAACGTCCAAATATCTTTTATTTTCTCTTTCTCATGGGCCAACTGTGAGATATGCAATGGACCCAAACTATTTAATTAAACAGAAGAAGATTATGAAGGTTGAGCTGCTTTTTGCAAATAATGTTAGTGCATTTATATAAAGGACCCCAAACAATTCAATGACTGAAGATTCAAATATTATTTATTGGCTTTCGTTTTCTTCTAGTCACATTTACTTACTTTCTAAATATGGTTCATATTTTGGATGCCAATTATGGTATCTCCCTTACAATTGGGACGTTATCAAATTCTTCAAATATTTTTGTTTAAAAAATAGTTTTATAATTTTTTTTATAAACTAACCTAATAATTGGGATGTCAACACGAATTGATTCACATACTAACAATCTCCTGCGAAAAACCAGAGCAAGCATAAGACTCTTTCAAGCCATACAATCCAGAGTCAAACGTGAGATGACAAGGATATCTCAATATTAATTCAGACGGATATACATATATTAAGCAATGGCATCGACATTGTTGGAGACAAGTTTGAAGCTCTGAATCTTGCAAATCTCAACAAATCTGGAAACAATCAGAGAATCTGAGAACAAGAGCGCCACCAAACACGAACAACAACCAACTGTAGTGAAAGAATTCAACATTGTCGGAATCAAAGATCTGCCAACAACAAAGACCGACAAAACACCATCGCAAGTGTAACACACCATATTTCTATTTCATTATCTTTAATCGAATTTAATTGAATATAATGTGGCTAAGTGTCATTTAAATAATTAAATAGGATAGAAGTGGTGAATTGGGGAGAATTTTATTTGATTTTAGTAAATTAATTAAGAAAAAAATGGGAGAAAGTAGTTTAAGTAGAAAATAGAGTTGTTGGTAAGATAAGGGGTGAAAATAGAATAATAATAATAATAATAATAATAATAATAATAATAATAATAATATAATTAGTGTGGTACAATATGATGAAGATAATTGTCAAAAGTATGGGGAGAAAATAGAAATCATAAGAGATATGATGAAGATAATTGAGTTAGGATGAGATTGTTTGTTGGGAATTTGTTTGGTTAACGAGGACAAAGTGGAAATAGAGATGAATTGTTTGAGGAAGATTTAGTTGAAAAATATAGAAGTTTTAGTAAAATTAAGGAAGTGGGGGTGTGAGTAGTAGGATTGAATTGTGATTAGTTGTAAAACGAAGAAAATGGGGGTGTAATTAGTAAGTTTGTAAGAATTTTTGGGAAAACTAAAAAAAAGGAAGGTGCAAGTAGAAAGAGATTGGAGAAAATAGGGGTTATGAAGGAAATTTTCCAATGAAAATTAAAATGACGAAAGTAAAATGAGCCTTAATGAAAAGGTGAAATGGAAGTGGAAAGAGTAAAATTATCAAATAAAAAAAAAGAAAAAAGAAAGAGTAAAAAAGCTTTTATTAGATGAAGGAAAGATTTAAGTTTATCGAAAATATGATAAAAAAAAGATTTGAAGTTGGAAATAAGATAAATGAAATATATTTTTTTAAAGGAAAATGCTGCAGGACATGGGCTAGAATAACCGCTACCAACTTTGATTTCCATTGCACCCTTGATTTCCGCCAAATAGTAATTACTCAAAGGAGAATGTTAACATGTGCTCTTAAGGACACATGTTAAGAATATAAATGTGGTAAAAATTTATTGCAATTTGTGTATTCATTAACTACTTGAACATTAAATATTTTGTATCATTAAATGCAAAATTTCTACTTCTAGGTAGCTGTTAACATGACCCTTTTTATAATTGTTGGATTTTGTCAGATTTAGCGTTTCTAATTAACTGTGCATTTATTGTTTTAAGGATATGATTTGTCAATTGTACTCTCTGACAATTATTCTTATCTTTTTCAATAAATCTAATTAATGTTATATATTTGGAAAACTAAAGTTTTTTTAATTTTTTTTTTGCTACATAACATATTAAATATTTTTTTTGTACATAATATATTAAATTTATTGGAAACGAAAGTGTGTGCAAAAAAATATGAATTTATTGATGAATTAAAATTAGGTATAATAGGAAGATAAGAAAACGTAGGGAGTAATATAAAAAAAATTAGGTCACGTTAACACGTGTCGTTACAATTTTTTTTTGTTTACAATATTGTCAATGATGATCGAACCTAAAACCTCATGCATACTACCCAAATTCCTCACCAGTAAACCAGACCTAGTTGCTTTGAACATAAAATATTTTGTCCAATCCTTTGTGTTTGATTATTTGTGGAGATTTTGGTTATTGAGTTTTAATGTTTAAGTGTTTGAGAAATGAATAATTTTAAAATTATGAGAATATTGTAAATGATAAGGATACAAATAATTTCAAAAGTAACTTAGTTATAAAATTTCTCCCCTCCTCTCTCTCGGTTCCTCCCCTCCTCAACCAAACATATATGCATTTAATTTAAAATCTCCTCGTTCTCTTCTTCTCTTTTGAACCAAACATATAAATAACTAAAATATCTCACTTCTCCTCTCTTTCCTTCCTTCCTCTCCCCTTCATTAACAGACCCTCATTAGGCAATGAGTTTATGCGGGATTTTGTTATTTATTTAATAAGGATAACGATTTATGATCATAAGCACATTTAACACATTTCAATTGGTCTTGCAAGTTGCAAGCCAAACTTTAATATATATATTTTGTCTTTGTACCAGACAACCTGCAGTATAAATCAAAGCTCCTCATTTCATTAATTCATATATTACATTATTTTAAAGAGTAATTCCTTTAATTAGAGAGATCCAAATCCCACCTTTTAAGAGCTGAAAACCTGCAAGATGTAATTTGGGCCACAATGAAAGTGAGAGGAGTGGCTAGCTTAATTAATTTTGGTGGTTGGTGGTTGGTTTTTTTTTTGGTTTTGGTTGTTCATGTCATTAGTCTCTCTCTATATATATATATATACTCCCTCCTGTCTTATATATAAACAACTTTTCACTTTTTAGATTCATTCAATAATTGATGTATTTGGTCACTTTTTAGTCCAAATACATCAATTATTGAATGAATCAAAAAAGTGAAAAGTTGTTTATACATGACACATGAGGGAGTATATATATTTAAAAGTTTTCAACAAGTTTTGGTAGGCATGGTAAAAAAAATATATATGCGGGTATCCGTCTGAACTATCTTGATTTTGATGGAGGAAATTTAAATTGAATAAGTTTAGATTATGGTTTGGATTTTTCCCAATTGCAAATGACCGGAGAGGAGCGGATACTAAGGATTTTAATATTTATCAAGAACCCGCCACACTTATCAAAATTACATTTGATCTCTTTTAAATTAGAAATCCTCAAACAAACTTTTAAATTGCACTCGTATGTTTATTATTATTTTTAAGTTGAGTATTTTTGAAAGATTAAGCCATGTTTTCTCTATTTTTTATTTTATTAAAAAATTATATTGTTGAAACAAAATAGTTTTAGACTTTTAATCTTTTTTTAATTAAAAATATCAAAATGAAACCTAAATTCATACGGGAGTGAGGGTGGGACAAGGATATCCAAACCGGATCGGAGATACCCAAATCCCATCGGATGAGTTTGGGTTCTATTTTTTATTCCCTTTAGAAATTGAGACGGATAAGGGAATACCTGTAAACATGATCCGTTGACTTAAAAGTATATTATTGACACTATTTGGTATTGTAGGAATCAAATTTGGTTGAATGATCATGTTTCATTGTCAGTGTCTCACCATTAACGAAAATTGCACTTGTGCTACTGGTTTAGGTTCTATACATGATTTCAAATTCTCAAAGTTTTTTCGGTTCAAATACACCCCCTCCAAAAAAAAGCTCCGAAAATAAAAGAAATTTATTGGTATCCTCGTAAAGCTTCTTGGATCAAATGTGATACGGATGACACTGCCCTTGGGTGTCATGTTGTGGCTGCTTGTGGAGGAATCTTTCGTGATTGATCGACAACTACATACACTTGGTAGTTTTTCAAAACATCTAGGTCTCATATGGTTTCATGCTAAGATAGTGAGTGTAATGATTGTAGTTGAAACTGTCTACTCATGGATAACATCACCACTGGTTGGAAACATATTCTCTCATGTGACTTTAGCTTTCTGTAATTCTGATATGATTTCTTGGCGACTTAGGAATTGTTGGTTGAATTGTGTCGATCTTACCAAATAGATGACTTTTACTATATATTGCTCATATTTTTAGGGAAGAAAATCAATGCGCTAATGGTCTTGCTAATATTGCTTTGCATATTCCCGACTTACAATGGTGGGATATTATACCTCATAATATACGTAATGATTTTTCTAGAAACATATTTTGTCTTTCAATCACCTGATTTTTTCCTTTGGGTTTTACAGTAAGGTTTTTAACGAGGAAGTTGTATTTTGTTTAGTTCCCACTTGAGTTTTGGTCTAGTCCCTCAAGTTTGTATTCTTTCACTTTTATAATATTCGTGCGATGACTCGCTTTTTAAGATAAATGAAGGGGTGCCAACATAGTTGAGATATATTTGTTTATCTTATTTGAGTTAGCACTTTTGCTTATAAAAAAGTTGACTTAAAAAGAGAAATTAAAACTCGTGCCGAAAAATATTTAAAAGACCAAAACTTATTAAATTTTTTAAATCAATGAACTAAAAACAAAATTTGAGATATTTATAAAATCAAAAGTTTACTTAACCATATCATTTTTACATATTCAAAAGAAAAACAAAACATATTTATATTAATTCCATGTTTCTTTTCAACCGGACTCTGCCATCTGCTTTTGGAAATCATCTCAAAGATAATAAATACCAACAATTGTTGCTCTATGGAGACGATAACAAGAAAGAATTGTTGATAGTTTTCACAACTGAAAACCTAATCATAACTAAACTTAGAGATAGGTGGACACATTTTTGCAGATCCAACAACTTTCATGAAGGAGACAAATTCCATTTCAAATTCTTTGTTAATGACCCACATAAAAGATGCCATATTTTCAAGAGTTCAACAGTTTTAATAAATCAGTTAATGCTCATCTGAATTAGCTACCTCAATGTGTAATATTTATCACCAAAAATTGTCATACTATAATGATTTGACAATTATAATATTTTGTAATATTTCTGAATTTGTAATATTTTCTAATTATCTTTCTTTTTTTCTCAGTTTGATTTAATGTAACAACTACTAAACTTAACGTGCTTCTTAGTCTTATCCATATGGCTATTAAACCTTATTTTAATATTAGCTAAATTCATTTTTTTTCCAATCAACTATTTTAAAAATCACCTAATTTTTAAAATCACCTATTTTATTTTTTACAAACAATTACATGATGCCAATAATCCACACACTATGACCAAACACATACCACGACCCAACAACCCCGACGATAACGCACGATCGTGTGAAGGCACGGGTATGTTACTATTTCTTACTTCGAAACTACACCACCCAAATATTAATGGTCATACAATAACTTTCCAAAATATCCATACATACTAGGACATGAAGCAGCCTAGCCCCTTCAAATAAGAGTTCTTTAGTAGAAAACCGACCCTCTCCATATTTATACTTGGGTCTTGCTAAACGGTGTCTCGGGGCACTATTTAAGCATTCTATTTAAGAAAATAATTTATTCAAAAAGTAAAACATTTCAATTCCCAATGGCGTTGACTTCACAAATTTACATACAAAATTCCTAAAAACTTACTAATTAAGGTACTTAAAGAGTGCCCCGGGACACCGTTTGACATTTTCCTTTTTACTTTACTATGTCGTGTAACAACATCTCTGAAATAACAATTATTACTACTTTAGATCAAAGTGGTAGTTAAAGTACTTTTTAAGCCAAAACAAAATTATCAGTCTATTATAGTTTACTATTGGGTGCATTCTTGAAAAAATAATGAGAAAATGGTTTAGGGATATCTTTTATTTAAAACAAAATTAAATTAAATTAATTAAAGGGTTGAGTAGTTTAACTGATTTAAGCTAAAGATTACGGAAGCTATAAAGTTTAAGCTCCAAGGTTCAAATCGTAGTAAAGACGAAAAAAATATACTAATATTAGTAACTAAATTTTTTTCTTCTGACAAACCAAAACCCATATCATTTTATTATTCAAATAAGAAGTAATACAAAGAGGTAATAAATCAAAAGTATTGCTATTTAGTAAAAAAATTTGTCGCTTAATAAAATTGGAAAATATCACCACGTCCTCCAATTATACGGATTTGGATTCACTGCTATTAAATAATGATGCAATTTCATGTTGTTATGGATCACGGTAAAAAATTAGACAACTCAAATAAATAGTAGCACCCTACTGTGTCACTGGGGGAAATTCAATTCCCAATTGTATGGGTGATTTTGAAAGGAGTGTCATTGGCGTGGGTCTTTCTTGAGGGGTCCTTGACACTTACAAGATTCATTCCCACGTTTTCTTTGTTTTTCCTTTCATTACTCTTTTCTTCACTCCCTCTATACTTAAAACCCCCTTCTCCTCTCTCACTTTTGCACTCATGTAACAACAAAAATAGAAACACAATGATTAATGCTAATACTTCACCACCCACTTCATCTTCATCACATTCACCACCACAATCATTGATCACTTGTTCAAGTGAAGATGAAAAGAGAGGCAAAAAAAGAGATAATAGTAACAAGAATCATCATCCAGTTTATAGAGGAGTTAGAATGCGCAATTGGGGAAAATGGGTATCTGAAATTCGAGAGCCACGGAAGAAAAGCCGAATCTGGCTCGGCACATTCCCAACAGCTGAAATGGCAGCACGTGCACACGACGTAGCTGCACTTACCATTAAAGGCCCTACCGCATTCCTTAACTTCCCCGAACTCGCAGCTTCTCTTCCTCGACCGGCTTCTAGTTCGCCAAGAGATGTTCAATCTGCAGCCGCTAAAGCCGCTTCCATGGTCGCTCCGCCACAATCATCGGCACCTTCTTATTCATCTTCTTCTTCCTCTTCCACCTCGACGCTAGATGATTTGGGCGAGATTATTGAACTACCGCAACTCGGAGCATGTTTTGAGTCAACCGACTCGAATAATGAGTTTGCGTTTTTCGACCCGGTTGATTATTCCGATCCCTCATGGTATCATAATATTTATGTTGATCAAGAAGATAATAGTTATGTTAGCGGATGCAACTTCAATACGCTATCAATGCATGACCTATGAAACACTCTTCTCTCATTGTGGTCTTCAACAACTCTTAATGTTACTTTTCCAAAAAAAAAAAAAACTCTTAATGTTATAAATAACCTACCCCTTGATTTATTTTATTTTATTATTATTTTTTATTTATTTTGAGTACTCAAATTATTTTTTATTTATGAGTACTAGCTAAAATTATTCAGTTTTTTAATGGTTAAAACAAAAATGCATCTTATTTAAATTTCACATAAGTTTAGTTATCCACACATCTTTAAAATAACAAAAATATATATTAATATTAGGAAAATTGCTTTTTAGGTCCTCCTATAATACTCTCAGGCCCCCCATCTTGACCAGTAAAATTACATTAATTTGGTTACTTTTGGTATCTAACTAGCAGAATACGCTTCGATTGAGTTTATATCTTTCGAAAACGCTTAGATTATGTTTCAATCTACCAAAATTGTGAAAATTTGGACATTAATTTAGTTATTTTGGTACATAACTACCAAAATGGTGAAAATCTTGCGACTTGTTATAAATTTTCATAAATTTGCTCGAATACAAATGTTTCTAGTATTCAAATGTTTCCAGTAGAAAAGTACTCCACCTTAACACAAACAACTATACACTTATAGCATTAGTATTGAACACCTAGAAATCAAAGTTTACTCATAGACATTAAGAGTACTTTTCTACTAGAAACATTTGTATTAAATGAGCAAATTTCTGAAAATGTATAACAGTCGCTAAATTTTCACCATTTTATTAGTTACGTAAAAAGTAACCAAATTAATGTTACTTCGCCAGATTTTCACCATTTTGGTAGATAGAAACCGAATCTAAGCGTTTTCGGAAGATAGAAATTCAATCGAAGCTTATTCTGGTAATTACATACCAAAATAATCAAATTAATGTTATTTTGCCATTTTGGTAGTTACGTACCAAAATAAGCGTATTTTGGTAGTTACGTACCAAAAGTAACCAAATTAAATTCGCCTGATTTTCACCATTTTGGTAGATAGAAACCGGACCGAAGCGTTTTCAGAAAATAGAAACTTAATCGAAGCGTATTCTGGTAATTACGTACCAAAGTAATCAAATTAATGTTATTTTTTCATTTTGGTAGCTACGTATCAAAATAAACGTATTTTGGTAGTTAGGTACCAAAATGGTTTTAAGGACAAACTGGTCAAGACGGGAGGCTTGAGAGTATTATAGGGGGCCTAAAAAGTAATTTTCTAATATTAGCAGGGCTGGCCCAACATAATGTGAGGCCTAAAGCTAACATTAAAATGAGGCCAAACATAAAAAAAATGACTTTTTTTGTGTTTCACCGTAAAAAATGTTAGAAAGAATAAGTGAACAACATAAAAAATTATATATATTTTTTTGGTAGATAGACGAAATGATAAAGTCATTATAAACTCACACTAATAGAAGAGCCGGTGGACCAGGTGTAAATATAAAGGGTGTATTTAGCAAAGGCCTATAAATCATTTGTTGATCCATACAACGGCCCAATACAACAGCCCAATACATATGCGAGAGTCAAGCCCAACTTCTCATAAGGGCGAGACTAGGAGGGCGAGACAACTACCCCTCATGGTGGGACATGGCCATAAGGGCGAGATGCCCACGATCCCATGATCTCCTTATCCTCCACTGTAACTGTTATTTTCCACGATTTGACCCATTTACCTCCATTCCCCGTATGACTAAGAGTTTAATTTTGAAGAAACCATTATATTCAAACCACGTTCCCCATGATCACCTTGCAAATATGCATGTGATCAAATGTATCGAAGGAACGTGGGCTTGGCCAATGAAGAAAAAGGGGCGGAAAGAACTCTCTCCCTGTATGCCTTATAAATACTTGTAACATTGATGAAAATGAGGACGGATAACCGAGGAATTTCAGGAATACTTAGATTATTTTTGTTATTTTGACGGTCCAATTCGTTTACTTTTCACACCCCTTTATTTGTTCATCGGAACATTTTGGCGCCCACCGTGGGGCTGCGGTAAAACGATTCCCAGCCTACCGCTTTGAGAGAAAGCAAAATCGCAAACGAAGATCCAACCATGGCTGCTAACCATGGAACTCCTTCACTGCAAACAACAATGGAAGAGATCAGAAGTTTGCAAAGGAAAACAACTACAATGGAGAAGGAATAGGCTGAACAAAACGCAGATTCTGAGGATGAGAGTCTCATTGAGTCTCAGCCCCTTCGTCAATCACTCTGGGATTCCAAAGTCCCAGAAAATTTCAAGTCACCTCATCTACCTACATTTGATGGAAAGACAGACCCTGTGGAACACTTGATGGCTGTAGGGACTCAAACTGCCATCATTGGAGCACCAGAGAATTTAAGGTGCAAACACCTATCAGGGACTTTTAAAGTTATGCCGACTTTCCCAACAACTCCATCGAAAGTTATGCCAACTTTCACAAAAAGTTCATACACCAATTTTCTAGAACCAAACACATCAAGATCACGGCGACCAGCCTATTCACAATCCGCAAGAATTTCGCTGAAACTCTTCGAGAGTATCTTGCTCGATTCAGCGAGGCAACGATCACTGTATCAAACCCAAACCAGGAGATGTTCGTTGCAGCCTTCCACAATGGCTTGAAAGCTGGACACTATAACGACTCTTAAGCACAGAAACCCGTTACATCAATGCAGGAAGTTGTCAAAAGAGCCAGTTGCTATAGCAAAGGCGAAGAGAGCAACGCAGAGAAACGCTCCAGAGACGCCAAGGAAAAAGACCTAAGAAACAACAACAGCAAAGGGCAAAGTTTACAACCCCAGCGCAACTGGCAACATAACGACGCCCACAAGCATGGGTATCGCGCCAAGCCTTACTATCTGCCTAATTTTGATGGTGGAATGGGCTACCCACAACACAGGCGGTATCTAGCAGATAGGGAGTATACGCCGCTAAACAGAGCCAGAGTGCATGTCTTGCATGAAGTCTTGCAAGCAGGCTTAACACCGTTACCTCCCCCAGAGCGAATAACACAGTCATGGACCCGGACACTGAGGCGTGGTGTGCCTATCACAGATGCAAGAGCCACGACATTGAGAGATGTTTTCGAGACATAGGGTTGCAGTTAATACAATATCTGGAGGATTCGCAGAAGGCGGCGAGTCCAGCTCGACTAGAAAGCGCTACGTCAGGCGATCTAGGTTTGAAATATGTTCAGTGGGAAAGTTAACCTTTCCACATGCTCCTGAAATCACGTTCAACCCGGAGGATGAGCGTGATGTTATCCCTCATGATGACGATCCGTTGGTGATACAAGTTCAGATCCTGAACTGCGATGTCAAAAGAGTTCTTATTGACTCAGGAAGCTCAGCAGACATCCTATATTGGAACACCTTCAAGGCGATGCGTCTGTCCGACGAACAGCTGAACCCCTACTTTGGCTCGTTAGTAGGATTCACAGGCGAACAAGTGGACGTCATGGGTCATACCACCTTGTACACTACTTTTGGCGAGGAAGAAAACGCCAAAACAATCAAGGTTAGATATCTGGTGGTCAAAACTCCTTTCACTTCATATAATATCATCATTGGAAGGCCAACGTTCAACATACTGGGCGCGGTTATGTCTACCCTGTACTTGTGAATCAAATACCCTCTGAACAACGGTATAATAAGAGTGATCAAAGGCGACCAAGCATTGGCAAGAAATTGCTACGAGTCAAGTCTAAAAATCCGGCATAACCCATACAAGCCCGTCTCACCCCCAGACAGCGGAGAGCGAACTAAAGGGATAAACGTGGTCAGTATCACGAATTTGGACCCCAAGGAGGAGTTCCAAGATAGAAGAGTTAGCCCAATTGAAGATCTGGAACAAGTCCAAATAGGCGAGCATCCGCATCAAACGACCAACATCAGGACAAGCTTCCTTACAGAGGAAAAGGAGAGAATCATTTCCATATTATGCAACAACAGAGATTTGTTCGCATGGCAACCATCTGATATGCCAGGAATCGACGAAAGTGTGATTACTCACAAATTGTCCATCTCGCCCGCCAACAAGCCCGTGGTCCAACGAAAAAGAAAGGTTGGAGAAGAACGAAGAGCAGCCATCACAGAGGAGGTGGCTAAATTGAAGGAAGCAGGATTCATAGAAGAAATCAAGTATCCCACCTGGTTGGCAAACGTAGTAATGGTGAAGAAAGCAAATGGTAAATGGAGAATGTGTGTGGACTTTACAGAGCTAAACAAGGCCTGTCCCAAGGATCCGTATCCATTGCCAAACATCGACAGGTTAATTGATGGAGCGTCAGGTTATAAAATGTTGAGCTTCATGGATGCTTACTCAGGATACAACCAAATCAAGATGCACTCCATGGACGCACAAAATACGGCTTTCATGTCCAACACTTGTAATTATTTCTACAATGTTATGCCCTTTGGCTTGAAGAACGTCGGGGCCACTTATCAGCGACTAATGGACAGAGTATTCGTGGAGCAAATAGGGAAAAATCTGGAAGTTTACATCGATGACATGGTAGTCAAAATAGAGAAAGAAGGCGAGCATGATAAAGATTTGGATGACATTCTAAAATTAGTCAGAAAGTATAATATGCGGCTTAACCCGGCCAAGTGTTCTTTCGGAGTGCAAGCTGGTAAGTTTCTGGGTTTTTTACTCACACATAGAGGGATAGACACAAATCCAGATAAATGCCAAGCCATCATCAACATGAGGAACCCTACTTCCGTTAAACGAGGTATCAGAAGATCGAAAGATTATGTTTAGCAGTAATAATAACAGCTCGGAAGCTGCGACAATACTTTCAAAGCCACCAGGTGGTAGTAAAGACCGACTACCCCATCAATAACGTTCTATAAAAACCAGATTTGGCAGGAAGAATGGTAGCGTGGTCAGTGGAACTATCAAAGTTTGACATCATATACATGCCCAGAGGGGTGATTAAATCTCAAGCTTTAGCAGATTTCATGCTAGAATTAACAGATCCCCCAAGTGAAAACAAGGCCCAACCACGGTCTCTCTCTGTGGATGGCTCATCTAACTTGAGGGGTAGCGGAGCAGGAGTACTTTTGGAGGGACCAGAAGGGATACTCATAGAACAGTCACTGAGATTCGCCTTCAAGGCGAGCAACAATCAGGCGGAATATGAAGCCCTGATAGCCGGAATGAAATTGGCTGGAGAAATGGAAGTGCGGGAACTCAAGGTGCAAAGAGACTCACAGCTGGTTGCTAAGGTCGCAGGAGAATTCCAAACCAAAGATCCCCAGCTCGCCAAGTACTTGGATAAAGTCAAGGGAATGGTGAAGTACTTCACCATGTTTGAACTAACTTATGTACCAAGGGAACAGAACGCAAGTGCTTATCTACTCGCAAAGCTCGCCAGCACAAAAAAGCTAGGTAATCATCGTACCGTCATTCAAGAGACTTTAAAGTCTCTGAGCATAAATTTAGTAGAAGAAGGAATGGTGATAGAAGAGGAAGATTGGCGGAGCCCAATAATCAGATATTTACAAAGAGATGTCCTCCCCTCAGCAAGAGACGAGGCAACAAAAATAAGAAAAATGGTGGCATGGTACACAATGGTGGGAGACAAGTTGTACAAGAGAGGGTTTTCAACCCCCATGCTTCTATGCGTAAGTAACACGGAGGCATGCAGAATTCTGAACGAGATACATGAAGGGTCATGTGGAAGCCATATTGGGTCTAGGTCACTGGCAGGAAAGGTGTTGAGAGCTGGGTTTTACTGGCTCAACCTGCACGACGACGCGGCCAGGCACGTGAATACCTGTGATAAATGTCAGCGCTACTCAAACCTACATCACGCCCCAGGCGAGCCGTTGAAATTAGTCCTATCCCCATGACCGTTCTATATGTGGGGAGTGGACATCTTAGGACCTTTTCCAATATCTACGGACCAAGCAAGGTGGATCATCGTGGCAGTTGATTATTTCACCAAGTGGGTAGAAGTAGAACCCATATCAAGTATATCTGCAGGCTAGGTAATAAAATTCTACTGGAAAAAGATCATTTGCACGTCGCCGGCAAAAAAGTGGTGGAATATTGCAGAGGGAAGGGGATATGAAACACCTCTATCTCTGTGGAACACCTCCAAGCCAATGGGCAAGCCGAGTCAACTAACAAAGTCATCCTCAGGGCCTTAAAGAGAAGAGTCAATTCAAAGCAGAAAAGTTGGGTGGAACACCTCCCTGAAATATTGTGGTCATATCATACAACGCCACAATCTTCAACAAGGGAGTCGCCCTTCACTATTGTTTACGGAGCAGATGTTGTGATTCCAGTAGAAATACAACCTTCAATTTGGAGAAGGGATACTTTAACTTTGCAGGAGAACAAGGCCGCATTAGAAGAAAGTTTGGACTTGCTTCCAGAGTTGAGGGAAAACGCCCACTTCAGAGAATTTTACACCAAGCAAAGAGCTGTAAGAAGATACAACACCAGAGTCATCTCGAGAAATTTCAAAGCGGGCGACTTGGTTCTAAAATGGCCCATGGGCAGAGACAAAGGTGGGAATATAGCAGCCAACTGGGAAGGACCATTTAGGGTCCATGAAGCATTTGAAGGAGGAGCCTACAGGCTAGAAACAATGGAAGGCGAGATCATGCCCAGAACATGGAACATCGCCAACCTAAGATTCTATATAATACTGACACCATCATGTGAGACTAAGGCTTTGATGTGTGAATTATTATGGCCGCCATGTAAGTCTAAGGCTTTGGCGAGCTAATTATCCGGTAGTAAGTTTAATATGATGTCGGCACTGTCATGTAAGACTGAGGCTTTGACGTGTGAATTTGTCTGGCGAATTTAAGTACCCAGTTTTGCATAGTGTAAGTCTAAGGTATCGATGTCAAAAATATTATGTCTGGCGAATTTAAGTACCCAGTTTTGCATAGTGTAAGTCTAAGGTATCGATGTCAAAAATATTATGTCTGTCAAAAATATCATGAAGAAAGGTATTTCTATTTTTAATCATCATCCAAACGTTACAAAGTTAACCTTACGTGTTTAATTACGCAAAAAGCATGGAATATCAAAGAAAAATAAACATGCAAAGAAAACAAAATAAAGCCAAAATATTTTTATTCATTGAATATGATTTATCATCAATTACATAATAGTGTTTTCATTATAGATCTGAAAACATAAACAAAGAGGTTGAGAGGAGTTAACCCTAGGGCTCCTACGTGTGGGAGCACTGTTGTGTTTCTTGAAAGATCTTTCCATGGTTTCTAAAGAATAAGAGAAGAAAAATAAAACAATTGTTTGAGTATGAAGATCTAGGCAAGGGATTGCCTCCTCTTATAGCAATCTCAAAACCCTAAAAATGATAAGTTCAAGCACACGTTTTTAGGAGAAATAGTTACTACCTTTGACTAGACTATTTTGGGAAGTGTGTTCAGGTGCAATTTTCGAGGGAGTGGGGAAGTCTAAAGGAAAAGATTAACGGCAAGACCGTTGATCAGTGCATTTTAATGAACTTTTTAATCACTCTGTGCTATGACAATTTTATGACTTCTCCTGCTAATTTGGTATTTTTATCATGTTTTGTGTTTAAAGTCTAGTTTTGCTATTATTTATGTTTTGCTATTTATTTTCGTAATAAACAGTAATTTGACACCTTCTCATTGTGCAAACCATAACTTGAGCTACGAATATAGGATTGAGGCGCGGGAAGATGTGTTGGAAAACTAAGAGAAAGAGCTACAACTTTCATGTTGAAGCCGAAAGCCAATTTGGAGCGCAAAGGAGTCATATTTACTCGTCAATGTTCAGACTTACAAATATTTAATTATTTTCAGCATAACTTATATTTTTTCGGCCCAATTGTTTTTTGGCCCGTTTTGCTTGCTTATAAAAACGAAAAATTCTGACCTAGGCGAGGTTACACACTCATTCACGAAATTACAAAGAACTAGCCGCCGCTTTTTGAATGGAGAACTAAGAACCCTAGATCAATCCATTGGTTTAAGAAACTTTGATTCATTATCTTGAGGTTTGATTCTACTGCAATTTCAATTCATGTTTCTATTTCTTTCTCTATAAATTTCTACTTTATAACTTGCAATTCGTTTATCATTTGATGCTTAATTATATGTATTTCGGTTTGCAAGTTTACGAGGTTATTCGAATTAAGTTACCGCTTGTTTAATTTAATTCGGTTAGAAATTTACATAGTCTATACGCTTGTTATAGGATCGATTGAATTCACGTTTTTATTTTATATTATTGATCGTGATTCTGTGACGCTTGTTTGCTTTATCATGGTCAATTGAACGTTACGTTATGCTATAAGCTTTTCAAACAGACTGAATTCATATAAAACTAATTGACGCTTGATTAGTTAGTTTTATGATCAATCAAGGATAGAAACTGAAACGAAATTATTCTTTTGCCATGAACCTATGATAGATAATGAGCGAAGTTAGACGAAAACAATGGATTGGTTGCCTCGCTATTTATCAAACTTCACGAATTTTTATATTCTGCTTCATATATTGAAAACCCCCAAATTACAGTTAATCGTTCTAATAATTGTTTAACACTGATTGTGAGTCCTTGGGAAACGACCAAGGTTAATTGCCTTGTACTACTTTTCTTAACTTAAAACATTATTTGATCACGAAACGGCCGAGATCAACCGTTACAACCAAGGAGGAAAAAACATAAATGCCTTAAAAGCAATTAATACACATATAATTAGCAATAAAGCAGTAGGAGAGAAGAGAATAATAATAACGTACTTAATTAAAAAAAAAGAGACAAAGTGTTTAGAGATTAAATCGCTCGAAGGCGAGCACCATAGTTACATCAAAAAATTCAAACATAGGCACACAGGCCCAAAAGAAAATAACTACTCAAAGGCAGGAGGAACATAGGCGACAATCTTGCCATCAACGATCTGGTTGACAGAATCCAGCTCGCCCAGCTTGACAACATCCACATCAGGGAAGGCCACCTTCACTTGATCTAGGGCGAACCTGAACCCGTCGTCAAATTGGCTCGCCCCCTCCAGCTCCAAGCTCTCGATCCGAGCAGTAAGAGCTTCCACATTAAGGGATGCCTCATCCCGTTGAGTGGTGGCCTGGTCTTTCTCCTTGGTCGCCACATCCAGCTCGCCCTCTAGAGTCTTCACCCTCTCTTTCAAAATAGCCACCTCATCATCCTTGGCTTTTACAGCCGCCTTCACCACCTCATCCTGCCCAGCCTTCACTGTTGCCAAGTCCTCTTCAAACTTATTCTTGGCAGTAGCAAACTCCTTCTCCAAGGCGCTCAGACCATTATCAGCAGACTCCATCTTGTTCCTCGCCTCAATAGTATCAAGCTCTTGGCGAGAAGAGAGGTAGTAGCTGAGCATGACACCCTGAATGTGATGATCCAGGGCCACATGTCTGAGGTCCTCGCAGTCGAGTTCAGAGAGAGAAGAGGTGCGAGCATACTTCTGAAAACTCTCATTAACCACAGAGAAAGAATCAAAATCCTTAGTCCAAAGGCTAGCAGAGAGATTACTTTTCTTCCCCTTCTTTAGCTCGGGGTTGGAAGGACAGCAGTTGATAAAGGCTCATTTCCCCTGTTTGACAACATTGGATCCGCCCTCGCCAGAGTTGGGCGGTACTGAACTCTTGCTCCTCGGCACCCTTTTAAACTTGAGGGGCTGATCATCAGCATCTTCCTCCTCTTGCTCAATAGTAATGGGCTGCTTCTTCTTCTTTGGAATCTCAAGAGAAATCCGAGAGGACTCCTCTTGATTCTTCCTCTTGGTGCCTTTGACACCACCTTCCTCCACCACGAGTTGAGCCATAACATCTGCAGAGGCGATAGCAATAGCTGCTTCAGCCTTTTCGGCCATCGTCTTCAAAACCAAGGCCGCCCTTTGTTGTGCTGAGAGAGTAGACATTGAAGCTACAAAAGATCAAGGGCGAAGATTAGTAAACTCAGAAATAAAAGTCAAAACAATGATAACATAATATAAACCACTTACCCATATATTCCCCAAGAGACTGAGGTTTATTCTCCCTAGCAACGAGCTCTCAAGAACTCATCACATGAAACCTACTGAGGACTGCTACCGCATCCCGCTCATACTCATTAAGGGTACTCACTTGAGTTCCCTTGATGAGGCGAGGAGAAGAAGACCAATAAAAAGGGAACAAACGATTCCCAGAAGCATCAAACATAAGCTCTGGAAAACTTCCTCACAACGAAAACGGACAAAAGGTGACCCTATAGTTCTTAAAGTTGGAAGCATATAAAGAAAATCACCCTTTATTAGGCTGACTACTAATAGAAACAAGAGAGTGGGGAGAGACATTTTTACATGAAAAAAGCAAAAGAAAATCCCAGCAGTGGGAACTAAATCAAGACCTTCACAAGCGATTTGAAAAGCCTTCAAAGGAGCCCAACTATTTGGATGAAGCTGGCAAGGGGCGACGTTCATTACCCTTAAAATTTGACACTCAAAAGGATTAAATGGGAGCCAAAGATTTAGGGTTTGGAGGACATGGGTGTACATATAGAAATAGTGGGGCTCTTGTTCGTTGACAGTGGTCACGAACTCACCCTCGGCGACGAGATCAATTATGACCCGATTCTCGCCGCCTTCACCAGATACCTGGACAGCCTGCCTAAATATAACCTAGAGAACATTTGTAAAAATCATCCCGATGACCTATGAATATAACTCAGTTGGTAAATTTTAACATTATTAGGGGGACTGAACTTCAAACTCTAGATCATATATTGTTCTACATTGAAGTCTAGCCACTAATATAACCTAGAGAACATTTGTCCCGTGTATAAAAACCCGGATGATTCACCCGTCATAAATATATCTAATTGAAATTTTGATTTTTTTTTAATAATGAGATAATATAATATATAATGTTTCATTCAATTATTCTATTATTTAAAATTTTATTCAATTTATTGTAAGATTCAATTTCATATACTTGTAAACTTTCATTCATATACTTGTAAGCTTTTCATCCCCGTGGTCCTATAAATATAGCTCAGTTGATAAATTTTGAAATTATTAGGGAAACCGAACTTCAAACCCTAAATACTACATTGCTCTACATTGAGTCTAACTAATAATAATATCTAGAGAACCTTCATCCCGTCCCGTGTATAAAAATTTGGATGCTCCACCCATCATAAATATATAAAAAATAATGATATATTATTAATATTTTTTTTTGTAATTAGACGGTATAACATATAATGTTTCATCCTATTATTCTCATATTTAAAATTGTATTCAATTTCATGTATTCATGGTTTGTATTCTTATGTTTCTGTGAAACTCGGTCCAATATAATTCATGGTTTAGATTTAAAGAATAAATGAATTGAAATACTCTATGTGATATGGATTTAAGGAACAAAACTATGATTTGAAATAATTCTAAAGAGTTAATATAGGAATCAATAGATCCGCGCTCAAGCTTGTTAACAAATTCTCGAATGAAATACATCATGTAAGCAAACACTATAAATTTAGGGTACATAGATAAATTGACAAATCAAACTTGTTGATAAAATAATTACAATAAAAGAGGGAGACCAAACCTAACCCTTTGAAATGAAAAGAATATAAAACTATTAAATAAAAAGAAAAGAACAAAAGAAGAAAATAGATGAAAACAATGTGATTTGCAATGTTCATCCAAAGACCTCTTATATAGAATAATAAGTATGAGTATATAAGTAATTTTGCCCAAAATATGTAGTTAAAACCATTATTTAAAAATATATTGATTCCTTTTTTGGAATCAATGTTTCACACACAAAAGAAATATATTTCACAAAAATGACTTTTTTTTGTACATGATAAAAAAAAAATTAAAATTTTGTATCACTGATTAATATAGAAACAGTAATTTTTCGAAATTCATAATATTTTTTTTTTAAATAATATATTATATTCTATAATTTTTTAATTTAATTTTTTGAATTTTTTATTGTAACCATTTTGATCTAACTAATGCAAAAAATTATGTAATAGGGAAATAATTAATAATTAATATATTTTTTAAATAATCTAAGAATCTCGTGAAATTGAAATATATTTAATGCTAATAGTATGTAAAATAAACTGATTCCATTTTATGAGTCGATATATTTCACACAAAAAAATTGACACAATTTTTTTTTATGTACATGACTATTTGTAGTACATATAACTAAAATTATGTCTGATTATTTAATTTTTAGTTTTTTGGTTACATATTATTTAATTAATTAATTATAAATTAACATTATATAATTCAAAAATAGAAAAATATAGTAATTTGTCTAAAAACTTTTAAAAAAAGTATGAAATCTATAATATTTTCACGTCACAAATATAATAATAATGACATAATATTATTTTTCGAAATTAATATATTATTTTCAAAAAATTTATTATTATTCAGAATTTACAAATAATAATAATAATAGGCATAATATGATTTTATAATAATTTATTAATTAATTACTGAATAATAATATTAATATAATAATAATTGAAAAATAAAAATTAAAGTATTAATGACGTATATTAATGACGGTCATTAATACCTAAAGAAAAGTTTCCATTTAAATTTCATAGAGGGATTCGTAAATATAAATCTACTATATAGATATAGATAAGTTTCTTTGCTTCTTAATAAAAACAAAAATAATCATAAGCTTCAGTGGCTTATGAATTCTGCATTTCAATTCTTTCTTAGCTGCAGTTTCTTTTCCTTATTTTTTATAAGTGCTGTTTTTATTTTGTACTCCCTATTTTTGGTACAAGTGATCTTTTTATTTTTGGTGGGCACGCCGCTGACAAAGCCGGAGCAAGTGGCACGTATAATCAAGCGCGAATATGTGGCCAAGGCTCGTAAAGAGGTGGAAATGCCCAAGCAACAAGAACCTGTTGCGAAGGCGGTCATTGAAGTTTTACCTAAGGTTATGGAACAATACACTGATGCAGCGCTGATTTGATAAGCCCCAGGAATCTTCTCCTGCGGCCGTTGAGGTGTCAGATAGTGAATCATTGGGGACCGATATTGTTATTGAACAGGAGCAGCAGGCACACTTGAAATCTGCCCTTGTAATTGAGAAAGAGCAGCAGGCACAATTGGCGGCCTTGGAGTCTGACACGGTTCCGCAGCAAGCCTTGAGCCTAGAGGCTGAGTTCCACACTACTGCGATAGTGGAGACTGATGAGGGTATGAACACTGTCCACCAAGAGTCAACACTCGGCAATGAACCAAAGGCAGGGGACATGAACGCTAGCTTAAAGCAGGTTGTACTTGAGGATATGGAGAAAATCAAACATGCCTGGGAACAACGGGACACGGTGGATATTGTTGAACAAGAGTTCACGCCAGTTGTCTCGAAATGGTCCAAGAAACAGCAACAGAAACGTTTAAGGAAGGCTTATGGCGCTGGAGATCATCATACTCGGTCTAAGGGTCCTCTTAACTCTTCCTCATGAAGATCCTCTTTTGGAACATTAGAGGTATCGGTAACCATTCTTCTCGGGTTACATTGAAAAGTTTATGTTCTCTTCATAAACCGGATGTTATATTTATTGCGGAACCAATGATCCTTTTTGAACATGTTCCTCTTATGTTTTGGAATAACTTGAATGTGAAACAATTCTGTGTTAATAGCCGGCCTAATCTGATTCCCAATCTTTGGGGCCTATGGGGTACGACTCTGTCTCCATCTATCATTTTTTCGTCCAGCCAATGCATTGTCCTACAGTTCTCCGATAATGGCCAATTTTTCTTTGTTGCGGCTATCTATGCTAGTACTAACTATATACAGCGGCGTGCTCTTTGGGATGATTTATCTCATCTTCAAGGTATCTATCTAGGGCCTTGGGTCTACATTGGTGACTTTAATGCGGTTTTGGGTGCCCATGAAAAGAGTGGGCGCCGACCTCCTCCTCGGATTTCTTGTGATGAATTTCTTGCTTGGTCAAATGCTAATAGCCTTGTTCACCTCCCGACTACGGGTGTTCAGTTTACTTGGAACAATGGCCGGTTAGGGGGAGATTATGTTGCCCTTCGGCTAGATAGGGCAGTTGCTAGCTTGAATTGGTTTGATACTTGGCAGTTCACTCACTGTGTTGCTCTGGTCCGTCATGACTCTGATCATCATCCGCTTCTGCTGACTCATGAACATTCGGCCGTGCAAAATGCTTTGCCCGTCAAATTTTTTAAAGCATGGTTGTCTCATGAGGATTGTTCTCGCGTGGTTAGGGAGACTTGGATTAAACCGGTGGTTGGCAGCCCCATGTCTTCATTACAACAGAAACTAAAGCGTCTTAAACAGGCACTTCGAGCATGGAATAAGAACACTTTCGGGAATGTATTAGGTAAGGTCTCAGTCGCGATTGATGAGGTGAATCGGTTGCATGCGATTATTGATTCTGGTACGGTCACAGATGATGTTCTAGCTCAGGACTACCAAGCTCAGATTATCCTGTCCCAGACCCTGATTCAGCATAATCAGTTTTGGCGTGAGAAGGCACGTGTTCAGCATTTTTGTCAAGGGGATAGGAATACATCGTACTTCCATCGTGTAGCTAGTATCCGTTCCTCTACAAAGAATATACAAATGATTAACGATGGGGAGATGACTCATACGGAGCCCCTGGACATTGAAAGGCATATTTTGGAGTATTTTAGTAACATATTTGGTAGCCCAAATAATTGTCTGTCTAATGATATGGTTAGCTCTTGCATTCCGGCTTTGGTTAGTCAGGGTGATAATGTCGTGCTTAATGATCATCAGACACATGCGGTTGGAGTGATCCCACTTCTCATAATAAGACTTTTGTTCAGAGGTCACATTTTCCGCAGGAGTAGTTGCTCCTTTCTTAATGCAAGGTCATGATCCATGCAGCCAAGAACAATTTCTACGTTCTCTTTCCATTCCTTGAAATTTGCCCCATTAAGGACCGGAACCGAATTCACATTAGCAGATATTGAAGCAATTGTAGTTGAAAAGAACAAAAAAAATTAAACATTTAAATATACTCACATAAAGTGAAAACTGAATTAATAAATTTGTTCAAATAAAGACATAACCCATCTCAAGATACCTAGTGCAACATCAATATTGAGCCTTTTGACACTAATATTGAGCCCATTGACGATAAAAAAATGTCGAATAATAAACCCCTCTTTTGATTGATTTACTATCCACATATAAAACCTTATAATCATCACATGTTTACCATCACAGGTGCACTTCTAATTCTGTAAAATATTTTCCTTCCTTTAGGCCGGTTAATATTCACATAAGTTACAAGTGCACAACCTTTTATATTTTAAAATGAATTAATCCACACAAAAGAGGTTACTTTGACAACATTATGTTTCAATCAACTTATTTTAAAATATATATATACTTAAACCGTCAATTATTTGAAACAAAAATTACTTAACCGAAGTTGCTTCATACTGAATTCAAACCAGAACCAAATGACAAGCTGAGTTTGAAGAATTTGAAAACAACATGAATTGTATCATACATGAAACAAAGTAAAAATAAAACCAAATGGAAGACCTTAGTTTTAAAAAAAATTGTTTCAATCACTACAACTCAAAAGTAAAACAAAAAAGGGACGAAAAACTTATGTCCCTGGTTGATGTGTTTACCTTACAATTGCTTTAGTCTATTGATGAGAAAATCTCATGTCCCTGTTTTTCGTAACTTTATTCTAATGATACACCCACCAATTAAAAAATGCATACTTTATAATCAAACCTTAAACAACAAATTTCATATATATTGAAACTCTGTTTCATGTAACTGCATACTTTAGATTATCGTTTTTTTAGTTTATCTTTTAATAAAATATAACTTTATGTTGTGCTCACAAGTTATAGTTCAATTGACAAATAGATGTCGAAATTGTTACGCCGGACGTCATGACCGAGATTCGTATACCGGCTGTTTCGATGAATAAATAAAGGGGTGTGAAAAGTAAACGAATTGGACCGTCAAAATAACAAAAATAATCTAAGTATTCCTGAAATTCCTCGGTTGTCCGTCCTCTTTTTCATCAATGTTACAAGTATTTATAGGGTATACAGGGAGAGAGTTCTTCCCGCCCCTTTTTCTTCATTGGCCAATCTCACGTTCCTTCTATACATTTGATCACATGCCTATTTGCAAGGTGATCATGGGGAACGTGGTTTGAATATAATGGTTTCTTCTAAATTAAGCTCCTAGTCATACGGGGAATGAAGGTAAATGGGTCAAATCGTGGAAAATAACAGTTACAGTGGAGGATAAGGAGATCATGGGATCGTGGGCATCTCGCCCTTATGGCCATGTACCGTTGTCGCGGTGATTTTTGGATATCGAGTTATTAATTAACTTCGAATCACAATTTAATATTCCACCACCGATCTTTAATTTTTCCAAGGGAAAGGAGAAAAGTTTGAAAAAACCCTATTTTTAGAGATCAAGGTCCGGGGGTTGGTCATACGAAGGGAAGGTACTAGCACCCTAAGTATCCTATAGGAAGCTCTTGTTTCTATTCTATCTAAGCGCTTAATTTTTATTTGCTTGTAAAAAAAAATGCCTAGGATTTAAACAAAAGCTAACAGATCTCGACCTTTGGATTGTTTAAAATAAATCTGACGGTCACGTTTTAAACAAGGAGGGAGCCAATGACGCGTCGCCACGTCATCTTCTTCTACCTCCTTCATCTTCAACCTCATAAAGGATGAAGAACAATCACCATGAAAGCTTCAAGTTAAGCTCACGGCCCAACCACAACATCACCAAATATCAAACAAAAATTGAAAGTGAATATACCATTTTACTCAAAATTTAATGCTGATCATGAAAATGGTTTTAGATTTTAAAACAAATGCTTAAACAAACAACGCAATCCAAACTTTAAAAACCCCAAAATTTTGGAAACTCAAATTTGGACGAAATCAAACAAAATAAACCATGAAAAAGCTTCAGTAAACATTTAATAGCATGAATACGTAGAAACCTACTTGTTTAGGGCCCTGGTTTGGATGGTTGATTCTAACTTTTTCTTGGCAATTTTTGTGCTTTGGGTATGATTTTTTTGAAGCTTTTCTTGGTGGATTTTGGTTTATGGAAAGGTTGTAAGGTGTTTGGAGTGATTTTGTTTTATAAAAATGAAGCTTTGATAGTGTTTGGAGTGATTTCAAATTTTTACAATAATGGTGAAAAAATGAGTTCTTTGTGTTGTTCTTGTTAAATCATAATTTTCTGTAAACCCTAGAATTATTCATATTGATCATCAAGAAATAATTACTATACATGAGCGGAAGCGTACCTGAGCTTGAGTTTTCCATAGGTAGGGATTGAAAATCACCGGCATGTGGTCTTCCAACTGTAGAGTTCAGTATGGGCTCCTTAAGTCTCCTCTGAGGGGGATGAAGAGAAAAGGTTTTGTCTGAGCCATCGTTTTCACGTTAATCTACAATTGGGGACCATAACCCCTATAATAACCTTAGGGTTATTTTTTATTTTCAATATTCTAATTTGACCCCTCATCAAATTAGATATTGACTTATGGTATCTACACAATAAATTAACTTTCATGATATTTATGCTTTTAGCCATAGACTTATATATTATTAATTAGACCACTGATACTTTGACTAATTACATAATGACCTAACACACGTAATATTACAATAGTGACCCAAAAATCCTAACAATTCTCTCTCTTTCTGCCTCTAGCCAACCTCTTCTCAGCTCAAAATCAACATCTATTTATGCACTCCTATAGAAGGATCTAGTAGCTAGGTCAAATTAAGGGTAAAAAAGGAATGAGGTTATCATATTTCCTTTTGATCCAATCCCCATCTTTGATCATTCACCACCTCATCATTAGTTGGCCACCAATTAGGAAGGTTCTAGAAGCTCTAAGAGGATGAATCATGATAGGATTAAAACTTAGACACCAAGAAAAAAGAAATAATAAAAAAAAATGACCTTTGTAGTAAAATAAAAATGAAATACAAATGAATAAAAATGATTTCTTTTTTAAAATGTGAAAATAAAAATAAATTGGAAAAAAGGGTAGGACAAAATTAGGGTAATGACACTAAAAAAAATTTAGGGATCTCTGTGTAAAAATGTTGACTTTTTTTTTCCAAAATTGTGAAATGTGAAGAAAGGGAAAGTTAGGTCAAAAATGGGGTATGACAGATGCCCCTATTTAAGTTTCTTCTACTGGAAAGAAAAAAAAAGAAAAAGATGATTTTTTTGATAATGTTTTTGTTTTGGTTCGACGGTGGAAGAGATTTAAATACAAAATTTTTTGACCTACCTAAACTATAAAATGTTATGATATAATGTTATGAGTGTTATGCTTATGAGTGTTTGAATGTAATGAAGATTATTTAATCGAGAATGAAACAAGTTTGCTGAGTAACAAAAGTAATGAAGACAGAAAGCGGTAAAGTCTTGTATGCGGACATAGAGCAGTAAAGTCTTGTGTATGGACAGTAGTAAAGACGGAAAGCAGTAAAGTCCAATGTAGGGACAGAAGTAAAGACAAAAAGCAGTAAAGTCCAGTGTAAGGACATAAGTAAAGACAGAAACCAGTAAAGTCCAGTGTAGGGACAGAAGTAAAAACATTGCCTACCAAATTTGTGGGATGGTAAGGACACAACGAGGAAATAAATTGTCTGCTGTCATTGTAGGAGAGCAGGACATAACAAGAAAAAATATTTGTCTTGACCAGACGCGCTGGAGATGACCTCTTTTGGGGAAATTAACCGTAAGTTTGCAGTTGATTGTTTGCACAACTTGCCACTTGGAATATGTTTGATGGAGACATCTCTAAACCAGACTCACTGGGGATAACTTTTTTTTTGTGATGTATAAATGATGGAGATATCTCTGGACCAGATACACTGGGGATGACTCTTTTTTGTGAAATATGTGCATGTGAATATGAATGTATCTATGGATATGTGAATGATTTTATGTATGTATGAATGTGTGAATGATTGTATGTATGTCAATAAATCAGATCCTCGGTGTAAAACCCGGTATGATATGTCAATCCATGGTTAGAATGATTGCTTCTTGGGGTAAAACCCGTTGGTCATAGGTCTGACAGAAGTCGCCATTTGTGAACCGAAACCCAATATTTTCTCATGGTCTTGTTTCGACGGTCTTTTTTTGAAATCCCTAACATTTGTCTGCCGCCCTTTCAGGTTTTCAATCCACCGGGAATATATTTTGTTTGCCCCTAATTTTTGCCTGGACTGCCCTTTCAGGTTTTCAGCCCACCGGGACGCTCATTTTTGCCTAAGCCGCCCTTTCGGATTTTCAACTTAGCGAGCTGTTCTTTTTGCTTTTTTTTCTTCGTTTTTTTTATAGAAAGAATCAAGATTTATATGCTAGAAATAGGAAAACTTCTCAAAGAGATGCAATTTGCCGTTGGTATGCAAACTTCTCAAAGAGATGCCATTTGCTGCTGAATGCAAACTTCTCAAAGAGATGTCATTTGCTGCTGATATGCAAACTTCCCAAAGAGATGCCATTTGCTGTTGAATGCAAACTTCTCAAAGAGATGTAATTTGCTGGTAATATGCAAACTTCCCAAAGAGATGTCATTTGCTGTTGAATGAGCCTCCCAAAACGGGTCTCAGCTTCTTCTTTTACTGGGGAAAAGAGAACCATACAAGTTTCTTAAAGATAACCACTTGCTGGGGATTACAAGAGAACAGTCAAGTTCAGTATTCAATTGAGGAATGTTGGATCACATACTCAACATATTATAGTAACACACTATTTTAGGGGAAACTGCACATGTCCATAAAACCCAAAATATCAACTCGATGATTATTGGCTCAAGGAGGAAGAAACATAACAAATATCAACAGATCTCGACCTTTGGATTGTTTAAAATAAATCTGACGGTCACGTTTTAAACAAGGAGGGAGCCAATGACGCGTCGTCACGTCATCGTCTTCTACCTCCTTCATCTTCAACCTCATAAAGGATGAGGAACAATCACCATGAAAGCTTCAAGTTAAGCTCACAGCCCAACCACAACATCACCAAATATAAAAACAAAAATTGAAAGTAAATATACCATTTTACTCAAAATTTAACGCTGATCATGAAAATGGTTTTAGATTTTAAAACAAATGCTTAAACAAACAACGCAATCCAAACTTTAAAAACCCCAAAATTTTGGAAACTCAAATTTGGACGAAATCAAACAAAATAAACCATGAAAAAGCTTCAGTAAACATTCAGTAGCATGAATACGTAGAAACCTACTTGTTTAGGGCCCTGGTTTGGGTGGTTGATTATAACTTTTTCTTAGCAATTTTTGTGCTTTGGGTATGATTTTTTGAAGCTTTTCTTGGTGGATTTTTGTTTCTGGAAAGGTTGTAAGGTGTTTGGAGTGATTTTGTTTTATAAAAATGAAGCTTTGATAGTGTTTGGAGTGATTTCAAACTTTTACAATAATGGTGAAAAAATGAGTTCTTTGTGATGTTTTCTCTCTTTCTGCCTCTAGCCAACCTCTTCTCAGCTCAAAATCAACCTCTATTTATGCATTCCTACAGAAGGATCTAGTAGCTAGGTCAAATTAAGGGTAAAAAAGGAATGAGGTTATCATATTTCCTTTTGATCCAATCCCCACCTTTGATCATTCACCACCTCATCATTAGTTGACCACCAATAAGGAAGGTTCTAGAAGCTTCCTCTAAGAGGATGAATCATGATAGGATTAAAACTTAGACACCAAGAAAAAAGAAATAATAAAAAAAAATGACCTTTGTAGTAAAATAAAAATGAAATACAAATGAATAAAAATGATTTCTTTTGTTTTTTTTAAAATGTGAAAATAAAAATAAATTGGAAAAAAGGGTAGGTCAAAAAATGTTGTCTTTTTTTTTCCAAAATTGTGAAATGTGAAGAAAGGGAAAGTTAGGTCAAAAAATGGGGTATGACACCCGCCATTAGGGGTAGTTGTCTCGCCCTCCTAGTCTCGCCCTTATGAGAAGTTGGGCTTGACTCTCGCATATGTATTGGGCTGTTGTATGGATCAACAAATGATTTATGGGCCTTTGCTAAATACACCCTTTATATTTACACCCGGTCCACAGCCCTTCAAGCACGAGGCTCAATGGATGCTCAGTGGTGATAATGGACGAAATTTACGTTGGTAACCGCTACTGTTTGTGGTGAACTTTTCGGGCTTCGTGTGCATCTCACGATGTACCTTCTTTTGCTACTAGTAGATGCTATAAATAGAAGATTGTTGAATTGTTTTCATCACTTCAAACTTCTTCTCTGTTCTTTGCTTTGTTATAACCATGAATTCCCCAACTTCTGTTCTTGAATATCCCGTAGTCAGAATCATCAAGGCTCTGAAAGGTATGCTCCGCCATGACATAGAGGATTTGATTGATCAAGCTGATGACTTCTCTGATTTTGCTGAAGAACTTAGGTCAGCTTCCTGGAGGTTGACTAATGCTGAGCTGCGCTTCCTTGAGAGAGTGATGTTTCTCAAGGATAACTTGGCGGATGATGGAGCTTTCATTGTATCTGTTGAAGATGCTCCCCATCTTCATCATGAACTGGTTTCCGACTTGTTTGACAAAACTTGGCGTCTAAAAGAGAGCATGAGAGTTCACGAGGAGCTCATGAACTTAGTGTTTACTGAGGAGGAGGCAGTGACGCACCGCATGAAGGTCTTTGAAGAGGAGCTGAAGGTTTTAGCCAAGAAAAAAGAGGAACTTCGTGTGAGTAACAAGGATGAAATTTCTATTGTGTTGTTGAAGCGTCGTGAACTTGTTCGCCTAGAGGGCAAAATGAAGACTCTAGGAGAGAGTCTTAAAAAGATCAATGATGATTTGGCGACGTCTAAGAAGTACAAACGTGCCCTGGAGGATATGCATACCATGGCTCTAGATGCTGCTCCTAATGTTTAGATATATTTCCCTTGTTTCGATGTAGTTTCAATTGTTATTTGCCATTCAGTAATTTCCCTTTAAGTATTTTCCTTTTGTAATTTCCAATTTGAAGTAATGAAATGCATTTCTTTCCTTAAATTCCTGCTTGCACACACGTTAGCAAATCATAAATAATATCAGGAAATATAGCATATATCGCCTCTTTGAAGGCGCATAAGATATCACGCCATAAGGCGAGGAAGTTTTATAATATACCTAGGCGATGTAATATCACACCATAGGCGAAGTATCAAACGTTTCTTCTTCTATTTAAATTTCAAATTGACAACTGTCACAGACGTGTTTCCCACGCTGACACGCTTCTCGAGATATAGGTTTAACCAATGAATAACTCAACGTTTCCACTTCACTGACAGTTTCTTGCCTATAAATTCTTTAACTTCTCCTTTTCAACACTTTTTCCAACTTCTCAACTTCCTTATCTCTCCTAAATTTTCACATTCCTTCCCAGATTTCAATTTTCTCCATTCTTTCGTCCAAATTTCACTGTAAAGTACTTACGTACTGATTTCTACGCTTTTCCAGCCTCTCAACCGCTTAACATCTCAAGGTATTTTTCGTTTTTTACCTTTGTCTTTCTATAAGTCTATATGAATGAATGTTTGATATAAATTACTTATAAGTTTTAAAATTTCAAAACTTTAATTTTGAACGGGATGAACATTTTTTTTAAAAATATATTAATATAAAATCTTATACCTTTTTCAAAAAAATATAAAATCTTCTACACGGGATGTACATTTTATAAATAAAGAAATGAATGTTTAATATAAATAATACACGGCATGAACATTTTACAAATAAAGAAATAAATATTGAATTTAAATATTATACACGGGGATGAATATTTAATATTAAAAATTAATACAGACTTTAGTATCATATACCCATGGAACATAATATATAACTACACATCACATTTCTATTAAAAAAAAATTACACTTCTTATTTTAAAATATTTACATTTTATTCACAAAAAAATATTTACATTTTTATGGGTAAAAACTAACCCGTGCTTAGCACGGGTGAATTATACTAGTATTATATAAATGAGCACAAGGCGTGTTTAAAAAACAACAGTTATTATATGAGAATCAAATGAAAGAAAAGTCAAAAAGACGTGAAATCTAAAACAAGCAGCTGAATTTACCATCCAAGAGTGTAAATAATAGCCAAAGTTCTTTTTTCTTGCCTTCAGCCACCACCAGACCTGGACTTTGATATTGTAGATTAACTGGTCACGAGAAGATTTATTGTGTTCAACGACTCTTATTTCTTTCTTTCCATATAGACTAGACTGTAGCTTGCCAAATTGCTTCGAAAAGAATATTTGATTTTTTTTTTAATGTTTTATCGATAAAAAATTTCTATTGTTTTTTTCGGGAAAAAGTTTCCGACCTTTTTTCGGGAAAAAATTTTCAATTTTTTTTTTCGGAAAAAAGTTCTCTATATATCCGGAAAAAAGTTTTTCGATTTATTTTCTTCGGGAAATTGGTTTAAAACCAATTTTTCAAAAAAAAAACCGGTTTTTATTAAAAAAAAAAACCAGTTTTAAACTAGTTATCTAAAACTAAACCGGTAAAAAGAGGTAAATCGGTTCTAAACCGGTTCTTAACCGAATTGTAACTGGTTTTAAAAATAAACAGTTTTTATAAAAAGTAGTTTCAATTACTGAACCGGACCATTTATATGGTTCAGTTCAATGCAGTTCATGAACCATGAACACGCCTAGCAATAAGCCTTGCTAAAATCCAATCTCCCATGGTAGAAGTAAGCATATGGAAACTCGTTTTCATTTCATAAGTGAGCAACTCATGAATGGAATGACTGAATTGGTATATTGTCCCATAGAAGTGGGACTAGCAGATGGGTTTACAAAGGCTTTGAAATTTGTCAGGTTTATGTACTCCAACTAGGTTTGGTTCATGTGTAGCATATGAGAATTAAGGGAGGGTGTTGAAACTAACTAATTCTTACATGATAGTTAGAGTTAGTTGTGCGATTAGTTGGCATGTTTTTTGGTTATAATTAAGTAGTTAGTTATGTGTTTACTTGTAATGCAAGCAAGTTCTAGAAAATACCGTATATAGCAAGTTTGTAAATTTGAATTTGTCATTGCAAATGAATAACATTTCCATCTATCTTTCATCTCTTTCATTCCTTTAGTTTTGCAAGTGTGTGAATATTTATCTTATTTGTGTTGTTACGCCTACCATTGAGCTCAGGTCGCGTCTATCATCCACCTAGGCACTGCACGCTCATTTGTGTGTTTGTATGTGTTCTTTTGATGTTCTAAAACTAGCTACCTAGCTAGTTTTCCTTGTATTATTTTTTTCACACATTTTTTCTCTTTAGGATGGCAAAAAAGAATCTCTCAAACAGAATTCTATATACTCCTCTCATTTTGGTATTCTAGGTCCTATCAATATTGCATAAAAAGTATTAAGTGATTATGTCTAGCAACTTTTTCTAGTCTTAAAGTAGTAAGCTTCAACTTCAAACTTACAAAGAATATATGATGCTATAGATACATTACATACATAGTAAGAATCTATGGCACATATTGAATGCAGAAAAATAAGTAAACTAGAATAATTTTACAAATGCTCATAGAACAATATCAATGATATGAATAGACATACTAGAATCAAATCATAACTACTGAAGACTGAACATGTTTTATTGCTTTGGAAGACAAGAAATGTGAAGTAAATAAACATGGCAGTACACATTAAAAAATTAAGTATACTAAAATATTAAAATCAATACATTATTTCATTCAGATACCAAATATTGCCTCCCAATGTAAGGGTCAAGACACAAGATTAAAGACGGTGACACAACTGCGGCAACTTAGGCGAGAGACACATTTAAGCAGTTATTGTTCTACTTACAGAAAATGTTAATCGAAGTAATGTCCATATTAGCATTTTTGAGTTAAACAAGTGAACAACAATTTGAATAAGCTAATACTATATAAGTTTATATGTCATATATGAACTTCAACATAACTAAAGATCCAAGTCATAAACCAAAATCACAAAAACTGTATTTGGGGCTGTACAAACTACAAAGTTCATGTTTTCAACTCCTCAAAAATCAAGATGAAAAACTGAAGATTATTGTTTCCTACTTAATCTAGTACAAATCGTCCTATCCATCAACCCGCAAGATCAATGTCGCTTAGTTCATCCTCGTCCTCTGATAAAATATCATCCCATTCATCAACCTCAAGATCAATGTCACTTAGTTGATCCTCATCCTCCGATGATGATAAATACCATTCCTCGTCCTCCTCCTCTTCCTCCTCCCCTGCATCTGCATCTGCCTCTGCCTCTGCCTCTATATCTTCAGACCTATATTAAAAAATATCTATTAGACTAGAACTTAAACAATTGGCTTCAACTGTCATGCAATGAATCAAAGCCAAATCTGTACCATAGGCTTTACCAGGGACATGTCGTTAAAACGTAGATTCAATCGCAATGTTATTATAATCAGGTGTGCTTAAACCAGTGTAATTGAAATTAGTCAAAGCTTAAAAAACAGAAAGATAACTGAGCTTTAAACAATGTAACTAGAATCATCTTCTAGTCTAGTTTATAATACTAAACGTAATATAAACATTCAATCCAATAGATTTCCAATCCGTTAACAAGTAGCAACAACAAATAGATAGTTATTCTCCAATATAACCAAACTAAGGCATCATCATATGAAATATTAACACATCATGTTATTGTAACATAACAAAGTTTTCAAAACAGCATACATTAATTTACCATAGATACAAATAATTGTAAATGGTAGAAGAGAACTTACTTCCATGGAGTCGAAACCAAGCTTTCAACGTAATCAATGGCAGAAAACAAGCATATTGTTTTTGGAACTCTAATAGTTATCTCTGCTGACTTATCCCTCCGATCATAGATAATTACTCGCCCATCTGCTACTTTTGTCAATATCAATGTATCTCCATTCTTAGAAACGTACATTGGCAACAACGGAGTATCACATTCCATGAGTCCAACAAAATACAACTCATTGTAATTTGGAATGTTATGCATTTGAAGATTAACGTATTCAATTCTAAATAACTGACTCCAAGACTCTTGAACTCCAATTTCCTTCATCTGCCATATAATTAATTCAGTTCCCTTGAAATCATGCGAAAAGCAAAGACAGTCCATCAAAATTTGAAGAGATGGCTCAACGCGAGGCACCTCATCAAAACCCGAAGGAAGCAAAAACTCCTTATATGTCTCCGTTGAAAGATCAAGCGAAACAATCACAAATCGGTCAACATGACTAATAGGAATTTTCAATGTTCCTCCAACACGAATTGATACAAAATCCTCACGAAGAGCTAACCAATTAACATTTCCACTCAAAAGCACGCCATCATTCCAACTAAGAGGAACCAAAGGAAAATTTTGAATATCTCTCCAACAATTATCAACCAAATTAAAAATCCTAACCTCATATCTCCATAAATCTCCGTTCTTTTTCTCAACATCTCGTTCTACATGAAACGAAACCACCTTATAAGTTCCGGTTAAATAATCAAAACCAAAATTAAACTTAAACATGCCTAATACCGGACTATCATCGTAAAAAAACCTTAATTTTCCAGACATTGTTTTCGTAGCAGGATTCCATATACGGAACCAATACTTACGCCGTTTCCTTACAACAGAACCACAAAGCAAACAAACCAATCCATTGCATGAACCAATAACACAAATTTCCATATTCAGATTGTGATAAGTGTAACCTTCAACAACAGTTAACGCCAGATTCTCGAGTAAATGAAGAACCGGTAAAGATATGACACCATACACAGGGAATACTGGAATTGATAATATGAAGTGAGGGTTTTGTGATGATTTTTTGAGGTGCATTTTTGTGAAAAATTGATCTGAAATAAGAGTTTTCCATGATTTGTTTACGCACCTGAATTGAGTGATGGTTTTGACGGGAAGGAAAGAGAGGATTTCGGCGATGAGTTCGTCGGGAATGAATATCGGCAGTGATGGTGCGGTGGATTGACGTTGTTTTTTTATCGGAGGGAATTCCATTGGACTAGTGTCGTTCTAGTTGACAACGTGAACACAAAGGCGAACTAAGTTTTCTTTTTTATATAAATGGAACAATATAGGAGGTTATTAGTTGATTCGGTAGTTATTGATTGACGTTAGAGTTGATAAAGAGGTTTAGGTTTTTTTTTTTTTTTCACCACCAGTTTAATCTGGTTCGAAGGTCTGACATCAAGTGGTTCTAGTCTCGTCCTGCCTCCCGATCGCAGTTGCAGGGATCGAACCGTGGTCTCCCTATCAAGTTACCACTGAACCAACTAACGATTGATAGGAGGTCTACGTTTTGATTCTACTGTTGGAAGAGGTCGAAACCACTTGATTTCAAAATATATGACAAATCATGCTTATCAAAAAAAAAAAAAAACAAACATATGACAAATCAGTATAGGCGGTCCGGTGGCCGGATTCTGAGTGATAAAAAAAATGTTTAAGCGCCCCTAACACTTCCTAATCTCTGCAACCTTTCATTTTCCACTTTATCCATTCATATAATCCATAGTCATTATTAAAAGAGGGGCCAAATATATATATTTTTTACTCCCTCCGATTTCATATATAAGCAACAAAACAAAAAAGTTGAAAGTCTCAAATATAAGTAAAAGTAACTATAATTATTATATTTATTATTAATATTTTAATTTTACCCTTAGTTTCACTTTTACCCATAATAAATAGTAATTTAATTTAAAACTAAAAGTAAGGGTAAAATTGTAAATGACATACTTTGTCTAATCATTGACTCCACTTTCTTAAAGAGTGTACATTTTTTTTTTTCTTATATTCAAGACTAGAGGGAGTATATTTTTAAAAATTATATTACACATTTAAAAAGCATATTACCCAAGTTTCAAAAATATTTTACTTTATTTTTTACAACCTTTGTCGTTAAATATAAAACTCTTTTCAGATATTTCATTTTCTCTTTTTAGAAACTCAAGTGTTAGAGTTTGTGCGGAGACAAGCAAATGAAGTTGCCCATAACTTGCCAAGGCGGCCACATTGTCAGCTAGTTTTCAGATTTTGGTTGATATACCAAATTGTATTGAACACATTTTTAATTAATGAAATGCTATAAGCACCTTTTCGTAAAAAAAAAAGACCCTTTTTCAAATTTCATGGGCATTAATTATATTTTTCCGAAACAAACCCACAATTATAGTGTGTAATGGGCAAAATTTTAACATATTTTTGACATATTTTTAACATAATATGGACTTGTATATGTTTAACACTGGGTAATGTTATGATCCTAGAAGCCCAAATTATGTCAAGCCTAAAAGTGAAAGGAAGTGGTGACTCGTCAACATTCTAGAATAAGTTTATTAGCATTTTATTATTATTTTATTATTAGTTTTGTTATGGAAATCTCTATATAAACTTGTATTGGTTTATTCAATCATTATGAAATATGAGAAATTAGTCTTTTCTTCTTATCTTCTTCTTAGGAGGCTTCTCTACCCTCGAAGTAGAGTAATTCTATTTTCCCAATCATTACATTGATATATAAACATAATATAGATCATTTTAAACATAAAAATGTCATAATATTGGGATTAAAATGTCAAAATTTTGCTCATTTGGGACTCAAAACAAAAGATTTTTTTTATAGAGATCAAAACAAATTATTCTATTTTACAGGGACGAAAACCAAAACTCGCTATAAAATTAGGGACTGAAAATATATTTTCCCTCTGCATATAAAACACCCTTGTTAATAAGAGTCTTTGAATTCGGAAAAATTTTAAAACTGTAGAAACTCAATTCAAACCCCCATTTATTGTGTTTCTTGAACATTCAGCGACACTCCTGGAGTATCCTCTCCCTTGATGTGTTCGGAGGGGTGTACTCGGAGTAGGCTCCTTGTGGGCCTCTCCGTCCTCTCTCTTCTCCGGTCCGGTCCTCTCGTTATTCTTGGACGGGATTTTGATTTTCTCTTCCTTTTCTCCTAACATCTTTTCTTCATAGTTGATGTAATTTTGAGCACGAGAAAGTAGGTCCTGCATGTCTCGTGGTTCCTTAAGACATAACTTTTCTTTGAATTTCATGTCGCTTCTCAAGCCTTTCTCAGAGATATAACATTTCAGCTTGTCACAGGCTCCCATCAATCGCTCTATGTAGTTTCTCAAGGATTCTTCTTTTCCTTGGATAATGTTGTTGAGGAATGTCATTGTCTTAGATTGGCGTTTACGTGCTGTAAAATGAGATGAAAATGCTTTGCACGGTTCCTCCCATGAATCTATGTAGTTATCCTTTGAACCAAGTCATGGTGGTGCCTTTGAGGGTGAGCATGAAGAGTTTACATTTTGTCAGTCCGTGTGCTTGGTTATAATCCACGACGGTATCAATGTGCTCCAAGTGTTTATCAGGGTTCCTCGTGCCATCCTAGGTTTCCAGTGTAGGAGGTTTCTCCAGGGTTCTTGGTATTTGAGATTCTAAAATTCTCCTTAGTCCGTCTTCGTAGGGGTATCTCTGCTGCTTTTGTTGTCACTGGAAGTGGGGTTTGGTCAGTTCTGTCATCATCCTCCATTTCTGTTATTCTCGTTGTTGTCGTTTCTTGGGTCATTGACGTTTCTTGTGTCATGGGGTTCTATTATGTCATTTTCGTTGTTGTTTTGGCCATTGTTGCCATTTGTGTTCACGACGGCTTCAGTTTGTGGACCGCGTCGGCCGGCTTAGCACAATTGGGAAAAAAACTTCATCTTGGAGTACATTGTGGAGTCTACTCTCTACGTGGCTATTTACCATTTTGGGTATAGTTTGCTGGTTTTGCTCTACATGTGAGAGTCTTGCTGCCTATTGTTGTAAGAGGGTCAACATGGTTGAAAACATGTCATTGGTTGGTTGTTCTTGCGAGTTTTGCCTTGGTTGATTTGGAATGTGAGTTTCCTTCGTATTTTGTGGTTGACGTTTTAGAAGAGGAGTTTGATGATTGTGGTTTGGGCTTAAAGAAGCATGAATGAAAGAGAAAATGTTGTTAAGGGGTACAGATGTTTGAGCAGCACACTCAGGAGTTTGGCAGTTGTGTTGCGTGTTAATCGGTTCTGGAACGATTTCGACATCATGGAGGTTTGAGTGTTTTCTTTGTTGGATTGCAGCTGTGGCTCTACTACGGGTGAGATGTCCTGGTCTGGACATAGTTTCTTAAGAAGTTCTTTTAGGAAGGTGGTGGGGTGGTTCCCCTTTCTTTCTTTCTTTTTTGAAAAGGAAAGGTGTTTCTTTTTTAAGAGGTGGGTTAAATTATGATTTTTCTAAATAAATCAGCTCGCACTGAACTGGTTGTTTAGAAATGATTTGCTTTTAGCTTATGTTGATTCGGCTAGAATGTGAATTGAATGGTGTGGAAGAAATGAATCTTGGTCTTTCATGGGGGAAAAATTACCTGCAAAAATGTTAACATTCCAACGCTCAATTCAGTATTTGAAAGAGATAAAGAGGAATGTAAAATTGGAGTGCGTTAATTGGTTCTAGAACATTTTCGATATCATGGAGGTTTGAGTGTTCTCCTTGTTGGATTGCATCTATGGCTCTACTGTGGGTGAGAGGTCCTAGTCTGGACGATAGTTTCTTAAGAAGTTCTTTTAGCAAGGTGGTGGGGGTGGTTCCCCTTTCTTTCTTTTTTTTTGAAAAGGAAAGGTGTTTCTTTTGAAGAATATACAGTGAACTGAACAAACTCTTCCGCTCCTTCTTCCTCTCTTACAGGTCTTTTCCGCTTCTTTCTACTATTCAACTGTTTGTTATGGTTCAATTAGATTCTTCACTATCACTATTATTATTGATTGATTATGATCTTGTTTTGTTTCAGAATAATTTTCAATTCACATTTCTATGAATTGCTTGTGTCTTTCAATGTTTTTCTATGAATAAAAAACATCATTGTGATACTCAATAATTTATAGATTTTTTATAAAGCAGAAGCTACTATGTGTTTGTTTTGTTTATCATAATGAAAAATTGAAAATCACTTTAAAAAGGAAGTTATCAAAAATTGACTTTTTGAGAAAGTGATTAGTTTGTTTTTAAAAAGTGATTTTTCAAACAAACCAGTTTTTAATTTGCAGCATACAGGATAAATGCTTATTTCTATAACACTAGATAAAATAAAGTCACACCATTTTCTTATAAGCTATCCGGAATAGCTTATGGAAATAAGCATAAAATAACTTATGAGTTATGAACTTGTCAAAAGATCTTTTCATAAATTCTTTCCAACAATGTCACAATTGCTTATACTAGTAGACAAGTTCAAATAAGTCAATTCAAACAGACTCTAAGGATCCATTTTGGGTTTGACTTATTTTTTAGCTTAGGAAAATAGCTTATGCAAATAAATAAACTTTTATGTTAATTCATAAATTTTCACCAACAAAACTTGTATCTTTATAAGCTGTTTTTTTATAAACTATCTTGAAAAGCTTATAATCATACATAAAAGCCTATTTATTTACATAAGTTGTTTCACATAAACTATCTTGAGTTTGCAATTTTTGATATTGTGGAGAATGGTAGTTAAATGTGATTGATTTAATAGAGTAGTAGTAGTATAAGTTAGCCTAAGATTGCTTCTCTAGCATATAGTAACTACCTAAATAACTTGTTTCTGATCTTTAGTTTTTAATACTATAAAATGAGAAACAGTTTTTAAAAACAGTTTTTGAAAAGAGGACTGTCAAACATGTTTTTTCTTTTTTTACTTTTGAAAACTAAAAAAAAAATATTAGGAAAAATGTTTCAAACAAGCCCTCAATCTCCACTTTACTATGCAGTGTGGGAATTAATTAATTCACCTCACACTTGCCACAACAATTTAATCTCAAGTGTGAGTCATTCAATGATAGAGACAAATTCGAATGCTGAGACTTTTGTAGAAAAGGTAAATATTGTATTTTGTGTGGGCAGTCCTTTGATTTTTTTTTCTCTACTATTGTGATTTTTTGAGTTTTTCTCGCAGATCTGGATATATATACACAACTTATATTCGGAGTTGTGTCCTATTAATTAATTTTGCTGTATTAAAAAAAAAAGACTTTTCGTTCTACAATGATTGAACGAAAAGATTTTTTTTTTGAATTAGCAAAATTTATTAATAGAGCACAATTCTAAATATAAGTTGTATATATATCCCGATCTACGAGATAAACTCATAAAACCACACTAGTAGAGAAAAGAAAAACCAACGGACTATCCACACAAAACAAATACAATATTTACCTTTTTTTTTTAAAAAGGTTCCGACATTCGAATTTGTCTCTCTCAGTGATGAAAAGTATGCTTGCAAGACAAAACAAGGTTGAATTTTTTTTGACATAATTTCTTCCAATACCGCTAAGTCTAGCAATCGTAACTGATTGTATTCATTTGCTGTTAAAGAAACCTTATAATGTACTCCCTCCGTCCCATATTATAAGGGAAAAATGACCATTTTTTTTTTCCCAAATTATAAGGGAAAAAACAATTTTCAAGAATGTTTTTTACTTATTGGCTTTAATGCAGTTTTGATCCCCTATTTTGAAAAACCTGAACTTTTGATCCCCTTGTTTTAAAAACCAACTTTTGATCCCCCTATTTTGAAAAACTTGAACTTTTGATCCCCCAACTCACTTTGGTCAAATTTTTGCTGATGTGTCAAGCTTGTTGATGATGTGGGAGTGTCCATGTTGACATGTCATATTCCATGTCATCAATTTTTTTTTTGATACTTCATTAATTTTTTTTAAATCAAATATTTTTATTTATTTTTACAATAAATCAATATTTTTATTTCTTTTTTATAATAAATCAAATATTTTTTTAAATCAAATAATTTGTTGGATACTACATTATATATATATAACTAAAAATCAATAATTAGTAATAAAAAAACAAAGTACGCAGTAATAAAAAAACAGAGTGGGAACACAAAGTTGGTTCCCAAATCATGGAACCCTTAGAAGTGCAAAATCAGTAATAAGTAAATTAACATCGACCCACTTTGTTCTATCCCTCTCAATCGTTGATCGACTTTGTTTTCTCGCTCTCAATTGGCGTTTGATTCATCATCACTTCGTCGATTCATCATTCGTGAACACTTCTTCAACGACGCTCGCGTGAACAATTCTTCATCAACAAGAAAATTTGTAAGCATCTTATGAATATTACTAATGTTTTGGTATCAAAGTAATATACATATGAGATGCTAGATAATATTACTCGTGTTTTGGTATTTTGAATTCTACATGAGATGCACACAGTGCAATCGAACCTAATGCTTTGAAGAATTTTAGTATTTTGTTATCTTGTAATCAACATAACAGATGGCCAATTTATGTGTAATTTAGTGATTTTTAATTATTTATTTAGGTAATTTATTGACTTTTAATTATATATTTAAGTAATTTAGTGATTTTTAATTATATATTTGGATAATTTAGTGATTTTTTAATTATATATTTGGATAAATTAGTGGTTTTTAATTATATATTGGGTAATTTATTGATTTTTAATAATATATTTGGGTAATTTATTGATATTTAATCATATATATTTTATTTATTGAGTAATATATATATATATATATATATATATATATATATATATATATATATATATATATGTTAATTTTAATTATTTAATTATTTATTTAATCATTTTATACCTTTTAAACATAATATTTGATTTAAATAAAATAAATAATGACATGGAATATGAGGTTGACACATAAACACTGCCACATCATCAATGAGGTTGACACATCAACAAAACTTTGACCAAAATGAGTTGGGGGATCAAAAGTTCAAGTTTTTCAAAATAGGGAGATCAAAAAGTTGGTTTTTAAAACAGAGGATCAAAAGTTCAGGTTTTTCAAAATAGGGGGATCAAAACTGCATTAAAGCCTTACTTATTCTTATAAAATTAAATGCAAATTGCATTTAATTTTTTCTCTCTCTCATTTTCTTAATAAACAACAACCAATCAAATTTGTTTTTACATTTTCCCATGTAACTTATTTCAAGAAAAACCCACAAAACCATATTTCAAATTCTCAAGTTTTGGTTTTCTTAATAAGTGTGTTTTGTTTTTTCCCCTTATAATATGGGACGGAGGGAGTAATGTATTTATAAAAACCACAAAAATATTGTACATTTCATTATTTAAGTATCCACCCATTCAACAATAAATAATCTAAGATGATCTCCCTTTTAAAGGCGAGTAGTATTGTAACTTTGTAAAAGAGATAAGGAAAGAAAATAAAATAATATTAAAATCATATTTTGACGAATATATTTTGAATAAGTCAAAATAACGTATTTATCCATTGAACATTAAAAAAAATACTATATTAACGATAAATCTTAATAATTATCAGTCAAAATATATACTACGAGTAATAAATAGTTAATAATTTATATTTATCTATAAATGTTAAATATTTGTTTATAAATTTTGACCGATAAAGCATTAAATAAAAAGTTGAATGTTGAACACTTATAAATATTTTATTAATGAAGTTAATAATTTAACTATCATAGGTGTGAATGCAATATATTTATCGACAATAAAATGTTAATAAAAATATATGTTAATGTTAAATAATCGCATATAATTGACTAAGATTTTTATAAGAAATTTAATAAAACTAGATCTTTGATTCGTGCGGTGCACGGATCTAATTAGCCGTAATATAAAAATAAGATATAAATTTTTAACACTAAAACGTTATAAAATAGTCGAGCACCATTAAATATTAGTTCAACAATAAATTTTGATAAATGTTTATACAACAGAAATTACGGTATATTATGAAATACTTCTTTATAGACTACATTAGAAGTTTTATTCGTATTCTCACCGTCTTCATCGATAATCAATATTTTTAATCATTCTCTAGAAATAACTCTTGAAGTTACAACATACAACTGACCATGTAAAAACACTGTCGACCGAATATATATGTATGCCAACATTTTTAAGAGATTGTCCCCGACTCTTATTAATATAGTAATCGGAAAAGAAAAAATTAAATGGATATGCGGGTTCAATTCTCATGCTAGACAAATTTGTAATTTTTTTTAGTATAACGGACCACATAAAAAGAGGAAATCTGAGAGGGAAAAAATAGGTTTAGGGTTAGCATTTCAGAGCAAGTTTAGAATATAAGAGATATAATAATAATAATAATAGGAAGCTAATAATAATAATAATAATAATAATAATAATAGGAAGCTAATAATAATAATAAATATTTAACATGGTGAGTTAAAAGTTGTGGGTTCGATCCTTGTTGAGGTATTTTTTAATATTTTATTAGAATTAATAATAATAATAATAATAATAATAATAATAATAAATATTTAACATGGTGAGTTAAAGGTTGTGGGTTCGATTCTTGGTGAGATATGTTTTAATATTTTATTTGAATTAATGTTAGGGTAAAATAAGAGCGAAAATGAGCGGGAAAAAAAATTAGGGTTAACAATAGCAAATTGGAACAAGCTTATAATATAAGAGATAAGAGACTAGAACTTCGACCCTTGCGGTGCACGAGTCTAATCAGCCGTAATATGAAAGATAAATAGAAATTTATTAACAGTAAAACGTATATAAAAAAGTTGATTATCATTAAATATTGGTTCAACAATAAGTTTGGATAAATGTTCATACAACAGAAATTGTAATATATTACGAAATATTTTTTTATAGATTACATTGAAAGTTTTATTCGTATGTTCAACGTATTCGTCGATAATCAATATTTTTAATCATTCTCTAGAAATAACTCTTGAAGTTGCAACATACAACTGACCATGTAAAAACATCGTCGACAAAAGATATATCTCAACATGCTTAAGAGATTGTCCCTAACTCTTATTAATATAGTCATCGTAAAAGAAAAAATTAAAGGGATGCGGGCTTGATTTTCATGCTAGACAAATTTGCATTTTTTTAATATAATGGACCACATGAAAAAGAGAAGCAAAATGAAAGGAAAAATAATAGATTTAAGGTTAGCATTTCGGAGCAAGCTTAGAATATAAGAGATATAACAATAATAATAATAATAATAATAATAATAATAATAATAATAATAGGAAGCTAATATAATAATAATAATAATAATAATAATATTTAACATGGTGAGAGATATATAGAATTCCATATTTATTAGATGTTGATTACAAAATTATATCAAATTGATTGATCCAGTGTAGTTGCAAAATGCACAAAATAGATCTTAAAGGGTGTGAGTTTGATTCTTGTTGAGGTATTTTTTAACTTTTTATTTGAATTAATTTAGGATGAAATGAGAGGGAAAATGAGCGGAAAAAAATTAGGGTTAGAAATAGCAAAACGGAACAAGCTTATATAAGAGATATATAACAGATAATTGGGAAACGGAAAATTCATCGATCATTGTGGCACTAATAATCTTTTTATAATTGTGTCATATTTCTATATAAAATTAAATATGAAATAAATTATTTTTCTTATCATGTCAACAATTGTTACTTATCCATGATGTGTTAATTAGTGGCAGGTGATAATGTGTGGTGCACGGGTCTAATTAATCGTAATATGAAGAAAAAATAAGATATAAATTTTTTAACACTAAAACGTATATAAAAAAGTCGAGTACCATTAAATATTAGTTCGACAATAAATTTGGATAAATGTTCATACAACATAAATTATGGTATATTACGAAATACTTCTTTATAGACTATTTTCACCGTCTTCGTCAATAATCAATATTTTTAATCATTCTCTTTAAATAATGAAGGTGTGAAAAACACAAGAAGGGGGGTTGAATTGTGTTTTGAGAATTTTAAATTTCTTCTAGATTAAACAATCTACCAGAGTTTGGAATGCAGCGGATAATTCAAAACACAAACAGGTCAGAGAGAGAGAGAGAGAGAGAGAGAGAGAGAGAGAGAGAGAGAGAGAGAGAGAGAGAGAGAGAGAGAGAGAGAGAGAGAGAGAGAGAGAGAGAGAGAGAGAGAGAGAGAGAGAGAGAGAGAGAGAGAGAGAGAGAGAGAGAGAGAGAGAGAGAGAGAGAGAGAGAGAGAGAGAGAGAGAGAGAGAGAGAGAGAGAGAGAGAGAGAGAGAGAGAGAGAGAGAGAGATTTTATATTGGTTCTCCTCACAAACTGAGAGTACTTCAGTCCTCTTGTACTACTAGAGTTCACTATAATCACACAAGATTATACAATTGCTCAAGCACACAAGCAAAGAGACTTTCACAATACTCAAGCATACAAGCAAGAGACTTCTACAAATTTTCTCAAGCACAAAGCAAGAGACTTCTAATCTTATACAAATAAGATGAATTCAAAGTTACACCTTAGACTAAACTCTTTAACTCAAACGTAATCAAAACAGAATGTCTTGAAGTTGGAATTAAATATATCAGAGTTCTAGTCTTGTGTTGATGTTTATCATTTTAAATTTGTGAGTAGTTCGAACACTTGTTGTTGATTGTTGTAAGCTTTTCTTTGAATATGTGTTGTTTGATAGTTCGACACTTTGTCCATTCAAAGAGGTCTTGTATTTATAGATAATTTAAATAGATACGTTTGAATGTGACCGTTGTAGGAGAACAGTTTGCCCGTTTAGAAGATTTTAACTTATTCCAAAAGAGACAAAAAGGCACATGCTTCTTTGTTCCTCGAAGATAGTTGTTTGCCTAGAAAGAGTAACTTTGTATCGTTGTCCAGATGTTCCTTTTTGACTTGTTGAAATGACATATGACAGAAATCATCACGTCATGACATTGAATCTAACGTAGAGGAGATATCTTCAGGTATGGTTCCATCAGAGAGTTAATATTGTTATTCTAGTACATCTTCTGAGAGATCACTTAAGATGTCTCTGATAAACTCTTATGGCTTCTGAAAGTCTTCACGTCTCTGAGAGACTTAAGCAGCTCTTGGTTCACTCAGAACCTCTGAGTCATTTAAATGATGATAATACTTAGAGCTCTTCAGAACCTATCTTCATAAAGACTGCACACTTACATATGATCATTAGTGTTCTCAATTGTGCATTAATATTTTGTTATCATCAAAACTTCATAAAGCCCTTGAGGTTTATTTTGTGAACAATTCTGGTTCCAACAAATAACTCTTGAAGTTGCAACATACAACTGACCATGTAAAAACACTATCGACAAAAGATATATCCCAACACGCTTAAAAGATTGTCCCTGAATTTTATTAATATAGTCATCGCAAACAAAAATATTAAAGAGATGCGGATTCGATTCCCATGCTAGACAAATTTGTATTTTTTTTTAATATAATGGACCACATGAAAAAGAGAGGAGCAATGAGAGGGGAAAAAGTAGCATTTCGGAGCAAGTTTAAAATATAAGAGATATAATAATAATAATAAATATTTAACATGGTGAGTTAAAGGTTATGGGTTCGATTCTTGGTGAGGTATTTTTTTACATTTTATTTGAATTAATAATAATAATAATAGGAATCTAATGATAATAAATACTTAATATGGTGGGTTAAATGTTATGGGTTCGATTCTTGGTGAGGTATTTTTTAACATTTTATTTGAATTAATGTTAGGGTAAAATGACAGGAAAAATGAGCGGAAAAAAAGAGTAGGGTTAAAGATAACATAACGGAACAATATAATATAAGAGATAGGGCTTACAAGGTTATTATGTATATTCTCATGCATATTCACTCCTATATATACGTTATGTACTAACTCTCAAGATACACACTCGACCCAATTCATACATGTTCATCTTGAGCCGTTACTGACTTGAGTGTTAGAATGCTAACATTTTTGCATGCACCCTTTCCTACTATGCCTGAAGTTCACAACCATCAGAATACACCTTATCTCACTAGAGGAATCATCTAGTTCAGATACATCAGATTAGTTGTGTTGACTGTGGGAATGTTTTCCCTTTAAACCTTCTCGAATACCCCATCTCTACCCATCTTCTTTCCACCTCGCACATGTTTCCTCTAACCAAACAATTCTAATGGCATATAATCAAGAACCACCCGTAGTAAAACCACTCCAACATAAAATTCTATTTCATCAAACCTTCATAATGTCGAAATCACGTTAGCATCCATCCTCACTCTAGTAGCTGACGAAAACACAATACCTCCCACATCTAGAGCCCACGGCTCAACCACGGGGAAATGTCAACAATGTAATTGCCTTCACCAGAGCAGCCTGGGACCCACCAAATCCAAACCAAACTCGACCGCAAATCTCAACTTTAGGGCGACTCGGTATAGGGGTAACAAAGGACATGGTGCATGCAATTGAGGAAATGGGGGTGGAGATGGATCCCCTACACATGACTTTGGTAGTGATAGCAGAAGTAAGATTCCCCCAAGAGGAGGAAGAAGAGGAAGTACCCACCACGACCACAACAAAAAGAAGGATCGTCCTCATCACCCCAGAGGTCTGTTCTCAAGCAGAATCTCATAATGCAGGGTCCCAAGGTCTTTGGGGAAACGCTCATTTGTTGCATCAATTGTTGGTGGATTCTCCCGTAAGGACACGGGGGTTGTCCTCTGAAGACGAAGATTTCAATAAAAGAAGAAAAGCGAGCAAAAGCTTTAATTAGACAACAGCCTCCATCATTAGAGGACTACCATCATCAAGGACCTGTCAAGCGGAACTGTCAAGAGATGTTGAAGCAAAAACTAGACCCTCGTCCTCTAGAAGTGCTAACATACCAATCTTTGGGTTAAGTGACGAGTAATATGTTGGAGGGATGCCAAAAGAACTCGTCCCAATCATCATTGTTGCCACCCTGGCAAAACATGATGTATCAAGAAACCTAATAGATCAAGGGAGTCCTTGTGATATCAATTATGAGGAGTTGTTCACTGAATTTGGGTTGCAGAAGAAGGATTTGGTTCCTTATAAAGGCACATATCTTCAGGGCTTCATCGGTCTACAATGCGCCCTTGGGGGGTTTCGTGGAGCTACCCGTCATCTTTTGGGATGGAGAAAAAAGACTCAAAACGGACCATCGGTGTCCAATTTTATGTGGTACCTTGTAGGTCCGTGTACAATTGCATAATGGGATTACCCACCCTGGTAGCATCTAGGCGCAATGCCGTCAACAAGGTAGACTTGGAAGGAGCACGCAGGTGCCACAAGAGCATGTAGAGGGTGGTTAACGCTACAACCAAAGGAGAGCGGAGAAATAGCAAGCTAGAAGAGACCCTCATGGTAGACCACATGGCCTATCTCAGCAAAACTCTCCTTTAAAGGAGCAGAAAGGCCCGGGATATCCGGCAAACGTCTTGTGAACTGCCAAGTCCAAGCCCTTTCTCTCAAAGAATTTACAATTCAGCTTAAGTTTAAGTTTTGTTCGGAATTCTATTCATGTTGAGCAATTTGTGTTTGTTTTGCTTGATCTATTTACGGAGCATACAAATAAATTTTTCAACAATGTGTGATAGTAATTTAAGATTTTTGCTTTATGTTAATTTAAAAATCCGTGCCAAGTATTACAAATTTTCTTACCATCCTAACAACCTAAACTTATTTACATCAGTGCTATAATTATTTGAGTCTAATCTGAGCAAGCCTATTGTTCCATATAGAGTGAAGAATCATATGAAACAAGTCATACTTAACAGGAACTTTATGCCACAAAAAATGTTGTTGAACCTTCTTTACTCCCAAATGCAGTGCCAAATACTTCTGTTCTGAGATTGAGAGAAGTATGTTTCTAAGATTAGGAACATCCCTTTCGCGAACAAATACTGAAAACGCTTCCCAATTCAAAACCTCAAAGAAAGGAGGCACATAATTATCCGATATGATAACTGGCACACACTCCGAAAATATAGCCTCAACTATTCTTGGTGTGTGAACTTCATAACCTCTAGCACATATGCAATATTTGCTGCTATTCATGTAGTCCATATAAAGTCTCTTACCCTCCGCGTCACGTGCCATTTGACCGAAAATTTTCATGTCAGGTTCTTTCTTCTCCCAATGTTTTAGTAGAATTGGACGGAGATAACCATGCATGCCTCCCGCAAAAAAGGCTAGTATAGTCCTTTCTGAAGGGGGTTTAGCCGTAATTTTTATTAGTGGATTCATCACAGAATGTATGTATGTGACAGGTAGAGTAGTATCCTTTCCTATTTGGAATCCTTTAGCAACATTAGCATTGCAAAGAGACCTAATACAACTTTTCGTTGGTTGCGCCGTGATTCGGGAAGCCTGCAATTTCATGAATAACACTGTATTAATATTGCAAAAATACGATGCAGCCTTAGATCCATATTCAACAAGATGATATAATATACTATGGAATCATTGATCCATTTTCCATTTTGACACGTTACAAAACCACTCAGCGAAAAATTTCAGAGCCGCCTAGTTTTGAATTTGATCAATACAATTATATTGTAGCTGATTTATGAGCTGATAAAAAATTTTGAATTGATAAGGATTAAAACCATTTTCTTTAAGGATTAAAACCGTGTTAGGATAAGCATCTTATACGTGTTTATAGCATAAACACTTATCATATAAGTGGTTAAATATAAGCTATTTCTATAACAAAAGATAAATTAAAGTCAAACTACTTTCATATAAGCTATAAGCTGAACTCAAACTGAGAACTTATGGAATAAGTTGAAAACAGGATTTGGACAAGTCATAAATTGTTTCCATAAGTTTTCCCAAATAGTCTTACAAGTGATTATGTTAGTAGTTGAGCTCAAATAATTCAATCCAAACAGACTCTAAAAAAGAACCTTATAATTCAATCAAAATCAGAGGCGCACCCAATCATGACAGGCAACGAGAAAATGGTCTGCTCCTCCAGTTCTGTTCCAGAAACTATACCTTCCCGCAATTAAATTCACATATCTTTCAAGGTATTGCTCCATCTTCTTATTGTCAGAAAGATTGGCCCTTAGCATTTGTGAACTGAATGGAAGGTAAAACAAATGAGCTTTTTTCGGATCCTTCACGATGAATCTTTTATTTCCCTCCATCAATTTCATAAACCACCCCTCTGAAGCATAAAGTCCTCTCATCTTTGGTTGATGAAATATCGGTTTTTCGCCTTCTCTATAGATATATACTTTGAGCTTGCGCTCCATTAGTTCATAACTCCTGAAAAACAAATCACAGATACACTTCAGTTTTCTATGTGTCACCTCCAAGAAAACAAATGGAATTAATGTCCATATCATTGCTGGTATAGATGAAATCTATAGTATTAAGACCCTGTTTGGACTATTTTCATTTAAGTTATAACTCGATTTTATAAGCTATTTTAGAGAGCATCAGCATATGAAAATAAGCTGAAAACAGCTTATACACATGCCATAAGTTGTTTCTGTAAGCTCTCCCAAACAGTCTCACAAGTGTTTATGCCAGTAAATAAGCTCAAATAAGTCAATCCAAACAGGCCTTAAATTAAATGGCAAATGACTTCTTGAAATCCATTATAGAAATTTTCAAAATTGATCAAAATATATCATAGTAACATACTCAACAAGAAACTACACGCTGAGAATATAAGAATGAAAACGAAATATGCTATTTGATTGTAGGGTTCTTGCGATGATGTGAAGCGGACTATTACTAGAATAACATAGACGAATGGTTGGACTACCTAATATCGGTACATGGCAGATAATTAAAAGTCAACGGAGTAAACCTATACTAGAAACTAACCGAATGTTGAATTGAGGCGATGGACTCCCTAACATTAAGTAGAAACTAGTGAATGAAAGTAAAGTGTATGGAGATCTAGTGCTATTCCGACATTATTATCCGTCACAAAAACCCCTTAAAGCCCGAAGTTAGCTTTTCCCCCCGTTGTTAACCTTGCATCAAAAGGACTTAACAAGATTAAGTAAGACTTGGATTGTAGAATAGCCCTATAGTGAACCCCGGACAAATTTTATGACAGGTGAGTAATTCCTTCCAATACCGCTAAATCTAGCAACCTTAGGGATTACGCATCCTTAACTCGCAATGCAGTTCTATGACTATACATCTAATAAATCGAACAAATTGTCACAGTACCTTGAAAACTTAGAAACTTGCCGGTAAACAGGTGCATAAAGTCCCGAAGAATTTGATACAACCTTGGCATTTTCAATCTCCAGTTTTGCAGATAAGAGTTCCCGGTCACATCGCGAAGGCCACTTTGGCCTCTGTCATCAATACATAATATATCAAAATTAAGATTCCATACACATATTCAGCAATGGTTCAATTTAAACCACAAAATTCAAACTGCATACCATAGAAGAATAGTTAAAACTTCGAAGCAACTGAGAGTTCAGCTGTGTTAATGTAGTTGGCCACACCAACTTACTCATCCTCGTCGAAGAACTAGTCATAGTCATAGATTTATTATTCAACCTCGGCAAAGTTTTCGGTAGCCGAGGTATCCCATTTTGAGACTCCAGTATGCCACTTACATTTGATGCAACCTTTTGTGCATAATCATGCAGTGTTTTCTGAGTGAAACTAAGAATTTCTTTTTCACGATTTTCGCCTTCAAAAATCTTATTGCTACTAAAAATTTCTCCCTTTCTTGAATTTCTTCCCTCACCAGAATCAAATTCATGGTTCAAATCTAAACCTTGTTCTTCTTTCTCATAAGCAAAATCATGTTCTAGTGAATTAGATTCAAAAGTAACATTTTTTTCAATGAAACTAGAGACATTTAACATAGAAAATGTTTTCCAATAACATTGGAAAACAACAATAGTAGCAACAAACACAACAACAATTAACAAATGTCTAAATCTAACATAAAAAGAGATACCCATTTCACAAAAAACTCAAATGATTACTTCAAACTAAACTAAACTACTGAATGCATAGACATTATACCATATTGAAGTGACTCCTTTCATTCTCTGTGTTGCGACCCATTTCTCCAATTTTTTTCCATGTTTTGAAAAGTTAGAGGTAGTTGAAATGATGCGGTGAAGTCAATAGCTCGTATTTTGCATAGATATGAAATAATTGGCAATTGCATATTGCATATAATATAATATAGGGCAAATGCTAACGGAGTGTTTGGTCACTTTTAACCCTTAAATAATAAGTTTTTTATAGGATTTTTATAGAAATATGTAAAGTTAACGCATTGGAAATTTTAACGTTTAATTTTTTAAATAAAAAGTTTCTTTAAATCGAATGCTTAAAGAGTGCCCCTATAATATATATGCTGGAGTCCGGGTTTGAACCCGAAGGGAACACTACATTATTTTTTTGTGTTTACAACCACTTTAATTTGGTTTGGAATCAATTCTGGCATTAAGTGGTGATAGCTTACTTCCGATCGCAGTTACGGAGGTCGAACTGTGGTCTTTTCTACTAAGTTTAACGTCAATCGCCACTGAGTCAATTAAAAATTGGTTCCAATTATTCGTTTTAATATAGAATTTCTAGCCACTAGACAACTTAAAAAAGAATATAAAAAGAATATGACCCGCATAATTCAACTTTAAAAATAATTATTTTAGACACTTATAACACCTTAAAAATAATTATTTTCAACACTTATAATAAAATGGAAATGAATGTGATACAAATTATCGATCAAAAGAGAAAAATTTTGAATTAATTACTCCCTCCGTTCCAAAATGTAAGTCACTTTGGTCAAATTACACAAATTAAGAAATGCAACTAATATTGTATGTAAAATAAAAATTATGAGTTTGTTTACAAAATTGTCCTTCATTAATGGTATAACAAAAGATAAATTGAATAATTGAAAAAATAGAGAGTAATAAATAGTTAAGGGTGTAATAGGAAAAATAACATTAAGTGATTTATAATTCGCTACAAACAAGCATGTCATAAAGTTTGTCGAATTAAGTGTCATCGCTCAACTTGACACATCACCAAAAGTGAGCTCAAAATTCAAGGATGGGATTTTTTTTTTAAAATTAAAATTTAGTACTATATTTTTTTATTTTGGTAGTGAAGGACGAAAATAGTAATCAACAAATTTGGTACTATTTAATATTATTTATGTTATATGCTAGTCTAGAAAATGTTTGTTGTTTTTTTGTTTGAAAATATTGTTTTAGTATGTTAGAATTAATAATTTCACTTATAGGTTTTTTTTACACAATTTTCACTTATAGGTATTACCTAAATTTTGGTAACTTACAATATAAGGTTAAGATTTTAAAGTAGTTAAATTTTCTTATTTATTTCTATTCATAACTTTTGTTTAGCACGAAATGATCATTTAGCCATAGCTTCTTAAAACAACTTTAACCAACTTGAAGAGAAATTTTTACATATATAACCACTTAAATACTACTACTTCAATATAAACAAGCAATCCTTTTAGTTTCTCACATCTCTATTTTTCTTTTATCATTCAAGTTTGTCAATAAAAAATATATTGCATTATGGAATCTCAAGGCACCAATTTGATCCTATGGCGTTTTGTTTTGGCCAATGTGATTGTAATTTTTTTCACTCCAAAACTTAGTTTTGCCAAACAATCCAAGCTAATGGGCTTAAAAATGAATATGATCGATAGTTGTTGGAGACCAAATCCTGAATGGAGGAGACATAGACAACAACTATCGACTTGCTCTGTAGGCTATGTTGGAAAGATGACAAACAACATTGGTAATGACCTCGTACATTATAAAGTTACAGACCCAAATGATGATCTTATAACTCCCAAACCTGGTACATTGAGATATGGACCTTCTGTAATTCAAGGTAAAGTGTGGATCACATTCCAAAAAGATATGAATATTAGACTCATGAAACCCCTTCTCATTAGTAATTTCACTACCATTGATGGTCGCAGCGTCAATGTCCACATTGCTAATAATGCATGTTTGATGATTTTCAAGGTAATTACCAAATACTAAGAAATCACCAGGAAAAAATTACAATAAAAATTAGAGATGTCGAAAATAAAATATCCCGCTTCTTTCATCACAAAATTTTGAGATGAATTTTACGTTTTTTCTCTCTAAATTTCTCTTGCTAACATCAGTATTTATAGTATAAATTTATTTCATGTATTACTAACAATTTTGTATTATTTTCTAGGCCACCAACATAATCATTCATAGCATTCGAATTCATCACTGCAAAGCTCAAGCACCAGGAATGGTGATGGGGCCTAATGGAAAGGTAATTCATTTAGGCCCAGTAGATGGAGATGCAATTAGATTGGTCACGGCTTTAAAAATTTGGATTGATCATAATACATTTTATGAATGTGAAGATGGTCTTCTTGATGTCACAAGGGGTTCAACTAATGTCACTATTTCCAATAATTGGTTTAGAGAACAAGATAAAGTTATGTTTCTTGGTCATGATGATGGATATGTGAGAGACAAAAATATGAAGGTTACCATTTTGGACCTAACTGCAACCAACAAATGCCCAGGTTTGAAGTCTTGATTATGTTATTTTTTACAAGAACATGATTTTGAAGTTAAAATATACAAATGTAAATTTATTTCACAATATAATATTGACTTTTTTATTGGTAAAAAAATATTGTAGGATTCGCCATGGATATGCACATGTAGCCAACAATCTCTACTTTGGGTGGATGCAATATGCTATTGGTGGAAGTATGGGGCCCAGTCTCAAAAGCGAGGCTAACCTCTTCATAGCACCAAAAGTTGGAAGTAAAGAGGTATATAATTAAGTTTAGCATGACTGAGTAAATACTCTTTTTATGTATAAACAAAATAATTTTACTTTTGCTAGATGTTTTCGCTGATTTAATAAAAATGATTATATAATGCGTGTAGGTAATATGGAGAAAAAATGGTAATACAAGTGCAGACAAATGGGACTTTTATTTTGTAAGGGACGCATTTGAAAATGGAGCCTCATTCGCAGTAACAAAAGGAGGACGTGTGCCAAAACCGAATTATAACAAAGATCAAAGTTTTAAAGTTGTTGATGTTAAATCTGTTAGATCATTGACAAGATCATCAGACGCATTTCAATGTAGTAGAACATCTATATGTTTAACTAAATAAACATATAGAAGATAGATCTTGAGGCAAAATTATGCATCACTGATATAGAATATTTAGATTCAATGTAATTAATGAAGATGTCCTCTTTTAATGTACGAAAACTCAATTGTATCATAAATTTTCATTATGAAATCTTGTGATTTAAACAAATGAAAATGCATATTATTACTACTAGTATCCAGACCCGTGCCAAGCACGGGTAAAAATGTGTTTGTAGATTTATTGACTTATGAATAATATATTTTAGTACATTTTACTTTAAATTGGAAAATTAAATTTTTTATTGCTAATGGAAGATAATTAATGACAACTACATATAAATATTTACATTAATATTATATAATTTAACAGTTAAAATAAGACTATGGGATAAAAACTAACTGTAAAATTTATGTATAGTGTCATAAATTTTCTTAGGGAAGATTCCTATAGCTCATCTATTTTTTTTATCAAATTAAAAATTCATCATAGAAATTACAATAAAAAATAGCGTTAACGTTTACCATTCCCGTAGAAATTACAATAAAAAATAGGCCCGTGTATTGATGTATGAGTTGAAATATAAGCCACGTAGAAATTAAAAAAAAGAAAGAAAAGACTTTCATATTAATATATGAGTAGAAATATAAACTACAATATAAACTACAAAAATAAAATAGATCTCGTATTAATATGTGAAAAGAAATATAAGTTTATATAGTAATTAAAAAAATAGTCTTCGTATTAATATGAGTAAAAATATAAAGGGTTTAAATATGTTTTTAATCCATACAAAATGGTAATCTTATAAGTTTAGTTCTTACTTGTAATTTTTATTATATTTTTAGTCCTGTAAAAATATTATGCACGTTATTTTGGTCCATATGATTAAGTTAACTTGTATTTTTGAATGATTTTTCGCAAGTATATTTAGAACATCATAAAAAGTTCATCCAGAAAACATAATAGAAGACGATTCACTTGGTTAAGCCACGTGTACATCAGATCTTCAAAAATAAGTCCCAAATAATATATATATATTAGAAAAAAATATTATTTTGTTATTTAAATTTATTTTTGCCCATTATATATGATTTAGAAGTAAACTTTGTATTTTCTTAATAGATCGAATAAGTGTGTTGTTTAAGGTATTCTATAGTTGATCAAATTATTGCAATAAAATTATTTTGCTGGTTTCCAAATTTAACATTATCGATTCAAAATACATGCCATAGAAAGATTGTCATACTCTCCTTTTTTGTCACATTCAAAAAAAAGTGCAAAATCATCAATATAAAAGCAAGATCAGTCTTGTAAAAAAAGAAAGCGAGATCAGTTACAAAGCTTAAAGAAGGATACATTGTAGATGTAAAAGAAATAAATATTAGCCATGCTAAATTAGCTATCACCACATCACCATGGGAAATCCCCACTTCTATGCTTACATTATCTTCTCTCATATTTTCCCCTCTATTTAAAATAGGGAGCTTCTACGGTACATTCGAATAATTCGAATGTATCGGTACATTAAGTCAAGAAATTAATAAATTAACGATTATTTTTATGAATTAAAAAATTATTAGTTGATTATATAAGAGAATAGGTTTATGAATTTCATTATTTATTGATATTGGTTTACAGTGATATATATACACGTGAGTAAAGGTACTCCTAATAATTCTCAACCAAACACAATTGGAAATAGCAGATTTATATAACTAAATAATTACAGGAATTGAAAACTAATGATTATAATTTAAAACTAATTATTATTATTGATAGATTATTGTATTTTAGAAATAATAATATCACAAGAAAAAAACACAATTTTATTGTTTATAACCATTACACTAATTTTTCTAATATTTTTAGAAAAAAAAATCAATATTCACTATTATGAATAATAAAAATTCAAAAAATATCAAATTTTATATTTTTGACAGTTTTGATGAATAATATTTAGTTACTATAATCATTTTAATGATAAGAAAAATAACTTCCTTTAAAAAAAATGCATTAACATGTTAATTTAATTGCCTAATGTACCGGTACATTAGGAATTATCACATGTATCATAGAATTTGCCTTTAAAATATTCTAAAATATTAAAATTTCTTTAAGCAAATAGTTGTATTTCTCTAGAAGGCTATAATATTATAAATAATATAAAATGCATATAGCATGTCTGAATCTACTGTGCTCCTTTTACGGTTACCGCTAAAAATGTTTTACAGTGGTATCTGCATGGATGAAAGTGTTTGTAGTTACATATAAAACAATGTGAGTGAGGTAAAGAAGAGTCGTTAGAAGAGTAGTAAAATTTTGTATCTTTCAAATGTTACTAAATTAAATTTCTTTCAAGGGTTATCCCAACAGTCTACATAATGCAGTTCCCTCTTTGTAAGCTACTTAATTTTCCACCTGAAGAAACATTATACATGAACATGTCAAATCCAAAAATAAAGATAAACATGAAGATATAAATATAGAAATGCACAACAACGTCAATAAACTCATAAGAAACTAACATTCAAATACACCATTAAACAAAACAATAATAACGAAAACAGAAGAAAGAAAGAAAGAAAGAAAAAAAACATAAATGGGGATGTTGGACTCATTGCCCACCTTGCAAATGGTTCCAATGAGATGACTATATATAGAGAAAAACTAAACCATAAAGCTGGCGGCTAACCCTAAAACATCCATAATTCTTGCTAAATTGGCGCCCGAGATCAATGAGATATGAATACCATCGTCAGTATGCAATTAATGTCACCATAATGAAAACAAATTGCAATTTAGGAAATTTGAAATTTTCAAAATTTATTTTTGTTTAGTTTATATTAATCTTTTTAAATTATTAATATTTAGTAAAAAAAATTATCTTTTTATTTTATTCTTTATTTAAATTTAAATTTTCAAGAGGTCGTTTAATTATTTAATTTGGTTTTAGTTTTTTTTTTTGACAAATTAATTTGCTTTTAGCTAATTTAATTATATATGTTCATTTTTTTGGGATATGAAAGTTATATTTTTCTATTTTTGATCAATAAATTAACATAATAAAACGTCTTTTTTTACACACATAATAAAACATCTTTTTGATCAATAAATTAATTTGCTTTTAGCTAATTTAATTATAGATTATATTTAATTACATTAATTACAAAAAATTCAAAAATAACAAAATCACAAAATAACATGATTACAATTATTACAAAAATTATTACATTGATTACATTAAATGCCAAAACAATGAGAGAGCATGAGACATATGGGATTGACACGTGGCAAAGCTCTTTTGAAAAAATGGGGTCCGGTTTTGGTGCATAAGCCCAAGCTTATGCACCGTCCATAAGGAACCATCAATTGCTGCATACACTCCATCCTTCCTTCTTGCACCCCCAAATCCTTGCTTTTTGCACCCCCACAACTTCTTTGTACACCCCCACCCTAACCTAACTGTTTCAATCAAAGATGCAATTCCAAAACTCTCGCCACCGTCCCTCTACATCTCTCGCCACCGTCAATTGCAAATCTCGCCGTAACCACCATCGTGCCTTCTACATCTCGCCCAAATCTCTCCGTCTTCCAAATCTCACCATCGTTTACATCTTCAACATCATTGAGTTCATCTCGTGAATCTCTCGCCATCGTCGAGTTCATCTTCAACATCATTCATTCAATACTGATCGTCGTTCATCCAGTTCATCTTCAACATCATCATTCACCAGTTCATCATCAACATCATCATTCACCAGTTCTTCAACATCTTCAACACTGATCGTCTTTCATCACAGTTAATCAACAATGGTTAAAAGGAAACAGGTTAAACTAAATTCATTTAGTCTGATTTGAGAATTAGGTTTCACCATTGATTTTGTTTATGATTTTGAGAATTAGATTAAACTAAACTGAATGTTGTTTCTGATTTTGCATGATTGAAATGTATATTTCTGGATTTTGATTTTGAGTTTGAATCTCATATGGATGAATGTTGTTTTTGCCTGAAACCATTAGGCAAATATTATGGTTTCAGGCAAAAACAACATTCATCATCATTTCCTAATTGAATACTTTGATTCTGATATGCTATTCTAAGTTGATTTTGATTTTGCTTTTGATCTTGATTTTGATTTTAATTTTGATTCTGATATGCATAATGTTGTTTTCATTCTGATGTTGAATGATTTTGATTTTGATTTTGATTTTGATTTTGAGGGGGAAAATGAATTTAGCTTGTATTGATTCTAATTTGATTTTGAAAATGATTTCAGTGTATAACTTGCTGAAACCATAAAACCATACTTATGGTTTCAATGTTTGTATACCTAGTCTGAAATGACGATGTTACATAGCATTTGAATACTGTAAATCTGTGGGTTTGTTGACTTAATCATCAGTAGACTTTATTATGATTTATGAATGTATTTTATGATACTTACAGTTTTACCAATAGTGCATACTCTTCTATTCAATTACATGTAAAGATACCTGATGCTTTATGATATGCATGGATTTTGTTTTTTATTTTGATTTTGATTTAGCATTATTTTTTTTCTGAAACCATTAGGCAAGTATTTTGGTTTCACATTATTCTTATAATATTCTACTTTCATTTTGATTCTGATATGTAAACCATTTTGATTTTGATTCTGATATGCTACAAGCTTGTATTAATTCTGGAATTTAGCATTATGTTTTGCCTGAAACCATTAGGCAAGTAGTTTGGTTTCACATGGAAGACTATCAAAACCATAAAACCATACTTATGGTTTCAGTTATAACATAATGCTAAATTCCACAGTTAGGATTATATCTTCATAGGATTGAACTTGGAATTGTTGTGGTATAGTGATGTTGTACCAATCTCACTATGTCTAGTTCACATTTCAGTACTACAATTGTGCTAAATTATTTTTTGTTTAAAGGTAGCATAATTGTGGTATTCTATAATTGTGCTAAGCATGTATTGTAACATAATTCAGTACTACATTTTGCTGCTGGGGATGTTCAATTAGAACTTGATTCGGATGGATATGTTGTGACGAAGCTTGGGACGACGAAGACTAGTGTTGAGGGAGTTTTTGCTGTTGGGGATGTTCAGGATAAGAAGTATAGACAGGCTATTATTGCTGCTGGCACCGGTAATTCTATTGCATTGGATCATTATATTTGTTCTTACATTATAGATTAATTATTCTTTTTAATAATTGCTTATTTGTGTGTTTTTTGTGATTTTGTTTGTGTTTTACTTATATGTTATATCTGGTGCAATGCTGCAATGCTTATCGTTGTTTATCGTTTAAGAGAATTTGTGATTGCCTGTTATTCCATTGAGTGTTAAACCAAGTTTGCAGATGTTATACTGTGATGTGATGAACATGTTAATTTTTTCATGATTATGAGTTCATCTATAATGGAGTATCTATTAATGTATATGACTGGTATTGAAATGTAATGGGGTATCTAGTAAGCAAGACAATGTTTTTGTAAGAAATTGATTAATGTGTTTCCTATTACTAACATATATGTCACATTTTCAAGTACTACTTTCTTTCTGTGTTTTTTATATCCCCCTACCATAACAGTAATGCTTTGTTGAAACTACGTTTTTGTTTTTGTGGAATTGAATGATTTTTGATTGGAAAGTTAAGACTGGATTAGAATTAAGTGTTTGGTTTGATTGGAAAGTTAAGACTGAATTAGAATTAAGGTGCATTGTTTGGGAGCATTGCGATTGATTTGAAACATTGTAGTTTTGATGTTAGTGCTCTTGAGAATAAGAATGAATACTGCATATGTTAGAGTATTTTCCATACATGTTAGTAATTAGTTTTCTAACGAAATTAACATGCTATGTTCTCGGCAACTTCATGTTTTGAATTAACCATTACCACTAAATTGGATTAAGTGTGCCAGTTTCTCTTGTTTTGTTTTCTTCTTTTTAATAAATTGTGACAGTTAATTAGATGGTATATTTTCATTTCTTCTGCAAGTTTGGTACATCTGTGTTATTGAAACGATCATTTCATCCTTTTAAAATTCATTTAAAACCATTAGGCAAGTATTACATCTGTTCTTGTTTTGATTTTGATTTTGAGGGGGAAAATGAATTTAGCTTGTATTGATTCTAATTTGATTTTGAAAATGATTTTAATAGTTTATACACTGAAACCATTTATCAAGAGTAATGGTTTCAGTGTATAACTTGCTGAAACCATAACACCATTCTTATGGTTTCAATGTTATATTTCTCTTTTTTAGGTGTTTTGTATAGTGAATGTGTTCTGTGTTTTGTATATCCCCGTACCATACATAGCTAGCTAGTTGTGAACAGGATTTGGACTTGAAACCATTAGTATTGACAAATGGTTTCAGTGTATAACTTACTGAAACCATTAGTCTTGTTAAATGGTTTCAGTAAGTTGTACACTGAAACCATAAGTATGGTTTTATGGTTTCAGGTTGTATTTTTAAAACAACTTATTATGTATATTTTGTTTTTATTCTGCAGATTAACTACTTGGATAAAATGGGGAAGAGAAACCCATTTATGACAGGAAGCTATGTGGAAAACAAAGCAGCTTCTTGCTATGAAGACATAGCTCAAAAGCTAGCACGTGCAACATGATGTCTAGGTTCTAGATGATGTCTTAGTTAGTTATTGGATTCGTATATAGATAAATTTCTGAATTTCTTGTTATGTTAGTTTATGATGGATTTCTGAATTTTTGAATTTCTTGAGATGATGGTTTCAGTTACATATACACTTTTGATAAAAGGTTCAGGAACTTCCATTAGTTGAAACCTACTTAAGGATGGTCTCCCAACATGAGAAAGATAAGGATGGTCTTGGAATCAACCCATTTGAAGGACGTGCATTTGAATCCAACACATCACCTCTCTTCCGAGGTTTAGGTTCATGGGTTGATTCGAAGACAATTCTCCTCTCTTCGAATCCAACACATTTTAATCTTTCTCAACTTAATTATAAATGCATTTGAATGACATTAACTATTAAGCAGACCCATTTGAAAATTATCTCAATTTTGAAAAAACCTCTCGCCACTTTCGAAATTTAATTTTTCTTTTGTGTCCCTCTAGCCACTCTTGGTGAAAGGAAATAACTCTTGATTTTGATTTTCATTCTTATGATTTTCAATATTATAACCTTGATTTTGAATATTATTAGCCTATGATGGATTTGTACACTGAAACCATTACTCTTGATAAATGGTTTCAGTAAGTTATACACTGAAACCATTAGCCTTATTAAATGGTTTCAGTTACATATACACTTTTGATAAAAGGTTCAGGAGCTTCCATTAGTTGAAACCTACTTAATGATGGTCTCCCAACATGAGAAAGATAAGGATGGTCTTCGAATCAACCCATTTGAAGGTCGTGCATTTGAATCCAACACATCACCTCTCTTCCGAGGTTTAGGCTCATGGGTTGATTCGAAGACAATTCTCCTTTCTTCGAATCCAACACATTTTAATCTTTCTCAACTTAATTATAAATGCATTTGAACTACATTAACTATTAAGCATACCCATTTGAAAATTATCTCAATTTTGAAAAAACCTCTCGCCACTTTCGAAATTTAATTTTTCTTTTGTGTGCTTCTAGCCACTCTTGGTGAAAGGAAATAACTCTTGATTTTGGTTTTCATACTTATGATTTTCAATATTATAACCTTGATTTTGAATATTATTAGCCTATGATGGATTTGTACACTGAAACCATTATTCTTGATAAATGGTTTCAGTAAGTTATACACTGAAACCATTAGCCTTATTAAATGGTTTCAGTTACATATACACTTTTGATAAAAGGTTCAGGAACTTCCATTAGTTGAAACCTACTTAATGATGGTCTCCCAACATGAGAAAGATAAGGATGGTCTTCGAATCAACCCATTTGAAGGACGTGCATTTGAATCCAACACATCACCTCTCTTTCGAGGTTTAGGCTCATGGGTTGATTCGGAGACAATTCTCCTTTCTTCGAATCCAACACATTTTAATCTTTCTCAACTTAATTATAAATGCATTTGAACGACATTAACTATTAAGCAGACCCTTTTGAAAAAACCTCTCGCCACTTTCGAAATTTAATTTTTCTTTTGTGTACCTCTAGCCACTCTTGGTGAAAGGAAATAACTCTTGATTTTGGTTTTCATACTTATGATTTTCAATATTATAACCTTGATTTTGAATATTATTAGCCTATGATGGATTTGTACACTGAAACCAGATAAACGGTTTCAGTAAGTTATACACTGAAACCATTAGCCTTATTAAATGGTTTCATTTACATATACACTTTTGATAAAAGGTTCAGGAACTTCCATTAGTTGAAACCTACTTAATGATGGTCTCCCAACATGAGAAAGATAAGGATGGTCTTCGAATCAACCCATTTGAAGGACGTGCATTTGAATCCAACACATCACCTCTCTTCCGAGGTTTAGGCTCATGGGTTGATTCGAAGACAATTCTCCTTTCTTCGAAACCAACACATTTTAATCTTTCTCAACTTAATTATAAATGCATTTGAACGACATTAACTATTAAGTAGACCCTTTTGAAAAAACCTCTCGCCACTTTCGAAATTTAATTTTTCTTTTGTGCGCCTCTAGCCACTCTTGGTGAAAGGAAATAACTCTTGATTTTGGTTTTCATACTTATGATTTTCAATATTATAACCTTGATTTTGAATATTATTAGCCTATGATAGGTTTGTACACTGAAACCATTACTCTTGATAAATGGTTTCAGTAAGTTATACACTGAAACCATTAGCCTTGTTAAATGGTTTCAGTTACATATACACTTTTGATAAAAGGTTCAGGAACTTCCATTAGTTGAAACCTACTTAAGGATGGTCTCCCAACATGAGAAAGATAAGGATGGTCTTCGAATCAACCCATTTGAAGGACGTGCATTTGAATCCAACACATCACCTCTCTTCCGAGGTTTAGGCTCATGGGTTGATTCGAAGACAATTCTCCTTTCTTCGAAACCAACACATTTTAATCTTTCTCAACTTAATTATAAATGCATTTGAACGACATTAACTATTAAGCAGACTCATTTGAAAATTATCTCAATTTTGAAAAAACCTCTCGCCACTTTCGAAATTTAATTTTTCTTTTGTGTGCCGCCACTCTTGGTGAAAGGAAACAACTCTTGATTTTGGTTTTCATACTTATGATTTTCAATATTATTGTAACCTTGATTTTGAATATTATTAGCCTATGATGGATTTGTACACTGAAATCATTACTCTTGATAAATGGTTATTCAATTATATACAAATTTATCCAATCATATATATCACTTTTATTTTTATATCAAATTTATCCATCTCTATTTTCTTAAAAAAAAAAAACTATTTGTAAAAGCTTTTTTTGAAACCTTGATTTTTTTTTAATGTAAACAATTTTAATTTCTTTAATCTTATGTTTTGTGAAAACCTCTCGCCACTCTCGATTCAGAAAAGCGAGATGTTAGAGAAGGCGAAATTAAAGTATGAAGAAAATTAATTTTTCTTTTGTGTACCTCTAGCCACTCTTGATTTTGGTTTTCAGACTTATGATTTTCAATATTATAACCTTGGTATTGAATATTATTAGTCTATGATGAATTTGTACAATGAAACCAATAGTCTTGTTAAATGGTTTCAATAAGTTATACACTGAAACCATTTAATAAGACTATTGGTTTCAGTGTATAAGTTATTGAAATCATTAGTCTTGTTAAATGGTTTCAATATCTTATACATTGAAATCATTAGTCTTGTTATCTGGTTTCAGTTTTGTCAACCCGTTAAGACTGAAACCATTAGTCTTGTTAAATGGTTTCAATATGTTAATTATACACCGAAACCATAAATATGGTTTGATGGTTTCAGTTATCAGAAGTGAAACTCTCCAATATGAGATAACTCAAAAGTGACTAGTGACTAGTGAAAGTATTTGTAAAAGCACAGCTGAGAAGGAAATAGAATCAGAAGTGACTAGTGAGAGTAATTCCTATCTTGTATACAAGCTTGTTTTTCTTCATTCGACTAAAACTCTCCAATATGAGATAACTCAAATGAATTTCAAAATCCTTACACTCCCTTTCATATTGTAACCCCCCTCCATCGCCACAGCCAAACTGTCCATAATCAATAACCAAGCACTACCGTCACCCCTATCTTATTGAACCACTATGATCTATACATTTTGATTTGAGCTGAAGAAGAAAAACCAAGACTCTTCTTTTTTTTAACAAAGACTCTTCAAAGATATCATAAGTAGAAAGTTCAGTAAGTGGGTCTCTCTTTTTTTTTTTTTTATTGAATGGCTAGTGGGTCTCTTCTAAAACAATCTATCTTGGCTACAATACTGCAACAATTATCTCTTCTAAAAAAAAAGCATTCAAGGTTTCAGACAATGCTCGAATTGGTCAGTCTTTAATATCTGAAACACCTTCACCTAAAATCTGAAACCTTGCTTCGGCTTCAGCCAAACATGGAGAACTAATCACTTTACAGATTCGCTCTTCCCCTCTTCCTTTCCTGAGAGCTAACCTTGTTGTGGTTGCATGAGCCATAATATTGCCTCCAATAGGCTTGACTTGGGGTCCAGCAAACATTGCAGAACCATCTTCCTGTGAAACTACTTGATTTGTTAAGACAACAGCCACGCCGAACTGCAATTAGACAATCAAACAAGTAATTAGCTATAAACATATATATGCTAACTTGCTCCGCCTCCTCCTGTTGTTCCTGCTCCTCTTCCTCTTCCTCCTCCTCCCCCACCACCACCTCCTACTATTCCTCCAATTCTTATGGTAACAAACAGTTCATGTTTGTGTTCATTTTGACTTTCCACAAGCACATCTTTGAGGTTCAACCTTGTTGAGGCTTGAATGTTTCCATTTCCATTTGAGTTCCCTATCATTTGAATATAAAGGCAAAAGTGAAAAAGAAAATAAAAAATATACTTACAATTTACAAATATGTGAAAATATAATTAGCTTGTTTGAAAAAAGGTAAACAAATTGTACCAGTAAGCTCACGAGCTTGTTCATTGCTTTGGATTAGGCTTCTCTCTTCATATTCATTTGATATGTCTTGAGCACATGAAATGATCACTAGGAACAATGCAAGAAATATTGAAATCTTCATCTTCATTTAATATGACTTCAATTGAATTGTAGTCATTGGTAGGGTAAAAGGGGTTATATATTCTAACTGCTGCAAAGATACCACTCTTATGTCTATTTATGCTTCCCCTGCATTCTTTTCAGTTACCACTTGGAAGAAATCACTAGAACAACAACATGTAATACTACAAAAAGTAAACAACATACTTGGCAAGTGACACAGAGAGTGTGACACAACTGAGTCTTCCCAGATCGAAATTCTCCATACAACTCGGTGATAGAACCCGTCTCTATTCCACCTGATTGAAGCGACCATATAAAGTTATTGAAACTCAGCAGTGGAAACATTAGTATGATGTTTCAAATCAACACATAGAGGAAGTATTTATGATTGAGTCTGACCTTCCAATATCTTGTCAAGCTCTCTTGACCCAGTGGTTATCTGAATAATCGATTCACGCTGGGCATGTCAGCAACAATCTCGGCAAATGCTAAACCATCAAGGTAAATCAAGGTCTTGTACTTTGCTGCATACTCTAGTCCAGCAATATCATAATCAATAAAATACAATAATCAACTCACACATTACAACACAATAAAATACAGAAGCTAAAACCAACTAACTAAAATGTTTAATGGTTTTGATAGTCTTTTTTGTGAAACCAAACTACTTGCCTAATGGTTTCAGGCAAAAACAACATTCATGGATGGATTTAAGAATCATGAACATTAATAAAAAATCAAAACCTAGAAGCTAATAGAATATCAGAAACAAAATCAAATTAACAAGGAAAAACGAAACTTACATAATCCCAAGATGAAATTAGAATATTGTTAGAGTTAGGCGCAAATTGAATCTCCGATTTCGAGAATTCAATCGCAGCTTCTAAGTGACGGAGAAGACGATAAACAGAACAAACACGACGGCGAAGCCACGGTGGCGATACAGAGAAGAAACACGAACACGACGGCGAAGTCACGGTGGTGATGAACAGATCGAAGAAACACGGTGGCGATAGAGAGAAGAAAGACGGTGGCGATTCAGAGAAGAGAAGGCGAAGTGGAGAAGTGTGATCCTGTCACTCAGGTTCACAGGTGACAACTTGAGATTGTAACACATGTCAAAAAAATTTCATGATCAAGTGGCTGTAATTCACTTATGCATCATACATAAATTTGGACTTATGGATATTAACTTTTGCCGAAAAAATGCTCCTAAATAATATTATTATAGATTAGTATTTTTTTTTGTTGGTACATTTATTACTATTAGTATGCTACAAATGTGGTTTATGTGCCATATTAATTTTTTGGCTTTAATGTAGTTTTGATCACCCTATTTTAAAAAACTTGAACTTTTGATCTCCTATTTTAAAAGTCAACTTTTTTATCCCCTATTTTGAAAAACTTGAAGTTTTGATCCCCCAACTTATTTTGGCCAAATTTGTGATGATGTGTCAACCTCAATGATGATGTGGCAGTGTCTATTTGTCAACCTCATATTCCATGTCATTATTTTTTTAAAATAAAATAATTTTTTTAAAAATAATTTTTAAATCAATTTTTTTTATCAAATCATTAAATCAAATATTAAAACAACATATTTAAATCAAATATTTTTTTATCAAATATTAAAACAATATATTTAAATCAAATATTTTTTTTTTATCAAATCTAATATTAAAACAATAAAATAATTAATTAAATAATTAACAATAATTAAAAAAACTCAGAAAATCAAAAGTGACAATTGTAGAAGAATCAGACACGCACAAAAATAAAAAACACACATAAATAGTAACCCAGTTCCCAAATCATGGAACCCTAGTGCCACCCATCTTCGACGATCTCCGTCTTAGTCTTTAATATTCTTTGATTCATCACCACGCTCATGTTCATCATTCCTCTGTTTGATTCATCATCCGCTCTCGCTCATCATTACACTCGCTTTACAAGATAATATTTTGAATTCATCGCAAATTTGAACAAGAAGATGAAAAACATGAAGTATTGTATGAGGTATGTTTGTGGTATTCAGTGATTTTAGCAGTAGTTTTTGTTTGACAGACACTTAATTTAGTAGTTGTTGTGGTCCATATCGTCTCTTTTGGTTGTCTTCATTTAATAATAGTTGTGGTCCTCCATTGTTACTTAGTTGCTATTATTTTAATAGTGGTGGTGGACCAAAAAATGTTTAGGGTTTTAGTGTTTGATTCCATTTTGAAAGAAACATGTCTAGGGTTTTATATAACAGTGGTCTTATTATTGTTTGTATAGGCCATTAGAGAAACAGTGTGTAAGAAACAAGTCTAGGGTTTTAACTAAAATTCTGATTTTATGTTTTGTTTTACTACAGAAGCAAAATTTGAACAAGCAAAATTTTATGTTTTGTAAGCATCTCATGAATATTACTAGTGTTTTGGTATCAAGTAATCTACATATGAGATGTTAGATAATACTACTAGTGTTTTGATATTTTGAATTCTAGTGTTTTGGACAATTTAAGTGTAATTTAGTGATTTTTAATTATATGTTTGGGTAATTTATTGAATTTTTATTATATGGACAATTTAGTGATTTTTAATTATATATTTGGATAATTATTTGATTTTTAATTATATATTTGGATAGTTTAGTGATTTTTAATTATATATTTGGATAATTTATTGATTTTCAGTCATATACATGTATAAAGGTTAATTTTACTGTTTTTAATTATTATTAATTTTTTTAATACTTTTAAAATATAATATTTTATTTTTTTAAAAAAATAATGACATGGAATATGCGGTTGACACATAGACATTGTCACGTCCTCAATGAGGTTGACACATCATCACAAATTTGGTCAAAATGAGTTGGGGGATCAAAACTTCAAGTTTTTCAAAATAGGGGATCAAAAAGTTGGCTTTTAAAATAGGGGGTTCAAAAGTTCAAGTTTTTCAAAATAGGGGGATCAAAACTGCATTAAAGCCTAATTTTTTTGTTCAAATTTTATTTTAGTAAATTACTAATAAAAAATCTTCAATTATATTAATTTTAAACTAATACTAATTTTAATTTTATAGAGGTGATTTCTAAAACAAACCCTTTTTTTTCATAGATAAATTTTAAAGATTCATAATTCAAACCCTTTTATTTTGAAAAACTTTGCTACTTCAGTCTCAACAAAATCAATGCAATTAATCCATACATTGAAGATGAAAGGAACTGTCCGTACCTTAGCTTTCACAGATGAAAGGAAATGCTTTAGGTAAAGTTTGAAATGCTTCGGTTAAAGTTTTACTCGATAAGTTGAACCATTACCAGCATGCTTAAGGCTAGTTTTGAACACTGGCATGGTAAAGATTATGTTATCATCATCATTAATTAATTATTTATTTATTGAAGTTTCACTAAACATTATTATAAAGATTATGTTTGAGTTGTCATTCTAAATTAAGTGCTTATTCAAGCTCTTTTGAATGTCATATTTATTTTCATAATTGTTTCTAAATACTAATTTATGTATTTGTCAAAAAAAAGCTTCTAAACATTCTCAAGTATAATTGTATGAAATACTAACATGAGTATTTATGTCATTGAATTCAAGTAAATTCTTCATTAACATCTTTAAATCATGAAAAGAGCATCAACACATGAAGAAAATAACATCAACACATGAAGAAAATAGCAACATTTCTTATTTAAAATCAGAAGGAAAAAGTTCTCAAAGTGTGGTGAATGGGTTGAGACGCCGAAGGAGTATTAAAAAGGAGGCCTAGGATTCGATCTCTGTTGCTAAGAGATTCCTCCACTCCTTAACTTGAACAACAAACATTTGCCTATAAAAAAATTTAGAAGAAGAAACAAAATTGGAGATTTTGGCTTATGCATTTGTTGCGGTCTCATTGTTTTCGCTCTTTACTATCTTCTTCCAGAACCAATGTTTCTCAAACAGAAGATAAATCTCCTCAATTGGAACTTGCTTTGTTTCTGGCAGGAAGAAGTAGACAAACAAGCTCATAATGGTAATCAATCCAGCAAAGAGCAAGAAGATTCCGTATCTGAGGTGACAAAGTGACACAAGGAAGAACTGTGCGACAATTGCCGTGAAGATCATGTTAACACACACCACAACACTTTGTGCAGCTGACCTTATCTCTAATGGAAATAGCTCACTAGGAACCAACCATCCTAAGGGACCCCAAGATCTTCCATATGCCAAAACAAATAAGAAAATCTCTATAACTAGAAAGAGAGCAACTTCAAATGATAGTTTCTTTCCACCTCCAAAAGAAACAGCCAAAACTATAGCCGTAGCAATCTGCAGATTTCAAAAAGCCAAGAAAATCCTCATATTAGCAACAAAAATGAGTGGTGTATATCATGTTATTTTCTTTGGTTCGATAAAAAGTTTCATATAAGTGCTTATGTATAAATAATAATACCATAAAACTTATGTAAATAAGCTGAAAACAACTTATGTACATGTCATAGGTCATTTTCATAAGCTCACTCATACAGTCTCACAAGTGTTTATGTCAGTAGATAAGCTTAAACAAATCAATTTAAACAACTAGTTTTCCAAAGAAAAAAAATCCGGAGTAGCTTACCATGCATAATGTCATTTCAATACCAGCTTCTATAAAGAAAGCTCTTCTTCCAAACTTGTCAACTAAAGCCATTGAGATGAGTGTAGCAAGAACAAGAGCTACACTTGTAATAACAGACGAATACAAAGCTGCAGCAGATCCAAATCCAATTGTCTGAAAAATGACAGGAGCATAGAACAAAATGGAGTTGTTTCCAGTTAACTGTTGGAATGCTGGAATGCACAATGCTCCAATAATGAATTGTGGTCTATTCTTTCTCAAAAGTAGATTCTGGAATGGATTCTTAATAGATTTTGCTTCATTGCTAGCCTCAAGAAGATCATCAAATTCAGCATCTACATTTCTGGTTCCTCTAATTTTCTCCAACACTACTCTTCCTTCGTCGATTCTGCCTTGTTCTACAAGACTGTTTGGTGTTTCGGGACAAAATATTCCTCCAACGAACATGAATGTTGCTGGAACTGTAGCTAAACCTAAGGATAATCTCCATCCCCAAGGATGAATTTTCTCAGTTGCATAATTCACAAGGTTAGCAATCAAAATTCCTAAACATGTTGTTAATTGGAAGAGTTGGTTCACTGCTCCTCTGATTTTTGCAGGTGCCATTTCTGATAGATATAGAGGAACAGCCTGCACCATAATAATTAGAAAAATCATGCTATGTAAGTAAAATTGGTGACAAGATATTTTTCATCTTGATGTCATTAACCACAAAGTATTTGGTTTCCATTATCTTATTACATCATACTGATAGTAGTAAAACTATGAAATACTATATAAAACTATAAAATACGGACACTCCTAAGATTAGGCATGTCCTGGTGCCAGATACCGAAACGACACTAACACTTATCATTATAATGAATTATTTCATTTTTAAAATTATTATCAGTGACGACGTGTCCATGTCATATCAGGTGTTCGTGTTTGTGTTCGTGCTTCATAGATGTAAAATGATTAGACATACATGTAAAATTTGTTTATATTGTTATTCGTGTATAGTTATTAAACTTACTTGGTTTCCAAATCCAATACCAAAGCCAAGAAGAATACGTCCAACGATCAACATTGCAATATTCTTGGCAAATGCATTGAGAATAGCACCTATAAAGAAGCTTACAGAACCAACTAAGATACTAGCTTTCCTGCCTTTGTTTTTTGTTAAACTTGAAGCACCAAATGTTGAAACAAGAGCAGCAAAGTAGAGAGATGAAGTAAAAAGTGTCAACATTTGATCATCGTATTTACAGTAATCAGTTTCTGTAAGATTTGCATGCTTCCTCTCGTACACCTTTGGGAAGAATTCGATGAGGAAATCATCCATAGAAGTAACTCCTCCTGTGATTATCAAGAAATATTTAGACCCAAGAATTTGCAAGTGATTAGAGAATTCAAATATGTCTTCTATCAACAATTGATAAAACATTTAGGATGAACTAAATGTACGTTTCAGATACATGATAGTTAGTGTGACAAAATCATAGTGATATTGCGATTTTGTTAAAATTTTAAAATATAGTTTTTGATAAAATTACGGTGATACATTGTGATTTTGTCAACTTAATTGTCGATCAAAACTTAAACTAATGAGCGTATCAAAGTGGATTTGACGCAAACAAACAAGGACCGGAGGCCTCTTTTCCTATTAGTAAAAAATATTTGAAAGGCTTAAAATGCACATGTATATTAATGTGCAGTGTAAACTCACCTGAAACACCAAGATCATAACCAAATAGAGATCCACCCATAGCTCCAACAATACAAGAAAATATAAGATAGCCAGTAATTTTATGCTCATAAAGATGAGCCCTCTTGAGGGCCGAACCATCTACAAAAGCTCCACCAGCCATTTTCCCCTAACTTTTTTTTATGTGACCAAAACAATCAATTCAATTGAAAATCACTATCTTTATATAAGAATAAACTTCACTATTTTGATTTAAACAAAATTAAAGTGGATAAAGAGAACAGTCATAAGTGCAAACTTCAATGAGAGGATTGAAAAACTATGTGACAAAGTGAATACTACTTAAGTGTTACTTGATTTTCCTTTTTTATTACCAAACATTTCCTTAATTTAGCAAATAACATTGGATGGCTATTAGTAATTCTTGTGTGCAAGCCACTCAAGTACAAGAAAGAAGGCCTAAGTGTAGCAATAGTTAACTAAGAATAAATTAAATTACATGTTTGAATATTTAGAAAAAAAATAATATTTAATTTTTTTGACTAATTCTTTGGCTTAAAGAAGTTAATTTCATTCCACTTAAAGTTTAATCTCTTATGTCCATTGGTTTTCTTAATCCCTTTTAGTGTTGCCGGGTCTTTGTCCTATTTTTTCTAGATATATTATTATGTCTATTAATTTTGTTTCTATGCAACTTCTTTTCTAATTTTTTTCTTGACATTTCAATATGAAGGCAAGCCATTCCCTAAATGTCTCTTGGTGTTTTTTTCATTCTTTTGTAAGTCTTACAAAAAAAATTGGTATTTGGAGTAATGCTACTAAAACATAATTTGTAATATAAAAGCCCGGTTAAATACTTATTTTAATAGACAAATGTTTGTAACTGACTGTTAAAAATATTTTCTCTTTTACCTAGATTTAAATCGGGTACTTTAACTCATCAAACTCTTTTAACCATCAATATATTCAAACCATCTGACGTGAAATGTCAAATGTGAGTTCAAGTTTTATAAAATTGAGGTTAAGTAATATATAAATGAGATGATTTAGATATTTAATTAATGGCTTAAAATTTTGGGTGAAAATATTATTGGGTCATGAGGGGGAGCTTCATTGAGTTTGATCAACACAATATGGGCCTTGAGCATACAAGTGAGAATCCAACGTATGCACCCCCTATAATGAAAAAAATCATAAAAAAACTGAGTTCGCGTTCTAGAAAGCGAACTCAGCTGCAGTTTATTATCTAGAAAGCGAACTCTTTTTTCATTCCAGGAGGCGCATACGTTTTTATAAGGTTCGCATCTTAGAAAGCGAACTCGGTTTGCAGTTTGCTATCTAGAAAGAGAACTCATTTTGCAGTTTGCTATCTAGAAAGTGAACTCTTTTACCCCCAATTTTTGCTATTTACACACTCGCTTTCTAAGTAGCGAGAGGGATAAATTCAGAATATCAGGGGTGCACATGTATCTCAAGGGGAGCGAGAAGAAGAACTCTACAATTGATTCTCTCCTCGCATCCACGATCATCACTCACTTATTGTTCCCTCATCAAGTTGAACGCGAATCTAATACTATTGTTGGGCCTTGAGGGGAATACTCACTGGATGAGATCAACACATTAAATTAAGAGCAACCAGATAAATGATTTGGCAATACACTTTCACCTAAAACCTTAAGGTATTAGATTTATGAGTCATCTTATTTATATATTGTTCAACATCAACTCTTCAAACTAATGCGGAACTTAACTCAATATATCTAAGAAGATGTAGTTTCAAAACTCACTTGCATAATCACTCTTAGTTTAATTTGATGATCCAACAAAGTGAAACTCTTCGCTAGTCTATCGCTGGACAGGGAGGTTTGAAAAAAATTTCCCCTTTAAATCAAAAAATTAAAGGGTAGGAATAAAGTTCGTATAAAAATGAAAATAAATTCATGTGTCTCCCTACTATAAAGTTTTCTAAAAATATTTAAGAATCAACCAAATACTTTTTTTAAAAAAGTATCTAGAAATATCTAATAAGCTTAAAACAAACATCCGTTTGTACTACTAGTTATGAACACCAATCCAAATTGAATTGGACTTGGATTCCCTATATAAGCCGTCTATTAAGTCTTGTGAATAAAAATATATTGTCAAAAACACAGTAAATTTTTGTTGAGTATTACTTTTGTCACACTATAAATTACTCGCGTGTATTATTAATTTTCTATTTTATTCTTTCGCTACTTAAATGACATCACTGTCTATAGTGGATAAATGACACATTGTCATTACATTCTTATGCCACACTATCTATAGTGGATAAATGACATCTGTCATTACATTTACATGCCTATTTCCACTCACGCAATAAGACTCACGAGACAGTTATTCATATCATTCCTACATATATATATATATATATGCATATACGTTCATTCTTAAAATACACATACTTCACTCATTTCATACATATTCATTGAACATTGGAGTGCTAAATCTGCAGATACTTTTCTCCAGCGTACTTGGACTCATCACTTTCATCAAAAGATGCACCGGATTCATTAGAGGAACCATTTAATCCTACCCGTTCATAGCAACTTTATTAAAAAATCAGTTAAATTTTTTAACGGAGATTAGATATCATAGTTATTATAAGGCCAAGTCTAAATGGAGTAGAAATTCTGTCCATTTCTTAAAAGAAATGACAAATGCAAGTACTAAAGTTTAAATGTATAAATATTTAAATAATATCAATTACTCTTAAAAGACGTGTATATATATTCTTGATTTACATCAAAACTCTAGTAATTACATTTGTCATTTCTTTGAAAAAATTGAGAGGATTTCAACTCGTCATCTAAATAACACGGAGAAAGCCACAAAATGCCAAGGTTAAGACTTAATTAATGGATGACGGTGCCTAATTAATGTATAAGGGTTTTGATGATGAGGTTTTGTCTAAAGTTGATGTGACATTTTGGTGAATGAATGGATGAAAAGGAAGGCAATAAAAATGGGGGAACAAGAATAGGTTGCTCAGAATAACATGCTATTTGCTACGTCTGAGTATGAATTAAGTAGATGCCTTTGGCATAAAAATGCATTTAACTACTTTCCCGTCACATTTATAAGGAAAAAAATATTTAAAATTTTTGTTATTATTATAAGTAAAAATTAACTAATTTTAAACTAATTAATACTACTATTTTTGATATACCCTTACTTTCCAAAAAGTGTATGTGATTTTTAAGGAAAAGAAGGGTTCTATAATTTGAGTCCAGATCTGCTCCAGTCCCTTTATGCTCCAGTCTTCCAATTCCTTACCTAGATGATTGCCACGTGTATAAAAAACAAATCAACGGTTCCAAACAAAATTAGGTAAAAACGCATGATACATCTGATACATCTTCTTCTCAATACCATTGTTGTTCTTCTCCCTCTTCTATGTCAAAACAAGTAAACTCTTCACATCTCTCTGTCATCTCTTCATCTCTTCATCTATGTCAGCTCTCCTTTGTTGTTTCTCCGGCTCACCGTTGCTTAATCGCCGTTACCCCCCTTTTTCAGTTTGAAATCAAAGATTGTTTGATTGAAATTGAAAATTGTTTAATTGAAATTGAAGATTGATGGTAACCAATTTCATGTTTCAATTTCAAAGTTGAAAAGCTTCAAAGTAATAATAGATGGAGAAGATGAAATAGAATCTATTACTCTTTGTTGCTGCATATAAAAAAATATGAACAAACAAGAAAGAAAAAGAATTTGATAAACATGAACAACAAAGGATTTAATGTTGTGTTTGAGTTCATGGCTTTACAATATTGAATTCTGCGATTGCGTTTGGGAGGATAGAACGGTGGCGTTGCAGATTCTGGATCTGCGTTTGAGTTCATGTGGTTTTTTTTTTAATTAATTAAAACTAAAATATCCATTAATTCTGGACCATTAATTCTGGATCTGCATTTGTTTCTCTGTGACCCACACTTCATAGTTTGATTCTGATGGTGATTCTTAAAAATTTGATACAGGTGTTGTTGAATTGTTAAGAAGAAGACAAGACGGTATTGCAAAGAAGAAGGTGAGGAGGTTGGTGTAGGCGTTGTTGTTTCTACGTGACCCTGCTAATTTGGTGTTTTTAATCTAATCCGTTGAAAAATATAAATGCCACATGTCAATCATCGGTTGAAGTACTGAGGAAAAGGAGCATAAGGTAATGGAGCTGATCTGAACTCGTTTTATACTCCCTCCGGTCATATGTATAGGCAAAAAAATACTTACGCGGTGTTTAAGTAATTTAGTTAAGTGTAATTAATTTTCTCGATTTAATATAAAACATGAATAAGTTTATATAAATAACCCTTCTTTTTATTGGAAATCACATAAACATTTTGGAAAGTAAGGGTATATTAAGAATAACAGTATTTATTAGTTTAAAAGTAGTTAATTTTTGCTTATAATAGTGACCAAAATTTTAAATGATTTTTTGCTTATAAATATGACCGGAGGGAATATTAAATTAAGAAAACTAAATATACTTAACTAATTTCCTTAAACACCGTGTAAGTAGTTATTTTTGCTTATAAATGTGACCGGAGTGAGTATATAATAGAAATCTATTCATGAGAAAGTCTCTCTCAATATATATTCATGAGAAATTTATTTAAGGTGGGTAAATCTAACAACTAAATTATTTTATAAAAAAAAAAAAGAAGAGATAATCTCTCAATATATATTCTCTACAATTTTAAATATAGTAAAAATTTATTAAAAAATATTAATATATTATATTTGACTAAAATTTATTTAGACCAAATACATTTGTCTCTTATTGGAAGATATATATACTACGAAATTTTGTTATCAAATAACCGATTATCTCAAAAATTTAAGTCGATAGGATAGAGTCACATCAACGGTTTTATATTATTTGTAACATTTGTCTATATATAGAAAATTGAAGTGAGTTGGACTCTAAGACTCTATTTGGATTGATGGAATATGATGGAATGGAGCGGGCGGAATGGAATAAAATAATGTTCTATTGTTTGGATTTGAAAAATAATAATGGAATAAGATTGAATAGATTTCATCTCATACCACCACTTACCTTCAATTTTGTTCCTCTCTTTTTAAAAATATCCAAACAATGGAACGAAAAATTGATTTACTTAAAATATCCAAGACAGATCGAACAAAACAAAAACAAAAACAAAAGTTAAACAAAATAAAACCAGAATAGATCGAACAAAACTATGACGAGAACTTAAATTGATTTATAAACCTCGTCAAATGAAGAATTATTAGCGAGAACTTAAATTTATTTTTTTTTGACTAAAAATTTATTTTTTATTGAAACTCTGAATTATCATATTCACTTAAAAAAAATATAGACAAAAAAAAAGTCACTTAAAACCAAGGTTGTCAGAACCGGACCGATCATCGAACTGGTGAACTTACTGGTTCAAGGTTCAACTGGTCGGACCGGAGTTCAACCAGGTCGGACTGTTTTTAATTAAATATATTTTTTTATATTTTTAAATTATATATAAATCAATAATAAATAAAAAGTTATACAATATTCATAATTTCACAAACAATGGAACGAAAAATTTATTTCATTCCGCTTCATCTCATTCCACTCCCCTCTATTCCGCTCCATTCTATTTTATTTCATCAATCTATACACTAACAGTGAAGATTGATGTCTTGAGAATATGAGTCAACTACTTATAAAATGAGTCAACCTTAATCGATGATATACTTACAAGATTTATGTTTATTAAGAAAATTAAGTGGTGTTGGAGGATGTTAGTTGACAAAAAGGGGTTGTGGTACCAGATGTTTGTGGCTCAGTATGGAGAGGAGGAGGGGAGGGTCTCAGTAGGGGGGCAACGAGGTTCCTCGTGGTGGAGGGAGATTGCTCGGATTCGGGATGGCGAGAATGGGGAGGGGGTGTAGGGGTGGTTTGCGAAGAGTGTTGAGAGGCGGGTAGGCAGTGGGGAAGAAACTTTTTCTTGGTTGGACCCGTGGTTAGGGGGCGCCTTTGAGTGTGCGGTATCCGCGACTATTTGACTTATCTCTAAATAGGTTGAGTACGGTCGCGGAAATGCGTGACTTAGGGTGGGGTGCTAGAGGAGCGGCGTGGTTGTGGCGCCGTCATTTGTGGGCATGGGAGGAAGAGATGTTATAGGAGTGTAGGACTTTATTTTCTAACATTGTCTTGCAGGAAAATACCACAAATCAGTGGGTGTGGTGCCCGGACCCAGGTGGGGGCTACTCAGTTCGGGGTGCGTATGACTTGCTCACATTTAGAGATGATCAGGCTGTAGATGCCACAACAGAGTTACTCTGGCACAAACAGGTACCCTTGAAGGTTTCTGTGGTAGCTTGGCGGTTACTTCGAAACAGGTTGCCGACTAAAGATAATTTGGTTGGGCGGAATATCATCAATCAGGACTTTCACTTTTGCGTGGCTGGATGCGGGGGAGTGGAAACAGCGCATCATTTGTCCTTTTCCTGCCCGATTTTTGCTCCCTTGTGGAGTGTGCTCAAAGCTTGGGTGGGCATATATTCAGTTGAACCGCTCCTCATACATGATCATTTGCTTCAGTTTACGCACTCTGTAGGGGCTCTCATGCCCGCCGTTCTTTTATGTAACTTTTGTGGTTGTGCAACATTTGGGTGATATGACATGAACATAATGATCGAATCTTTAAGGCAAAAGAATCAACAATCCATTAGATGTTAGACAAGGTCAAAACTCATTCACTCTGGTGGATGAAAGCCTATAATGTAAATCTCGGTGTAAATTCTCATATGTGGTGGTCGAGCCCTTTAGCTTGTTTGGGTATTGTCTGACCAGTGTTTTTGGTGTTGTAAACAATTGAAGTTGTGTTTGGCACACCTTGTGCTGAACAGGACTAGTGTTAATTGAAATTCATTTTTGCTTGTTCAAAAAAAATGATGCATTAAGTTTGTAAAAAAATATTCTATTTTATAATTACTTATAATTATTAGTATCGTAGAAAAAAGGAAAGGGAATTACTTTTTTCAATACTCCCTACAATTCTTAGTATAAGAAACAACCTACTTTTTAGATTTATTAGAAAAACTAATGTATTTAGTCAATAATATAAACTAAATACATTAGTTTTCTAATGAACCTAAAAAGTAATCAAGTTGTTTCTTATATTAAGGATCGGAGGGAGTATTAAATAAAATAGAATTTTTTAAAAAAGAAATCATTAGTTCATTTGTAAATTTGAAATATGCCTTATATTAAGACACAACCAAATCTTAAAAGTGTGTCTTATAGTCAATAAAGAACAGAGTATGTATTCTTAATATGCAATGATAATTGTCTCAGAATATTTTCTAATATTTTACGGAGGATAATTAATTTTGGGTTTTGATTTTAATAAAAACAAGTTGATATTTGTTGTGATCCATTTAATAATATTTAGGTACAATAAATGTGATTAATAAAAATGAGCTTTGGTGTTTCAAAAAAATAATAAGGGTAAATAGGGTTTTACCTCCTGTAAAGTTTGCGAATTTTGGTTTAACCCTCTGCAAAAAAAATTTTTTGGATTACCCCCTGCAAAATGAAGATTCCTTCAATTACCCCCCTCTATTGACAACTAGACATGACATATTCATTTTTGATGACGTGACATGTCTAGGTGGCTTTTATTTTATTTTTGATTAATTTATTTAAAAAATATTGACATTTTATTTTAAAAATAAGAAAAAAAACTAAAAAGTAAAAAAAAAAATAATAATTTTTTTTTCTGCTTTCAATTTTCTGATTTTATTTAAAATGTTTTCTGATTTTTTTTAAAAATTCAATTATATAAAAAAATATTCATTTAAAAAAATTCTGATTTTTTAAAAAAAAATGTCAATTTAATTTTTTTTTCAGATTTTGTTTTTATAAAAAAAATGTCAATTTATTTTATTTTTAAATTCAATTAAAAATAGTCAATTAAAGTAATTTTTTTTTTAAAATTCAATTATTTTTAAAAATAAAATTGACATTTTATTAAAAAAATTAGAAAATTGAATTTTTTTATTTCAATAATTGAATTAAAAAAATCAGAAAATTGACATTTTTTAAAAAATAAATCAGGAAAAAAATAAAAAATTGACATTTTTTTAAATAATTGAATTTTTAAAAAAATTTAATTGACATTTTTTAAAAAATCATAATTTTGTTTTTAAATAATTGAATTTTTTAAAAATAATTAAAAATTGACTTTTTTTTTAAAAAATCAGAAAATTGAAACCAGAAAAAAAAATTAAATCAGAATTTTTTTAAATGAATATTTTTTTTATATAATTGAATTTTTTAAAAAAAATCAGAAAATATTTTAAAATTGACATTTTTTTTTTAAATTATTGAATTTTTTAAAAAATTAAAAATTGACATTAATTTTAAATAAAATTAGAAAATTGAAACCAATTTTTTTTTTTCTTTTTTTTAACATAAAATGTCAATATTTTTTAGATAAATTAATCAAAAATAAAATAAAAGCCACCTAGACATGCCACATCATCAAAAATGAATATTTCATGCCTAGTTGTCAACAGAGGGGGGTAATTGAAGGAATCTTCATTTTGCAGGGGGTAATCCAAAAAAAACTTTTTGCAGGGGGGTAAACCAAAATTCGCAAACTTTGCAGGGGTGTAAAACTCTATTTACCCAAATAATAATAATGAGCTTTGGATATTAGTCCTGATTCGCGTAGAAACGAAGTGTAGGGTCAATATCTAGTGTACATAATGGATTGTTGTAAATATATTATTATTATTATTATTTAGTTTTACTTAGCCGCTAAGTTAGGCCTATTAGGTATAACATAGTCTATTTAAACTCTTTAGTGATTGTACTCAAGGAACTCATTCAAATATTACAATATTTTATTCATCATTATTTTATTCAACATGGTATCAGAATCCCGATTTTTGCGAAGCGCTTCCGCATAAACCCTAGCCGCCATAATATAGTTAATGTTGTTATCTTATAAATAGATAGGTTAGGTCCCTTTTACCATCATGTAAACAATAAGTTGTCACTCTGGCTATAGCTCGTTTGTAGTTTGCCCCTTTGAGCTCAAATCCTGAAGCATGTGGTCAGATAGAGGAAGACCTTAGTCTAATATATCGATGGTTTTGACATCGGCTATATAGTAAACATAATTGTTGATTTACAAGTAAGTGTGTTCTAATTTCATATAATTTGTTGGTCTCTAATTTTTTCTTACAAATATATCGGTGGTTTCGACATCGGCTATATAGTAAACATAATTGTTGATTTACAAGTAAGTGTGTTCTAATTTCATATAATTTGTTGGTCTCTAATTTTTTCTTACAAATATATCGGTGGTTTCGACATCGGCTATATAGTAAACATAATTGTTGATTTACAAGTAAGTGTGTTCTAATTTCATATAATTTGTTGGTCTCTAATTTTAATTCTTACAAATATATCGGTGGTTTTGACATCGGCTACATAGTAAACATAATTGTTGATTTACAAGTAAGTGTGTTCTAATTTCATATAATTTGTTGGTCTCTAATTTTAATTCTTACAAATATATCGCGGTGGTTTCGACATCGGCTATATAGTAAACATAATTGTTGATTTACAAGTAAGTGTGTTCTAATTTCATATAATTTGTTGGTCTCTAATTTTAATTCTTACAAATTGAACTCCCAATTAACAGTAAGAGATAACTACTATTTTTAAACAAAAAAACACCAACACTTATTAAAACAACCTAGGTAAAACACTTATTTTTTGGAGATAAAAAACATAAAAGAAACATAACAATAAAGAAATTTCAAACTTTTGTCTTAAAAAAATAATAAAGAAATTGCAAACTTAAACCCAAATAAGAATAAAGATGGGGAAAAAATCAACATCTACACCAAACCTAGTTGGGTGTCATTTAACTCTTCTTTTGTTATGGATAGAGCGTGGAACTCATCAAATCCTCAAGTTTTTTTTGGATATCTATGTCATTTAGCACTTGTATCCTATTGGTTTGTCATTTTGCACTACCCATCCTAGTCACACTCATTATTAATTTTGAAGAAAAAACAAAACTACATTAATTATATGAGTAGATTTATCTATAATTGGTTGGTTCAATGGTGGTTGCAATTGATGCTGAATTTAGTAGGAAGGATCACAGTTCGATCTTCCGCAACTGCAATCGAAAGGGACTAAAATCACTTGATGTCAGAACTAACCCCGAACTAGGTTAAACCGGTGGTGAAAGTCAAAACAAAATTATACGAATAATCTTAATGCTAATTATATATACATTATATTGATAGTATTATATTTTAATTTTTGGAATCTAAAAATATTTAAGATCGAAATTATTTTATATTTTTTTTGTGGTCTTAAATTATTTTGTATTTAGTTTCAGATGATCTGAGCTAATGTTACGAGTTGAATCAAATCATTTAATAAGAACTTTAAATCAGTTTGAGTTTGAATTGGAAATTTATCGACATGGACCACCTCAAATTCAAGCCGACTTATATTAAACCAATTTTTAATATATTAAAACTCCTTTTTAGCTTGTTTAAAAAAAAAAAAAACTCATTTTTAGCTCTATATTAAAAAAATTCTTAAATTATTTTCTTCAGTTTTTTTTTAATTGAGCTTTGTATATCTTTTCATATATTAGCTAGATGGATGAATATATTAATTTTAGGAAAAAAGGAATATGGATAACCTTTTATACTTTTTGAATAATAATGAATGGATATCAACGATCTATACCAGCCTGAATTAATAGATCCATGGACCCAGAAGAATGATACAGAATAAATGTTAGATCTTGAAGAATTGATGTATGTAGTGTGATAGTGTATAAAAAAGTACGTCTATATTCTTTGTTCATCAAATGCAACTTGATTGCTGAATTAATCCATGATTGAGATATAATATTTTTTGCCGTCAAGTTAATACTCTTCTAACAAAATCTATTCAAGATTCATCAAAAATCAATTGCTATCAGGATACTATAAATTATTGGACCATTCGATTTAAACTTTAGATGTGTATTTTTGAACATAAAAGGGTGTTAAATTTTTCGTGTTTAGATGATAATTAATGTATGAATACAATAAAAGTGTAGGGTTGTGTTAAACTCAATCTATATTTTAAGATGAAAGCCTTTCCAAAATCTATTGGATCATGTGAGAGGGTGACATGAAGGAAATGTGTAAAAATCTCAGGTTATCTTGACATAAGTTTATGACAAGTTGTGACAGTCTTTACTTTACAAATCGATCATGTACGATGAGTTAAGCCTAATTCAAATTATATGAATTATAAATAGTTGAAGTGATGGCTCCAAATATATATCACAAATTTAAAGGAGACAAGTTCTGCTAAAGAAAATTAGTTTTGAACAAAATTAATTTTAATCGTAAGTAAGATTTTTATTTTGATTCAAAGATTCAAACATTGAAATTCATGCATATTTTAAGTATAGACGGGAGTAGTATTGCAAGTTCAAACATAAATCCTAGCACATCAAATAACTCCAAAATCTTTTACCATGCCAACTAGAGCCGTCAAAACGGGCTACCCGACAAAATTCGGGCCGGTCCGGTCAGGCTTCGGGCTACTTCGGGCCGGGCTAAAAAAGCCCGGATGAAAAACGGACCCTGAAAAGTATGGCCCGAGCCCGGCGCTATTCGGCCTCCGGGCTTTCGGGCTAGCCTGCATTTTTATTTAATTTTTCAATAAAAAATTAAAAATAGCAAAAAAAATTTTAAAAAAAACATACATATATATTATACATATATGTAGAGGGTCAATAATTTTTTCACAAGTTGAATTAAATTTATATTGCATTTTCTAAACAACAAATAGGGACTATTTGTTTTGACAAATTAGATTCAAATATTCAAACCTACATTGCATTTCTAGCAAACTAAATCACAACACATCTAATTATCAATCATCCAAAATAATACAAATTAAATTAGGCATCACATATCAAGAAGCAACGACAAAAAAAAAAGCCAAAGGCCCTTGACTTATAATACAAGAGAATTTCTTTTGTCGCCCTACGAGTTTCTCGCGCGCCTTATTTTTACTCATCCGCTACCTACAAGTTTCTCGCGCGCCCTATTGTTAGTCATCCACTACCTACGAGTTTCTCACGCGCCCTATTTTACTCATCCTCTACCTACGAGTTTCTCGCGCGCCATATTTTTACTCATCTACTACTTACGAGTTTCTCGCACGCCCTATTTTTACTCATCCGCTACTTAAGTAGTAAAAATGATAAATTTGAGAAAAAATACCGCACGCTACATAAGTAGTGGATAATGTTTGATAAACTCATAGTGCGGTAAAAGAAACTCTCAAAATAAATTACTTATATTTATTTTTTATTTAAAATTATTCGGGCTTGCGGGCGGCCCGCGGCCCATTCGGGTTAGCCCATATTTTAAACGGGCTTTATCGGGCCGGACTAAAAAGCCCCGAAACAATTCGGGCTAAGATTTTTAAGGCCCGAGCCCGGAAAAATTTCGGACCATTCGGGCTAGCCCATTTTGACAGATCTAATGCCATCTGTACTTATTATGATAGTAGGGTTTTAGTTTATACTCCTTTCGCCCTTTTATATAAGCACCTCTTTTTTTTTCCCACAAATATTAATGAATGTATATATTTGGTGAATTTAATGTGTTCATTTTATATGCAATTGTTCCTAAAATACCCTTCATCTGTTAATGTGTATAACTTTAACGGTTTATATTCCCAGATTACGTACTATATTATAAGGGACATCTTTGGAAAAAAGAGAGAGGCAAATGGGAACAGAGGGAAAACCCATTCAAAATCCTAGATAGATTAAAATAAATAAACAAAAAATTCTGGGGACATAAACATGACCCAGTTAAACCACAACCAAATGTAGTAATCAACTCAAATGGGTGATACAGACGACTCAACTACCATAAAACTGGTCCAAAAGAAATTGACGCAAAGGGACACACAATATACACTACGTAACTTAGCAAACCCGCGTAAGTGTGTGAAATCAGATAGCAAAAAAAGGTGTTTTGTGAGCCTTCATGATCATGAATAATGACAAATAAATCGATCACCAACACATAGCAATTTACATACCAACAACCCCTTACGATAAATCTCACCAAGCACAAATAGCTATTTCAAGCTAACCAAAACACGACAATGATGAGGTCATGAAACATGACCAAACCCTTTTTGGTTTCATAAAGACGCGTGCAGCCAAGCGAACAAACCCATAAACATGATGGCGAGCAAGAACAACACCACCATGAATAACGCTAAACCCAGATATGAGAAATCTATATCTTGAACAATTGACTTCGTCGCAAACCCAACCACTGCTGCTAACAAACGATGGTTAGTGATGGAAAACCACTCATCACCAAAGTGCACGGGTTACAAACAACCCCTATGAGTTATAAACATCGAGGCAGGGGCGTCTCCGAGTTTTTGGAGGCCATGTGCCAAAATATAAAAATGACCCTATAATAAAAAAAACATAGATTTTTTTTATAAAAAAACATCATCGATTTTAAATTGCAAATAACATAAAAAAATCATAATCACTATAATTACTGGTCGCTGGTGGTGGTGGTGTGATGATGTATGCAGTAGTACCCTAATTGTAATTAATTATTGTTCGCGCTTCTCTTCTCAATTTTAATGGACCATACGCGCTTTTGTTCTCATCTATTAATGTTCCTTTTTTTTTCCTTTACAAAAATGGACATGGATCTAACAATATTATAATATAATTATTTTTTTACACCTTCTAATATACTAATATTATTACCCTATAAAAATTTGAGGCCCTTATTTTTAAGAGGCCCTATGCCATGGCACACCTTGCCCATGCCATAGGGCCGCCTCTGCATCGAGGTAAAAGGTGATGTTGCTAAGAAGTTGGGCGAGCTCCACCATAACCTGTAAGGCTGCATGATAAAGATAAAAGATTTGGATTTGGGGGGAGGGTGTTGGCGACACATTTTAGGGTAAGTAAGAAGACAAAATCATTTTCGCAAGAATGCTCATCATCATTGGAGAAATAATAACAAATGCACATAGTAAATTGCATGCAAGCTTTTATTTAGGGAAAAATAATAATAAATGCACATAGTAGTCTCTCATATTTATAGGGATAGGGAAGGGTACCATGTTGCATATAAGTTAGGTAATTTAAGCCCTGACATTAATGATAATTTATGGTTTGATAGTTGCGCTATTATATTTAGGAGCGGCCCTATTAGTAATTGGCTTAGTCTGCCTAATTTTGGTTTTTCTTAACCTTGGACAAGGTTTGTTTGTTATTCCCTTTTATGTATCTCTCTCACTTTTTATATTAATTTTCTAGAGGTTAGCCACTTTGGCTTTCCTCCTTTATTTAAATTTTTTTTATAAAAATTCATACCTTTTTATTGAAAAAGAAAATATTGATAAGAAGAATCATATTCAAATTAATTAATTAATTAAGCTTAATTGATTTTTTTTAACGGAAAATATATTATTAATAGAATTCAGGTCTCTGTACAAGACGAACAGAGACCGGTAAAAGAGGGCCTACAAACGAAAGGCGTCGTATAGCAATGTAAAACCAAAACATACACCACCAGAGAAGACATCAATCTGACGCATAAAGACGCCACTATACACTAACTCCCGATCTCGAATCAAAATTAATCGGCCCATCATAATCCAAAAAGCAGCTCCGTGAGTCAAAATTTGATAGGACTACGGTAGAATGACAACATAGGCAGATAAGTCTTTGCTAGTGCTCGTAGACTACCACCTCCAAATAATCAACATCGACGCGATAGAGGTCAACTAGGAACACAAAAAACCTGCAAATCTCAACAAATTTGGAAAACGGTGAAAGAATCAAGTATCCTAGAAAACTAGTCACACACGGCATCGACCACATACCAGCGGCACCAAAACCAAACGCCACCACATCTGCATCTCACCACCACCACCCCAACACCCTCCAAACAACCACCACCATGACCACCTCAACAACACCGCCCCCACATCACCTCCTTGTCAAAGACCACCACCCTTCACCGCCGAAACCCAAAGAACGCGAGACAACAACGCGAAATAGAATACACGAAACAAAGAGCGAAAACAGAAAAACACGAAACAGAAAAAACAAAAACTCATCGCCAGAAAAACAACGGATGAACAACTGACGAAACAAACCACGAAATAGAAGCAACAAATCGACCAAAAACATAACATATCTCGTCAGAAATCACAAGATCTCATCGGAAACAAGAGCAAACAAAATAAAACCAGGACACTCAGAAATAGAACAAAAACAAAAGCAAACAAAACAACATCTCTCGATGCCAAGACAGATCGAACAAAACAAAAACAAAAGTTAAACAAAATAAAACCAGAATAGATTGAACAAAACTATAACGAAAACTTAAATTGATTTATAAACCTCATCAAATGAAGAATTATTAGCGAAAACTTAAATTGATTCACTTAAAACCAAGGTTGTCAGATCGGACTGGTCATCGAACCGGTGAACTTACCGGTTCAAGGTTCAATTGGTCGGACCGAGGTTCAACCAGGTCGCACCGTTTTTAATTAAATATAATTTTTTATATTTAAAACATTACATGTAGGACCAAACGCTTACCACTACACCAAAAGCAATTTTTGTTAGTGAAGGCGCAACTTAATATACTTATAGTATAGAGTTCTTTAAGGGGCTGCGCCTAAGCGCCATGGGTTGGGATGTTAAGCCCATCGAATCCTAAGGGTGACGCTGGATTTATTTATTCCAACATTACATATATCTTATAAAAAAAAAATTAAAACATTATAAATAATTATATATGAATTAATATTTATTATTGGTTAGTACCAAAATTTAGCATGTGAGTTTATTAGTTGTTTTAGTTTTGTTCTTATAAGGAGGCCCAAACCCACTTATTTTATAACTCTAATATCATTGTTGCTATTTGCTAAATGCTAAAAGAGCAGCCGTCACTTGCAAAAGCTTAGATCTCTCTCTTCTCTAGTCACGGCTACTATTTCTTCATTTTCTTTTTTTCTTTTCTTCTCCAGTCACTGCTATTGTTCCCTCTTCATCCTTTTTTTCTTCCTTTTTTTTACAGATCTTTATTTTTTATCATCAATATTTGCTCCTTATTTCTTTTCAAATCAATCAAAACTATTAAATTTCTCTTCATCTTTTTGCAGTATTACTTAACAACCTTGTTTCCAATTCTTTCTTCCCATGTTTCAATTTTTTTTCTTTTCAAAGAAAGTCTTTTGGTGTCTTCAGTTTTTAAGAAAAAAATAAGAGTGCCGAACCGCCTGAACCAGCCGGTTCACCGGTTTTTACTGGTTTCATGCCAGTTCAAACGTTTTTGTACCGATTTTTGTGCTGGTCATTTTTCAAGCCTAATCGGACTACTTGTACCACCGGTCAGTCGGACCGATTCTGACAACATTGCTTAAAACAATTGATTCAAAACAAGTGAAAATCTACTAAAGTATAAAGTTAATTAATTATTTTTCTTAAAAAGAAACTATACCATCACTTTTGTTTCTTTGAAAATTAAATCTAAAGTTCTAATCATTAGGGTGAATATTGTTACTGAGGTTGAATATCAACCTTATTATTATGCGGGTCTTTGATTACTAGTGTCCCGGACATTAGTTAATTATATCAAAAAGAGAAAATTTTACATAGAAAACAACATTTTTTATATTTTTTTAAAGATTGTTGATTACATAACTTTCAAAAAGATTTTACTATATTTACATTTTTGACTAGTGTTCTGGGTGTCCACAGGTCATTAGTTAGCATTTTCCTTTTTCCTATTAGATTATAATTTTATGTGTAAGATTGAAATGATACTTATCTCTTTGTGTAGGACACAAAATACTTTCTCCTCTCATTTTTTAGGTAAATTAAAAAAATATTAATTATTAAATTACTAAAAAATTATATATTAAATTGGAGGGAGTACTATTATACTCTCTTGCACTATAATTGTAATTAAAAAGTTTATTTTTTATATTATTAATTATTCAATCATATGGGATTAGATAAACTAAGGGTTAAGGAAATTTGCGTCTCCCACGGAATCGCATGACAACTTTTTATCTTTTGAACAAATTATTTGAAATACAAAAATAACTTTTTGTAAAAAAATATATTGTACAAGATATAATTTATTTAATACTTTAAACTTTATGCGTGTGTTATTCTATCTTGTATTGCTGTTTAATTAGTAAACCTCCAAATTGGTCACTGACTTTGTAACTCACTCTCAAATAGGTCTCTAACTCTGTCAATATCTCAAATTAATCCCTGAACCTGTCAAACGTTTCTCAAATTAGTCCCTTTGTTAACTTCTGTTTGCTGACTCCATTAACTCTGCTGACGTGGACCGTCAAATTGGTCCCTCCGCTAACTTTTGTTTGTTGGTTATATTTTTGGTTTTGTAACTTATAACATTTTTTAGTTAACGGAGGGACCAATTTGAGAAACGTTTGACAAAAACAGGGACTAATTTGAGATATTGACAAAGTCAGAGACCTGTTTGAGAGTGAGTTACAGTGTTTATGACCAATTTGGCGGTTTACTTGCTGTTTAATATTTATATTTTACGGGTCAAAGAAACTTTTAAACTTCAAAGAGATTTTTAAACTTAAAAGTAAATTATTTTTTTTATAATTGGAAGCAAAAGAAGTATTTGTTGTATATTTTATGTCGGGCAAGTGAAATGTTTGACGCGTCTGCATATTCGACACTCAAGTTCAAATCAAAGGCAACAAAAAAGTAATGACTCTGACCTTACTACACATGCACTGATAGCTTTCTACACAACACAAAACAACACAACACATAACACATTCATTCATTCATTTAACCATTTCTTTCTCTTCTTCTTTGTTTCTCATTCCAACTCATTCAACCTTCCCCCCACCACCACTTTTTCCTCCTTTTCCAATATTGCTACTCTCTCATTTTTCAATTCTCACTTTTCCTTTTTTTTAACTTCTTTTCTTTTCATCAAACAATACCTAGCCACTACTACCATTCTTCCCATGTGGCATTCCATTAGTCCAATAACAAATAATCAATACATTTAAAGATAAAATCCGTTCTTTTACCACTTATTAAATATGCTGACTCGATTTCACATAAATGATGGCGTTACATGTTTAGCGAAGGGTCGAGATAAATCGATATTCGCTAATATTATAGAGGCAAAAGGATGAATGACTTCTATCCAAGGCATTCAAGTTCAAATCCTACAAAATAACTACTCATCCACAAAAATAACTACTCACTCACATAAAATAACCATGTACTTTTATGTTATTTTATACTTACAAAAGCTAAATTTACAAACACTTTAATTGTATTCTACAAGTTTTTCAACTATTAGCTAAAAGCTAGCTTTTCAGCTATCAGCTAGCTTATAGCTTATTTTTACCAAATATAGCCTAACAAGTACCACGAGACACTGTTGAGCTCGACCCTTATTATAAAACTAAAAACATAGAAAAGTTGTGTCTACTTTGGATTCACTTTTGAAAAACAACTTTTAAAACTTGACTACCTTAAACTTTTTTTTGGTCATCCACATGTTATAAGATACTCCATCCAGTCATTTTTATAAGAGACAATTGACTTTTTAAATTTATTCAATAATTAATGTATTTGAATTATAATATAGACCAAATACATCAATTTTGCAATGAATCTAAAAAGTGAATTGTCACTTATAAAAAGGACCGGAGGGAGTACTTGAAATAGTAATTAAGTATTGGAATATACAATCTTTGACTTTTAAAATTATAAAATGCACAATTTTCGATACAAAATTACTACTAGTATTTGTACACTAAAAAATGCCTTAAGGGCACATGATACTTTTCCCTTTTTTGTTGGTAGAGGACTACATTAAACTAGTTATTAAAGTATTTAAATAAACTTATTCTTTTTAGTCAAAAAGAAAAAAAAAATTATTTTTTGACCAAAATTTAAATAAACTTTTAGAAATAGTTTTATGATATATCCATAAATTATTTACAGATACTTCAAATAAACTCTTGAAAATAATAACTTACAAAAATAATCTACTATAAACTATTGTCAAATCTACAAATAGTTAATACAAATAGTTTGACTATATCTTTTTCTTTAATTGTAAAATTAATTTACTATAAAAGCTATAAGGGTAAATTTAAAAAATATATCCAATAAAAACCTCAAATCAGTTTTATGAGTTGATAAAAAAACATCAAATTTTATATATAGAAATTGAAATTTAAACTCCAAACACAACATTTGTTTATTTAAGGGTAAAAAATTTTTAGACGCTAAGCTAAAAAAATTTCAAATTCTAAATTATAAAAATCATTCAAATTTTATATACCCAATTAAACTCCGAATTATTAAAGTCTCTCCCCTCTATCAAAAAATAAAAAATAAAAAGTCTTTTCCTTTAATGATAGAGGTTTAAACAAAAATAATAATAATAAAAACTCCCATTTTCTAAAACATCATCATCAACCTCATCATTTTTGTCAAAAAAAACCTCATCATCATAATATTATTACTATGCAATAATTTTTCATTTACACTCCATTAATTCCAAAGTGAGAAAACTCACTTATTTCAAACAATTTTGTGGCTCATCCTCATCCTAAAAATCTCTCTTAATAATTGAGTTCGATCCACACTTATTACCAAATTGTAACCTCAAAATTCTCAAATTTCGAACACAAAAAAAAAAAACACACACTTTTCATTCTTAACTCAGTGTCTCAGAAATTGATCATCATCAATTTTTTTAATGCAAATTCAAATTCTATCATCTGGGTATTGTTCAAGTTCATATTTTTTGAAATGGGTTGCATTTATTCAAGAGTTTGCATAGGTGAAACTTGTAAAGGTTCAAGCATCAATGGTGACCCAATTTCAAGACATGAACTTCAACAAGCTTTTTCACCTTCTTCTTCAGGTGAAATTAGAGACCAATTGAATCAATTAAGCTTAACAAGAGATTCAGAAGCTGGTATTAGAAGATTAGCTAGGGTTTCATCTCAATTTTTGCCACCAGATGGTTCAAGAATTGTTAGAATTCCTTCAAGTAATTATGAATTACGTTATTCTTATCTTTCTCAACGTGGTTATTATCCTGATGCTCTTGATAAAGCAAATCAAGATAGTTTTTGTATTCATACACCTTTTGGAAATGATGTTAATGATCATTTTTTCGGTGTTTTCGATGGTCATGGTGAATATGGAGCCGAATGTTCGCAATTTGTTAAGCGTAGGATTTGTGAGAATTTATTAAGGAATTCTAAGTTTAGTGTTGATCCTGTTGAGGCTTGTCATTCGGCTTTTTTAGCAACGAATTCGCAGTTACATGGTGATATTTTAGATGATAGTATGAGTGGAACTACGGCCATAACGATTTTGGTTAGAGGGAAAACGGTTTATGTAGCGAATTGTGGTGATTCGAGGGCCGTTATAGCTGAGAAGAAAGGGAAAGATGGTGATGTTGTTGCAGTTGATTTGTCTATTGATCAGACACCTTATAGAGTTGATGAGTTAGAAAGAGTGAAACTTTGTGGTGCTAGAGTTCTTACTTTGGATCAAATTGAAGGGTTAAAGAATCCTGATGTTCAGTGTTGGGGTACTGATGAAGAAGCTGATGATGGTGATCCTCCTAGGTTGTGGATTCCAAATGGGATGTATCCCGGTACTGCTTTTACAAGAAGTATCGGTGATTCTATTGCCGAGACTATTGGTGTTGTTGCTAATCCTGAGATTGTTAGTTTTGAACTCACACCTAATCATCCATTTTTTGTTATTGCTAGTGATGGTGTTTTCGAGTTTCTTTCTAGCCAGACTGTTGTTGATATGGTAGGCAACAACTTTATATTTAACCTTTGTTTCTTTCTCTCTCTCTCTTGCTTTTAATTTGTGTTGCATGAGAAAATATGTCTTGCTTTTTACTCTTTATATGATTGAAGTTTGCTTTTGTGTTTGCTAAAAAGATATAGCTGTTGAAATGTTTATTAACCTATCATATTTTAGTAGTAATCAGGAACCGAAATCATTGATAACCCTATTGAATCTGCTTAGGAGTAGATATTGTTATGAATAGTTATTAATGTTTTTTAATATATTTTACCGAATGAGAAGGAGCAATTAGATCGTTTATTTATTAATTATTAGGAAACCGATTCTCTGTTTCAAGCACTATTGGCATTTTCAGGATTGCAAATACGCCGTTCAAGTAAGTCCAATGTTACCACTTAGTAGCTGAAAGTAATTGAAGTGAATAATGAATGCAAGTTGAAGTTTCCGAAGAAGCATTGGAGTTTTATTGCTTTCTATCTCAAAATTGCTGAATTTAATATTCTGTTATTATTGCAAGTTTGCTACCAACTAATCATGACTTAATGTGCCGTAATTGTTTACAATGTTATGTCTAAATTCATTTCTATAACTGAAATATGTCAAAAAATGGTTAACAAACTTAATGCTGAGATCCATATTATTAAATTGTGTGTTGTTTTTGATAATTCAGTGCTGTGTGAGGTTTGGTTTATCATTCAATTAAGTCAAATGCTTTGTTTCTGAATTCGGTGTCCTGCTTCCAGGTTGCAAAATTCAAAGATCCGCGTGATGCTTGTGCTGCGATAGTGGCAGAATCTTATCGACTTTGGCTACAGTATGAGACTCGTACAGACGATATTACAGTCATCATTGTGCATATAAATGGGCTAAATGAAGTACGATTTTTTCTTTTCTCCTATTCATACATCTTGTTTGCTAGAAATGTTTCAGTATTTGTTACCCCTTGTTTGCATTGCTGTTAAGTAGCGGCTATAGTGGAATCTGAACATATCACTATTGTTCTGCGATACACTATTTAGTACAAAATTTTGTGAAATAGGAAATAGTGGTGCTATAGCACTGTTGCGTAGCTGAATTTGAACAAACCCTAATTTTCCGCGATCTGCAATTGTCAACACTGCTTGTTTGTTATTACTTATTAGTAACTAATCTATTTTTCCTGAATCAGACCCCTGTTGCTCACTCAGCAAGTTCTCGTGATGTTTTACGAACCTCTGTCCCTCAAGTTATTGAGGTGACAGGTTCAGAATCTCCTTCTACTTTTGGCTGGACTGCTAGGAATAATCGTGTAAGACAAGAGTTGTCAAGGGCACGCATCCGAGCAATTGAAAATTCCCTCGAGAATGGACAAGGTTGGGTTCCTCCATCATCAGCCCACAGAAAGACATGGGAGGAAGAAGTAAATCCCAAATCATTTTTTTCTTTTCATTTTTGTTTTTTGAAATTGATAACAACATTGGCGTTTAAGTATGAGTTCATAGATTGCAAAGTTCACGAACTGCAAATCTTGATGGTGGTTCATCTTCATATGCAACAGGCACACATAGAGCAGGCTTTGAATGATCATTTCCTCTTCCGTAAACTTACCGAATCTCAATGTCATGTTTTATTGGATTGCATGCAAAGAGTTGAAATCGAACCTGGGGATATTATAGTCAAACAGGTCAGTTTTCTAGTCGAAGCTTGAAAATTCTTAGCCTGCCATTTTTCTTCTTCTTTAGATGTTGTAGATTCTTCTTGCAGAAAATGAGCTTGCATTAGATCTTAATCTTAATATCTTTTTTAAATTTCTCTTTATTTTGGCTTTATTGATTTTCATAAGTGTACAAGTGTGACAAAAGTTATACTATGCAGGGCGGTGAAAGTGACTGTTTTTATGTCGTTGGAAGCGGAGAATTTGAAGTCCTGGCAACTCAGGTTTATAAAATTTGTCATTTGATTACAGTATTCATTTCATTCATCTTTGTGATGGTTCAACATCTAGCATTTTACGGATGCTTAGGTTCAAGTTTTGTCGTATTAGTCTAGGGCCATATAATGGTGCTGTTTGTACCTAACTCCTTTCTAGAGTTCTGTTTGTTTCTATGAGATGTGTTACAAATTGTAGTTCAACATTTATCACAATGACAGGAAGAAAAAGACGGGGAGGTACCTAGGGTTTTGCAGCGCTACACAGCCGAAAAACTATCGTGCTTTGGAGAACTTGCTCTGATGTGAGTTACTCTACCACTTCTTCTTTTACGGTCCTTCTACTAAATTGTTATAGTTCTTATCGACATGAAAAATATCTGGCCTAGGCCATTCACATATTCTCTAGTTTAGGTATTGACTTTGCGCAGGACTGTTTCCAGACAGGATATAAAGTTCAACTATAATTGCTATGTTTTGTAATAAAACATAATCACTCATTGTGTTGCTTTTGCATTTTTCCTTTTCATTTTTATAGGAAATAATTAAAGTCATTTTTATGTCTTCTGTTTCAATTGTAGGCGCTATAGTATTTTCCTAGCAAATTTGTAACGTTCTTCTGCCTGAAATGTGGCATTACTACAGGTACAACAAACCACTCCAGGCTTCTGTACGTGCGGTAACAAAAGGAACTCTTTGGGCTTTAAAGCGAGAAGATTTTCGAGGGATTTTGATGTCAGAATTCTCTAACTTATCATCGTTAAAGTTACTTCGTTCTGTAGATCTCCTCTCAAGATTGTCAATTCTACAACTGAGTCAGATTTCTGACTGCCTTTCTGAAGTTACCTTCTCAAGCGGACAGACAATAATCGATAAAGTAAGCTTTTGCTTGGATTCTTTGATGCATTTATTCTCTGTTCTTTTCTTTAACTTTTTCTGTATGTTTTTGTAGAATGAAGTCCTTGCATTGTACATTATCCAAAAGGGACGTGTAAAATTAACTTTCGATGCTGATTTATTGACAAGTCCAAACACATTGAGCCTCAAGTCTGACATCGAAAATGAGGACGATGATGTACCAAACGGAACAGAACTGTCGATAGAGAAGCCCGAGGGAAGCTATTTCGGTGAATGGTCGCTTCTTGATGAACAAATTGGTTCCTTAACTGCTGTTGCTGAGGAAGATGTTGTATGTGCTTTACTAACAAAGGACAAATTTGAATCAGTTATTGGCTCCTTACAAAAGATTTCTCAGGAAGATCACAAGTATGTCTTAATATGTGCTTGTATCAAACAATGGCTTAGTGGTTTCTACCTATGAAACATTGACACGGACACAACAATGACATTGACACATCGATAGCAATTAGCAATAATAATTTTAAAAAATGGAATGATTTATTGTAAGTAACCATGTGTCAGTGTCATGTTGGTGTCGACATCGGACATGTTTTCAATCTGAAGTGTTGGTGCTACATATGTTTCTGCTTATTTTCTTATACGATACACTTAAAATAAATTTTATATTGTTGGCACCATGAATTTGACAATAGGTTGAGGGACAATTCCAAGGAATGGACTAGAAACTTTGAACTCTCATCCCTTGATAAAGTGCAGCTCTCGGATTTGGTAAGAGTAATTTCTTGCCTTTTGATTCATTGGGCTTGAGATCCACAAATTAACTTATGGACCATTTTTCTTCTGTAGGAGTGGAGAAAGACTATATATTCTACTGATTGTTCTGATACTGGACTTGCAAATTTAAGAGACTCAGGTACATAAATATTTTACCAATTTCTCGCTTAGAATTACATTCAGTCCTTTAACTTATTTTTTATATGAATTGATCTCATTATGAAGCATGACATGGACACTGAAGGCAACACTGACACTCACAATCGATAATAATTTGAGAAAATGGGAATACCTGGATGTAACCACATGTGTCAGTGTTGTATTAGTGTCGAGCACCGGCACATGTCTGTCACTAGACACGCCTTCAATCTGAAGTGTCGTTGCTACATTATTCTCTCATCAGTCACTAAATTCAACTCAATAAAGTATTTAGGAGTAATTGATATAAGCCCGGTCTTTGTAGGATTATTGGATTAATTTCCTTCTTGATTAATCAAATTTGAAACTGGATGTGAAAAAATATCTTTCAGGGACCAAAATATCAAAATATGCTTAAATGTTTTCCAACTTATTTCTTTTGGTGTCTTGGTTTCCTTCTCCTATATCAATTAATAGCATTTAATGTAGTCATTAGTGATAAAAAACAATGTATGTTGGACTTTGTTTTTTCTAACCAATTTGATGCATGAAATCATTTTTCGAGCAGAAAATGTGCTTACTTTGAAGAAATTTTCCAAGCCAAAAGTGAAAAAGCTGGGAAAGGAATCACAAGTCTTGAAAGAGAAAGATTTGATTAAGTGTATGAGCTCTTCAGCTTGTGTACCACAAGTTTTATGCACCTTTGCCGACCACATGTATGCTGGAATACTGCTAAATACTCGTCTTGCCTGCCCTTTATCTTCCATACTTTCAAGTCCTTTTAGCGAATCAGCGGCACAATTTTGCGCTGCTTCTGTTGTTGCAGCATTAGAAGACTTGCACAAGGTCTTGTATCTAAAGTAAAATCTTTTGCCATTCTTTTTTGGCTAGTGGCCAAGATTATCTAACTTTTCCTCCTCCACGCATTTCATATTTGAATTGCAGAATGGTGTTCTCTATAGAGGTGTCTCGCGTGATGTTTTGATGTTGGATCAAACTGGACAGATACAGGTTTGGAAATTTTTGTTTTATTTATTCATCAAATTATTGTTTATCAGTGTTATTAATGGCAAACCTGCCATGGAATTATGACAGATGGTGTTGCGTCAAACATTTAATGCATCAAATTAAAGTATGCATAGTTTAATAATACAAAATAGAATATCTTATATCAAGAATAATGAAGTTGATTATTACATATTTTTGCATATCAAACATATTAGTTATTCTTATTTTCTCATGTTATTAATTATTCTTAAATGTGCATTGCTGCTTGTAGCTGGTGGACTTCAGATTTGGAAAGAAGCTATCTGATGAGAGAACATACACAATTTGTGGGATGGCAGATTCGCTAGCTCCGGAGATTGTTTTGGGAAAAGGCCACGGTTTCCCTGCGGACTGGTATAATTAAAAATTGTATAAAATCATTAATTCTCTTTAAAGTGTAAACTTCACAATTCCTTGCGTCGGTAGCACACTTCTTTTATCCTGGTAACATAAAGACAACTGAGAGTAGTTTTTTTAAACGAAGACAATCAAAAGTAGCATTATTAATTCATTTGCTGAATGTGAACTCATTTGAAATATAACCAATATGTTGCAATTTCACCTTACACACATATTGGAGTGCATGGTATCTAACTACAAAGCACAGACACGGACACAGGACATGATACATAGGAACTATCTAACATATATTACTTTGACATATACTTTAAATCTCTAGACAGTTGGTCCTATGTTCCTTGACAATGTGCTTACAAGCTTCATTGTTGATAATAATGCAGGTGGGCGTTGGGAGTTTTAGTATATTTTATGTTAAAGGGCGAGATGCCATTTGGATCATGGAGAGAAAACGAACTTGATACAGTTGCCAAAATTGCAAAAAGGAAATTAAATTTTCCAGACACTTTTAGCCCTGAAGCTATTGATCTCATCTCCAAGGTATATAGCAAGAAATAAGCTCTTTCTCTCTTTGTTGTCAAATAGTGGCTATAACAGGACGGTAGCATAGTGGAATTTGAATTTGTTGATATTGTTCTACAATACCCTATTTACTACAGTGTTGTAAAATAGCAGCTATTGCGGCGCTATAATGCTGCAGCTTAGAAGAATATCAACAAACATCTATTTTCTGCGATCCATGATTGACAACACTGCTTTCTCTTGAACATTATATGTGTACTTACCTCTCTTTATTTGATTTTTTCAGTTACTTGATGTGGAAGAAAATACTAGACTTGGTAGCCAAGGTCCTGATTTTGTCAAGAGTCACTCGTGGTTTAATGGTATCGACTGGGAAGCGCTTAGACACCACACTTTTCCAGTTCCTCCAGAAATTATTTCTCGCATAACACAATACTTGGAAGTTCATTATGAGGATTCTTCTGCTTCTATGGAGTCTCCATTAGAGGAAGTAGAAGAACTTAATGTGCCTGAATGGCTTGAAGATTGGTAGTAGAATGAATGAGCATATTAGTCTTTGCCTACTTTTTGAAGTTTGGCTCTACACAAATATTTAGCTTTTCTTGTTGGGAAACTTCTTTTCCCCCCATGTTTTGTAAACGTTCGCACATGTGTTCGGAAGTATACTTCTGGACGGAAAAAAATTGTGTTTTTGTGTGGAAGTATACTTTCGGAGGGTAAACAAGCAATGTTTTTTCGGAAGTATACTTCCGAAGTGACTGTCGGGGGTGAAAAAAGAAGCTATTTTCTTGGACAAATTGAAATCCAAGAATGCAAAGAGATCAATAGACCCGGAATATCTTCCCTAGTTCAATCTTTTAGTTGTTGAATGGGTAGGGTAGGTTTAATATGTTCTTTATATCTTTACTTCTTTCATTGTTACTTTTTCTTATAGTTCCTTTATTCTGTAAATATTATATATGTGTTCATGATTGAATTTCTTTTTAATGTTCAGTTGAATGTCAGGCAATTTAGAATTTTTTTTTATATCATGGACTAATGTCCACCAAATTTACAGTCACATATCGCAATCAACTCATTTCATTTATAATAATAGGTTTCATACAACTAGGAATACTATTAAAAAAAGTGTGATTAGGCTATGAAATGGCCGTCCTATGATTTCAAAATGGCCATGATTTCATCTACATTGCATTTCCGTCCTATGATTTCAAAACTAGTCGTAAAAATAAATTAAAGTTTAATTATAAAACAAATAAAAAAATTAAGACAATTTAGTGACACAACAATAAATATCATGTTGAGGTTTTAGAGTAATCGGTCAATTTAGTCTCTAAACTATCACTCTCTCACCAACTTAGTCCCTAAACTATTAAAAACAACTAAAAGGTCCCTAAACTATTTTTCATCCATCAATTTAGTCCCTCGATTAACTTTTATATTAACTATTCTATAAAATCCCAAAATACTATTACCATTTCTTCTTCCACACTTCGACAGAAACTTCCAAACCACTATTCTCTCCGACAATAAAATTCACTCATGCCCAGGAACATTCACGAATAGTCAGACCAATAGAAAGTGGGTTATTGAGAATTTGGAATTGAGATTAAGACAACAACCGTCTCTTAGCCATAGTGAGGCTTATTACTTGATGATAGAGGAGTATAATCTACATTTGGAGAGTAGTATGATTTATAGATCACTTAAGCATGCAAAACAAAATCTTGAGGGATCTGAAATTGATCAGTATGCTAAGCTATGAGACTATTGCCATGAGTTATTATCCAGTAATATTCTAGGTTCCACAGTAAAAATGAGTACTATACCACAACAAGAAGGACCGCCCATAGTTGATAATATGTTCAATGATGATCTTTTAGTTGGAAAATAAATTGATGGATGAAAAATTCAACCGAGGGACTAAATTGATGTATGGAAAATAGTTTAGGGACCTTTTAGTTGTTTTTATTACTTTAGGGACTAAGTTGGTGAGAGAGTGATAGTTTAGGGACTAAATTGAGTGATTACTCTGAGGTTTTATTTGTTGGCATCATTTTGTTAAAACAATGTTATAGCAAGATGTTGGACAAGATGTTCCAACATATGAGTACAACATCTGGGTACTCGGTTTTGTGTTCTTAGAAGATTATATTTTCACGTGAGATCTTCAAAGATTCGTTTGAAGAATATATTCACGTTACTTGTGCCCTAAGACATACGTGTTTTTTTAGAACCAACAAAAAGGCGGTTTAAGCGCTGCTTGCTCCTCAAGATGTTATAACATTTTAGGAATCAATATATTTAAGGAAACATTATATTTGGTTCAAGAATATTTGTGCTGGACTTCTCAATATACTAGTTCTGTTTGAAGGCCCAAATCCAGTAGGCTATAGGTTATAAATTGAATCTTTGTAACCTAGTTTTGCAACAAGCCAACAATGTAATATTATTAGGGCTTATTCGTGTAGCCACTCTCTAGGAGAGTTGGTGTAAAGTGAACCACTCAGATTGTGAGATGGTCACTGTGTAATCACTCAGAAACCTGTAGGTAATGAGTGAGTATTGTCATTGGAGGAAGCTTGTAAGCAACTCCAAGTTGTGTGCTTAGTTAAGAGTCTTGGCTACGTATTTGTCATGGAAGTGTGTCTTCCAATTTGTTCACAGTGTTGTTAAAATCCTTGCGGGTTAGTAAGGTGGTGTTAAAATCCTTGCGGGTTAGTAAAGTGGTAGGGAAGTGGGTTGGATGCTCTTATCTAGGAGTTCCTAGGTAGAAGTTGCATGGGTAGTGTCTAAGTGATAAGTGTAAGCGAGGAGTTTAACTTTGAATTGGAACTACTGAAGTAGATTTCCTTCCTGGATTGGTATCCCCCAGAGTAGGTTTGTTTATGCCGAACTGGGTTAACAACATATTGTGTTATTTACTTTTTTGTTATTTATTATTACCTTGTTTGTTCTATTCTGTGTTGGTACGATGTTGAAACATCTAACTCAACATTTGTCACCAGCCTGCGCCGGAATTTCATATCATATATAAACAAAATTTCTAAACATATTGGGTGAAAAGAAAATATAATAAGCTAAATTGCACTTTTGGTCACTTGACTTTTACAAACTTGTTATTTTGACCTCTTAACTTTTATAATAGCACTTTTGGCCCCTAACTTTAACCCATTTAATAAAAAGCTGACTTCTATTGATTTTAACCAAGTCAAGACACACGTGAATAGTAACTCACATGACATGCTCGCATGTTAAAGGTCTCTTCATGTCTTGGGTATGAATTCATCCTTAAGAATGCATGAGTGTTAACTCTTTTTTAAAATAAAAAAAAAACCTTGCCGCTCATTGTAATCTTACTTGACTTGTAGAGATAATCTATTCAGTTATGCGCAAATATACATGGTTAAAAAAGAATACTCCCTCAGGTCTTAAATATAAGCAACAAAACAAAAAAATTAAAAGTTTCAAATATAAGCAAAAGTCTACTTCAATCATTATATTTTATGTCATTATTCTAATTTTACCTTAAATTAAATATTGATTCAACCAATAAACGGGCCCTTTATCAGGAGATAAAATCCAATTTTATACAAAATTTTCTAACACTACAAAATCTATTTTCAAAAAAATCCAAAACAAACGGGCCCTTTATCAAGAGATAAAATCCGATAGGATAAAATGCACAACCCAATATTTTTTATTATCTTTACACACAAGTACGTAGAGACCGTTCCCTATATAAGATTCATGCCTACCTGAGATTTAGAATCTACTAGAATTATATACATAAGACAAATTCAACTTGTTCGCTACATAGGATTGTACTCGATTAAAGTTGCATGGTTATTTTTTGGTAAGTATAAAATGGAAACTTATCGTTGTTTGGGGTCTCTTAACAAAGAGAGGGGGAGGGGCGAAGAGCAATTGTCTTTTTTTTTACCAACCCATGTGGATTTTTTTTAGTTCAATTGTTTGAGTCAAGATCCTCTCCATTTATTTTTATAAATGGAGAGGATCTTAACCCCAATTGTTTTGGGCTTTTAACTCTTTTCTTTAAAAAAAAAGTTGTCAAAAAAAAATTAACCATTTGCTCCCACCACTTATATATATATATTATATATATATATATATATGTAGTTATGATGTGCTGTGCCCATTAAACCTAATTAGTTATGATGTGCTGCGCCTATATTAAACCTAATTAGCGCAGCATTACCATCCACAAACCCTAATTTCCATGTACCTATTCTTTGATCCCACAATCTAAATATATAGTATACTCCTACTTCAATATTTGTCCATTAATATTCTATACACAAATTTATAACCATGACTTATGTAGCAAATTCTGATGGTATTTTGTCATTGAATTCTTAAGAAAATCATTTGTTGTCACGACCAACACCTCTACATCATTGCTTGCTCTAATCACCATCTCTGATTTGTACATTGGAAGTATAATTCAACACAAAATTACAAGTAAGTATTCTTTTTATTTAACTTCGTTTTTCATTACATTAAATTTCAGTTAATTATTTTATTTATATTTTTGTTACAAGGCTAATTAAAAGAAAAAGGCAAACAAGAAAAGAAATTAAACTCTTAGAAAGAAAGTCTGTCGTTCCAGATGAGGTCACGAGATCCACTTCCGATGTTCCTCCAAGCTTGGCTAAAAAAATCAGCACATTGGTTTTTTTTTTCTCTGAGACTGTGACAAAGGGTAATATTACCTTGTGACTCTTATTTATTTAGTTGGTTAATTTTTTATATTTTTAAATATTTTTTTAAGAGGAAATTGATAATGTGATAAATATGATGATAGTTTGATGATGGAAAACCTAATTTTATGAAGTCATCGAATATTACATAAGAATCTTAAAAAATTCAAAATTAAACAATTTATATTAAAAAGAATAATATTTTAACTTTTGTAAAGTTTTTTTTTTTTGAGAAAAAAAAAATATTTAAAAATGTTTTTATATCATGTGCTATGAGGGTACAATATTTTTTTCCTAATATGTAGTCTTAAAAGAAAGTGCTTTAGCAATTCAAAATATTTTTTGAAGCCAAAGTCATATCACAAAAGTGCTTGTATTTGTCTTAAAAAACCGTTACAATCTCAAGAGTTCTGTTTGGGCATATTCATGAACTTAGCAGAAGCAAAATAATTTTTTTTAACCATATATATATATATGTATAAACAAAGGTTGAAACTCAATGATTTAGTTGATATTAATGTAAATAAAATTTGTATATCATTAGTTGTTGCGCGCAGAAAATAACAATGAGAAAAGAATTGTGGAAATTATAGACAAAATAAGTAGATATGACTTGGAATAGGATTTGTTGAAGTAATTAAAAACTCTTTTGTTAGAAAGCATTAGTTTTATTATAGAAGGTACACAGATGATAAGAGTTGTTTCCTAAATGTATTTTGAGCCGACGTAAGACGTTTGAATGTTTATCAATATATTTGTGAAATGATTACTTTTAACATCAAATACTTAATTAATAAATATGAGATGTCATTTTAACCCATTTGGTGGAGTAAATTGTCATTATATATATATATATATATATATATATATATATATATATATATTTTGTTGAGTCTGATTTATTATCAAATGAGAATAGCAAAATTTATACTTGGTTATTCTCAACATTGTTAGAATATATGCATGGACGTGCTCTATGTGTTATAGATATAACATGCATACTTTCTCACCATGTTGTGAACAATTAAGTAAAAATTTCATTATCATCGTTTGACATTAGCACACAACCCAACAATATAGATTAACCATGATGATTTACTCCAACAAAAGAGTAAAAAAGATATATCATATTTATTTGTTAAGTAAGTGGTGCCAAAAGTAACGACTTCACCAAAATATTGGCAAGCAACCCTACATCTTACCTCGGCCCAAAATACATTTCGTAAACGACATTTATCATTCACATCCATTATTATAAAATAAAACTAACCATACTTTGCCAATGTAGTTTCTACTATCTTTTTCTCTAAATGTGAAATTCTCATACCCATTTACCGAAACAATTAAATATAAATTTTTTGCTTACATTAGTCCCAGTTTGATCGTTGACTTTCAACCTCTATTTTATACGTGGTTCCAAATTTTTGTTGCATCTAAATATCGAGTTGGGATCCTTTTTATTTTCTCTCCATTATATCTCTCCATTACATTTTAAATAGTTTTCAAATATATATTAAAACTTTAATAATGGTAGGATCTTAACTCCTAAATATTGTCCCTTAATTAGACTAAGTTCATGATTATGATAAAAACAAAATCTTTGAAATTGAAACAGTTCCATCTAATCAAGTACATACATTAAATCTAGCTTTACATTGAGTTTTTAAAAAAAAAATGGCTTCAACTTTTAATAATTGCTTGCATAACTTTTTCCAACATCTCCATTTTCTGTACTAATTTTAGTGACTCAAAACTCATACATTGAGTGTAATTCGTGTAACACTAAATATCATTCCAATCTTAGAATATCCATCGTCACAAGCAATATTTGCTTATATAGACTATTAAAAAAAATTGAATTGCATATCTCTTGCTCCATGAATTAATGCATAATTTGGAAAACACAAGTAATTGACTGCTATCTTGGTTTGGAAAACTTCATGAGTACTTGTTCAATTTAATTACTTAAATTAGAGTTGATTCTATTTTTGAAGGAGATATGCTAACATTTTTTAGGACACACTAAATATATATAATCTTGTGATTTATTTATTTTTAGGAGGTCAATAATATTATAGAAAGTGATCAATTTACGAAACACTAAAGTGATCATCCTATGTTGAACTAGTCGGTCATGGTTCAATCTCATCTCATATGACCATATGTTATATAATTTGCATCTATGATTGATGACTTATTGCTAAATTCAACAATCGGTAATAGACTCTGATACCAATTGTTGAATTTAACAAATAAGTCATGGATCATAGATTATAGATGTGATTGAACTATGAACGATGTACCTTTTATTAGGATTAGGAAGACATCAGGAAGAAAGCAAGAAGGTATGAAAGGTTTAATTATCCTAATCATCGTTTAAAGCTGCAGGGTCATGTTTCCCTCCCGATCGCAGTTGCGAAGGGTTGAACCGTGTTCCTCCATACCAAATCCAGCGTCAATGACCAACTAACTGTTGGAACAAGAAAGGTTTCCCAAACAAACCCTATGAACCTAATGAGGTTTTGATGATAACAAAGTATTATTGCTAAGATGAAGAACACTAATAATTTACTTGAAGTGTGCAGATAGAAAGAAGATACAATCTGAGTAAGTCAAGAACAGAATATAAGCATCTGAATGACTCAGAAGGTCTGAGTTCACCAAGAAGCGCTTTACAACCTTTCAGAGGACAAAGACTCTCAGAAGCAAGAAGAGCCTATCAGAAGCCATACTGGATGCACTCAGAAGCTACGACGATCTTAACATCAACAATTCTAATAAGGCCACGTCTCAAGATATTCCCGTTACACTTAAAGACATGACGAGATGACCAATGCAAAGGCAAATTCATATCGTCTAAATCAGTCAAAAAGGGAGTTGAAGACAACGTTACAATATTACCTCTTATGTGCAAGCATATACTTTCGAGGACCAACGGAGCAGAAGCTGTTTGCCTACTTTGGGAAAAAGACAAGAATAACTTTCCAGGCAAACTGCTATACTTTCAACGGTCACATTTCAAACGTCTCTATTCAAACCATCTATAAATTGAAGACCTCTTTGAATGGACAAAGCATCGTTGAAAAGAACGAACCAATGCAAAAAACGAAGAAAGATAGAAGATTTCGTTAAACACAAAAGCTCCTATCAACTGCACAAAGAAGTGTTCTCGCCAAAAGCTTAAAAGAAGATATCTGCACAAGACTACAACTCTAAATTGCTTGAATTCCAAAATCAAGACTCTGAAGTTTTGATTACATTTGTAATAGAGTTTAGTCATTAGGTGTAAATTAAGCGCCTCTTGCTTTATTGCTTGAGCAAATTGGAAGTCTCTTGTCTGCGTGCTTGAGCAAATTGGAAGTCTCTTGCTTTTGTGCTTGAGCATTGTGAAGTCTCCTGCTGTGTGATCTGGAGCATTTGGAAGTCTCTTGCTTGTGTGCTTGAGCATTTGAAAGTCTCTTGCTTGTGTGCTTGAGCATTGGAAGTCTCTTGCTTGTGTGCTTGAGCATTGGAAGTCTCTTGCTTGTGTGCTTGAGCAATTGTGTAATCTTGTGTGATTATAGTGAACTCTCTTGTAAATACAAGGGGACTGGAGTACTCTCGTTTTGTGAGGGGAACCAGTGTAAATTCTGTGTGTTCATCTCTTCCTTACTCTCTCTGATTTATTGATTGTTGTTTTGACTCCTCAGCTGCAAAATAGACTTTGATAGATTCTTGAATCTAGAAGAATTTTTAAACTGTCAAAACACAATTCAACCCCCCCTTCTTGTGTTTTTCACACGTTCACTAATGATTTCCGAATTCAATTCACCATTCCTTGTATCTCTTGATTCTGTCTATAATGATTTCTTCTATCAGAAGCTTATGGCATCACTTCAGAATTCATTAGGGTACTCTAAGGATCTTGAATGTCTTGACCCCAGCTTTTGAACCTCACCAACAATAGAGAATGAGATGCATTATGATGTTATGGAAACTTTATGGTTTTGAATTAGAAGCAGAAAACATGGACACTGGTAAAGTTCATCAAATGGTGATGACTTTAGTTTCATTTGGATGAGGGAAAAGAAAATTTTGTTTGAAGATACAGAGATGGTGTCTGAAATGGAATACAAATACTCATATAAATGGTTTGGAGACTTCAACAAGTAATCAAGTTAGGAATGCTGAGAGAAAAGATTGGATGAGATGAATGGATGCTCGGGATGAAAGAACAAAAGAGATTAAGACTGTTCTTGAATTTATTTATTTTTTAACCTTCTTTTAAGAATTTTCTTCTGTACTTTGCTGTTTGTATTAAACTTCTAAACTGAGCACATCCTTTGTCTAAGAATATTGTCTGCATAAATGGTTAGATTTTATTGTATTCCATCACATGCATAAAACTGTTCTTAAATATTTTGGTTATGATAAAATGTTTCTGCTTAAATATGTTTGATCTTTATGATTATATCCTTTGGCATATTTAAAATGTTTATCATATCTTCTAAAAGGACAATGAGAAAAACATATTATGTAAGATGGCAATGGAAATCAAAAGAAAGAAATTTTATTAAAAGGCTAACATGCTTGGATACATAACACTGAAAAACCTAAGCAGAATCAGTCTCTGACTTTGGTGATCTAGCCACAAGCTCTGGCTCTGGTGATTTAGATTTCTCAACCTTGGACTCTACAGTCATTTGAGATTCTTCCTCACTAGTAGTCAAACTCCTAGTACTAGTTTCCTCAGTACATGTCTCTAAGTATTGTGCATAATCTGAATCTGTTTTCTTAGAATCAGATTAAATCTCAATGATTTCAGGCTTAGAATCAGGCTTTGGACGTTTCTCCTTAGTAGCTTCTGATTGAACTTTCTTTTGAAATTCTGCTATTCTACGTGATGATCTTCTCATTGTACCTCAAATGTTTTTCTCTCTAAAAACTTTGTTCTTTGGATTGTTTAGTATGAATTAAATGACAAAGAATAATGCCTTTTTATAGCCTTCTAACCCTAGTTCAGTCATACTAGATATTTGTTCTCCCATTTATTACTTTATGGTTGTCCAGAGCTGTTTCAACTTGACCACATTGGTTTGCACGCTTACCATCTATGTTCGTACCATCCTTTTTGACTGATGATAAAAGGGGGAGAAAAACGTAGGGGTAACTAATTGCTAATTGGAGTAATTAAGTGGCAAAGTAATAAGTTAAGTTTAGTGAAACTTGAAAACTGTTGGGTAATTAATTGCCGCCAGAGTAGCAGAAAGCATAAATTATTTTTCTCTTTTGAGAAAGGGGGAGAATTGGTGAGCAAATATTTCTTAAAGGGTAAGAAAGTCAAGAAGGGAGAAAAACTTAAAAACTGCATCTGTTTTAGCATTCATTTTTAAATAAAGGAAAAGTTTTTGTTCTCACGATTAAATGAATTCAAAGTAACTGAAACTGCTTAACAAGTAATTGAATTCTATTTAAATTCAGCATTTATGTTTCAGTATATGTTAAGTTGTTTTATGTTGATTAAAATTGAGCTATGAACTGAAGGAGATCTAATTGTAATCTTATGACTGGAAAATCATACGTAAAACTTAAGACAACTTGCAAACTTGTCTTAGTCTTACATGACATAGGGGGAGAGCTTGCAAACCTAGCCTCTGAGTGTCAAAGTACATGGATTTGATCTAAAGATATAATGATTAGTTCTTAAACTGTTTTAATTAATCATGGATAAACGTAGGGAGAGCTTACAAACCTAACCCTATAGTGCATCTGAATCAGTGGGAGCTTGCAAAACTCGAAATCTGAGGAGAACATGATAAATTATTACAACAACAAATTAACAATTAATATTTATGTTTATCATCATAAAAAAGGGGGAGATTGTTGGAACAAGAAAGGTTTCCCAAACAAATCCTATGAACCTAATGAGGTTTTGATGATAACAAACTATTATTGCTAAGATGGAGAACACTAATAATTTACTTGAAGTGTGCAGATAGAAAGAAGATAGAATCTGAGTAAGTCAAGAACAAAATATAAGCATCTGAATGACTCAGAAGGTCTGAGTTCACCAAGAAGCGCTTTACAACCTTTCAGAGGACAAAGATTCTCAGAAGCCAGAAGAGCCTATCAGAAGCCATACTGTATGCACTTAGAAGCTACAACGATATTAACATCAACAATTCTGATAAGACCACGTCTCAAGATATTCCCGTTACGCTTAAAGACATGACGAGATGACCAATGCAAAGGCAAATTCATGTCGTCTAAATCAGTCAAAAAGGGAGTTGAAGACAACGGTACAATATTACCTCTTATGTGCAAGCATCTACTTTCAAGAATAACTTTCCAGGAAAACTGCTATACTTTCAACGGTCACATTTCAAACGTCTCTATTCATACCATCTATAAATTGAAGACCTCTTTGAATGGACAAAGCGTCGTTGAAAACAACGAACCAGTGCAAAAAACAAAGAAAGATAGAAGATTTCGTTAAACACAAAAGTTCCTATCAACTGCACAAAGAAGTGTTCTCACCAAGAGCTTAAAAGAAGATTGTCATACCCCATTTTTTGACCAATCGCTTTTACGCGTCTTTTTACGACGGTTTTTTTTCTTTGTTCATTTCTGACGAAATTTCGGCAGAGAGGTATTTTAAAATACCTCATTTATTTAATTTGATTTTCTTTTAGTATTATTATTATTATTTTTATTTGCTTCATTCTTTTATTCTTTTATTATTATTATTATTCATTTTTCATTTTTTATTTATTATATATATATTATTATTATTTTTTATTTTTAATTGTTTATTTGTGTATTTTTCCTTCTTTTGGTGTTTTTGCCAATTTTTTATGGAAGTCCAGCTCAGGTGTTTTTTGTCCAGGCCCAAAGGGGCGATTTTGTCCAAATATGGTATTTTTTCATCTGCCAAACCCTAGGTCTGACACAGTACAAATAGCACAGTTTCCAAGAAGGGAAAAATCTCAGATCAGCCTCAGCCACAATTCATCTCTGAATCCAGATCAAAATCACAAAAAATCAAAAATACAGAATCATCAAATCATCATCATCAACATCGTTCTTCATAACCCACAAACAACATCCATCATCACCATAAACAATAAACAGAATCAAAAAACCCAGAAAAGAATTAAAACAATCAAAATCGCTAAATCATCATCTTTATCCTCATCGTTCATCAACAGAACCAGAAAATTACAAACCCAATCCGTTCATCACCGTCTTCCTCGCAAAACATAACCCATAACGCAAATCCAGGATCAAATCGCAAAACCCAGAAAAAACCAAATAATCAAAAGTAAAGTTCGAATCCCAAATCGAAACAGGAATCAGAAACCGAAATCAAATCGAATAAGAAGAAGAGAAAAACAGAAGAGAAGAAGATCCGGTCGAAACACAATAAGGTTGAACCATTCTTTTCCTCGCCGTTTCATTTGGAGTTCGATACGGGTTATAGGGTTTTGATTTTGTCAAATTCGAATTTAGATTTGGGTTGTGGGTTAAATTTGTATAGGTTTGATGTTAATTATTTTGAAAAAAATGATAGAGTTTTGGTAGAGAGATGAAAAAAACAGATCCGAGAGAGAAGGAGTTGAGAGCCGCCGCCGGTGAGATGAGAGAAGAAGATGAAATATGTTTTCAATTTAGGGTTTCTGCATTTATACCTCCGTATTGATCCTGTGCGCGCCGGTGCACGGCCTTAGCGTGCACCTGCGCGCCTATGGCCCTCTGATTTAAATCCAACGCCCGCAATTGATTTCTCCTGTGATCAAATCAGGGACGTCTGATCAATCAGACGGCCCTGATCAAATCCCTCACATTTTGTGCAGTTTGGGCCTCTTTGGGCTGGGCCTTGCACTCTGTTTACTTTCTGCACCCCTTTTATTTTGTTTTTAATATTTGCACCCCTTTTGTTTTTTACTTTATTTTTGCATAATTAATTATTTATTTATTACATTGTAAAGACATTAGATTGTATTTTTTAGGACTTCATGTAAATTTAAATTAAATTGCATAGCATCATGTTGCATTCATTTCATATTTATTTTTTAAAGTAAATACTTTAGAATGTAATTAGGAACAAATGTACACTATAAATGAAAAAACCGCATCTCATGCATATTTATTTATCGCTTTCCGCAAAAACGTTAGCATATTAATTCCGAGGGAAAAGACACCGTTTTGATCAAAATATCATTACGGATCGTCTTCGCGCTTATTTTGCCTATTGCGACGTTATTAATTTTAGCGCTACCTTTTTTTATTTTAACCCAACATACCAATCAAATAATTAGTCATTTTATTCACAAAAATGAGGTCAACACCTCTTCAAAAATAGTTAGTCATTTTTATTCTCGAAAAATGAGGTCAAAACCTCTTTTACAAAATAGCAAAACAATTTCTTTTCAACATCATCAAGCATCAAAAACATTTCATCATCAAATACTTTCAAACTTTGGACTTTAAACCAAACGTTTCTTTTTACCGCGAAAACCTCGGATTTTAACCCGAGTGCTTTTTTTACCGCGAACTTGGATTTTAAACCAAGTGCCTTGGAATTTAAACCAACGGCGTCTTTTATCGTGAAAACCTTGGATTTTAACCCAAGTGTCTTTTACCGCGAACTTGGATTTTAAACCAAGTGCCTTGGACTTTAAACCAACGGCTCCTTTTATCGCTAAAACCTTGGACTTTAACCCAAGTGTCATTTTTCTCGCCTAAAACCTTGGATTTTAAACCAAGTACATTTGTCTCATTCATACATCATTAATCATGCATAAACCTTGGATTTTAAACCAAGTGTCTTTTATCACTCAAAACATTTTCTCAACAAACCTTGGATTTTAAACCAAGTGTCCGCGTCTTATTTCATAATCAAATTTCAATCAATTTAACTATATAGACTTTCTTCACAAATTAACATCAATCAAACTCACATTTTGCCATTTTTGGCTTTTGGTATTTTAAAACCATTTTCAAAACCTTAAAAACAAACAAACAAATTTACTCGTCTTTTTATCCCGAACTACGGTGGTTTGATCCCTCGGGTACGTAGGCATGAGATTTATCTCTTCAATCAATAAAATCAACAAAAACATTTTTTCTTCTTTTTCATTCTTCAAGCATTTTTATCATCACTTTAATTCCATACTTATACATTTTTTACAAACAAATAAAATAAAGCGCGTAGATAGAAATAAAACAAGAGGTTCCTATAGAGTACTATAGATACTTAGGGTGCTAATACCTTCCCTTCGTATAACCAACCCCCGAACCTTGTTCTCTTAAAAATAGGGTTTTTTCGAACTTTTTCCCTTTCCCTCGGATAAATTAAAGATCGGTGGTGGAATATTAATTTGCGATTCGAAGTTAATTAATAGCTCGATATCCAAAAATCACCGCGACAGAAATGGCGACTTCACTGGGGATAACCAAGCGGGTTGAACCTAACTTGTTTAAATTATTATCTTCGTGCTTCTTTTCTTTTTATTGTAAATATGTGTATATATTTGGGGTATGCTTTGAGTGGTGAGATAAGTCCCCCACCCGGACTTGAGGGACACAATAAGATAGGATGGGATGAAATCATAGTGACATGTCTTTAGATTATGAAGCACATGTGATATGATCCCGCTCGGTGGAGGCCTCACGACGGTAGTACTCGTCGTCATGATAAGTCATGATGGTGTTATTACTTTCAATGTGAGTGTCCGGAGAAGCCGAGAACCTTTAGATTACCTTTAACCCCTCTTGGCCTTTTTAGGGCGTAGTGCGGTGACTAATCAAGAGTAAGTCTTGAATTTAGTTGTCACGCGAGACTACACTCAAACGAGATCATTTTGTGAATATTGTTGGAACGAGAGTAGTCACGTAATCCAATGATGTTCATAAAACGGTTGATGACTTTGGGAACTTTGTAGAACCCGTCATGCAGGTACAAATGAACCCTAGTACATACCATATGGGAGGGTTTCACCTTTGACTCCAACATTACACTTTAACCCCACCATGTTCTCCGCATCATGCATGCATGCACTCATTCATAAATTCTTTTTCCTCATCCGATATCGAAGAACTTAAACAAATTTTTTGTAAACATTATAGAGAACATTCATTTCAAATGACACATAATAACTTTTTCTCTTTTTTCTCCTTACAAAATCCATATCTAAATGTTTACAACCAATTTGGGATAAGTCCTTCGATAACAAAAAAAAACATTGTATATTTTAGCATAAACACATCATGCATCATACTACATTCATAAGTTTCCAAACTCAAGTCTCATATTTTCCTGTTCTCTCTACCTCAGTAAAAAGTGGCTCGGCGTATTCAGTACAAACCAACTCGTGTCTACAATACTCGGTTCAGGTTGAGAAACAAGATGAACAATTTTGAGGAAGAAAACCATATGCTCCGGGAACAGGTGACAACCATGCAAACGGAAATTGAGAAGTTGACTAGCATGGTGGCATCTTTGATGGCTACCCAGAATCAGGTGTCAGCACCAGCACCACAGTCTAGTAATGCTCTTGTACATCCTCCTATTGCATCTGCGCCTCTTGGCGCTCATCAGTTTGTCATGCCTGAAGGTTACCCATGGGGCATGCCAGTCGGCTTTCTTGGGGCATAATCACGTCCTGTAATATCAGAGATTCCCCATGTCCAATCGACAGTTCCTATTCCTCAGCTTGTCAATACACTTCCTCAGGTTACAGCATTTGTGTCTGCACCTTTGGTTCATACTATCCAGCAAACTCAGATGCCCATCTTTCATGCTGAAAGTGTAGGAGGTTATGATAGGATGGATGACTTACAGATCAAATATAATGAGATGCAAAAAGAGATGAGGGCTCTTAGAGGGAAGGATTTGTTTGGCCAAGATGCTCATGAACTATGCTTGGTCCCTGATGTTGTGGTCCCTCACAAGTTTAAGGTTCCGGATTTTGAGAAGTATAAGGGGAGCACTTGTCCCAAGGCTCACTTGATAATGTATGCTAGAAAGATGTCTACTCAAACCAGTAATGATAAGTTGCTGATCCATTATTTTCAAGACAGTCTTACCGGTGCAGCTCTGAGGTGGTACATGGACCTTGATAGGGCTAATGTCAGTTCCTTTAATGACCTGGCCAGTGCTTTTATTCGGCAGTACAATTACAATTCATATCTAGCCCCTGATAGGGATGAGTTACGAGCATTGGCACAAAAAGATAGGGAGTCTTTTAAGGAGTATGCTCAAAGGTGGAGGGAGCTCGCTGCTCAGATTCGTCCTCCAGTCGAAGAAAAAGAATTGTGTAAGTTGTTTTTGCATACTCTGAGTCCATTCTTCTATGAGAAAATGGTTGGTGTTGTATCAAGAAGCTTCACAGAAATGGTGGAAATGGGAATGTGTTTAGAAGAAGGAGTCCGTCAAGGACGGTTGACGAGAGAGAAAGCTCTGACTAATACTGCCAAGAGATATGGCAACAACTTTTCAGAGAAGCAAGAATTTGAAGTTGGCATGGTGGCTGAGAGAGGACCTCATTTCAGAAACCCAGCTTATCCACATATTGCAGCCATAACATTACCAACACAATACCCACAATCTCATCACCTACCATCTCCCCAACAATCATTCAATCATAACCGTGCTCAGAAAAATCAACCATTTGACCCGATACCTGTGAAATATGCTGACTTACTCCCCGCCTTACTCGCTAAAAATTTGGTCCAGACAAGGCCACCTCCCCCTGTACCAGCAGTACTACCTCCCTGGTACCGCAGTGATTTAACTTGTGCCTTCCATCAAGGGGCCCCTGGCCATGATGTAGAGCGTTGCTATCCTCTCAAGAAAGCAGTTCAGGATTTAGTCCGCAACAATGTGCTATCTTTCAAGGATGAGAACCCTAATGTCCAAGGTTCATCCTCTGCTTAATCATGGGTCATTCGTCATTTTCAAGATTATCAAGAAGTTTGTCCCTAGGATCGCTAGGCCTTTTATTTTCAATTGCAATTTCTTTCTTGCCAAGCATTTATTTGCATTTTAAAGTTGTATCTTTTAATTAAAATTTCTAAACAATGAGCATGCATATTTTGGAATCCATCTATCTGTATTCACTCTTTTCTTGTGCCATCATAAATGACAATGTTTTTCTATTTCACTTTTCTTGTTTACAAACTTGAGGGGAGAATGATGTAAATTAAATGTTTAAAATTACTGATATATGCTTTCATTAGTAAGACCCGGTTGATGATGTAAGGCATTGTTTCACTTCCCAAACACTGGAGAAATAAGGAGATAATCCGTAGTCAACCCCTTTGAGCCAGAAGTTGGTGTTCTTTCTATAAAAAAAAAATAAAACCCTTAATCTTGACCCGGGGCAGGGTAGTTTTTCAATTAATTCAATGATACGTCCCAATACAAGAGGATAAATCTGTTAAGATACAAGAAGTCATGAGTAGACAATACTCACAATAGCATGTGACAGTCACAAACATCCTACACCAAAACAAAAAAAAACACAAACAACAATCACAACAAAAAGCCCGCTAGGTAAAAAGACTTAGGCAAAATTCAGGGCATCCCGATGGACCACAAAATCCAAAAGAATTGGTCCATGCAAAAATAAGGGATTAAGAGCACAAATGTTGAAAATAAGCTTGTGAATGAAAAAAGTGGCTGTCACTTCAAGAATCTCGTCAAAGTTTCGACCAAAGTGTCAACCTCAAACATCATTGTCAAAAAATCCTCTTGTCAACCAAAGCATGTCTGATGAATTAATTGAATATAGGAATGAAAGACATCAAAGAAGAGTGGGTGGGTTAAAACAGAAATTTTGAGCCTAATAATCTTTTCTTTCATAACCATGAACCAGGCCACGTTATAACCCTCAAAAGACCTAATTGAAGCTAGGTTTACTTTGAAAGAATAATCAGCAAAATTATTGTTAAAACTGACTCCACCTGTTTGTTGAGTAACTATCTTTTACACACACCACATGTGTTTTACATAAATTTTTGCGATTCCAAAACTTGCATGTACATTACATCAGAAACATTTTTCAAAAGAAACAATTTTGTTTACAAATTTATATTTGGCATCAAAGAAATTCAATCAAATGGTCTAATCAAGGACGAATCAATTCAAAGCGCTCCTGACTTGGGGCAAATTACGTCAGGAACCTGCCAATCAGGGGCAAGTCTTTACATACAGTGGGGTACCCTTCAAAAATTTGAATTCAGGGTTTCACTTACTTGGGGCACCTGAAGTGGTTTCCAGGGGCAATCCAAATCCGCCAAGATAGTTGTTATGTTTCTTCCTCCTTGAGCCAATAATCATCAAGTTGATATCTTGGATTCTTATGGACATGTGTGTTACTATAATATGCTGAGCATGTGATCCAACATTCCTCATTTTGAATACTGAACTTGACTGTTCTCCGGTAATCTCCAGCAAGTGGTTATCTTCAAAAAGCTTGTATGATTTTCTTTTCTCCAGTGAAAGAAAAAGCCGAGACCCGTTTGGGAGGCTCATTCAGCAGCAAATGGCATCTCTTTGGGAAGTTTGCATATCATCAGCAAATGGCATCTCTTGGAGAAGTTTGCGCATCAGCATATCAGTCTTGTTTCTTTATGTCAAAAAAAAAAAAGCAAAAGAAAAAAAGAGAAAAAGAACAGCTCGCAAAGTCGAAAACCTGAAAAGGCGGCTTAGCAAAAAATGAGCGTCCCGGTGGATTGAAAACCCGAAAGGGCGGTCCAGGCAAAAATTAGGGGCAAAACAAAAAAGAAATATATTCCCGGTGGATTGAAAACCCGAAAGGGCGATCCAGGCAAAAGTTAGGGATTTCAAAAAAAAGAAGAAAAAGCAAATACATGACTGTCGAAACAAGACCATGAGAAAATATTCAGTTTCAGTGTACAAATGGCGACTTCTGCCAGACCTCTGACCGTTGGGCTTTACCCCAAGAAGCAATCATTCTTACCATGGATCAACATACTATGCCGGGTTTTATCCCGAGGATCTGATTTATTTCACCTGTAAGGACGCTGTCCCCAGTGGAGAACTACCGAGTGGTTATACGGATACGTCGGCCCAATGCTCATCTTACCTGGTCAAACCTTTTGTCTTATCCAGTCATGTACAAATATCATTCAATCATACAAATACAATCATTCACATATAGATACATACAATCATTTACATATCCATAACATACATTCATACTTACACACGATCATACATATGTACATATACATACATACATACATACATACATACATACATACCTACATACATATAATCATTTACATATACATTCATATATACATACAATCATTCACATATTCATACATACAATCATACATACATAACAATTACTCGCATATGTGTACATACATTCATATTCACATGCAACATGCAAACAAAATCATTCATACATACCGCATTGACCATCATGTGTTTTGTTTCAATTCATCACAAAAAGAGTCATCCCCAGTGTATCTGGTCCAGAGATGTCTCCATCACACATCACAAAAAAAGAGTCATCCCCAGTGAGTCTGGTCCAGAGATGTCTCCATCATTCATATTCCAAGTAGCAGATTTTGCAAACAATCAACTGCAAACTTGCAGTTCATTTCCCCAAAAGAAGTCATCTCCAGTGTGTCTGGTCCAGACAAATACATATTCTTGTCATGTCTCGCTCTCCCACAATGTCAGCAGACAATTTATTTCCTCGGTGTGTCCTTACCATCCCACAATGTTGGTAGATACTACCTTTACTTGTCCTCACCATCCCACAATGTTGGTGGACACTGTCTTTACTTCTGTCCGTACACAGGACTTTACTGCTTATGTCAGCACACAGGACTTTATCGCTTTCAGTCTTTACTTCTGTCCGCACACAGGACTTTACTGCCTATGTCCGTACACAGGACTTTATCGCTTTCTGTCTTCATTACCCCTGTCAAATAATCTTCATTACATTCAAACATTTCGTAAATATTGCACTCATAAACATAGCACTCATAAACATAACACTCATAAGCATAACATTCATAACATCATATCATAGCATTTTATAGTTCAATCCGGTCAAAAAATGGTGTACTCTGTATTTAAGTCTCTTCCACCGTCGGACCAAAACAAAAATATCATCAAAAAAAAAAATCATCTTTTTCTTTTTATCTCCGATGGAAGAAACTTAAATAGGGGCATCTATCATACCCCATTTTTTGACCAATCGCTTTTACGCGTCTTTTTACAACGGTTTTTTTTCTTTGTTCATTTCTGACGAAATTTCGGCAGAGAGGTATTTTAAAATACCTCATTTATTTAATTTGATTTTCTTTTATTATTATTATTATTATTTTTATTTGCTTCATTCTTTTATTCTTTTATTATTATTATTATTCATTTTTCATTTTTTATTTATTATATATATATTATTATTATTTTTTATTTTTAATTGTTTATTTGTGTATTTTTCCTTCTTTTGGTGTTTTTGCCAATTTTTTATGGAAGTCCAGCTCAGGTGTTTTTTGTCCAGGCCCAAAGGGGCGATTTTGTCCAAATATGGTATTTTTTCATCTGCCAAACCCTAGGTCTGACACAGTACAAATAGCACAGTTTCCAAGAAGGGAAAAATCTCAGATCAGCCTCAGCCACAATTCATCTCTGAATCCAGATCAAAATCACAAAAAATCAAAAATACAGAATCATCAAATCATCATCATCAACATCGTTCTTCATAACCCACAAACAACATCCATCATCACCATAAACAATAAACAGAATCAAAAAACCCAGAAAAGAATTAAAACAATCAAAATCGCTAAATCATCATCTTTATCCTCATCGTTCATCAACAGAACCAGAAAATTACAAACCCAATCCGTTCATCACCGTCTTCCTCGCAAAACATAACCCATAACGCAAATCCAGGATCAAATCGCAAAACCCAGAAAAAACCAAATAATCAAAAGTAAAGTTCGAATCCCAAATCGAAACAGGAATCAGAAACCGAAATCAAATCGAATAAGAAGAAGAGAAAAACAGAAGAGAAGAAGATCCGGTCGAAACACAATAAGGTTGAACCATTCTTTTCCTCGCCGTTTCATTTGGAGTTCGATACGGGTTATAGGGTTTTGATTTTGTCAAATTCGAATTTAGATTTGGGTTGTGGGTTAAATTTGTATAGGTTTGATGTTAATTATTTTGAAAAAAATGATAGAGTTTTGGTAGAGAGATGAAAAAAACAGATCCGAGAGAGAAGGAGTTGAGAGCCGCCGCCGGTGAGATGAGAGAAGAAGATGAAATATGTTTTCAATTTAGGGTTTCTGCATTTATACCTCCGTATTGATCCTGTGCGCGCCGGTGCACGGCCTTAGCGTGCACCTGCGCGCCTATGGCCCTCTGATTTAAATCCAACGCCCGCAATTGATTTCTCCTGTGATCAAATCAGGGACGTCTGATCAATCAGACGGCCCTGATCAAATCCCTCACATTTTGTGCAGTTTGGGCCTCTTTGGGCTGGGCCTTGCACTCTGTTTACTTTCTGCACCCCTTTTATTTTGTTTTTAATATTTGCACCCCTTTTGTTTTTTACTTTATTTTTGCATAATTAATTATTTATTTATTACATTGTAAAGACATTAGATTGTATTTTTTAGGACTTCATGTAAATTTAAATTAAATTGCATAGCATCATGTTGCATTCATTTCATATTTATTTTTTAAAGTAAATACTTTAGAATGTAATTAGGAACAAATGTACACTATAAATGAAAAAACCGCATCTCATGCATATTTATTTATCGCTTTCCGCAAAAACGTTAGCATATTAATTCCGAGGGAAAAGACACCGTTTTGATCAAAATATCATTACGGATCGTCTTCGCGCTTATTTTGCCTATTGCGACGTTATTAATTTTAGCGCTACCTTTTTTTATTTTAACCCAACATACCAATCAAATAATTAGTCATTTTATTCACAAAAATGAGGTCAACACCTCTTCAAAAATAGTTAGTCATTTTTATTCTCGAAAAATGAGGTCAAAACCTCTTTTACAAAATAGCAAAACAATTTCTTTTCAACATCATCAAGCATCAAAAACATTTCATCATCAAATACTTTCAAACTTTGGACTTTAAACCAAACGTTTATTTTTACCGCGAAAACCTCGGATTTTAACCCGAGTACTCTTTTTACCGCGAACTTGGATTTTAAACCAAGTGCCTTGGAATTTAAACCAACGGCGTCTTTTATCGTGAAAACCTTGGATTTTAACCCAAGTGTCTTTTACCGCGAACTTGGATTTTAAACCAAGTGCCTTGGACTTTAAACCAACGGCTCCTTTTATCGCTAAAACCTTGGACTTTAACCCAAGTGTCATTTTTCTCGCCTAAAACCTTGGATTTTAAACCAAGTACATTTGTCTCATTCATACATCATTAATCATGCATAAACCTTGGATTTTAAACCAAGTGTCTTTTATCACTCAAAACATTTTCTCAACAAACCTTGGATTTTAAACCAAGTGTCCGCGTCTTATTTCATAATCAAATTTCAATCAATTTAACTATATAGACTTTCTTCACAAATTAACATCAATCAAACTCACATTTTGCCATTTTTGGCTTTTGGTATTTTAAAACCATTTTCAAAACCTTAAAAACAAACAAACAAATTTACTCGTCTTTTTATCCCGAACTACGGTGGTTTGATCCCTCGGGTACGTAGGCATGAGATTTATCTCTTCAATCAATAAAATCAACAAAAACATTTTTTCTTCTTTTTCATTCTTCAAGCATTTTTATCATCACTTTAATTCCATACTTATACATTTTTTACAAACAAATAAAATAAAGCGCGTAGATAGAAATAAAACAAGAGGTTCCTATAGAGTACTATAGATACTTAGGGTGCTAATACCTTCCCTTCGTATAACCAACCCCCGAACCTTGTTCTCTTAAAAATAGGGTTTTTTCGAACTTTTTCCCTTTCCCTCGGATAAATTAAAGATCGGTGGTGGAATATTAATTTGCGATTCGAAGTTAATTAATAGCTCGATATCCAAAAATCACCGCGACAAAGATATATGCACAAGACTACAACTCTAAATTGCTTTAATTCAAAAATCAAGACTCTGAAGTTTTGATTACATTTGTAATAGAGTTTAGTCATTAGGTGTAAATTAAGCTAGCCTCTTGCTTTATTGCTTGAGCAAATTGATCCGTGAGTAAACTATATTGACAAAGGAAATAGTTATGAAATAAAAAGCAAAGGAAATAATTATGATATAAAAAAGCATTAACAACACTCTTTAAACGCACTATCCAACAAATCATTCTACGATTATATGAAATTCATAGACTAAGTGTCCAAATTTAGTGTTTCAAATAGAACTTAAGTGGAGGAAACCTATAAATTTTTTCTCTCAACACATAATTGTAACACCATATATTGAAAATTATAAAACACAAGACAATCGTAAAGTTTAGATGAAACGACATTGATCTTTTCAAGTTTAATTAGGGTTTTTTGGGTTTCGGCCTTATTAGTTATAAAAAACTAGAATTCAAGGTTTTAATATGAATATTGAGATGTAAATTGTTAAATTTTTCAGAAAGTGCTTGTCCTCCATTTAGATTTTACGTTGCACGAGAATTGTCATTATTATTATATAATTGTGCACTCGCAAAATAATTTGAACATGCAGTATTCGATTGGGTTTTGATGTGTCTTTTATGGTGGATAAGATTGGTAGGAGTGGAGGTCTAACATTGTTACGGTGGATAAGATTTGTTTGATTGTAATCTCATCAATTTTGTAACACCTTATTCAATTCTACCCAAATTCGTAAACAAACAACAAATAATAGATAAAATCAAATAGAGCGTCACATAAATCACATCATATAAACCAAGTATGCTCAAAATATTCAATTTTAACAAACGGAAGCAAATCATTTCAACATGCTTTTAAGCTACAAAAGCTACAATGTCTCCAAATACTTATAAATAAGTTCAACAATAATACCTCAAAAGGTTCTCAACAACATCAACAAGTTTAACATTAACCTCATACAATTCAAGAGTGTAAAAGCAAATGATAGGTAAAATCATAATACCTAGATACAAGACTCACTACCCGGTGTTACACCTATCAGAGCAAATACAAAACAACCAATAACTACGGAGAGTCTAAGCATCTCCTCACCACAAGTGTACGCAAGTACAAGCAAATCCTCCTAATCGCGAGCGATATCGCCAACCTGAGAATCTAGACCACCCAACGGTCCGCAAATACACAAAACGGAGAGTTAGATAAACATAACCAAAATAATATAAATGCAAGACACAACTAGCATTTATTTCAATAATTTGCGAATAACAAATATTCCACATCAACATTTATCTAACCTCATGTCATCAAATGTCCAATTCACATCATCACATAATACTAAATATAGTACACATATAATGTCACCAACCATTTATCTCACACAAGTTGTCAATTCACCAATTATATGCATTTAACACATAATCACATAAATGTACACGTTCCTAAATGCATACTAATGTCACCTTCATGTCATGTCCCCTAGACACGACTACATGCATGTGGTACCATTCACCATCAAAATAAGTATACAAGAATCATATGCGTTATAACGTCCAAGCTTCATCAATTCGTTATGGGTCAAATGCCCAAGCTTCATCAATAAACTCAATCATGATGCATGAACATATATATAACGTATGTTATTCACCACCATTATGTAACCTCATGTATACATAATTCCACCATCTATTATTCATCAATACATAAAATACTTATATACATTCATCATCATCATCGTCATCAATTAGCATCAACAATCATCCATCATATATTATACATATACATAATTCAACAACATCATCATCAATGAGCATCATAATAATTCATACTCTTAATTCTCCATGTTATGAACATCTTCCATCATCATATACACACATAAGAAGCATACCTGCCATCATCAAAATCATCATTAAAATATAACACATCTGACTGTCCTCGCTACCACTCGCCTAGCGAGCACCTAGCGAGCATAAGTCAAAAGCTCCCAGACTTCCTGGCGAACTCGTCGCTACCTCTCGCCACATGCTCGCCTAGCGAACTCAAGAACAACATGCTCGCTAGCACATCGCTGCAAGGCTCGCCCAGCGAACACGGCCAGAATGGCATGCTCTGTTTCAGGTTTCACACGAAATCATCATCAAATCCATCAAAACTTGTTCCAGTTACGAAAAGGTGGTTCATTTAAGTTATAAACATAATTACACATAAAAGTAAAATCTATAACACATATCAACATCATAATACCAAGAATCAATGGATTATTCATACTTTTTCACAAAACATCATAAAGTTCATAAATTCTAACAAACATCTACAATTTCCCAATTTTGAAATCATCAATTCGTACTTTTCAATTGCTAAGATCATTATCAACATATTTCATACAAAAAGTTACTAACTTTGTTCATAAAAATCTCCTACCAAAGAAAAATAGAGTGAGAGGGTTTGGGTAAGGGGAAATAGACATCCCCCCCCTCTTAATCACTTATAGATTATGATTATCTACTCTCTTAACTCAAGTTCTTCAAGAAAAATCCTAACTTTGATCTTCCTCCTCTAGCTCTTGTTCTCTCAAGCTTTCTCTTCTTCACCTCTAGTCTTTCTCTTTCTTCCTCCACCAAAATTCATGAGAAATGAATTCTCTCTCTCTAATTTAGGTTTATATACTTAGGTCTAATTCTCACTTAAGCCCAAACCTAAAAAGCCCAACATCACATTTTACTACTCTTTCTCATAATAATACCTCATATATTCTCTACTCTACTAAATACACTCATTCTCTCTTCTATGCCACACAAGCAATTAATTAATAAATACACACCACACATAATAGCAAATAAATAAATAAGTACTACAAATTGGGTCGTTACAAATTTCTTAACAAATTTTAAGTTTGTTTGATTGTAATCTCATCAATTTCTCAACAAATTTTATCAACTTAGATGCAAACCATCCAACTTATCCCAAATGGCGATTTACCGGTTTCTACCGTTACCCAAATAGTGGCAGAAGAAGAGATTAATGGGATTTGTTGAGAACTCGGGCTCAAGAAAATCCCCTACCTTGGTGCATCATGGGAGATTTTAACGATTTACTCTCAAACGAAGAAAAGAGGAGCTTCGTGGAAGACCCTCCATGGAGAATACGAGGATATAAAGATGCGGTTCAAGAAAGTAATCTATAAGGGGCATACCTTTGATCGGTTATCCATTCACGTGGATTAGAAGTAAAGGAACCAATAATATTAAGCAGGAACGACTTGACAAGGCAATGGTCACTCGGGCATGGTATGATATTTTCTTAAACTGTTAACTACATAATCTCATTGCAGACTGGTCAGATCATTATCCAATCTTAGTCAAGCTACATGAGGGAAGTAGAAGAAAAATTATGAGAGTTTTTAAATTTGAAAATTCATAGCTTATAGAAGATGATATTGAAATCGTTGTAGAAGTGGAGTAAAGTGGAGTTTGGGAATATGGAGCTTATAATTAAAAACTTGATCAATGATATTCAAGAGTTGGATATTAGAGGAGAAAATGAGGGTCTATCTAGCCAAGAGGTGATTTTAAGGAAGGAGTTGTTTGTGGAACTTTGGAAATTACAAAAGAATAAGGAAGCTTTTCTTTTCCAAAGGTCTAGATCGAAATGGCTTCGTCATGGAGATGCTAACTCGAAGTATTTTCATGGGTGCATAATTGCTAGAAATAAGAGGAACTCGATTTCGGCTATTAAAGATGGTAACATTTGGTTAGAATCTCCCTCTCAAATTCGCGAAGCGGTGGACTCTTTCTTTTCAAGGCATTTCTCGGCTTCATCTAGACTTTGGCCAAACCTGGATGTATCCCCCTTCCTCGGTTGTCTTTAGAGGATCAAGCTAGCCTTACAGTTCCTTTTTCTTTGGAGGAAATTGAACATGTGGTTAAGGAAAGTGATGGTAATAAGAGTTCAGGTCCGAATAGTTTTAATTTTGCATTTTTGAATAATTGTTGGGAGCTTCTAAAAGGCAAGATCCGAATAATGTTCGATCAATTTCATGGGAACGGGAAGCTTCCTAAAAGTTTTTTGACGTATTTTGTGGCTCTATTCCCGAAGGTTACCTCACCCTTTGGTTTTGGTGACTATAGGCCAACCTCTTTGCTTGGGTGTTTGTATAAGGTTCTTGCTAAAGTTCTAGTGAGTAGACTTGGTAAGGTGATGAATTCGGTGATAGCTAATAATCAATCAACTTTTCTAAAATGTCGTAATCTTGTTAATGGGGTGATGGTGGTTAATGAAGTGGTGGACTTGGCTAAGCGACGTGCACATAATGTTTAGTTTTTAAAGTTGACTTCGAGAAGGTGTACGATTCCGTAGATTGGGATTTATTTGGAGTATATGCTTCATACATTTGGTTTTTGTGAAAAATGGATTGGTTGGATGAGAGCGTGTGTATTTGGTGGAAATCTCTTGGTTTTGGTTAATGGAAGTCCGACGAAGGAAATTAACATCTATAGAGGGCTTAAACAAGGTGATCCCCTTGCTCCGTTTTTGTTCTTGTTGGTTGTGGAGGGATTTGGCGGGGCAATGAGGAAAGCGGTGGATGCTAGATTGTTTAAAGAGTTTTCGATTCGAAGTGGGGGCTAAGTATCTCACACCTTCAATATGTGGACGACACTTTATGTATTGGTGACGTGTCGATGGATAATTTGTGGGCTATAAAGGCTATTCTCCGGGGTTTTGAGTTAGCCTCTGGTTTCAGAGTTAAGTTTTGGAAAAGTAGTCTTATGGGGATCAATGTTAGTGATAGTTTCATGGAATGGGCTTCTACTTTCCTGAATTGCAGACAAGGAGGAATCCCTTTCAAGTATCTCGGCCTTCCGGTATGGGCGAATCCAAGGAGGCTATCTACTTGGGAACCTTTATTGGATAGTCTTCGCAAGAAGTTGAACTCTTGGGGAAATAAACATGTTAGTTTCGGTTGTAGGTTTGTCCTAATTAACTCGGTGTTGAATTCCATACCAATTTTCTACTTCTCTTTTATTAAAATGTTGGCGTAAGTTATTAAGAAGGTTATCTGTATCCAAAGAAAATTTCTTTGGGGCGGGGTGAATGGAGGTAAGAAATATTGTTGGATTAAGTGAAGGGTGGTGTGTCAAGATAAGGAGAAAGGTGGTTTAGAAGTTAGAGATATAAAGGCGATTAACATTAGTCTATTAATGAAGTTGAGGTAGAGACTTTTGCAACATTAGGATCAGTCCCTTTGGAAAGAAGTGTTGGTGGCTAAATATGGGTAGCATATTGTTCACAACATGGATTGGAAGGATTTTGGTCGCCCATATTTTTCATCTTGCTGGTGGAAAGATATATGTGTCATTGATGACTGTGTTCTTTCAACAAATTGGGTAGGTGACACTATAGTCCGCAGATTTGGTAACGATGAGAGTTCCAGATTTTGGAGAGATAAATGGATTGGAGACATTCCCTTTTGTTCTAAATTTCTCCGGTTGTTCTCTATTTCCACTCAAAAGGATGTCTGTATTAGTGAGGTGGGGGAGGTTATTGGTCATCGGTGGAGCTGGAAGTTGTGCTGGAGATGTCGGTTATTTCAATGGTAGAAGGAGAGTGTTTCTCAACTTTTATCAATTATTGAAAGTTGGCATCCTTCTCCGGCTGTGGATAAGTGGTGGTTATTAGCCCCTGATGGGAGTTTCTCGGTTAAGTCCGTGTATGAGTCATTTTCGAATGTTCTTTTAGAAGTGCATCTATTACCTCCTTTTGAGGAGAAAATTTTATCTTCTATTTGGGAAAGTTTGGCTCCCTCAAAAGTTATAGTTTTTTCTTGGCAATTACTTTATGATGGGTGCCTATGAAACCCAATCTTCTTACTAGAGTAATTTTAATTAATGTACATGAAGGAAATTGTGTGTGGTATGATGGTCTCAGTGAATCCTCTTTACATTTATTTCTTCATTGTAAAGTTTCTTTGGGGGGTGTGGTATGAACTGTTCAGATGGTTGGGAGTAGTGGTGGTAATTCCACCATCAATTTTTCATCTTTTTTATTGTCTAAGTGCGGCGGCAAAGAATATATCAAAGTCAAGAGCGGCTTTATGTTGGTGTGGCATACGGCTATTTGGACAATTTGGAATGCAAGAAACAACTTTATTTTCGACAACATCAAGAAAGAACTGTTGGAAATTGCGGAAGACGTTAAAGTGTTGTCTTGGAAGTGGAGTGCGGAGAGACTAAAAATTCCTCTTTGCCTCTTCTATGAATGGAATTGGGATCCAGGAGATTGCCTTATGAGATAGGGTTGTTCTTGTGCATTTTTTGGAGAGGCGATGTTTTCTAGTGGTGCGCTATGTTTTTACCCTGGTATCGCCTGTTTTTTCGGTGCTGCTGTTTGTCGTTTCTTCGCTGCCATTGTAAGATTTTTTTTTAGAGTTTATGCTGGTCTTCGGTGGTTCTATCTGCTAATACTTTCTTTAGGCGTGTTTGTTGTTTTGCTGATGTTTGGGCTCTGGCTTTTGTTTTTACTGTTGGAGTGTTGTTGCTTTCTTGGCTAGTGTTTGTTTTATATTTTTGGTTTTGTTCCTCTGTAACCTTATCTTAGCTTTGGTATGCCTTATACCATTTTCTTAGTCTTGTAATATTTATATATAATAATTTGTTTGCTGTTAAAAAAAAGAAGATATTGAAGTCGCTGTGAAGGACGAATGGGAGAAGGATGGCAACAACGATTTGTTGGGAAGACTTTAACAATGCACAACTGAAATGGATGCTTGGGGGAGACAATTTAAATGTACTTTCTATTATTTAATATTGAACTTATGAACTTAATTTTATACATCGTTGTATTTTGTATTTAATGGTAAACTCCACTTATGAATTGTTTTTTGTATTTGAAAACTCGTGGATTGTATTTTGTAGTTGAAAACCTATAATTATATTTTGTCAGTTTTGTTTGAATTGAAACATGTGTCTTTTCTTTTATGTATGGTGTATATGTGATTGAAAAAATTATAGCACGACATATATCGGATAAAAAATAATAGTAGGGAATATATTGGAAAAAAGAATGTAAATTAACCAATTAAAGTATATGAACCAAACCGATTAGTTTTGTTTGGTTTCATTTTTGAAAAACACCAAAAACCTAAAACCAATCCAAATCGGTCCAATTACACCCCAAGCAACACTAGAGGCAAAATAGGGAAAATAACATTGAAGAGAGACATTAGTAGGACTAGTTATGTGAAGAACATTATGGCGAAGATGGGTTTTCCTAATCTATGGGTATGATGGATGAGTATGTGTATGGAGAGTGTTTGTTATCAAGTGTTGGTAAATGGAGAGAGTGTGTCCAATTAGGCCTAAGATAGGACTTAGACAAGGTGACCCATTGGCACCTTATTTGTTTATTATGTGTGTCGAGGGGCTCTCAAACCTTCTAAAAAAGAGTGAAGCACGTGGAGAGATTCATGGTATAAATGTGTGTCGAGGAGCATCTCTCTTCACACACCTTTTATTTGCTGACGATTGCTTTCTATTTTGCAGGGCCGACGAAAGCGAGTGCATAAAATTAAAGGAGGTCCTAAAAAAATATGAGGAAGCCTCTGGACAAGCCATCAACTTGCAAAAATCCGAGATCTATTTTAGCAAGAATATGGCGGAGGATGCGAAGACCAATATCAAGAACATCTTTCAAGTTATCGAAGGCACGGTTTCTGGAAAATACTTAAGCTTTCCGTCTATCGTGGGAAGGATATATAAGGCTATAGCTACTTAAGGGATATAGTGTGGAAGAGAATTCAACAATGGTTGGGGAAGCATCTCTCAAAGGTCGGTCTGAGAGTGCTCATCAAATCGGTAGCACATTCAGTTCCGACTTATTGTATGAGTACTTTTCTTTTGCCATCAACTTTAGGGGAGGAAATACAACGCTTGATAAATTTATTTTGGTGGGAACTAATCGAGGACAAAACAAAGGGATTAATTAGCATAGTTGGGACACACTTATCATGAGGAAAGAATTTGGAGGTATGGTTTTAGACACTTATATGGTTTCAATTTGGCTACCCAAGGGAAACAAGGTTGGAGTTTCCTAACCAATCAAGATATTATTGTGATTTTTTTGGGACTCGTCTAGGCTATAACCCAAGTTTTGTTTGATGTAGTATTTAATTTATACTTCAGAGGCTGATAGGCGAAAGATTTAGGTTTGGCATGATACATGGTTCCGTGACCATGAAAATGCATTTGTCACTATTCCTATGGTGCAAGGGAGGGCGTAGGCAAGGTGACCCGTTATCGCCTTTCTTATTCTTAATTGTGGCTGAAGGTTTATCTAGGTTGATGAAAAGGGCGGTAGAGATTGGTAAATTCAAAGGGTAACAAATTAATCACAATATTCAATTTCAGATTTTGCAATTCGCGGATGATACAATTCTGATGGGCGAAGGCACATGGGATAACATTCAGACTATTGAAACCGTGCTTAGAGGTTTTGTACTTGTATCAGGTCTTAAGATTAACTTCATGAAAAGTAAACTGTATGGTATTAATGTTGACACTAGGCTGTTATCAGCGAGATATGGCCAAGTTGGTCTAGGAGTAGTTTAATGTTGCTTTACTGAATAAGTGGAAATGGAGATTTGTGTCTAAAAATGAAGCCTTATGGACTAATTTGTTACGATTTAGATATGGCCACCTCCCTGCACAATTTGTGGGTGAAGTTAATACTCCGGTTGGAGCAAAGTCATCTATTTGGTGGAGAGACTTATTAGGAATGGAACAAGGGGCTGAGATTGGTTGCTTTAAGCATAATGTGAGAGCTTGTGTCGGTAATGGTGGCAACATAGGATTTGGAATGTTAAATGGTTCGGGAATCAGACCTTTAGTGATTTATTCCCCAGCCTTTACGATAAGGAGAGGTGTCGGAATGCTATGATAGCTGATAGACTAGGTGAATGTGGGGCGAATGCTACGATATCGTGGCAACGGATTGAGCCGTTGACATAAGATGAAGAGCGACAAGCTTTAGATCTCTCGGAGTTGTTGGTTGGTTTTTCCTTGCAGTCGGGTAATCATGATCATTGGAGATGGATACCGGAATCAAATAGTTTGTATTATGTCAAATCTTGCTATAATGTTTTACTAAGATCCCGTCATGTAGCAGGTTCGGATCCTAATATGTTGATTGCTCTTAATCATCTTTGGAGGAACGACATACCGTCTAAAGCCTTGGTTTTCGGATGGCGGCTGTTATTAGATTGACTACCTACCCGGACTGCGCTCCATCGTCGAGGTATTTTACTTAATTCGCAGGACTCACTTTGTGTATTTTGCTCTTCTGTTCGTGAGAGTTGTGCACATGTTTTCTTCTATTGTTCTTTTGCAAAAAGTGTGCGGGAAGTGATTTATCAGTGGATTGGTAAGAGCTCCAAAGCAGGGGCTGAAGGGTGGCAACATTTCATTCGGTTTTGAGAATTGGTAAAGTTGAAAAAATTTGAAAGGGTGCGACACTTGATATGGGTGGCAACCACGTCGAGTTTGTGGAAACTTAGAAACAATGTGATATTCAATGGGGTGACTCCGAGTATCTCCTCATTGTTGCATGATATCAAAACTATTGCTTGGATTTGGTTTAGCGGCCGCTACGGTCATAAATCTTGTATTTCTTTTCCTATTTGGAGTTTTGATACCATGACTTGTTTCCAAAGCATTTTTTATCATGCTTTGTATTGTAAGTGATTGAGTACCCCTTGTACTCCCTTATAATATAATTCAATTGCCTATAAAAAAAAAGTAACATAGACGATGGAAATAGAATAATTATATAATTAGTGTAGTAAGAAGTTAATTGTCAAAAAGTAAATGGGAGAAAATGGAAAGAGATGTGATTAGGATGAAATCGTTTGTTGGAGATTTGTTTGGTTGATGAGGATAAAGTGGAATATTTGGTTTAGAATTAGTTTGAGAAATTATGTGAGAAAATATAGGGATGTGAATTGTTTTTGGAAGATTTAGTTGAGAAAATAATTTTAAGTAGAAAATAGTTAGTAAAAATAAGGAAGTGGGGTGTAAATCGTAGGTCTATATAGTGTTTTTGGTAAAACTAAGAAAAGTGGAGGTGCAGGTAGTAAATTTGTTTTATGAGCAAAATTAAGAGGATCTGCACAGATTGCATCGTGCCACAGTGGAAAAAATAATATTTTGAGCAAAATCTACAGCTGCATTGTGCCACGATGGCTTCCATCGTGCCACAATGGTGCGAAACATGTGCGCATTTTTTTATAAATAGAGGTCCAGGCCACCATAATTTGACACATTAGAATTGGTAAAGCTCAAAAAGGTTTGGGATCACTACAAGGGATTAGGAGGACAAGTTTTCAACGGTGAGGGCTAATTTCAAGCCCCATTCGGCAAATCGAGGCAAGGGGGTTATTGTTCACTATAAGGGTGCTTAAGCACTAGGGTGGTTGAGGAGTCCTTAACCTCGTCTCTTTTCTTCTTGTGCTTTAATTAATTTTTTATTTCTTTCAATGTTGTTATTTTTATTATGTTAATCATTGGTGCTATTATAGGAGTATTGCATGCATTTCTATATATATGATTGTTGAGTGTGACATGTTTTTGTCTGTTGTCTAATTGTTGTGTATTGATTGTCTATGTTATAATTGTGTAGTTGTGTTGATGATGAGTAATCTGCCTACTCTTATTGTTTAATGCACTGTTTTCTTATGTGAATGTATTCTCACCTCTCTTTTGTTTTGTGTGTGCATCTTCCCACGGTGCAGATACTTGGGTAGGAGAATAAGCTAAGCTGCTTGGTTGCAGAAGATGGTGTAGTTGGCCATCTTCGTCGTTTTCAATTCAGTTATTTAGTTACCAAGTCACTATGATAGTGTAACACTGGGAGGCGAAGCTTTTTAATTTTTCGCTCTATTTATTTGAATTCAAGTTGATGTTTTCCCTATGAATATTATTATTTAAAGATGATTATTTGAGTTTTTGAAAATAAATTCCGCTGTGAAGTTTTAATTATTTGACGATGTTATGTTGAGAATGTGTGACACACCCTACGTGGTATTTAATAATTATAATTTTTTCTTCAATATATGTAATTGGGGATTTAGGGTGTTAGAACACCTATTTGTGAGTTGTAACAAGGAAAGGGAGGTCTGGATGTAGTCCGGTTTGTGGGAAGTGGTGAGTAGCTTATATGAAACAGTGGCATATTTTTCTAAGCTGGTTTTTTCAACGCTGACAACTCTAGAGGAAGTGAGAAAATGTGACTTTGCGATGATGCTTTGGTGTTGCGCAAGACAACAAAGTTGAACCATGTATCCTAATAACAACAATAATAACTCGTGATGGCAGCTAGCCTCCGATAATAGGTACAGTTAAGTGTAATGTTGATGTAGCATTATTCAATGATCAAAAAAAATTTGGGCTCGTCATGTGCTTCAGAATGATCAAGAAAATTTCATGTTGGAACAAGTGTGGGAAAAATGGAAGGAAGTTGGAAAAGATATAAACTCATGTGCAGAACTAAGTGTTAGTGTGAATTGAAAAAAAGTTTCAATAAGTCCAACATTGAAGGGAACACTTACCTTAGTAGTGTTTATAAATGTAAGGGTGGACCCCATAGGGTACACAGTTTTGTAAACGGAGACTCCGCAAAATTAATTAAATATCTTTTAATTAATTAAAGAGTGTAGTTTAATGACTAATTAAGAACATGTTTTAAATATGTGTTGATCGTTTTAATTCGTCTCGATCCACTTCCACTCAAATATTTTTCTATCGGATATAATATATCCGTTAGCGCGCATAAGCCTTTGCTTATCCGTTAGTGCACACATATAGGTGAATCGGTTGTAGATTGATTCAAATTGTGAACTGATCCATCTCCCTTAAATCTCTCCTTTTTTGTTTCAAACTCCACCTATAAATACAACCTCCCACTTCTCATAATTCTAATTACAGAATTCCGAAAATAAATCGGAATTCTCTGTTTTCTCTCTTTTCTCTTCATCTCAAAAATTTATTTTCTTTGTTTCAGAATTATGAAGTGGTATTGTAGTACCACTATAGATAGATATTGGAGTATCGATTCGGTTGGTATCGTAGTACCATCCAAGAAGGTGTTGTTCTTGACCGATTTCTGCCGTGCAGTAGTAAATCGGTACAGTTGATCTGGGCTGTTTTATCCTGAGGACTTCGTGGTTGATCGTTTGCCTTGCACAATTTTGGCAGTGTCGCTAAACGTCTTAAAGAGAGCGTACTGACCCGTAACTCAACCCAGTAATTTATTCAGTGGCTATTTTCCGAAAAATACCGTTTTCTAAAATATTTACACAACAATTTTAAGACGTTTCAAAACTGCCATGGACACTGAAGAGGTTATTGGAACTTCGGCTGTTGGTGCAACCGAGAAACCGTTTAAGTTTGAATGACTCTACTTCAAACGTTGGCAACAAAAGATGTACTTTTTCTTAACTCTAAAAAAGGTTGTCAACGTTCTGAATGAGGACATGCCTATGTTGGAACAAGAATGGTTTTCCACACAAACTATTGATCTTAATGAGGTTTTGATGATAACAAAGTATTAATGCAAAATTGGAGAACACTAATGATTTATTTAAGTGTGCAAAAAGTAAGAAGATAGAATCTGAGAAGTCAAGAATAGAAGATAGCATCTGAATGACTCAGAAGGATCTGAGTGCACCAAGAAGTGCTTTACAACCTTTCAGAGGACAAAGAATCTTAGAAGCCAGAAGAACTTATCAGAAGCAATACAGTATGCACTCAGAAGCTGCATTGATCTTTAAAATAACAACTCTGATAAGGCCAAGTCTCAAGACACTCCCTTTAAGTTTAAAAGAACTACAAGATGACTACAACAAAGACAAATCCATGTCATCTAAATCAGTTAAAAAGGGATATGAAGACAACGGTACATTATTACCTCTTATGTGCAAACATCTACCTTCGAGGAACGAAGGAGCAGAAGTTATTTGCCCTTTTTGGGAAAAAGACAAAGATAACTTTCCAGAAAAACTACTTTACTTACAACGGTCTCATTTCAAACTCTCTATTCAATCTGCCTATAAATAGAAGACCTCTTTAAATTGACAAAGAGTCGATGAACCTGTGCAGAACAAGAGAAGAAAAACAGAGAAATCATTGAACACAAAAAGCTCCTATAAACTGCACAAAAAAGTGTTCTCACAAAGAGCTTAATTGAAGACATCTGCACAAGACTACAACTCTGAAGTATCAATTCCAAATCCAAGACCTTGAGTTTTGAACTACATTTGTAATAGAGTTTAGTCAATAGGTGTAATTTAAACAATTCTCTTGCTTTTGTGCTTGAGCAAACTGGAAACCTCTTGCCTGCGTGCTTGAGCAATTTAGGAAGTCTCTTGCTTTTGTGCTTGAGCAATTTGGAAGTCTCTTGCTTGTGTGCTTGAGCAAATTGAGTAATCTTTGGTGATTATAGTGAACTCTCTTGTTAGTACAAGGGGACTGGAGTACTCTCGTTTTGTGAGGGGAACCAGTATAAATTATGTGTGTTCATCTTTTCCTAACTCTCTCCTCTTTACTGATTGTTGTTTTGATCCTTCTGCTGCAAAATAGACTTTGATAGATCTCTGAATCTAGAAGAATTTGTACTTTATCAAAACACAATTCAACCCCCCACCTTCAGCGTACTATTGTTGCTCCTGTTTCTTCATCTTCTGGAACAAAGGAACAATAAAAAACTAACGGTGATCAATCTGACCTGGCAACAGATGAATTGAAAGGCTTGAGCCTGGATCAAGGCAATTTTGATGCTGTTCAGATTAAAGCCCAAGAGCTTCAACGCAAAAAGGAACAACAACTTTGGTTGCATAATGACTACTTATGCAAGAATCATATAATTAATGGTCTTGAAGATGATTTGTATGACTACTATATGTCATACAAAAGTGCTAGAGATGTCTAGGAGGCCTTGAGAAAGAAGTATGATACTGAAGAGGCTGGTGCGAAGAAATATGCAGTGAGTCGGTACCTGAAGTACCAGATGGTGGATGAAAGGTCTGTGGAGGCAAAATCTCATGAACTCCAGAAAATTGCTCCTGAAATCATAACTGAAGGTATGCCTCTTGATGAACAATTTCAAATTGCTGTCATTATTGACAAATTGCCCCCTGGCGATGGAAAGACTTTAAAAACCAACTTCGACACAAAACTAAAGAATTTTCCATCGAGAGTCTGATTACCCGCCTCCGAATTGAAGAAGAATCTCAGAGACAATATCAGAAAGAAGAAGAAAAGACTTTTGTAGTCTCTAGCAACAAAAAGAAATTCAGTGCGGCTCTGAAGCCTACGGGCAAACCACTAAAGAATCAGAACCGCGGTCCAATGAACCGAATTAAGAATGGCAACCCTCCTAGGGCCCATAATGCTAAACAGCAACCACTAAGGAATAACGCTGGTACAGGAGTGACATGTTTCAACTGTGGTAAACCAGGTCATTTTGCTAAAAAGTGTAGGTTCAAGAATAAACCTGCTGCTGCCCCCAATGCACATGCTAATGTAACTGAAGAATCCTACACTGCGATGATCACTGAAATCAATATGGTTGGTGGTACTGATGGTTGGTGGATAGACATTGGCGCTACTCGCCATGTCTATTATGAGCGTGCTGCGTTCAAAACATACACGCCTGCTGAAAATAAGAAGGTACAAATGGGCAATGCTCACACCTCTGATGTTGTTGGTATTGGAGATGTTGAATTGAAGTTCACCTCTAGAAAGACTCTGATCTTGAAAGATGTCATGCATGTTCCTGACATGAGAAATAATTTAGTTTCTGGCTTTCTTCTTAATAAGGCTGGGTTTAGTCAGACTCTTGGGACAAATTTGTACACCATCACTAAGAATGGTAATTTTATTGGGAAAGGGTACGCTACTGATGGCATGTTTAAATTAAATGTTGAATTGAATAAAATGTCTCCTTCTATTTACTCTGTGTGTGATTTTAATATTTGGCATGCTAGACTTTGTCATGTTTGTAAACGATCTATGCTTAATTTGAGTAACTTAGGTTCAATTCCAAAGTTAAATGCTAATAACATACAAAGATGTGAATTTTGCAATCGAGCTAAAATAACCAAGACTTCGCATAAATCAATAATTAGGGAATCTGGACCTTTAGATTTAATACATTCTGATATATGTGAACTTGATGGAACTTTAACTAGAAATAGTAAACGTTATTTTATCACTTTTATTGATGACTGTTCTGATTACACTGTTGTATATCTAATGAAGAATAAAAGTGAAGCGCTTGATATGTTTAAGATATATGTGAATGAAATTGAAAATCAATTTAGCAAGAAAATAAAGAGGCTCCGTAGTGATAGGGGAACTGAGTATAATTCTAGTTTATGTAACGAATTTTGTAAACAACATGGAATTATACATGAAAGGACTGCTCCATATTCTCCTGAAATGAATGGTAAAGTAGAAAGAAAGAACCGAACTCTTACTGAACTAATTGTAGCTAGTATGTTAAATTCCGGTGCTACTTCTCACTGGTGGGGGGGAATCTTATTGACTGTTTGCTATGTTCTGAATCGAGTCCCCAAGGTTAATAATGTGATTTCTCCTTATGAGATGCTAAAGAAAAGACAACCTAACTTGTCTTATTTGAGAACATGGGGATGTCTCGCCTATGTCAGGATACCAGATCCGAAGCGAGTTAAACTTGCTAGTAGAGCCTATGAATGTGTATTCGTTGGCTATGCAACAAACAGTAAGGTATATAGGTTTTATGACCTAAATGCTAAAGTGATCATAGAATCAGTTGATGCTGATTTCTATGAAGATAAATTTCCCTTTATATTGAGAAGTAGTGGGGGCACCGAATCGAGTCACATTCCTGCGATAAGAAACTCTAAAAGTAACAACGAAGTAGAAATTGAACTTCGAAGAACAAAAAGAGTAAGTGTAGCTAAAAATTATGGCCTGGATTATTCGGCATATACTTTAGAAGAAGATCCAACAAATCTTCAAGAAGCCTTGTCATCTCTGGATGCGGATTTGTGGCAAGAAGCTATAAATGATGAGATGGATTCTCTAGAATCTAACAAGACCTGGCACTAGAGTTCCCTCCTGGTTCCAAACCAATTGGTTGTAAATGGATTTTGAAAAAGAAGCTTAAACCTGATGGTACTGTTGATAAATACAAGGCTCGCCTTGTGGCCAAGGGTTTTAGACAAAGAGAAAATATAGATTTCTTTGATACCTTCTCTCCGACCACTCGAACAACATCCATTAGGGTACTACTTTCAATTGCTGCTATTTAGTACACCAAATGGATGTTAAAACTGCCATTTTAAATGGTGACTTAGAAGAAGAAATCTATATAGAACAACCTGAAGGCTTTGTAATCCATAGACAAGAACATAAGGTCTGCAGGTTAGATAAGTCTTTGTATGGTCTGAAGCAAGCGCCTAAGCAATGGCATGAAAAGTTTGATAACTTAATGATTTTAAATGAGTTCAAAGTGAATGAAAGTGACAAATGCAGTTATTATAAATCTGAAAATGGCATTTGCACTATCATATGTCTCTATGTAGATGATTTACTCATATTTGGATCAAACATTTATGCCGTGAATGTTGTGAAATCGTTGTTGAGCAACAACTTTGACATGAAAGACCTTGGAGAAGCAAATGTGATACTTGGAATCAAGATCACTAGATCTGAGAAAAGAATATCCATAGATCAATCTCACTATGTGGAAAAGATCCTAAAGAAATATGGTTACTTTGATTGTAAACCTAATGGCACACCATATGACGCCAGTATAAAACTCTTTAAGAACACTGGTGAAAGTGTCAGACAAACTGAGTATGCGAGCATCATTGGTAGCCTTAGATATGCCACTGATTGTACTAGACCCGACATTGCTTATGTTGTGGGACTGTTGTGCAGGTTTACTAGTAGACCTAGCAAAGAGCATTGGGATGCGATTGAGAGAGTCATGGGATACCTTAAAAAGACCATGAATCTCGGACTGCATTATCAGAGATTTCCAGCTGTACTTGAAGGATAGAGTGACGCTGATTGGAACACCTTGTCAGATGATTCCAAAGCAACTAGTGGCTATATATTTAGTATAGCCGGAGGAGCTGTATCTTGGAAATCTAAGAAACAAACTATCTTGGCTCAGTCCACCATGGAGTCTGAAATGATAGCACTAGCAACTGCTAGTGAAGAAGCAAGTTGGTTGAGATGCTTGCTATCTGAGATTCCCCTGTGGGAAAACCTATGCCAGCTGTATCGATCCACTGCGGTAGAACCGCGGCTATTGCGAAAATTGAGAATCGTTTTTATAACGGTAAAAGATGTCAAATTAGAAGAAAGCACATCATGGTGAGAGATTTAATTTCTAAAGGAGCTGTGAGAGTGGATCATGTACGCACTGATGAATGTGGAACTTAGGCCGGTTCCCATGGAATTTCGAGGCAGAATTCCTAGAGCATTCATGAAGCTGGGATTGACGTGCATGGCTATCAAAGCACGGGCTATTAAGAAACACCTTAAGGAATGGTTGTGTGCGGGTTTGAAAAAAATCTGAGATAGAGTTCAAGACAAGTGTCACTCTTATTAAATCGGGCTCTTACTCGTTATGCAAAGGTTCAAGTCATAGACACCTTTGCTTATACATAATCTTTTAGAAACTTCTGAAACACTTTTTTAAATTCAAGTGGGGGATTGTTGGAACAAGTGTGGGAAAAATGGAAGGAACTTGGAAAAGATATAAACTCATGTGCAGAACTAAGTGTTAGTATGAATTGAAAAAAAGTTTCAATTGTTGGAACAAAAATGGTTCTTTTGATGATAGACTTTTGATGAGAACAAAGTATTAATATGCAATTGAAGAACACTAATGATCTCAAATGAAAGTGTGCAGTTAAACTAACAAAATAGATTCTGAGAAGCACAAAGAAGAATACAAGCATCTGAAAGCATTCAGGAGTTCTGAGAGAACCAATTCTGAAGAAAGCCAATCAGAAGCTACAAGTGTCTCAAAAAAGCAAGTATGAAGTTAACAATGAACATAGAATCTGAGAAGCTCAAAACAAATCTATGTGCATCTGGAAGCATTCAGAAGTTCTGAATGAATCAAGTCTGAAGAATGTCTATCAGAAGCCACAAGAGTCTCAGAAGCAAAAGAATGATCAAGAAGCAAGAAGAGTCTGTCAGAAGCAATTTGAGTGTACTCTCAGAAGCTACACAAGAATAATCAAAGCATGAAAATCTGATGGAATCAAGTCTGGATATGTTCTCCCTCAAGCTTAATCTACGCAAGGACGAAATGGATGCTGAGTGTGTCAGTCCTACAAGTCAAGAAAGGGAATATCAAGACAACGGTAGTATTATTACCTCTTCTATGCAAAGGAACTATCTTCGAGAACCTGGAAAGTAGAAGCAGTTTGCCATTTATGGAATAAGTTAAAATATGGTCTGAGCACCTTTTTGTAACGGGGAAACTGATCTTCTACAACGGTCTTATTTTCAAACGTGTCTATTTGTAATGCCTATAAATACAAGACCTCTTGGAATTAAGATCGCGGGTTGATTGAATGGAATAACTTCGAAAAAGGGCTAAAACTCAGAAGCTGTACAAAACAGAAAAAGGAGAAAGTGTTCATTCAACCAAAGAATATATTAGCAAATATCTGCACAAGACTTAAACTCAAGATCTTCATTCAACGTCAAAGCTATCTGTTTTGATAATATTTGTAAGAGTTAGTCATAGGTATATCTTTGTAAGAAATCTTATTGTATAAGATTCAAAGTCTCTTGCATGTGTGCTTGAGCATTTGGAAGTCTCTTGCTTTTGTGCTTGAGCATTTGGAAGTCTCTTGCTTTTGTGCTTGAGCATTTGGAAGTCTCTTCTTTTGTACTTGAGCAATTTGGAAGTCTCCTATTGTGTGATATGGAGCAAATTAGAGTAAGACTCCTGCTGTGTGATCTAGAGCATCTGTTGAAGTCTCCTAGTGTGTGATTTGGAGCAAATTAGAGTAAGACTTATGTTGTGTGATCTGGAGCATCTGTTGAAGTCTCTTGCTTGTGTGCTTGAGCAAATTGTGTAATCTTGGTGATTATAGTAAAATCTCTAGTTGAAGAACAAGGAGACTGGAGTACTCTCAGGTTGTGAGGGGAACCAGTATAAAATCTTTGTGTGTTCTCTCTTTCTCTTTCATCCTTTCAATCTTGCTTCTAACCTTATTGTGTGTTTGAGTAATCTGCTGCCAAAATAGACTCTGATAGATTTTGTAATCTTGAAGAAATTTTTAAATCCTCAAAACACAATTGAACCCCCCCTCTCTTGTAGTTTTCACACCTTCAATTGGTATCAGAGCTTCGGTTCTGATTACTAATCACTTAACAGTGAAACAACAAAGATCCAAAAAACCACTATGTCTGAAAAAGCACCACTACCTATCAAAGACTTTGTAAACCTTAATTGGTGGAAACAAAAGATTTTTGGTGATTTAGAAGAAGGAAAAGAAAGCAAGTGCAAGGAAACATTATCTATGAAAGAAGAGATCACAATCAGTGCGAACAACGATGAAAGCCTCCTTGGTGGAATGATCAGTCAAGTCAAAGGAATCTATGATTCCTTGTGGACAAGTGACAAAGGCAACCAACATGATCAACAGCTCAAAGCTAATTCCTTGATTAAACAATATGAGTTGTTCATCATGGAAGAAGATGAAATCATAGATCGTGTGGCAAGAATGGTCAAAATGAACATGAGGAACAAAGTGGAAAGCTTCAAGTCAGAATCCTCACAATCCTTAAGCACATCCTCTCAAGCCCAAGAAGAACCAGAAGAAGAATCAGAAAATGAAAATCTTGTAAGGTTCACCAAGAAGCTTGAAAAGTGGAAAAGAGCAGAGCTTAAAAGAAAAACGGCAAAAAGTCAAATGATTACATGTTCTCTAACAAAGAATCTGACGAAGAGGAAGAAGATGAGTGTGCATTTATGGCAAATGAAGAACATTCAGACTCTGGAGATGAGTCAGAATTAGAGTCAGAAGAAACTGGACAGGTAATCAATTATTTATCCCGAAATCAACTTCGTGGAGTCTGCACTAGAATTCTGTCCAAATATCTTGCAATTTCACAAAAGTATAAGAATTTGAAAGATGATTTTAATCAACTCAGTGAGCAATCAAAAAGATTTGAATCTTTGTATGAGCAATCTTTAAGCAAAACAAAGAATTGTAAAAATGATTGTGCTGATAGCTATGAATCCTTCAAAGAACATGGGAGTGTCTCTCAAAGGATTGATATCAAGAACACTAAGCAAAGAAATTATCTTTCAAGCTTCCTCATCTCTATTCCACTTTCATACCGGAAAGAACCCATTTTGCTGCAATACCTTCTGAGATAAATGGTGACTCTAGAGGTTTAGGTTGGAAAGGGTCAGAATCTATGTTTGAAAATTCAACGAATCTAAATCTTTCAGAACCCTCAACTTCTAGGGCTATGGAACAAAATTTTCTATGTAAACCCTGTGTTTGCTTCAAGAATTTTGAAATCTCAGAAGTTACACAAGTTGCAGAAGGTTCTGAAACTAACCCAATAGGACCCATCAGAAAATGGGTACCAAAAGATAAAATTGTGTTTATTTCAAGACATCCATTAAGAGATCATGAAATTCCAAGCTCTTGGAGGCATATAATTTGTAAAGGACAAAGAGCTGTCATCTCAAAAGAATTCATTGACTATGAAGAATGCATATATAATGTATGAGATGATGAAGAGCTTGAAAATAAGTCTGAACCTGAAGACTTAGATTTTTCAGAGAATTTATGCACGTGTGACCCAAGAAATGACAAATGTATGCTTTACTATACTCAAGAAGACTGTGACACATCCTGGTGGGATGATGATTTCAACTATGACAAGTAATGATACATGGAAAAGTGGACACAATCAGTCAGTATCTCAAGGGTATTTCAAATTTGAATGATAGAAGACAAGGAAGTCAACAAGCATTGGATTAATTACTTATTTGTCTTAATGTCCTCAAAACAAATCAGTCAGGTTAGTATAAATCTTTTCCTTACCAATTAGAGTCAAGACGTTGTGTTGAAAAATAAACTAGTAAACACTGATTGTCCTAAGGATCTAAGCCTTTTTCTCAGAATCTATTAGGTACCAGAAGCAGAGGTCCTAGTTCTTCTGAATACTAGGCCGCTTCTGAAACAATCAGATTCTGAAGACGCTTTGTATTCTAGCGATCAGATGTCATAACACGAAAGAGGAAACGTTTTCAGATATTTTTACTTTTACAGTTAATCTCTTCCGTGTCAGTTACTAAGTTCATGATTCACCACGTGTATTGAAGCTAATTGGATAAAAATGTAGTTAATGAAGAAATTTGTGAATTCCAAAGGTTAAAAACTATTTTCCCTCTCTTTTTATCAAACTCCCTATCTTTATTTTTTAAATAGTCACATCATTATCTCTTCACTTTCCCTTTTACAAACCCTCAAAAAACTCTATCTTCTCATCGCAATCTAGTTCATCTCAATTAATCTTGATCATCCATTACAATGGCATCATCCTCATCAAAACCACCCAGTCAAATTTCTCCAATTATAGTAAGAAAACGGATCTCTGGTGGTTTCCAAAACACTGTCAATTTCAGCGAGAAGAAACTAAGACTTGTAACTGAGAAAGTTGTGAACTTTATGGAACTCAAGAAAAATGGACAAGACTGGCGACAAAACTACTTGATCTCTTTACAAATGGAAAGATACTTCGATCTCCTAAACGGTCTAACTTATCCCAATCTGGTGAAATTTTTCTGGATGCGAGCACATGTTTTCGACAGAACTGCTGCTCAAGAAGAAGAAAGGACTTTGATCGAAAAATTTCCAGCTCTAAGTGGGAAGTCAAGAAGAGAAATGGGACTAAAGGATTTCACCTCTACGGAGATTAGATCAAACATTGCTGGTCTAGATATAGCATTCACCGTTGATCACATTGTACAACTATGTGGATTTATTCCAAGTGGCAGAAAACTAAGTGAGTTTCAAGTAAACCATGAATACAACAAAAGCTTAAGAAGTATGATGGTTAACCGGGATAAAGACAGACTAAATGCAGTGGGGAGAACACATTTAGAAATCTTCAGGGCTGCTATTGTTCCCACTGAGAATATCTCAGAGAATCTTTCTTGGGAACATAAAATGTTTCTTTACTTTGCCATGAGAAATCACAGGATAGATGTTGGTGAATTTATCTTTGAAGATATCTGCAAAAACATCACTGAAACCTTAAGAGACAAGAAGACATCTATCAGGCACCCACGATTGCTGTCAGAATTGTTCTATCAATCTGGTCTTGTTGATAGCTTAGCACAAACCATCTCTTCCTTGATACAAACAATCTATCCTCCAACTAAACTTCAGTCAAGATTCCTTGAAAGACATGGGTTTATCAAATGTTTCAATTTTCCAACAGAACCTATGGTTCTCACTAGAGATAATCCAAGAAAGCTCGAAAATTTTCCTCGGGTACCAGAAAGTATGATGGAAGCTAGTTTCTTGAAATTTAAAGAAGCTCTGGATAGGAAAGAATCAGTCAAAGTATCAAAGAAGAGATCAAATGAAGAGACATCAGAAGCTCAATCAGATTCAAATAAGTTGAAGATAGCAGAACAGAAAGAAGAGATCAAGGGCACTGGTGAAGAAGTCAAGCATCAGGATTACCAGCAATCTAGTGAAAAGGTAATAACTTCTGTTTCTATTGATGAAAAATTCTCTGAATTAAATGTGTGTCATTCTCTAACCTCTCCAACCTCATCCTTAGACCACAACACACCAAACACTGAGAACATTGCCCAAATGATGTTCTCAGAATCCAACGCAACCATGAACTTAGAATTTCTGGATGAAATCTCCAACCAACCAATCACTCAGAATCTGGCTGAAAATCAACACCAAGACCCTACTACTTCAACCCCATCTCATCTCAACATCAAGAACCTTTACTACCAGAGGACACATCAATCTCACAAACACCAAACTCTGAGACAACACAACCACAACCATCTTCCACATTGTCCAACCTATCCCTACAATCAGATTCTGATAACACACCTCCAATCATCACTGACTACTCAGAATAACCAAAACTTCAACCTTTCTGAACTCAATCTACCATTCCTTGTACCTCTTGATTCTTTCACTAATGAATTCTTTACCCAGAAGTTTGAAACCTCATTTCAAAATTCATTAGAGTACTCTGAAGATCTTGAGTGTTTTGACCCTAGCCAAGAAAAACCTATACACCCCTTGACCAAATCAGACCTCTTTGAGCTAATTCAACAAAGACATATCTACAAAGCCAAAAGAGTCAAATACATACCGACCTGCATTCAACCATACAACTTCATTCTAAAACCTAGCCCAAACCTCACCAAATTAGAGAATGAAATGCATTATGACTTTCAAAGCTTTTTCAAAAGACATGAAAACTTCATGGTCTTTCACTCTGATTTAGAAACAGAAGCAAGGGAAATCAAAGCAAGAATCAGTTATGCCCTTGACTGTTATCTAGAACACATCAAGGAAGATATTGTTAAGAAATATAGGGAAGATTTCATTGCTTTGATCAATCAATTGAAAGGGTAAATCTTCCAAGGATAACTCTTCATTCTAAGAATATGGATATTGGTGAAGATCATCAAATGGTGATGACTTCAGTGCTGGACAAAGGAAAGGAAATTTTGGTTGAAGATACAGTGGTGGGCAGTGAGACATCTACAATGGGTATAGAGTCTTAATCAAATGGTTTAGAAGCTTCATCAAGCAATCAAGAAAGATCTACTGAAAGAGAAGAATGGATAAGAAGGATGGATGTTCAGGATGAAAGATTGAATGAGATGAAGGCTCAGATTGAAAGTTTTAAAAAAACTCAGCAAGAGATCTTAGAGACGCTTCGCAAGCTTATCTAATGATCTATGTTTTTCTTTTAAACATGTTTTTCTGTATCTTGTTAAGCAGTCTATTCTCTATGTTAAAACTCTTATATTCTATGAACATCTTTTGACTAACATATTTCTTGCCTAAGTGATTTGTTTTTAATTTAGTTAATCTTTGATCATTTCATCTCATGCATAAAATGGTTTTAAGAGATTAGCTATCAAACTCAAAGAAACACTAAAGAAAGGGGAATGTTATTCTTGAGGCAATACTAAAAAGAGTACAAAACTAGAATAACACCACAGCAATATTATTCAGATTCTGTCTCAGAATCTGTAAAATCAGAGTCATCTTCTGACTCTGTTGATGTTGAGTTCGGCTGTGGATCTGGTGACTTGGAACTATCCACCACTTCACAAGTGACATTAGATTCCACTTCATCAGATGGTGATTCTTTAGTGTACGTCTTCAAATATGTTTCCCAATCCGAATCAGCCTTCTCTGAGTCAGAAGAGATTTCTACAATCTCTGGCGTATCTTTGGGCTGCTTTGATTTGGCTGCCTCCTCTCTAGCCTTTCTTTGTGTCTCTGCAAGTTTGCGAGTTGACCTTTTCATTGTTATAATGCTCTTTATAAACAAACCTTATTCTTTAGATTATGTCTCTATGAGTAAAGTGACAAAGAATATTGCCTTTTATAGCACCCTTCACGTGCTTGTACTATATCATGGGCGTTAAAAACTTTTGCTTTATGACACATGGCGTTTAACCGCTTTTGGCTTGACTACATTGGACTACAGCAACTTGGTAACGTAAATCTTATCTTTCCTATATAACTCTTTTTGACCGATGACAAAAGGGGGAGAAAGAGGAAAAGATTAATTGCGGAAGAAAGAAACAAGATCAATTGGTATCTTTCTTAAGAGCTTGAAGTCAGAGTTGCTATAGAACAAGTAGTTAAGATCACATGTGTTGGCAAAATGAATTTATCATTCTCAGTTTTAAAATGTGAAGCACTCTTTGACAAAAAGCGAAAAGTGTGAGTAACCTTATTCATGGGATTCAATGACTGAAACTGCATTCAAGGAAATAAATCTTTAATTCTATGCTATTTTATTCTTGTTTCAGTATCTTTTGCGCTTATATTGAAAAAGGAGAAATAATTATAATCTAATAGAACAAATTCTCATATGTAGATTCTGAGACAACTTGCGAACTTGTCTTGTATCTATATGACATAGGGGGAGAGCTTGCAAACCTCTCTTCTGAGTGTCGAGTATGATATTTTGATCTTAAGATATAATGGTTGTTTCTTAAACTGTCTTAATAAATCATGGACAAACTTAGGGGGAGCTTACAAACCTAAACCTATAGTGTGTCTGACTCAGGGGGAGCTTGCAAAACTCATAAACCTGATGAGAACATGATAAATTAATTCAACAACAATTAGCAATTAATACTTATGTTTGTCATCATCAAAAAGGGGGAGATTGTTGGAACAAAAATGGTTCTTAGAACAAACCTCAAGAACTTGATAGAGTTTTGATGATAACAAAGTATTAGTATGCAATTGAAGAACACTAATAATCTCAAATGAAAGTGTGCAGTTAAACTAACAAAATAGATTCTGAGAAGCACAAAGAAGAATAGAAGCATCTGAAAGCAATATTCAGGAGTTCTGAGAGAACCAATTCTGAAGAAAGCCAATCAGAAGCTACAAGTGTCTCAGAAAAGAAAGTATGAAGTTAACAATGAAGATAGAATCTGAGAAGCTCGAAACAAATCTATGTGCATCTGGAAGCATTCAGAAGTTCTGAATGAATCAAGTCTGAAGAAGGTCTATCAGAAGCCACAAGAGTCTCAGAAGCAAAAGAATGATCAAGAAGCAAGAAGACTCTGTCAGAAGAAATTTGAGTGTACTCTCAAAAGCTACACAAGAATAATCAAAGCATGAAAATCTGATGGAATCAAGTATGGATATGTTCTCCCTCAAGCTTAATCTACACAAGGACGAAATGGATGCTGAGTGTGTCAGTCCTACAAGTCAAGAAAGGGAATATCAAGACAACGGTATTATTATTACCTCTTCTATGCAAAGGAACTATCTTCGAGAACCTGAAAAGCAAAAGCAGTTTGCCATTTATGGAATAGTTTAAAATATGGTCTAAGCACCTTTTTGTAACGGGCAAACTGATCTTCTACAACGGTCTTATTTTCAAACGTCTCTATTTGTAATGCCTATAAATACAAGACCTCTTGGAATTAAGATCGCGGGTTGATTGAATGGAATAACTTCGAAAAAGGGCTAAAACTCAGAAGTTGTACACAACAGAAAAAGGAGAAAGTTTTCATTCAACCAAAGAATGTATTAGCAAATATCTGCACAAGACTTAAACTCAAGATCTTCATTCAACGTCAAAGCTATATGTTTTGATAATATTTGTAAGAGTTAGTCATAGGTGTATCTTTGTAAGAAATCTTATTGTATAAGATTCAAAGTCTCTTGCCTGTGTGCTTGAGCATTTGGAAGTCTCTTGCTTTTGTGCTTTCGCAATTTGGAATCTCCTGCTATTTGATTTGGAGCAAATTAGAGTAAGACTCCTGCTATGTGATATGGAGCATCTGTTGAAGTCTCATGGTGTGTGATCTGGAGCAAATTAGAGTAAGACTCATGTTGTGTGATCTGGAGCATCTGTTGAAGTCTCTTGCTTGTGTGCTTGAGCAAATTGTGTAATCTTGGTGATTATAGTAAAATTTCTCCCCCTTCTTGTGTTTTTCACACCTTCATCAATAAGTCCAACATTGCAGGGAACACTTACCTTAGTAGTGTTTATAAATGTAAGGGTGGACCCCATGGGGTACACAGTTTTGTAAACGGAGACTCCGCAAAATTAATTAAATATCTTTTAATTCATCTCGATCCACTTACATTCAAATATTTTTCTATCGGATATAATATATCCGTTAGCGCGCATAACCCTTTGCTTATCCGTTAGTGCACACATTAGATGAATCGGTTGTAGATTGATTCAAATTGTGAGCTGATCCATCTCCCTTAAATCTCTCATTTTTTGTTTCAAACTCCACCTATAAATACAACGTCCCACTTCTCATAATTCTAATTCCAGAATTCCGAAAATAAATCGAAATTCTCTCTTTTCTCTTCATCTCAAAAATTTCTTTTCTTTATTTCAGAATAACGAAGTGGTATTGTAGTACCACTATAGGTCGATATTGGAGTATCGATTCGGTTGGTATTGTAGTACCATCCAAGAAGGTGTTGTTCTTGACCGATTTCTGTCGTGCAGTAGCAAATCGGTGCAGATGATCTGGGCTGTTTTATCTTGGGGACTTCGTGGTTGATCGTCTGCCTCACACAATTTTGGCAATGCCGCGAAACGTCTTAAAAATAACGTACTGACCCGCGAATCAACCCAGTATTTCTTCAGTGGCTATTTTCCGAAAAATACTGTTTTCTAAAATATTTACACAACATTTCATGATAGCAAAAACTATGTGGTTCCATGGCACCCCACCACCACAAGAGGTAGAGGCATTCAAGTGTGGTCATTGAAATAGATTGCTTACCTAGTCGTAAATGCCATCACAGATAACTCTCGTAATCAAACAAAATTTGGCTATATCATGGAAACGTGTCAAGAGTTGTTACAAAATTACCAAAACTTTGAGATAGTTTATGTAAAGAGATAAACTAATTTTTTTGCTCATTCACTTGCAAAAGTATTAAAATTTTATGTTCGTTCTCAATTACTCCCTCTGTTCCTTTTTATTTATCATTTTAAAAAATTTACTACAAATAAAAAAGAACGGAGTAAGTATTTGATTTGATCTCATCTTGAATTGCTACTGCTTTGTTAAATTAAATAATATGAGTTTTGTTTGTAAAAAAATAAAATAATAATTGTGCACTTATCAGTGAAAGAATTGAAAGAATGTGCATCGTTTTTTATAATGAAAGAATGTGAATTGTAATTTTACGGAATTAATATTTTATTAATAGATTTTTTTTTTGTTAGTAACATTATAGATTTATATATATATAAGCTAATTACACTTGGATAGAAGGCAAACGGGCAACAAGATGCGCCGCTAACCCTTTTTGGATCGCAAAACCAATTCTCTTAAATACTACATCTACAGACCTAGGAGACACTACATTGCTATGCATAACTCTTTGAATTCTTTGCAAAATATTCACAGCATATGTTGTAGGAAACCAAACGTGTCAAATGCAAAAGGTATAAATGCATGTTGATTGTCAGAACATGCTCTCTCATGTTTAGCCACTTTGTTGGAAGCAGCTTTGAGGGCCGCCTGTCCTACAGTAAAATCTCCATTCGACAATCCCACAAGTGGGGAGACTCCAGTCAAGTCAACACATGCATGTTTCCCTCCTACCCACCCGTACACCAAAACATCGGCTGACCTCAATGTAGATCTTCCCTCCAGTGGGTCAGTCAAGAAGTTCACAGGTGCCTCTTTCTTCACAGATATTCCTGCGCACTTAAAAACATCAAAAAGGACGTCCCGAACAAAATCATGTCGGTATTTGAAGCCTGGGAGCTCTCGACAATGAACTGCATGCTCCCCAAATCTATCCAGACATGCCTTCCGACAAACAGGGCATACCTCATCAGCAGGAAATAAAGGAATCATCATGCGATATTTGAGAATAGTGCGATACTCTACCGGGACATATGTTGGCCTAATCCGTCAATTGGGATAGCTAGCAGAAAATCTTGAGCATGGGCCGCCTGTAAGCATCCAAAAACTGCTTTCTGTCTGATGGTCATTTGAAAGTTAACTTCCATGTCCTTAACAATTTTACTAAACAGGGCACTCGCCAAAACATGTTGGGCTTTAGGGGGGACGGTGTCCTTGCTAGTGAAACTGCTAAAGTCAAAAGTTGGAATCATATCACGGAGACCATCCAAAGCGTTGTAAAAATCAGAGTCCATGCCACATACTCCACTATCCCTCAATATGTGTTCTTGCAACACCCAAGACTGAGCTCTAGAAGCCACAAAAGCATAAGAGCTTGCCTCTACTGCTGAGTACAAACCCAATCCCCCAGCCTTAATAGGTAAGGAAGCTATCCTCCATTGAAAATCCCCAAAGAAAGGGCCTTCACCAACCACAATGTCTTCAACCGCACCACGCAACTCTTTATCAAACAAAATAGCTGCATCTTTAGTGTAAACTGGTTGACACGTCCTTAGGCCAAAAAACAGTTTTGCAATATTTATCAAACTTTAGTGTAAACTGGTTGACACGTCCTTAGGCCAAAAAATAGATATCTAATGACGAATTTTATTTCAGATAGATAAATGGTGGAGTGTCAGAAAATCATACCGTCTGTGTAAATTTTATTTGCACATACATCCAATGATGTGTTGCCACATCATTTAATGAATGTGACACATCATGTATTTTTAATTACCATACATGATTTGTCGATATATTATTGGACGCATGTGTAAAATAATTTTACACTATTTATCAAACTTACGAAGAGTAATATTATTATTAATGTGTATGTATGTATGATACTAATTAGACTTTTGTGTCAAGAAAATATAAAGATAATAGTAACTAAAATATTTTATTTTAACATGTGGTCGTAGAAGAAAGTGTATGAGCAATTCAAAATATATTTTGAAGCCAAAGTCATTTCACAAAAGTTCATCGTAAGTATCTAGATTGAATGCTTGTATTATATATATGTGTTCATTGTAAGGTTGGAACCTAAAGATCGGGTTGATATTAATAATGTAAGCAAAATTTGTTTATCTTTAGTTGCTGCAGCAAATAGGAATGAGAATTTTACATTTTAGAGAAAAACAATTGTAGAAATTATATAGACAAGAAAAAATAACCAAAATAGTTTTACTATATAAAGAATACGGATGATAAGAGTCATGTAAGATGTAAGGATGCTTACAAATATTTTTGTTAAGTTGTTACTTTTGCCACCACAAACTTAATAAATAAATATGGCGTGTTTTTAACTCATTTGTTGGAGTAAATCATCATAGTCACTCTATATTGTTGGGTTGTAATTGATTATCAAACGAGGATATGGGAAACTTATATTTGGTTGTTCAAAATATTGTTAGAGTATATATGCGTGGATTGCTGCAAATGTCATGCATACATTCTAACTATATTTGTGAACAATCAAAAAAAAAATTTAACGATCTCCATTTGATATTAGTACACAGACTAATAAAATAGACTGACCATGATGATTTACTCAAATAAAAGGGACATGTCATATTTATTTGTTAGTAAGTGGTGTCAAAAGTAATGACTTCGTCAAAATAGTGGAAAGCACCCTTACATCTCGCATCTGCCCAAAATACATTTCGTAAACGATATTTATCATTCACATCCATCCATCCATTATATAATAAAACTAACTATTTTGCTTTCGAACATAATTTTTTCGATTGCTTTAACTCTCCTATTGCAAGTTGTAGCCTCTTTAATTTGTCTACATAATTTCTACGATCTTTTTCTCTAAATGCTAGATTCTTATACCCATTAATTTCAACAATTAAATATAAAAAAGTTTTGCTTGCATTAAATTCAGCTTGATCATTGAGTTTCAACCTCTCCAAATTTTTGTTGCATCTAAATATTGTCCGTGATTTTTCTAAGTTCATATTGTTTGGAAATTAATATGGTTTTTCTTCGAACTTTTTACAAAAGAGACAATTCACATTTTTAGATAAATTATCTCTTACTCCCTCTATCCAATATTATAAAGGAAAAAACTCCATTTTTTTGGTCCCAAATTATTTTCAAGAATGTTTTTTTCTTATTTTCATAAAATTAAATGCAAATTGCATTTAATTTTCTCTCTCTATCTTCTCAATAAACAACAACCAATAAAAATTATTTTTACATCTCCCCATACAATTTATTTCAAGAAAACCCACAAAAACATATTGCAAATTATCATGTTTTACTTTTTTCTTAATAAGTGTGATTTTTGTTTTTTCCCTTATACTCCCTCCGATCTTTTTTCTAAGAGACAGTTGACTTTTTAGATTCATTCAATAATTAATGTATCGAGGCGACTAAATACATCAATCTTACAATGAATCTAAAAACTAAATTGTCTCTTATAAAAAGGACCGGAGGGATTAATTTGGAACGAAGAGAGTATTATATAGTGGATCCGATAACAATTGGTGAAAAAAAAAATTGGTATGGAATAATTTATTACGCCGTCAAGACAATGACGTTTAGCTTAACTATTTCTTGCGTATTTGAATTGCATATCTTGCTCCATGAATTAATGCATAATTTGGACACACACAAGTACTTGACTGCATCTTGGTTTGGAAAGCTTCATGAGTACTTGTTCAATTTAATTTCTTAAATTAGAGTTGATTCTTTTTTTGAAGGAGATATGCTAACATTGTTTAGGACACACTAAATATATATAATATAATCTTTTGATTGATTTATTTTAGGAAAAGTCTATTAATAATTAATATTAGAAAGTGTGATCAATTTACGAAACACTAAATTGACTTTTTAAGAAATTGGATAACTTTAGAGATTGTGTTAAAAAGTGTACTTTGTTAGCATATTTCTTTTTCTCTCTTTGTTTTTTGTCAAATTCTTTCATTCTTTTTTTATTGATTGACAATGAAATGAAACAAACTGGTAAGTTACGTCTGGTTTTTAGATATCGTCCATAGGAGCAAATTCGATGATAGAGCTTGACTTAGAAGAGTTTTTAATATATATACTATTTAATTTGTATATTAGTGTTGAGAAAGATAACACAAAACACACCTAATACAAGGTCGACGGATGATTGATTATCCTGGATTAGATTTTTTCCACTATAATAATAATAACAATAACAATTGAACAACAAGAATTTCTTCTAATTATTACAATTCTCACCGACAAATATATGGTGGATAACCTCTTTTTTGGATTTGCTCTCAAAAGGATTTTCACTTTGATGATATTTTAGAAATGAAGGAGCTACTTTTTTTTTAGTTTAATTTTGATGTACCATAAATTTAAAAATATTTTATATATACATTTAATAATATGCTGTAATATCATATAATAAATGTAAGACGTCATGTATTTTAAACACAATATATGATCTATCAATATATTATTATATGTATGTGTAGAATAAATTTACACTAATACTATATAAATTAGAAAACAAATTAGCAACCATAAATTATCCAAGTAGTAATAAGAGATTTGAGAGCTAAAGTAATAAAAAAAAATTGTATTGAAAACATGGTAAAAATATGAACTACTTTTCTGTGCTCTAGCTACTAAAAAACTTATATTTTTTTATTAAAAAAAAAAAAAAAAAAAAAAAAAAAAAAAAAAAAAGTCTTATTGACATGCGCCTTAAAGACATATATTTCACACAAAATTATACGAAAATGTACTTTTAAACTCATGTTGTGATGTGTGTACTTTTAACGTGTATAATTTTTTTAGTATGTCTTTATTTTATTTTTTTGAATGGCTATATTTTTTTTGTGCACTTCTTTTGGAATGAAAAAAAAGGTTTTCTTCGGTTATAATTATGACAACTGTGAAGAATATTCTCCCTAAATCAATGACTTTGGTATGTTTGGATTCATCCATTTTATGACTAGTGTTTATTGCTTTTCTCTTGCTCAAGAAAATGTTGGATTAATTATTTAATTGACAATAATCATATTATTAGTAATTGTTTGTTATTAATATATAAATTATTGTTTATTGTTATTAAATATTTATTGATGAATTATTTGATTGAATTTTTGTTTCTAAATAAATTATGATGGATTGGATCATTTAGTTAAGCCTAAGAAGAGATCTCTGACTTCAATCGCTTAGTTATATAAATGTTGTCTCATTAGACGTTTTGACATAGGGTGGTAGTGAGGGCAGTTCATCCTCTATATCATCTTGCTCTTATAATACTCCAAATCCTAAAAGGTATGTTGTCCATCGTGATATGCTATAATTTGCATCTATAATTCATGGCTTAATGTTAAATTCAACAATTGGTATCAGAGTCTATTAGTATCTAATTGGCTTTGATACCACTTGTTGGATTTAACAAATATCGTATGGATCATAGAATTATAGCATATGAGATTGAACCATGAATGGTGTGCATTTTAGGATTAGGGAGACAACAGTAAGAAAGTATGAGAGGATGAACTACCCTCATAATCGTTTAGAACTTCAGAGTCACACTACAACATTTTTGACTTTAGGCAACGAAACAATTCGCAACGGCTGTATAAACGTTGCCAGAAGCAGTCACAAGCAACGGTTTTTACGTGTTGCAAAGTTTCTAAACTTTGTGCGCCGTCCCCTTAAAAGCCGTTCCCTATTCAGATTAGGTGACGGATTCATAAGCGTTGCTATAGAAAACCGTTGCATGTTTACATTCAATAGGCAACTTGCAAACACCGTACCCTAAACCACTTCTATCAACGGTTTTCTATTAGTTTAGACCACCATAAAAGACGGTTGCCTATAAATTTGTAAAAAGCGTTGCCAAAAAATTTATTTATTTAAAAAAAGAAAGAAAAACTTTTTCAATAAACCCACGCGAGACAAACACGCAACACTTGTTTCACAAAACGCACAAGCTCAGGTTCTTTGTCCATGGATTCCTTCTTCGTCTTCCATCGATTCCCTCTTCTTCTTCTTCTTCTTCTTCTTCTTCTTCTTCTTCTTCTTCCATATTGATTCCTTCACTCGATTTCTTCCATCTATTGTCTTGTAACATTCGATTCATTCGAACGAAAGTCCAAACCCTAATCACATAAAAACCCACAATTGACTCTGGTTTTGTAATCGAAATGAGGATTGATGCTCTAAACGACGATTGAAGCTCTCTTGTTGTGATTAAACCTAGAAATCGTATAGTTAATTGAAATCTAGGTTTCTATTGAAGTTCTCTAAACAGCGTCAATAAGCCTCTTCTAACAAAAACAAACCAAAACCGAGCTCAGGTTTGTAATCTTCATTTGTTTCTGTCAGTGTCTGGGAAATAGTTTTCTAAATTTTCATTTCTAGGGTTCTGTTCAAATCCTTTATTTGAATTCAGATCTGAAACTCCAAACTGTCATTCATGGCTTCTAAGCGTATGCTTAAGGAGCTCAAGGACTTGCAGAAAGACCCACCAACTTCCTACATCGCAGGTGCCCTTTTTTTCTCTCATTTTTCAATTCCCCTCAATCAATTTAATATCTCAGCAATTGTGTCTTATGAAAATTTAATCTTTTAATTTCTAGGGTATAATGAAATATTGTTTTATGGGTCAAATTAAATGAAGCATAGGGAATGGGTTTTTTACTTTTTGTTGTCTTGCTTGATGTTGTTTGATGTGATTATGAGTGAATTGTGATTAATGTTGAGGTTGGATGTTGTTTTGTTTCATTGTTTATTTATTTATAGTTCTAGTTGCTGAGGACATGTTCCATTGGCAAGCAACATTTATGGAGAATTGTAGTTTGGGGGTTTGCTTGGTATTGATTCAGTTTGATTTGTTTGACATAGGGGGTAATTTTTCATTTTTTGATTGTACTTGGATGATTGTTTCCACACGTATATGTTTTATGATAATTTCATATTTGTATTAGTTCTTTTGATTTTGTTGAGTTTATATGGTTAGGTGGTTGAAATGGGTTAAGCATGCAACATTTTATTTTTTAAGTTTCATAAGTTTGTGGATGTTTTAGTGGATGATTATGATTATTTATTAGTATTGATTTTTAAATTTGAACCGGGGTTTTATAGAAATAAGTGGTTTAGCGACCGAGAATTCTGAAATTTGAATATTTTTTTATATGTTTATTCCCTAAAAAAAGTTCAAAAATTAGTTTGAGAGTATGATTTTGATAGATAATTGTCAGAGATGTTAGTAACTATTCCAATTCGAGAAGGAATGTGTCTCCTAAGAAAGAGGGGAAGGCTAGAAATTTTCTGAATAATTGCTTGCTTTTTTCATTTCACATAATCCTTTAAATATCCAGTACAAAAGTAACTGATTCTCTACTATTTCTGAGAGAGAACCGAAATTAACTGCATAATAAAACTGCCTAATATCACTTTGCCACATAATAGAAACTGCCTAATTTAAACTATTGCATACTATATATTATAATAATTACTACTTAACATAGTCATTTAAATGTGCAGGAGCTTTGATAATTTGTTTGGGCCTAGAAGATACATTATTCTGCTCAATTTGCAATGGCCCATGTGATCAGATTTACATTCTATTTTGGTTGTATCCATGCTTTGATGATTATGATTATTTTTATATGCTTATATATCCTTGATAACATCTCTCTTTGTAATCTGAAACCTGGTTTTTCACTTTTTAACAGCAAAGAGAATAACAGTTTGGCCCCTATATATGAAGCAAAAACTGCACCAAATTGCCGAAAGCAATTACGGAAGACACTTCCTGAACATTGAAAAAGTTGTGATTAATTTCAATTCTTGCCATCAAGGTATATTAAGGTCATCTATGTAGTGTACTTTTACTTTATGTTTCAGTGTGTTTGTTGGTTGAGAAAAGGGCTAGTTCCTTGCTTTATGCATACTCATCATATAAATTGCATTCTTGGTTAGCTATTCTTTCATCATATAAATCTGTACCACTTTTTCAATTTTTGATTATTGTGTTGGCTAGTAGATTTATCTTTTAAATTTGATATTATGATTAGTGATATTTGTTGATATTTTTCTCAAATTATTATCGGTGTCGACATGTCATTATTCATGTCGTGTTCGGTGTCCGTGTATGTGTCCGCAGTTTGTAGTTTATGCATTTCAACTTGCTTATTTCTTATATTTATTTATATATATGGAAGATTATTGATATGGTGGTCTTGTTCTGGTATGCCTTAGATGTCTTACTATTACTAAATATAGTAGTTGAATTAGCACTTACAATATTAGAATAGAAATATTGGATAAATTTTCTATCCATTTTTATGTTGGAGTAGTATCAATTTCAATGTACAAGTCACGTGAGCAGGATAATGTTGATAACTACATGAACTGCTAAAAGTAATGACATGTTAATATTATTGTGCTTTATCTATCTTCTCCAAATTTATTACATGATTTTCAGTTCTGACATACTTTTGGTGACAGCTATTTTTAGACTGTGGTTTAGTACATATTAGTTCTTTCTTTTTTGATGCAGTACATACTAGTTCTTGAATTTGGTGAGATTGTGGCGTATGTTATTTTTACATCAGTCACAACAAGGAATATACTAAGATTGGGTGAGAAAATACAGGAATATACTAAGATTGGGTGAGAAAATACAAGTGATAGCAGGGAGTATACCATTGATAAAGTATACACTAAATGTTCCCTAATTTTGTGCAATCCTTCCTTTTGGTAGCAGGGAGTATACTAGGGTTGACAATGAACCGAACCAACTCGAAAATAGTTCGAGACTCGATTTGATAATAAACTCATTGAACTCAAGCTAAGAAAAAGGTTAGTATCGAACTCGAGCCGAGTTTTAAGCTGAACCAATTTTAATCAAATGAGTTGAGTTTAAACAAGTTCAACTCGACTCATTTCTAACCCTAGAGTATACTATTGATAAAGTATACACAAAGAATCTAATATATTGTTTATGTGACAATGAATTTTTTAACAAATGTTTTATCCATAATTTTATTGGTTTGTTGTCATCTTTCATTGGTTTTTCAATTGACGATTGTTTTCCTAAGTTATTTATATCTCTAATGTTTTCGGTGCTTAAATATTTTCAGAACACGTGATAAAGGAAGGAGACATTAATATAAATGTGAAATCTCATGACATGGTGTCAAATTGGGTACTTCCGATTTTGAGCTGCCTCAGATAAAGTCAAGTTTGAATTTCTCAAGAGGTTCAAAATCAAGCGTGCGATGCGTGTGCTGCAGATTGATGAGCATGCCCGGAGGGAAATCATGAAAGTTAGGAATGGAATTACAATTTAGGAATGTTGTTTGAGTGTTGTACATTTAACTTTAAAAAGAGTTTATCTTTATATATTATTGTTTGTAGTGAAATATTTGATTTAGTGAATAAAAATGGTTCTTATCATTAGTAATTTACTGTAAATGTTTTAAATAAATATGATAATGTCAATATTGTCAATATTTAACAAAATAATGTCCAAGACACAAGTATAAGCAACACATTATATTAATTGTACGCACAAGTGAATTTATAGAACTGGCAACGTTTTTCCTACTCTTTTGTGTCTGGCAACGCTTTTCTATACGTGGGTTTAGACAAATGGACAACAATGTTTAACTGTGGCCTATGCCTATAGGCAACGGTTATCTACATGTTGTTTGTGGGAAACCGTAGCCTAAACCTAACACAACAACCGTCGCTTATTGAAGTTTTCTGGCGACGGTTTTCGCAGTCTGTTGCCAAAAGTTCAAAAAACCGTAGCCTATACATTAGGCAACGGCCGTATACTCCACGCCCTTTAAACCGTTGCCCAAACGTTTAAGCAACGGTTTTTGTACTTCTGGCCACAATTTTCTGCCGTTGCCGAAAGTAAAAAATGTTGTAGTGAGAAAATCAAAAAGGGCAAAAAGAAAAAGAAAAAAGAACCTGAAGAAGAGAATTGTTGTTGTAGAAGTGAAAACTGTGATAGTGTAACAAAAAAGAATCATGAAACATACATATATATACGAATACAAGTATTTGATGATTTCAAAAAGGATACAATACAAGAGGAGACAGAGAAAATATAGGTATATAGGTACAAATGGAGAGAGTAGGGTGTGTTTGTTTCTTATGCAAAAATTTGGAATGGAAAATTTAGGAAAATTAATGAAAACAATAAAGGAAATAGTCAAACAAAAAGGGGAAGAATGGAATAGAATCTTACATGTTTCCTTTTTTTTTTGTTGTTGAAAAATAATCTTATGTTTCTTTAATTACATTTATTAGTAGTAGTAGTAGTAATTAAAAAAGCATTCTATTGGTCCAAATGGATTCGGTCACCCTTTTGTTTTAGAGATTTTAGTGTGATAAGAAATTTCACATTGATTGCAAGATGATCTGAATATGTATTTATTTAGACAATCTTCATCTTATAAGTCGGGTTTTAGAGGGTTAATTTACGAACAGTCACACATAGACTGCAAGATGATGTGAATATGAGTTTTTTTTATAAGTGATGTGAATATGAGTTTTTTTTATAAGTGATGTGAATATGAGTTTATAAAGTAGAGGCAATCTTCATCTTATAAGTGAGTTTTGTAGGGTTGAGTTAGATTCAACTCTCAATTCTAAGATAATATCAGAGTGTAGAGACATTTCTGACCTTACAAGCGGACTATTTCTTTTGTCGGGAATAAGATCTAATAATCTTTTATCGGGAACAGGGCCTAATAATTCAGAGTTTACACAATGTGGACAAAGATTATTTAAGTTTTAATTTATGATAAGTTCTAACAAATGATTTTTAATTGAAATTATTTACCAATTGATTTTTGATTGGATTGGAACACTTTGAATAAATGATTTTATATTTATATACGGAATTATAAATATTACATGAAATTTACACAAATAATAAGAATTGTGGATTCAAATCCAAAGTATCGGAGATATTTATCCAACAATTTTGATATTTGCAAAATGAACTAGATTTTTTTTCACCACTACTATTCGGTCAACTGGATCGCTTAATAGTTCAGGGGTCCGTTCTAGCGTGATTTCAGCCACTCTAAATCGCAGTTATGAAGATAAAATTGTGACCAAGTACAACGTCAATCTTCACTACCAACTAACTATTGAACTAGAATTTACGGATAAAAATATGGTAGGAGTATTATTAGAGGAAAAAAGGGAGAGCTTTGTTTGAGGTTGATTAAATGGTGAGAATTGTCTTTGAAGTTTGAACCTAGTCATTTGTGTACTACTAGTAGTTTGACTGATAATAAGGGTAGAAAAGAAAACAAGTTAACTTTCAGTTATTTGTTGTGACTATATAAGAGGAGAGAGAGTAACCAACCCCACATGTGAGTGTGGCTGGCTGCCTCTGCAAATAAAATCACAACAGTGAAATGGGCGGTTTGTGCTATGTTTCCTGTGTGCGTGACACCAAAAGGTTGCTTCTTCTACCTTGTGTTATTCAATTAAATGTGGCCCCTTTATTCAAATATACTCCCGCCGTTTCAAAATATAAGTCATTTTAATCATATTACACAAATTAAGAAATGTGGTTAATGTTATATGGAAAAGATGAATTGTGAGTTAGTTTACAAAATTGTCTTTCATTAATGGTATGAGAAAAATAAATTGAAGAATTGAAAGAAGAAAGATAAATAAATAAATAGTTAAAGGTTTAATAGGAAAAAAAATCATTAGATGTTTCATTGGTAATGTAAAGTGACTTATAATTTAGTACAATTTTTTTTCTTAAAGTGACTTAATTTTGTAACGGAGGGAGTAAGTAAAATTGACCACAACATCTAAATCTTTACATTTGTGATTTACATTATAATTTTCCGTCGACTCTTATGTGTTTTTTGTGTGTAAACTAGTATTAATTAAATCTCTACTAGTTTTTATGTCATTATGCTTTTATTAAAAAAATAGTATTAATACCAAGAGCGCTTAGATAAAATAGTGGGTCTCTTGAGTTCGATTCCTATTAGCTTGAGCATGCAGCAGCGTTAAAAATTTTAAAGAGTGTTTACTACTAATTTGAATCCCACATAAATCAAAAAATAAATCTCTGTAATTACGCGCAAAAAATATCTAATTTACAGAAGAAAAAAAATACTAATTAAATCCAAGAACTAATGAATTTCTTTTTATATATAGGTGTAGAAAAACTATATAAAGTTCTCTCACCTTGGGCTGATCCCCTAGGGTTTCTAGATATTTTAGTTTGTCCTCCCTACTATTTGCATTGTTACTCCTCATAATTTTAAAAAAATTGTAAATTTGCCCCTCCTTGAAAATACCATTTTAGATTTATATTACTAATTAATTACTTCTCTTCTTTTCGTTAATTTCTTTTCTTACCAATAATATTGGTACGAAGTTTCCACAGTCGTTATGGATGACTAATCTCCCTCGGAGAATCTGTAGGGCACACAAGGTGGGTTCTCCTCTCCCAACTGAATTTTTTCCATAACATGAGACATCAATCAAATCCCGACCACATGCTTAAGAGGGCCACAACTCTTACTACTAGGACCAATTGTTGGTTTCTTTTCGTTAATTCTATTGCATGCATGGTTGATATATTTTACCTGAGGTGTGTGTCATTTGAAGAAAAAAAAAATATTAAGGAAAATATATATTTTTTATGCAATCATAATTTCTATGAAAGTAATCAAGAGCACTATCATACACGAATACTTATCACGTTCATCATCGTAGTACCTTGGTAAAAGTTTGTTTTGGATTTCGTTTCCACCACCATGGAAAATATATAAAGTAGATTCTCTCATTTTAAACAAGTTATCTCTATATATAAAAATCAATAATATATAACCACTTACTTAATACTAGTATAAAATATATATAATTTGAATCAATTAATTAATAGTTGTTTTGGATTATATTTTAGAGGTATGACATTATGCTAAATGGAATGTGATTTAGGGAACAAAAAGAATAATTTTGAATGTGATTTACATTTACTACTGATTTATGTAATTTTTTTGTGCTAAAGAATTCAAACTTTCACTTTCACATATCATCATCATATTATCATAATATAATGAAGATTTCAATTCAAGTAAAATCTTTTAAGGACCCTTATAATGGTACTCCTATGTAGTACTTCATTTTTGAATTAAATACGTACTTTTGGATTAATAATAGAGTTGAAAAGTGGTCATAGTCCAAAGTTATGAATGAAGTAGACCCTTTATGAAATTTTTAAAAAGCTAAAAACCTTAGGGCTACAAATAAATTAGAGACTCTTCCAAATGGATGAATGGACAGTCAAAGTCAAGAGAATGGGCCAATCTCAAAAGACAAGTAACTGAATGAATCTAGGCGCTTCTCAGCCAAATGATATTGATTGAATCAAAATCAACAAAAAAACAAAGACTGAAAATTTAAGCTAGTTATAAAGTTGCTCCTAAAATATAGTATGGTCCCAAAGATGATTTTCTGTCATAAATTTTTTATTTTTTTAACTTTCTGGTTCTTAGGGGAACGAGACTTTGATAGTCCAAAGTTCGGTCGTGAGACAATTAAAATTTGACCAAGAAATTATTTCACCCAGAAATCGAATTTGGATTCTCCTAAAATTTAAGAGACGGGAATGTAAATAGAAAACATCGCCAGAATTTCAATTGGTATCAGAGCAGGCACCCTGTTCTGTTATTAGGGTGAGCTCCAGGGAACGATTCTGGTCATTATGGAAGGGGAAGGAGGAGCTGTGACTAGGCCACCCCTGTTGGATGGTACTAACTATGATTACTGGAAATCACGCATGGAAGCATTCTTGAGATCAATGGATAGCAAGACATGGAAATCTGTGGTGAATGGATGGGAACATCCTACTGTCACTAACAAAGATGGTAATGTGTCCTTGAAGCCTGAAGGAAAATGGACGAAGGTTGAAGATGAACTTGCCCTTGGAAACCACAAAGCTTTGAACGCCTTGTACAATGGTGTTGATAAGAACATGTTCAGATTAATAAAGCGATGCACTGAGGCTAAAGAAGCTTGGGAGATATTGATAACTACTCAGGAAGGGACATCAAAAGTCAAGAACTCCAGACTACAGATGCTAACTACTAAATTTGAGAATCTCAGAATGAAGGAAGATGAGACGGTACATGATTTTCATATGACAATTCTTGATTATGCTAACACATTTGATTCTTTAGGTGAAAAACTTCTTGAAGAAAGAATGGTGAGAAAGATGTTGAGGTCGTTGCCCAAGAAGTTTGACATGAAGGTCACAGCAATTGAAGAGTTTAGAGATTTATCTGACATAAAATTGGATGAGTTGGTTGGATCCCTCCAAACTTATGAGATGTCTGCAAATGAACGTGCTGGAAACAAGAAAAAGAGCATAACCCTTGTTCCAAATGCTGAAAGTGATGATATACAAGAAGATCTAGATACTGATGCAAGCATTACTGAGGCAATGGTTCTTCTAGGAAGACAATTTAACAAAGTGCTAAGAGGAATGGATAGGCGTGGAAAGCTGAATGTGGAGCAGAATGTGCCACACATCTCACTCGACATCCACAAAAATTTCAACTCTCAAAGGATACCAAAGCCTGAAGAGAGAGGAAGTCAAGGGAAAGGTGTACAATGTCGTGAATGTGAGGGGTATGGACATATAAGTGCTGAATGTCCAAATTATCTAAAGAAACAAAAGAAAGGCATGACTGCAACATGGTCAGAAGAAGATGATTATGATGATGATATTAAGAATGAGACTTCTAAACGCATCACTGCCTTAACTGGAACATGTACTTCAGACACAGAATCCAACACTGGAGATGTGACTTATGAAGAGCTAGCTGCATCCTATAGAGATCTATGTCAAAAAAGTGCAGAACTTTGTAGAAGTCAAGAAAATCAGAAGAGGCTCATACTGGAACTTCAATCTGAAAAGAACGAGCATTTGACCACAATTTCAGAACTGAATGATGAGGTAACATTACTAAACTCTAAACTTGAACATATGAAGAAGGAAGTTATAATGATGCATGGTGGCACGACTACACTAGAAGAGTTAATTGAAACACAAGTTCCTGGAAAGAGGACAAAAGGGATTGGTTATGACTACAAAAATCTCAACAAACCTAAGCAATATGATCCAGAGCTTAAGTTTTTGCCCTTAGAAGGAAACAACAGGCCCCCAATGTTGAAGCAGAGGCTGCCCCATGTGCAACCCCATCCGGGAATCAAAAATAGGAAATCTCAACCATGGGTGTGTCATCATTGTGGTAGGAAAGGACATATACGACCTTTTTGCTATAAGTTGTATGGGTATCCTAAAAAATCACTGAAGCAAAAAACTGAAGTTGAAGTGGTTGAGACCAAGAAAGAGTGGAAGCCCAAGGAGGAAGATGTAAGTTTAATAGCTCATACCTCTTTTAGATCATCATCTAAGAAGAATTGGTATTTTGATAGTGGTTGTTCCAGACATATGACTGGAGTAGAAAAATTCCTAATGGACTTAAAGTCTTATTCAACTAGCTCTGTGACATTTGGTGATGGAGTAAAAGGTGAGATCAGAGGTATAGGAAGCCTAACCAATAGTGGTTTGCCAAGGCTTGATAATGTGCTTCTTGTGAAAGGATTGACTGCCAATCTAATCAGTATCAGTCAATTATGTGATCAAGGTATGAAAGTGAATTTCACCGAGTCTGGGTGTTTGATTACAAATGAGAAGGGTGATGTGTTGATGAGAGGTGTAAGGTCCAAAGATAATCGTTACTTGTGGGTTCCTATAGAAACATCTCGTTCATTGTTCAACAATATGAATTTATAGCAGTTATCGCTATGTGTGCGTGCAACCACTTTTGGCTCTTTATATTCTTTGCACGCTGATCAAGAAAGAGAGATTATAACTCAACATATTTTTTTTCTTTGCGCCTTGATTATGTTCTTTTTGGATGGTTTGTCTTGGTGCTCAGGTTTTCTTCTCTCCTTTGATTTGTGGGCTATGTCCTGGATTTACTATGCACCTATGTGCACTCTACTATTGTGTGATCTACTATGCTATTCTGTGATCGTTTGGTACTGCTTGTTGATCTTGTCAAATTTGATGGCTAAAAAGGGGGAGTACTGTAATGTGCGTCATAATATAATTTTTTTGTTCTTTGACTGTGTGTTGCATGTGATGGAAGATGTGCTACATCTGGATCTACATCTGATGTGTGTATGTGTTGATGAATATCCTATGATGTGATGGTCAGTAGTAGGTAGTTTGTGTGTGGTACTGGTATGCATGATCTGATGTATGGTGTGTAGAGATAATGTTTGCAGATGTATGTTGTGTTGAGGGGGAGTAACACTTATTTGCTATGCATGTCGTAAGGGGGAGTAATCCTAATTTTTGTTGTATGTGTGATATGCACATGTTCAGGGGGAGTGAAGGTATCTGATGATTCCCTGACATGTATGTATTCAGGAGGAGTAAAATTTGTGATGATATCCTGATGTGTATTGATTGAGGGGGAGCAATTTACATTTTATCCCAGATGCTCTGCTGAATGCTGCCCCATCCTGGCTACCATCCAGTTTTTCTGATTCTGAGTATGTTTGTGTGCTATATAGCTGAGAATTCGTTTTTCTTAGTTGATTAGGAATTTATTTTTCCTATGTATCCCAGATGATGGACTCTGTTTTCCTGGTATGTTTGAGGGGGAACGATTGATACATGTGATGTATGTGATGAGGTGGTTGATGTTGCCCCATCCTGGATACCATCCAGAATCCTGGATACCATCAAAAATGTCTAAATGGAGAATTTATTTTTCTCTATTTAACTGGAATTTCTGTTAGTCTTCTGATATGAAGTGTGCTCTTTTTGAAAACTTATTGTGTGAGAAACTTAGTCTTCTGATGTGAAGTGTGTTTTTTTTAAGACTTATTGTGTGAGAAACTTAATTTTCTCCAAGAATGTGAATCCACTTAGAGAGTTTATTTCTCTCTGATGTTGTGCCCTATGAGACTAAATGTGTTTATTCCGCTGGTGCTAATCTCTGATGTTTCTCATATGATTTAACTCACTTGAAGTGAAGATGATATAATCTTGTGTTATATTCTCCTTTTTAGTTGTGTGTGTATGTTGACTTAAAGGAAGATTTGAACTGCATCTCTCCATAACTGGTCTGATATTGTTTTAGCCAAAATTTGCCAAAGGGGGAGATTGTTGGGTTTTTGAAATTGGCTACATTTTGTAAAAACAAGATCAAGTCAGAGGAGGGACAAGATGGGGCTACCTTTGGTACAACATCCTGAGGCCAGAATATGTGGAAAGTTTGTTACACAATATTAGTGCGCCTATTTTGTGAAGTAAATCCATTAAGCGTTGTACTTGTTCGCCAAGACAAGTAACTAAGCTTATTTTCTGAGCATATCTTCTTTATGCATCGCCCCTAAAGATATTCCTTTATTTTAGGGTTTTGTTGGATTTATTTAAACATATATTTTACTATCGGATAAGTTACAATTATATATTATTTGTGAAGCCTAAAATCAAGGAACTAAGCTAATTTCCGGATCTTATCTTTTATGCATCGCCCCTAAAATATATACCTATATTTTAGGACTTTGTTGGATTTGTTTAATCAAATAGTGTGCTATCGGATATACTATGATGGAATATTATTTTTGAAGGCCAAAAATCAAGGAACTACCATGGCTGTTTGTGTGCTATATATATTGAAGACCATAGACCTTTTTAGGTAACAAAAACTCTCGTGAAGAATTGTTTTCTTTGTCTAGGGTTTTAGCGTGTCAATTGTTTTATTGTGATCCTATCTTGTATCAACTTGATACTTGCTTAGGACTGTGTTCTTGAGTTGTATTCTTTTAATCTACTCCTAAGCTTTGAAATACGGAGATAGGTATTGTTTGAAGTGTGTCTTAACCAAATTGTTTGTTTGCTTACAATCACGCTGGGTGCGTGGTTAAGAGGAGAAGGGACGGGGTCTCTGATCTAGGTGGGCCTAGGTTGAAGAAAGCACGGGTAGTGACTAGGTGACGAAGTGTAAACGGGTCGTTTGCTGGAAGCTTCTAACTAGTATTATCATAGTGGATTCTCTCCTGGATTGGTATCCCCCAGAGTAGGTCGTGTTATACGCCGAACTGGGTTAACAAACACAGTGTGTTATTTTATTTCCAGTTATTTATCGTTTATTATTTATTGCTTCTGCTGTAACCAGTGTAGTGTCAAAGGTTGCCCCATCCGGTACCCCATTTGGACTACGCCAGAATTTCAGGTATGTTATGTTTTATATTTCTAATTTAAATAGTATGTAATATGTGAACTTATGACTATTTATATTTCTGGTTCTTAGGGGAACGAGACTTTGGTAGTCCAAAGTTCGGTCGTGAGACAATTAAAATTTGACCAAGAAATTATTTCACCCAGAAATCGAATTTGGATTCTCCTAAAATTTAAGAGACGGGAATGTAAATAGAAAACATCGCCTGGGAAAGCCTCACGGCCTGGTGGTCGGCGTAACAATAATGACATTTGTCGATATGCCACGGCCTGTTTACTAAGATCATCATAGATTATTAATGCGTTCATTCCATTATCGCGGAAATATTCCCCCATGTGCTTTTGGTGAAGCTCGTAAATTATTAATTTAGATGTATTTGTTTGTCTTTCACCTTTAAATCTAAAATTAGAGTCCTATTCATTAAGTGATTGATTTTATTAAATTCAATTGCAGGTAAACAAGAATAGGAGAATTGAAAGTACATTTAAACATAAATTTATTGTGAATCAACAATTAAACCTAAATTATCATTCATTAATGAAACTCCTTTTCCTTTACCAAGTCTCTAACTTTTGTGGTACTACGCCACCCTGCAAAGAGACGAAAGCCAGCCTAGAATAACACCAAAATGGAGGCAATTTTTTCATTGATAAAAGCACATCATTCTCCCCAAAATAAAGGGTCACCATTTTTTTGCTTTTTATGTGACAAAGTGGGCCTAATTCACTCCCACTTCACGGACACATTCCTTGATGTTCCTCCTTTCATGCCTCATAACCCAAAACCAATATCTCAATAACCCAAATTTCAAGTTATCATCACCATTTTTCAAGCTATCTCTTCTTCTAAAGAATAGGACAATCAATTCTCTCAATGACCCTTTGTCCCATTCTTTTAACATAATTGAAATCAATTATTCCTTTTCTTTTTCTAATAAAAAATTATACAATTCAACAACAACAAAATTAACTAAAAAAATAATAAATATTAAAAGGACAAAATTGTCTAATGATGTTTCTTCTCTACATTAGAAATTATTCTGAATACTCCAAAATAGTCTCACATCGCTTGGTAATCGACGAGGCTAATTAAGGGTAGTTTGTGTACAACAGTCCACCTTTCGAACCACTGAGACGCCTTTTTCACAAAGGACAAAACCGTAACAAGTTAACCCCAAAACGGACAATCTCTCAGACATGTAGACTTGAGGTCGGATCAGAACATTGGCACCGTCTGTGGGAAACGAAACCGCGCACACCTTTCAAATTAACCACAGAGATGCCTTTTCTAACGAAACCGCGCACACCTTTCAAACCACTGAGACGCCTTTTCTACAAAGGACAAAATCGTGACGGGTTAAATTCAAAGCGGACAATCTCTCAGAAATGTGGACTTGAGGTTAGATCGGAATAGGGAACATTGAATTGCAAGAAGTTGGGTTCGAATTCAGATTTCTCCATATCTGCACCACACTTAAAATGTATGAGTCTAACAACCAAACTACTTTAAATAGTTTTTAAATAAATGAAGCTAGATAATTTAGTTCTATTTTATAACATTTGGGTTGATGATGACCCTATCTATAGACAAGTTGTGTCTTTTTCCCCCTGTTCTTACGGATCATGTTATGGAATTTAGTTAAAACCTAGAATAGTAACTATGGCATATGTTTCAGCATGCATGACATCAATTTATCATATTATATGCTCTGCATATTTTGTAAGCTAATATTGTGGTTACAGTGTGGCACACTAATGTCACTATCTGATCTCAGAATTTTGAACATTTGCAATTACTGTTTATTGACTAATTATTCTACAATGAAAGTAATTAAACAATGAAAAGTTTATTCAAATCGCCAAATACATATGTCAGCAGAATCTGATTATTAAAATTTAAAACAGTGATTTGTAAATGGAATATAAAGGTGTCATTTGTCAAAATATGATGTAGCCCCCAGTTTTAAATAGTACTCTGTACTACTATATAAAATAAAATAATTAATAAAATAAAAATATACAGTGCTTATACAGCATGTTTTGAAAGTAATGTAATGGTTTTTTTTTAGAGAAGTTTAAATATCCGTAATTTTAAAACGATATTCTTTTAATTCGATTGGGTGTATGTTTAGTTCTATGGTAATAAAAATTGATTTTGAATAAAATTTATTTTACATAAAATGCATCGAATGTAAAGTGATTTGTGTTGGAATAAATTCACATAAAAATGAATTGAACAATTAAATTACAGTGTAAAATATACATTTAAACTCAAAAACTAAAAAAAAAAAAAAAACTAAAAATTGTCAGATAGTCCGGTAGCTAGAAATTTCACACATAAAATAGATAATTGGTATTCGAGGTTCAAATCTCGACCTCTTCATATAAAACACAATATTCCTGATCAACTGAGTTAAGCTCGTGACGAAAAGCTACAAATTTTAATTCAAATTAAACTCAATAATATTTGATAATTTATAAACTTGTCAATATTAATTTTACATTTTCAAATCAATTATGTCGCTCCAAAAATACAATTAAACATATATCAAATTCATACAAATTATGAAGCACTCTTGATTACCAAGTGGGCAAGAGAAAATCAGGATCCCACACGCTAAAGATCTATAGCTTCTATGGAAACAATCAAAGGGTGTACAATGTTCAAACCATTCATAAAAAATGTAAGAGAGGCCCTTGATATATCCAAGAGTCATTACTATTAAGAGATAGTCTAAATCCTACTAATAATAAGTGAGGAAACATATTAATCAAACAACTCAATGTCAAATCAAGGTTAAACTTCTTTTACCTCTAAACCTCACAACAACTATAGAAAATACATACAGTAATATTTTTTTAGAGCATAGAAAAAATATATATAATTCATAATTGTAAAATAGGTTTGATGGCAACACTAACCATCCTGTATAAAAATCTTATATACCAACCATCCTGCATAGGACCTAGGTTGAATGTAAATTAGTTTATTTTTACGTATATTTATAGACAGAATTAGTATATACTTAGGTTCTTTTAAGTATTTGATTTAAAGTTCAATCTCTGACCGTTGCGTATGGAAAAATATTTGTTGGAAGAGAGTAATTAAGCCCGATAAATGGATGTCAATTACTTTAAATGATTAACCTCTGTAATTTCGCGCAGATGATATCTTAAATTATAAATTAAAATAAGATTTTTACGGAAATCAATTTTACCGAAGGATATTCAAAATAAGATTAAAAATAATTTTATGATTCCTAAATCTTGTTTCTGAATAAATTGAAACCAAACTTGTTAAACAAAAGCAAACAAGCAAGCATTTAAACTCTTGAATAAAGAATGTCTTGTCTTCTGTGGTCAATATAATTGAATTGAGCAAGCAAGAGCTACCAAAGAGCATGAGATTGTAGGTGTAACGAGTCGAGCAAAGTCTAATAATTTAAGTCTAAACATTACTTATGAAAAATAAGTTGTTCAAATTTCATTCATTTATTTAAAAGAGTTTCACAAACTTCAAATTGACTTGTTAAAAATAGTGTGAGAAAGTGACTAATTTCTCAAGTATTCCGAGATCTAAATAGATGGCAAATTCTCTTTAAGAGTTTTAATGTTCGTGTATGTCTAAGTCAGAAATCGAACCCACACATAATTTTGTCCTTTTAGCTTTTTATTTTTATCCTAAAACTTTAGTTATTTTAAAAAAACCCAATCTATAATTAATTATGTTTTATCATTTGTACCTTTACAAAAACAAAAACATTTATTATATGAATTTTCTCTATTTTAATAAAATAAGGATAAAAATACTTAACTTATCAAATATTTATTATTTCTTAATCCATTTATAAAACTCTAAAATAACCAAAAATTTGAGACAAAGAGAATAACATTGTCCGTTAAAAAAATTGGTTTGAGTTTTTCACTAATTTAACTCATTTATAAATTATAACTTAATAATTTACGTATGTGTGAAGTTTCACCTCATCCTTAACAACACAGTATCATCATCAACAACCATCAATAAATACATCGAATCAAAGTTTATATACAACAGACTATCATCATTGTACCTTTCAGATCTTAAGTCGGTTATGAATCATTTATATAAGAATATATTATTATAAACGAATAAACTATTTACAAACCCCATATATGTCATGTCAAGCCTGCAAGGCTTGCATTGCACTTACTTATTTAGTTCAATCTCAAGTTTAAGTTTTTTTATTTAATTAAACAAACAAACTTGGTCAAACATAACAAATCAAATTTGAATAATTAATAAAACTTCATCTCATTTACACCCAAACACTCAAATTTCCTAAAAGATTGAATGTATAAGAGAGGAATTAATACAATAAAATATTGCACCAACAATAAAGAGGTATACAGGAAAATACATGAACAAACTTTTGTGCAAGTTATTTGGATTGTCAGCATATAATATTATAGGGTAATAATTATTAAACTCAATCTATTTTCTTTTTAACATACTCATCCTTATGTTGACTTTGAGGAAGATCCCACGAATCGTCTTCTATCGACATCGTCTGCTTACTCTTATCGTACGCTCTTCTTACCCAACCCAAATCGTAAATAGGCAAATACCCTTCTAAAATTGTAAAAGGTCAATCAAATTGTCCCTGTTTCGTTTACTCCGTCTAGTTTGATGACGTGGATGTTAACTGCATATGTGCCACGTCACACGAAGGGGTAATTGATTAGAATACTCGTCACATGAGGGTAATTGACAAAATTTGCAAAATCAAAGGGTTAATTGACTGAAATTAGAGTAATTAGCCCTCTGGTTTTGCAAATTTTAGTCAATTATCTCATGTGACGTGTATCCTAATCAATTACCCCTATGACGTAACACCACGTTGGCAGGTGTCATGTATGTCGTTAACTGTCACCTCATCAAAATAGAAGGAATAAACAGAGCATGAGCAATTTGATTGACGTTTTACAATTTCAAAGAAATATTTGCCTATTTTGAAATTTCATGAAGATGTTTGACAAATTTTGAAATTTTATGGGATTATTTGACATTATTTCTTAATAATGTCAACTTCATAACATCAGTTTCTTATTTTATAAACATCAGTTTGTCACTATCTAGTGTCACGTGTTTTCCATCTGGAGTCATGAGATAGACGTGTTTCCATTTGAAGTCATTTTATATGGTAATGCAAAAAATTTAGCTTAGACAACTTGTAAGTTTATAAGATAAAAAAGTTGTGTTTAATAACTGTTTTTTTATCACAAATTTATAATTTATTTTACTAATTTATAGATCCAAATCAAGCAAACCCCCATTACTACATTTCACCATTCACTTGATAAACGCCTAACAGGTCCTTTTGATGCATCAAAGTGTAGGAGCCAATTATCCTAGAACTAGACCTAAACTCACATCACATGTATGTACTGATCATGTGACATGTTCTTTGAGTATAGTGAGCCAAAATTCATCAATATTTAGTACCTACCCCATTTGGTCAAAATTGTATGTATGTAAGATTTCTAAAATCACAATGAAAGATTAAACACAGATAAATAAAAAAGTATAAGGTGTAAAAACATCCTTAATACTAGAAATCAACGAAAAGAAAATTAGTAGAACTTCGTGTTACACAAAAGTGTAAAATCTATCATCTTCCTAATTCAGAAATCATACACTAAATACATAATCCATTTCAAGCAGCATACACAAACAAGGACACGATTACTGACTGCAATGCATCTAGTATTTTGAGTCCATGAATTCCTACCTACATCTAAACAAATAATACTGAACAATTACACAGACATGGATAAATTTCAAGCAAACAAAATGATACATTATGGCTCGATTGCCATCATAGAAACTGAGTCAGATTGGTAACCGTGAACTCTCAAACGATATATACAGGTATGCGAAGGGCTTCCGTGATTTGATGTAAAATCAAACCTTATTGTGTCGATAACACCAGAACCTGCCGAAGTCAACACATTGAAAGTTTGAGCATTACTCTTCTCAAGGTCATATCTAAACTCAGCCAGAAGAAACCTGTTTTCAGTATCAATTAGAGAATCGGTATTTTTCCCCTGCAGCCAACCAGAGATCCTGCAGTCCTTGGGAGCGCTAGATCGATCATATGCTACACTCTGTTGAAAAAATATATATCAATACAAAAACTAGCAACATTCAAAGAAATGGTGAACTAATGAACAAGTAGAAAAGCAAAAATACTGGAGCCAGAATATGAACATAGCAGAACTCCCAACAAAGACAAGTCATTCAGAATGTATATGACTTTATTGTAGACAACACTACTCTTACCTCCCCACTTGGTTTACAAGGAATATAATTGCAAAATGTAAAAGTAGTAAAAATTAGGACAACTGGATGAACAAGATCAGCGGACAAAAAATATTCTGTGTAAAATGTAATTGCCGAGGAAATCAATTGAGTTCTGGAAGATCACCAAAACATGTATCTAACCAATTTTTAATTTTAAATAGTATTAAATGATGGAGAGCATAACAGGTCGTTTTTTTTTTAGGTAAAGCATAACAGTTCATGTATAGCAACAAAAAAGCAACAAATGTGTCACAAGTAAGCCAAAAGTATTCACAATCCATAAAATGATTTTGTAACTCGCCTGGCCGCTATAGTGGTTACTGCTATTGACAACTCTGTAACAAAATTTAATCACCTCTCGAGAACAGTTAAACTCCTCAACTTTTCATTGTCATTCTGTTCCCATTTGGTCCAATCAATACACTTGATAAAATGACAACATATGCTAGAATAACATATAGTAGTCAATTTTACAGCAGTAATGAGCCAATAAAAGCAGGTAATCAGAATCATTGTTGATCCATAGCATGAGGATTCGACAAAGTTTTAAACAAAAATATTTGTCTTTTTATCTATGAAGCACGTACACTTCTATGATTAGGCGTGTCATGGTGTCCGACACTTGTACGACACATATCGGATAGCTCAGATCAGTGTCCAAGAAAATTCAATTTTTCCTTTACTTTGGCACTCCTTTGATCGGTGTCCGACACCTGTAAGACACTCCTACGACACGTGTCGGACAAGTGTCCCAAAAAAAAAATTCTTTGCGTATACTCTCCTTAGGCACATATCAGACATATCTACAACAGTTAAAGATCTTTCAAAACAACATTATTGATCAAAGAGGGATTGAAAACATTACCTTTTGATTACAATATTTTTAGCTTTTTCGATAGTATATGGATAAATAAAGGTAAAATATTATCATATCTTTGTTTTAAAACTTTTTTTAAGAAATAACTTCCTCAACTTATATTTACATGTATATATTTTGATTCTCAATTTATATCTTTTATAAATATGTAACGGTGTCGGTGTATCTCCTATATTTTTTTACATTAGCAGTGTCACGGTATCCGTGTTAGAGTCTGTGCTTCATAGCTTTTTATCAACTTGTCAAACAGAAAAATTAACGGAGAATAACAAAGTATTTCAATCATAGATCAACACAAGCACAAAAGAACTACTAACAAACTGTGAAGGAAAATGTGATATGAAATGGTTAAATCTCCAATTCATTATTACAGTAAATTACATCTCCAATACTTATTTTCCAGTTCCTAATACACTAGCAGTGGAGCAATTATGAGCAACAACAAAAATGAAGGTTGGACGGAAACTATGCCAAAAATACACAAAGCAACCCACCAAATATGAAAAACACACAAAAAATCTGAAGGCAACCTAGAACTAAAGCAATAACTGGTCATCTAAGCCTCCTAAAAAACATAATAACTCAAAATCGAGCACTATCCCATTCATACAGTAAATGGACATGAAATTAGAGTTGTCTCCTTATGAGAAAATTTATTGGTCTTTATGTGTAACACGTAGATTTCCTCAACAACGAATTCATATACAGCACTTAACTTTAAAAACTAAAACTAAAATAACAGGATGAAGATAAAGAAATTACTTTGAAAAATGAAAACTAATTACTAATTAGACAAAAATATATAAGAGTAAGACTGAAGAATCAGAGACTCAAGTCACTGAACCATATATATATATAGACACACAGTATATATATATAGGTTCAATATCATTAACACACAACAAAGTATATCAAGAGAAGACGAAACAATCATTGCATTAGACTTTAAAAGGACAAACTACATAAGCACAACAAAAACCATCTCTCCCTTAACATGTTTAATAAAAAGATAAATGCAGTAAACTTCATACTTTCACATATCAACAGTGTCTTTTAATTGTTTCTCCTATCATACATATGCTTGATTAAAATGCTAATTCGTTTACATCTTCAACTGCTAATAATAATAAGTTAATAACATTAATTATAATCCTAAAATTCATCACTTTAAGGAGCCTAAGTACAACAAAAACAAATTGCATCTTCTTACCATCATAACTCACCCAAAGTCATGACTTATCAATAACCCAATTACATCTATTTGATATATTATGATCCTACATAACATAAACTTAATTTACATCACAATTAGTAGCCTAAGTACAAGAAAAAAAAATTGCATCTTCTACAAACTACACCCATCCTAACTCACCCAAAATTGTGGACTTATCAATAAACCGGTTACATGTAGTTGATATACTATGATGCTACCTAACAAACTTAATTCACTGATACATCATGCATATTCTCAAACTAACACATCAAAAATTATATTATATTAATAAAATAATTGACATCATGGCAAGACGTGACAGCATCAAATACTGGGCTATAAATGTTCCTTAGTCTTCCTTACTAAACCAGTCACGTCTATCTGATACATTATGATCCTACATAAGATAAACCTAATTTTCATCACATTCAGTAACCTAAGTAAATGAAAAACAATTTGCACCTTTTACAAACTACCCCCATCATAACTCGCCCAAAGTCATGGACTTATCAATTAACTAGTTGCCACAATGAGAATGCAGGCAAGTATAACAAGCATCTCAACTACTTCAAATTTCATACATTCAATGAAGGACACAACATTAAACAGCACATCAAAGACTATACCAATAATAAAATAATAAAATCATTACCTTTGCTACATGTTCCAAGGTGATAGCCTCAGGAATGATTTCAGAGCGCAACCTAATCTGCACAAACCCGCTACTGCCCTTCAATGGAAAACACTGCCCGGGCTCCCCAAAACTCGGATTCAACATCAAATTCGCTTTCGGGTGAACACCGTTTCTAGAAGTCAACATGTACCAATTTCCCCTCCCCACATTATAAGCCTCTGAATGCCTCACAACCGCAGCTCCACCGTTTGCAAGAGCATAATCCACCCTCCCAATTCCATCTGCAGCATGCTTCTCAATCTCACTCTCAACCACTCCTCTTGCAAATTCCCTTATCTCATCCAAACCACCACCCTCATACTCATTCCCCTTCACATTCTTCAAAACCTCGACGAATTTCTCAAACTCCTCCTTCGTTAACAAATCATCTACCTTCAATTCACTCAAATATCTCTCCAATTTCTCACCCTTAGTCTCTAATTTCCTCAACTCATTCTCCAAGAATGCACCTTTTTGCTCAATTTTCACATCCATTTCCTTCCTTAACTCTCCAACCTCATTCACAATCTTCTTATCAACCACATCCACCTGTACTTGAATCATCTTCGTCATCTTCTTCAACAAACCCTCCAATTCCGAAATCCTCTCATCATATTCGGAAAACCCAGCATACCCTCCTCCTCCAACAACAACACCTTCACCAGATTTCAACGTAAACCACCTAATCAACTGAACAAACCCAACAAGCAAAGCAAGCAAAACAAAATTCTTAGCAAAGATTCTCACCACAGTGACCCACTTTGGCTTCTCAGACTACCCACCACTCTTCCGCAACCGCCGCGGTGCAACGGCAGTAGAATCCCCACCAGCAACCCTCTTTGACGCTAGACCTAAATCCTTAGAAAGAACAGCCTCACCACGAATCGAGTGGTGACTCAAGTCTCGACCATTACCGACGGTTGATGGAGCCCTTCCGTCACCGGAAGTGGCGACATTTGGAGAAGCCGCAACGTCGTTTGCGAGGAGTTCAAGATTACTAGCGGTTTTCTTTTCAGTAGCGATCACGGGTCTCCGACGCGACCCCGGGTTCGCCGCCGTGATTGACACGGTGGAAGCCGACATCGGAATCGCCGATAAACGGTTTCAATTTCGAAAAAACCAAATTAGGGAAAAAATGAAATTAGAAATGGAAATGATGGAAAAGTTGGAAACCCTAAAAATCAAATTTTAGAAAGAGATTTGTGTTATCTTTTAGATCTGAAGAAGAAAGGATTTGAAATATGTATCTGGGGTTTTTATTTGTTTGATATTTTTTGCATTAATGATTAATATTTGGGAGCGTTATTTTGATTGGAAAGTGAGGGAGAAATTTGAAGTGATAGCGACGCCAGTTGTCAGCGCGTGTGAAAAAGATTTGCATGTGGATTGGGCTGGGCTTGTTATTGGATAATTTACGGAAGAAATTTTCTTTTTAGGTCCTCCTATGTTGCTCTAAAGTCCCCGACTTGACCAAATTACCCCTATTCAGAAAAAATTGTAATTTCGGAAAGTAGGTGCCGAAATGTCTTTTTTTTCAACTTTTTATATATTTCGGCATGTAAAATCCTAAATTAGTTCATTTTGGCACCTACGTGCCAAACTTAACTAATTTCGGCCTTACGTGCCGAAATTAGTTAAGTTTGGCACGTAGGTTCCAAAATAAACTGATTTCGAATTTTACGTGTCGAAATGGTTTTTTATTTTCAATTTTTTTTATATTTCGGCAGTTATAATCCGAAATTAACTAATTTCGGTATGTGGGTGCCGAAATTAAGCATTTTCGGACTGTAACTGTCAAACCATCCAAAATCCAAAAAATTAGGGGTATTTTTGGGTTTTTGGGGGGCTTAAGAGTATCATAGGGGGCCTAAAGAGCAAATTTCTTTACAGAAAATTACTTTTTGCGTTCCACTATTTCTCATTCGCTCGTTATTTAAAGTGTGAATTCAGTTCGCTATGCATATAGCTAGTGTTGGAAAAATATGATCATTTTGTAACCCTCACCCTTCCCTCAATCTCCATGAAATAATTGAATAAAAAATCATTCGTGAGTTAACATGCGAACGTTCATCAGGTGTCCGCATGTTAGGTAATGAAATCTCTCTCTCTCTATGTATATGTATGGACCTTCAGACACAAATGGTACACACCACCATTAATTTTTTTTCCTCCACTCTAATACCACTCCATTTTTGACAAAATCCTGTTTCTAACACACAATTCAAGCATCGAAGAACTTCACGTACATCACATTAAGCAGAATGCAAAAGTAAAATCACTCTAAAACCCATTAGTTTGACTGATATTAATTAAAATTATGAAGAAGAAAAGAATAAGAAGTTGAAATAATAATAAAAAAACAACAATGAATTGGTTCAAGTGGTAAGGGTCTTGGTCCCTTTAAACATGTGGTCATGGGTTCGATTTCTGGCACATGCGTATGGAGAAAATTTGGTTGGGAGGGAAGAACCCACATAAATCTACACATACATTTAAGACATGAGCATCTTATTCGTCCCTCAATTTAAGAAATATCATGCGACATTGCGTAACTAACAAATCCTGATATCAATGTCAATTTCATATGTAAATGGGGATTCACGCGGAGATTGCCCTGTTTGAGGACCCGAAGATGGAAAATGTTTCCCCGTGGGGATGGAGGAGAAAGCCCCCTGAGAGAGGTTTGAGGACGAGGTTTTATCTTCCGCACTACAGGAACTATGGGGATCTATAGGGTTAGGGATGGAGGAAGAATACTTCCCGAAGCGGAGAATGGGGACGGAGATGGGGGAACATTTTAAATGGTGGGGCAATGTGTGGTAAAGTATTATCCGCTCAATCCCCGCCCCACCGACATCTCTAAATCATGAACTCCTTCCTTAAATGCAGTTTAAGTCCCGTTCTCCCCGAAAATGTGCTATCGTACATCCAGCAAACTAAAGTCCCCTTATACCCATGATTATAGTTTTTTTTTTACTCAGAGAAGATTAATCTAGAGGTTCTAATCAACTGACAAATACCGATATTACTGGACTTGACACTTTCTTTGAGTTCGAACTCGAAACCTCAGAGTTGTGTGTAAGAGTTTATGATGGTGATTCTCATTTCACCTATAGACAAATAAAAGAAAATATGAGCAACCAAACTGCACTTGTACAATTGGATAATGTTACAATGTATAAGTGTCTAATTTGAGGACCCGAAGATGGGGAATTTCCCCCATGGAGATGGAGGAGAAAGCCCCCGAGAAAGGTTTGGGTCCACGTACACCCCTACATTAAGGTGCCACAGAGTTTTAACTTCCCGTAGACATCCCCCTGACCCTAGACACTTTAGGGGCAATTTTGAAATTTTTGGCAGAGCTGTATAAAAAAAGAAACAAAAAGGCCTTTTAGTAAAAAAAAAAAAACCCAATCTGTCTCCGTCTCTAACCTAGATACACTAGTTTCTTTTGTTCAAAATCAGACTTAAAAAAAACACATTGGCATTTTCGTCCAAAAAAATAATCACGTAGCATGAAATTCAGAATAGATTTTGGCTCACCGCATAAGCTAGGAATTGAAGCTTCAAAGTGAACGCATTTATAAGGCTAATACCAATTTTACTTAACCTTTCCGCCACCGCACACCAGTTGCCACCACTCGCCACCCACCGGACCTGCCGCCACTTACTACTACCACTCCGTAAGTCTCTCTATGCTTTCTTTCTGTTCTTGTTTTTCAATTTCATTGTAACCCCAATTTCTCATATGAGTAAAAATGGAAACTTTACTTGTTTTCTTCTTCTTGGTAACATTTACTCTGTGTATTAGTTCGTTGATCAAATTGAAATGCTATTTTGTAAATCGTTTTCTGTACTATCGTGCTATTAGGTTTGTGTGCTATTTTAGTTTACTCTTGAATATGTGTCATTCTCTTTGCTGAAATTTTGTTGTAATATTTTTATTTTATTTCGTATTCCATTGGTCTATTTGATATGACTAGATTCAAGGGCGGAGCTGAAGCCCGGCCAGCCTGGGCACTTGCCCGGGCTTGGCCCAAATGTTTTTTTTTATTTGAGAAAAAAAAATAAGAAGGAAAAAAAATTAAGAAAAAAAGGGCAAAATGTGCGTGTCTCTCTCGCGTACGTTACTTTCTCTGAAGGTTTATTTCTCTCGCGTCTCTCTCTCGCCGCAAAAAGCAATTGCAACGTCCAACTCACTTACCTCTGCCTCTCTGAAACGCGCCGGAGGAGATCACAGCCGCTGGTAAGCTTTCAGCCTCCCTCTGTCTCTCTCTCCTGCGACCCCGCCCTCTCTCTCTCTCTGTCTCCCTCACGCTCTCTCTCGGCCTTTTTCAATCAAATAGTTTTGTTTGAGGTTTGAAATTTGAATGAATGATATCCTATTCTGGTTGATTTTGTTACTATTGAAATTGATTGATTTTGTTTTTGTTGTGTATTGTATTGTGTTGTTTTTTTTTGTTTTTCAAGCTTAGGTTTTGATTTTGGGACTGTCAAAAAAATTGATTTCTTTGAGTATTGTATTTATTTGCTTCATTACAGTAAGGAAGATAAGGGATTCATTCAATAATAGTTTTGTTTTTTTGAGATGCTTCTATAATTTTTGTTACTGCATTTATTTTGAAAAAGGAAAGGATTGGAGTGATGTTGTTGTTTGTTTTTGTCATAATAAGAAATTTTGTTTGGATTAATTTGTCTGGAGTAATGTGGATATTGCCGATTGTCGACGGCATCTGTTGAAAGAGTTTTTTTATTGCAGCTGAACTGTCTTGGTTGCATCTCAAATTCTCTGTCTGGTAGGCTGCGGCAAAAGAATTGAGATTTTCTCTTTTTCTTCGTTAGTCAGCTAGTTGTTTGTGGCAGTGACCGAGATCCTAAGATGTTCTCTTCTTATCTCAGAGGATAAAGCTTTGTTATCTGTCTGCTCTCCAATTTTGCAACCACTTTTCGCGTGTCCCGATTGCAGTTCTAGCAGCCCTGGTTTTCTTGCAGAGGCGAGCTGTTAATACTGCTAGTAGAGGTTGGAGAAGGGCTAGATTTTCTGTGATGTCCTGCATTAGTTTTATGCCGTTGAGGAGGTTCTTGTGTATTCTGCAGCCTGCATCTTTTACTGATAGTTGTTGCTATCTTGGTAATCTTTGATTAGCTTTTATTGAAAGATGCTGTTATCATGTTTTCCTTGTTTAGCTTCTATTAGTCTTTTGTATTAGCTAAAGGGAGTATTGGTGGATTGTAACATCTGTGTTGGAGACTGAGATGTATTTTGTTTTGGATTGGAGTAGTGAATTTATGCACTTCTTGTGCAAAATTCACTCTTTTAATAAAATTTTGCTTCTTCAAAAAAATTTGAACATTCACCGCAAAGAAGTCTCGGACAGGAAATTTTTGATTTTATTTAGTACATTATTGGTATGTTATGTTTTATATTTCTAATTTAAATAGTATGTAATATGTGAACTTATGACTATTTATATAATATATCAGGTGAGAATTTGCGTTAAAATTTTGCCCAGGCTCACTAAAATTCCTGGCTCCGCCACTGACTAGATTAGATGTTAATTATTTTGGCCAATGAACATTGTTGGTTTTATTAAGTTTTATTTTTATTTATCCGTGTGAGCTTAGCTCAATTGGTAGGGTTGGTAGGGATATGGCACTATACGTGCATGAGTTCGGGTTCAAACCCGGGACACTCCACTTATTCACCTTTAAAGTGAATTTTCTAGTTCTAGCCACTAGGCTACTTGACGAAAAAAAAAAAGTTTTATTTTTATTTGGTCTTAACCGTCCGGTTCCCTGCAGAAGGGCATTTTAGTAATCTGAAGTTCAACCGAGGGATACTTAAAGTTTGTCGAAAAATTGTTCTAGTCTAGATTCGAATTCGGAGCTATAAGTTTAGTTGGGAACAAAGATAGTGTAGGTATTTTAAGTCATGTAGTTTAATCTTCTTGATAATAGAATATGTGCTTATTACAACTTACATTTTTAGTATACAACATGATTTACATATTTGATTTATAAATTTTACGTTGTTTCAGCAGCCCAAATGAATATTTTAGTCTAGGTTTGCCACTGTCACTCGCTAAACCCTTTGGCAAACCAACAACAAAACCGCACAGCAATCATTTCACAGTGATCATGAACTTGCCTTTGTTTTCTAATATCTTTGTTTTTTTCTCAATGTTTGGATTGAATTGCTTAGCTATTGTTGCTTAAAACTCTGAAAACTTTGTAAAATCAAATCTTTAACTAGTTATCTCAAAAGGGTCTTTTCTGAATGTTGTTTCAGGGTGTCCTGTTCATAGCTATGAGATTCTTGTGTAGTATATAGCAAGGAGAAAGTTTGGTTTTTTGTTGAACTCCTGTGGCGATGGCTATAGTTGAATCAATAGGGAAGATTCCTTTGCAAGACCCACCCGAGGAAGAGTTTTCTGCTGCTGACTTGACTTGGACCAAGTTTGGGAATGCTGAGCATCATGATGAGGTCGCGCTTATTCCTTATGATAGAGTTGATGCTTTTATAATTGGCGAGTGCTCTAATGTGTTGTGCCCAACGCGGTTTCATATCGAGAGAGGGAGGAAACGAATTATTGGCACCTTGAAGGAGTACAAGGATGATGAATATCTTGAGTACAGGCAGTGAGTCTCTGCCCTCATTCTTACACTTTATTCAAAATTATTATTAAGAAGTTTTTTAAATATTTTATAATTTTTTTTTAGCTTTTGGTTATGTGATCAGAAGTTTGTTCGACTTTATTGCTTGTTTCGTTTGTCTATGGTAGAGCATTAGAATATGGTGCTGTGAAATGCTTTCATGTTTCCCTTGTAGAAATTTTAATGCTTGTTAAATTCCCTATTGTTTCACATGTTTTGCTATATTTGAATCGAACCATTTTCCTTTTGCTGTCTGAAGTTTTGAATCAATAGCAGACTTGAAAACTAATATTTTGAAACTTAAATGGTCATGTGCACATTTAGGATGCCAATGCTTATCTTATGATGTTGAACTTTGTTCTCTGTGAAATAATGTCATGTTTTCCTTTTAGAACAGTTTATCCTTGTTAAATTCCCTAAGGTTACAAAATACAAATTATCGTAAGTGTGAGCCGTTTTCCTTTTATTGCCCTGAATTTAGAATCCATAGCATACTAGCAAACTAAGGGGTTGATACTTAAGATGTCATGTGCACAACCTCATGATGTGCACAAATTAATAGGTTGATTCAAATACTTATGTTTTCATGTTGAAATTTTGTTCTATCTGAAGGTACTGGTGCTCATTTGGACCAGAAAATCATGGCGAGGGTGGTGAGATACTACCTAGTCGGAGATATCGACTTAATACCCGAAATCGTGCTGCTAGACCTCAATCAATGCGGGGTTGTATGTGTCATTTTGTTGTCAAACGTCTCTATGCTCGTCCTTCACTTGCGCTTATTGTATACAATGAGAGGCGTCATGTTAACACATCTGGTTTTATCTGCCATGGACCACTTGATAGAGATGCTATTGGCCCGGGTGCCAAAAAAGTTCCATATATATGCAATGAAATTCAGCAGCAAACAATGTCCATGATATATCTCGGCATTCCAGAAGAGAATATCTTGGAGAAACACATTGAAGGAATCGAGCGATATTGTGGTTCAAATGCAAAAGTCAATAAGCAAGCTTCTCAGTATGTTCACAAGCTAGGAATGATTATCAAAAGGTCTAGTCATGAGCTGGATCTGGATGATCAAGCTAGCATCCGCATGTGGGTCGAACGCACTAGAAAATCTGTGTTTTTCCATCAGGATACTTCAGAGTCGGACCCTTTTATCTTAGGGATTCAAACAGAATGGCAGCTACAACAAATGGTTCGTTTTGGTCATCGTAGTGTTATTGCAGCAGACTCATCCTTTGGTGTAAAGAGACTTAAAGTAATTATTTTTCATTCGCATCTTTTAAGTTACATTAGATTTAAGAGAATTATAGTTATCCACATTGCTGCATATTTTCAATCAACCTCAGTTAATTATCTTTTCCTGTTGGCAGTATCCATTGTTCACCCTGCTTGTTTTTGATTCAAGACAACATGCACTTCCTGTCGCATGGATCATTACACGTAGCTTTGCAAAGCCTGATGTCACTAAGTGGCTGAAAGCTTTAATTGATCGAGCTCGTAGTGTTGAGCCTGGATGGAAAGTCAGTGGATTTTTAATTGACGACGCTGCCGCTGATATCGATCTTTTGAGGCAAGATTTTTATTATTTAAAATGAGTTTGGTTTAAAGTTCTATAGTTGATTTTGAATTGTCTTACTCTGTTTGCTTTTACAGAGATATATTTGGTTGTCCTGTCCTATTTTCACTATGGCGTATTCGTAGATCGTGGCTAAGGAATATTGTTAGGAAATGCAATAATATTGAGGTTCAGCGGGAGGTTTTTAAGCGTCTTGGGGTAATAGTGTACAGCATTTGGGGAGGCACTAATACATCACTTGCCGTGGAACAATTTATGCTGGATTTTGCTGACCAAACTGATTTCTTGGAATATTTCAGAGTCTCCTGGGTGCCCAAGATTGGTTAGATCTTTCTCCACTTTTCTCTTGTATACACATAAAATATACATGTTTCAATGAAGGCATATTAGCATGCATAGCTCTGATGCAGGAAACTAGGGGAACTATCGGACTATACTGATACTCATAGGATACGATAGGGTATGTGTCCTAGAAGTATCAGAACTATATTTTATTTTTTACAGATATTTCATCAGATAGTATGAGATACATCACTGATTCAACACGATACTGAGGGATATGACTTCAATGGGTGCGATAGGCATGGGATACAGACGAGTACGTCTTTTTGACAGTTCAAAATAAAAGTTAAGATATATCTTTTAGACTAGTTTTGATTACAAGTATTATTTTTGTAAATTGTGATCATTATAGTTATATATTAATGAAGATTGAAGAATGATCTTCGTTTTCTCGGTCTTTAAAAGTATTCTACATTTATATAACTTTTTTTTTTTATAAAAAAATCATTATGTATCTGTATCATATCTTGAATTTTTAAAATTTCTCGTATCTGTTTCATGTCGCACCGGTGTCAGTACTACATGCATATCCTGGCTTCACCACATAAATTAGTCGTTGATCATGTTAACTTGCTGTGTCCTTAACCTTCCTTTCCTCTATTGTGCAGAAATGTGGCTTTCGACATTGAGAAATTTTCCACTGGCAAGCCAGGAAGCCTCTGGAGCATTAGAAGCCTACCATGTTAAACTGAAAGCCAAACTTTTCGATGATTCACATCTCGGAGCACTTCAAAGAGTAGATTGGTTAGTCCACAAGTTAACAACTGAGTTGCATTCAAGCTACTGGCTTGATCGTTACGCTGATGAAAGTGATTCTTTCCAGAATGTGAAAGAGGGATATATTGCTTCTACGTCATGGCATCGAGCACTTCAAATTTCCGACTCGGCTGTCACCGTGGATGATAAAGACCGCGTCTTTGCCAAAGTTGCAAGCCAGAAAGATAGCAGCTCAACACATATAGTTTGGAATCCGGGATCGGAATTTTCGTTCTGTGATTGTTCCTGGTCATTGCAAGGTAACCTTTGCAAGCATGTGATTAAAGTAAACATGATTTGTGAAAATCTTCAAGGTTTTCAACCGTCAATGAGTTTTCGATCATTTGAAGAGGTTTTGATGGATCTATGGAGAAAACCAGTGGATGATTCGTTTGGTTTGGACGTGTCATTGGCTTGGACCCACCAAATGCTAGATCAAATTCAAAAACTTGTTGAACTGAACAACTCTACTGATATTGGTGCTGTAGTTAACAACATGCCTCTGAAATGGGTTTCAAAGAAAAGCAGAACTTACATTGGCAAAAGATCTTCAGTTTCTGCTACACCCTCTGGAAACGCTAACACAAAGAGTGTTGTTTTGCATAAGAAGAATCGGAAGCGGAAAAGATTATCACGACTAACATGACCAGTTCCGCTCGTAACTCTGATCAGTTCAAACTGGATTCCATCAAATATTTTTTGTGGTGACAGAACTAGTGAACTTGGAGGTTTTACAAATGAACTCACGATAGAAGCTTAATTGAAGACATGAGCATCTCCATCCAGTATTCCGGAATGCAGGCTACCGGGATAACACTAGTCTTTTTTTTTTCTTTTCTTTCATATATCAATAGCTAATGCGACTGGAACTGTTCTAGTAAGTGCTTTTCTTATTTAGATCTCACTAAAGAATATAAAACTCAATTTTTTTTGACTTCCTGGTATACATGGAATACTCATGATTATGCAAATAGAGAGATACTATTATCTAGAGCTGATAAATAATCCTTGTACATCTTCTACTGGTATATATGAAACTCATTTCTAATTGATGTTTATTTCTTCCATAATGCAGATTCTTTCATTTTGTAAATTGGTTGTCACTTGCATCGTTTGAAACATTCATAATGCAAAATCTTTCATTTTGTAAATTTGATTTTTCCATGATTTAGAAGTTTGAACTTTGAAGTGAATTGAAAGTTTTGTTATAAAAAAAAAACTTTTGTTTACAAGCTTCCTAGTTTGAGAGCATGGATATGTTTGAATAGCTTGATATTTTATATTTTAAAACTGACTATTGTATATGATTATCAACTGATCCAATTTCAGAATGCGATTTCTCGTGGTCTTGCTGGTGCTAGCCTAGATGTTGTCCTTTATGGGTGGATGACATTTACTTTTTTGCATCCATTATTTTATTTACTAAGACAATTGATTACATGACAGTGTATACACCCAATTATATTCAAGGTTAACTTACCTTTCGTTTCCTTTTTCTATATGACTATATGAGCTTTTGTTTCAGTTAAGAAAATAGATTCTAATTTTGAGGCAGAGGGGGTCAACCTCACTGAACCTGTTGTTGAAGGAATATGAGCTGATTTTGCTGCATGGTTAGTGGAGAAAAAGAAAGTAGATGCTTCTCAGCATTTGAGAGTTTCTATTGGCCATGACTCCCGGATATCAGCCAAACTACTGCAGGTCTAGATGGTTCCTCATAATATTGGTTAAATTTTAGCAATCTTAAAGAGGCTTTGTTGGTTGTGTCAAATTTTAGAATGGTTTTGAATAGAATTCCAATGTCTCAAATGCACAATCTTTAATTTTGTAATTGATCTAGGTACTCGATTTATTCATAGTTGTTTGATTTAGTATTTTATATATCGCTTTTGAATTTCGTAGATAGAGAACCGAATGTTCTATTTTTTGCTTAAATTCCACATATTTCATGCTTTGAATTTGATATAATCAATTGACTAATGGAGATAGCATCACTCATGTATCAACTAGGTCCGTAGGTGTATCAACTAGCTTATTTTATGTTTATTAAGTTTCTAGTTTTTTATTTGAGTGATTATTTATGTGTGTATTTGTGTTTATCCATTTCAGTTTGATCTTCCTCATGATCTGCTTTAGCTGATACCAAAGTAGACCTGAAAGTTATGCATAATTTTGTAAACTTGTTGACGTTTTTTTTAAATTTCATGTATTCATTGTCTCGCATATTAATGAGATTAATTTTGTAGACAAGTGGGGTCAGCTGAACCCACTGCCCCCACCCCCAATCCGTCCCTGTTGACACACAGTGTTACACTCAATTATTTCATTTTCTCAAATTATTACTAGTGTCAATGTCGTATTCGGTGTCGGCATATGTGTCGGTGCTTTTTGAAGTTCTCTCTTACTGCCTATTTTGGTTGGGAAGTGAAGTTGTTTGAATAAACATACATGTTTTGCCTTCAACGTTGACCGTGTTTCGACTTGAAGGTGTTGGTGGTCGACAATGTTAATTTTGAACTTTGGGACGTGAATATGATTTGGGAATAACTGAATACGTTGAATTATGCATAGTACTCAGTGTCAATTTAAAGTGAATTGTTCATTATGAATTACCGTTGTTTTGCAAATTATTTCAGTTGAAAGGCTTGGCCATGTAGCAGTTGTTGATGTTGCAAAGCTTGTTGAGTTTGCTATTTTGTTGCAACAATTATTGTTGATGCAACATCTGTTCCCACATATTGGCATCAAGGTCTATTTCAGGAATTTCATCTCTCATTGGCCTCCCAGCCTGGGAGGCCAAGGTCCTCTTCGATTCCTAAACATTTTGTTCCACCTTCCATACACTATTAAGTTACAGATTATTGAGGCATAGACACTTTGATCAGTTATATTGAATAAACAATTGTTGAGGCTATCAATGTCTCTTTGTGACTTAATTTGTTGTTTTTTAAAAGTAAACTATTCATAAAAAAAGATGTATAAAAAATTAAGAATAATCTTTTACATATCTGTTAGCAGAATAGAAAATGCAGATAGACGACAGGCACGGGGTGTTTGCTACACCCTAGTAATTAAGTAATAAAAATATTTGAACATAAGATGTTATGAAATACTTTTTGTAATTAAAATTGTATTATATCAATTATATTATATTCATGTATGTATTGCTAGCATAGTAGCACTAACAGCAAGCTTTGCTTACATGTTTGTTATTATTGAAACTAAGAGCAGGAAGAAAATCCTAAACTTTCTCACCACATCAATACTGTTTTTGAAAAATTGCAAGTACACCATGTTCATCAATTTCTACAAGATTTTTGTTCTTGAAGTATGAACAATTCTTCGTCTCTTCAGAACGCATTAGAAATCCAATTTTGTAAATGGCGAGGGGAATGCCGAAACAATTTTTTACGATTGCCTTGCCAGTAGAAACTAACTCTTGATTCCCCGGTTCTTTTTTATCTTTAAAAGCATATAAACAAAACATTTTCCAAGAATGTTCTTCATTTAGTTTGTCCAAAGTGATGAACGAATCGTTTGTGTTAGTCACCTCCTTGCTTCTTGTTGTTACGATGATTTTACTTCCTTTTGCCCCTTTGTTCAAAAAATTCATCAATGCATGCCAAATTTCACAATGATCAATCAGCATGTCATCTAATACAAGTAAATATCTTTTTCCTTTAAATTTATCGCGGATTTTGTTTTGCACGTAATTGAGTGTACTTTTTTTGTTATCAATACAAGTAATATTTTGGCCAATACCTCTAATATTAAACACATTAGAAATCCACAACCATTCACTCAACTCAAAATATCTTTGGACTCCCTTATCATTGTATGCAGTTTGAGCAAGAGCACTCTTTCCAATTCCTTCATCTCCAATGATGAAAATAACTGAAACATTGTCTTTCACATTGTTGTTGGTTTTCAACAAAAAATCTATCAAGTTCTTCTTTTCCTTCTCTCGTCCGAAAAATTGTTGCGCGGTATCTGGCATCGTTTCTCTTTTATTTATACGCGGTTGCGGTTGCTCACAAGGGTGAGAATAACGATTCAAAATTATTTGAAGGCCCTCTATTCTCTTCGTAAGGTCCTTAGTTTTGGTAGCCATCTTGGAAGAAAAGATAAGCTGGTTTGAAGATGAGAACAAGTTCTGATCAACATCATAAAGAAAATCTTTGAGTTCCTTCAACCATAGTTTAACTACATGGGTGTTGGTACCTTGCTTTCTTTTCAACTTCTCTGCACATAAAACCGCATCCTCGATAACAAACAGGTTTTCCATAAACTTTTCAAAATCATCTTCTCTATTGTTCCATGATTTAACATCTATGGAACGCAGTTTCTCGATTATTTGCCGAATCTTGTTAATGTCCATGATCAGTTGATCAATCTTGTAACTTTTGAGAAATAAGGTTACAAACTTTTGAGATATTGAGGATTTGGGTCTTCTCATGTTGGAATTTAAAGAATTATGTGGAAGTGTGGCATGTTTTTAAGGCAAAAACATGAGAGGTTTAATGTTAGATCTTCCACATTAAATTCAAACATGAGAGTGGCATGTTTTTAAGGCAAAAACATTAAATCAAGAAACCATGCTCGTTTTTGACCAAAACATTGACCTCAAATGGTAGCCGGATTGAAATAAATAAGTAAGTCTCGCATTCAACATAATGAACAGATGATCATACTTATTATCAGGGGCGTCTTACCCCATGTGCGGCATGTGCAACGGTGTAACACCCTAACCCCTTAAGCGCGTATCTATTAAAATATAAGCAAATAAACACTAAACAATTAAGGCGTTACATGGAAAATTAAAAACAAATTCAAGCATGCCAAACATTAATCAAGAATATACACAATAAACCACAGCGGAATACAAATCGATTACCATGTATTAACCATCATGATAATCGTAGCATATTCAGAGGCTAATAGTTATCATACAAGTCATATCATCACCAAGTTATAATTTACAAATAGCAATGCCAACAAAATAAATAAGTTATAAACGAGTTCAAGCGTTTAACGCCCGACTCAATGTTACAACTATCAGAGCAATTGCTATTACAACCCAAAAGATAATACTAAAGGAGTAGCCTAACTAACTCTTCATTAAAACTTATGCTAAGTATAACACAAGCACGAGCTCCTAATCCTGAGCGGACTCCTCAACCTGGTGATCTGAACCACCCAACGGTTCAGAGGTACACAAAACAGAGAGTTAGTAATCATAACCAATAAATATAAGTGTAAATAATAAGCTTATACTTCACACACACACACATATAGGGATAGGATCAAATGACACCAAGGTGTCAAACTTGGTGTCAAAATATAAAAGCTCAAAATATATAATCACTAAAGTAATTTATGTGGACCAAATATTTCCTATTTTTAGAAGATCTTACATCATTGATATATAAAAAACTTATTAATTATTAATATATCATGGCATTTAATACCAAAATATTCCTTCCATTTATTATAAAATGAAACGAAGAATTGTTTTTATTCTCCTTTTTTTTATAATATAACATTATTTTTATTCTAAAGCCTAAAAAAAAACACATCTTTTATATTAATTTAATGGATTTTTTTAATACAATCTTCTTCTGTTTTTCCGGTTTATTTAATAATTATAAAATATTATGGACATGAAAGAGGCAAAGAAAATAACAACAAAGAAAATAAAAGAAATAATAAGAGCATAAAAGTTAAAAAACGTGTCTATGAGAGGCGGGCAAAGAAAATTAGAACAAAGAAAATGAAATAAAAAATAAGAGAATAAAAATTGCTAAAAAGAAATACCATTGGACATGTAAAAATAATTGGAGAAATTACAACCAAAAAATAAAACTAGAATATTTGGAAAAAACAAAGAGGGAATGATTGATTTCAAATTTATGATGATAAAGTGTGTTTTAATTTGGTGATATAGAGATTTTATGTTGTACATTAAATTTTTTGTGATAACTTTAAGCCCTTGGATTAAATGCAATGAATGGATGAGGTTTGGTGTCAAATTAAATTTGACACCTTGGTGTCATTTATATATATATGTATATACATGCATAACTAACTCACATATACATATTTATCCTTTATTATAAACAATCAATACAATTGACTCACAATTGAGGGCAAAAATTAATGAATACGAATTCACCAATTAACACACACACACACACAATGCCATATACCAATTATCAAGTACATATATGCATAATTCCCTAATGCAACTAATGCCAAATTCTCATGCCATGTCATCCTAGACATATATAATGCATGTGGTACTATCGTCTTTATTAGAGTATCTCACCTCTAATATCTGTCTTTATCGAATAAATATAATTCAATATCCTTCTTTATTAGAATAAATATTCTAATATCCCTAACTCAATTCATGAATGCATGGATGACTCATGAATAATCTCAAATAATTAGCATTAAGCTATACTCATGTAATATGAAAACATCATTCATATTCGTCTTTATTAAGATATCATACATCTCAATATCCGTCTTTCGTATTTCAAAAAAATATCATCCACAATTTATAACATTCATCATCAATCATCAAAATACAACTATCCACAATTTTAAAAGAATAGGAAATATGCAAACATATAAGAAAACGTCATAAACCAAGCCTCATCTTATAAAACTAACTCCGGAATTGGAATCTACGCGAAAAATCGAGTGAAATAGGTTCCGGGTGTATAAACCGTCAAAAGTCAACCAAAAGTCAACTCTGATAAACCAGGGTATCCGTCTCATGCGCGCCGCACAACAATCTTATGAGAATTGCAGCAAAGCTGCGCGCCGCGCAGACATTCGAGCAGACCTGCAGAAACGCGTTTTTTGTGCGAAAAAATCACTTATTTGACCAAAAATCACTGTTTTTCATTTCTAGAGATTACACAAGCATGAGTTATGTTCATACATGTTCAAAACACATTAAAAGTAACTTATTAACACAATTATGACTTATTTTTCATGGATCTTGACATATTTGTAAAAACTCATAAACATTCACAAATATTAACAAACATCTACAAATACCCATTTTTACCCATTAAAATTGTTCATACTACTAATCGTTAGTATTTTTTTTTTTGGTTACAAGAGAGAAAGAAAAAAGAAAAACAAACAAAAGCAAAAGAGTTTACTCCCTAACAAAAACAACTCCCCTAGCATCAGCACTAAGTGCATTAGATAGCTCAGGAGGAGGTGAGTCTAACATAACTATAGGAGAGTTCGAGGAGGAACATTTCTTGGCTAAAACATCTGCACACACATTCCCCTCCCAGAGAATGTGATCAATAACAATATTCCAGTTTCTACGAAGCAGTTGACGAATGATATGAATCTCGTTAGCAAAAGTATGAAAATGCGAAACTCCATCTTTAATCAACGAAACCGCTTGCAATGAGTCAGAATAGCAAACTATACTCCTGTAACCATTATTCCAACACAATTGGAGACCATACATAATAGCCATGATCTCGGCATATAGTACACTAGATTGCGACGCCTTACCATAAAAGCCTTTTCAGAAAAGCACCGAAACTGTTTCTAATGAGCCCTCCAAAGCCCGCTGTTTGTAACGACCCCAACATGCTCCAATCAACGTTCAAACAAACAGTGCCTTCAGCTGGACGAGGCCAAACTACCAGCCACTGTTCAGAATTCCCACGGACCCAGAAGTGTTATTATCAAAAGCAGCAGTGCAGAAAGAAAGCATAGAATGTACTTTCGCAACCAAGTTATGCACAGTTGCTTTAATGTTGTTGAATATAGCGTCATTTCTCGAGCACCAGACAAACCACATAATAATAAAAATAATACAGCCGCGGGACTTACTGACGTCTCTACACAAACAAAACAGATCCACGTCAGTAGATGGAGGGAGAATATGTTCCAACCCACACGCTTTCCAGATGCATATAGCGTCTGTACACGCAAATAAACAGTGTACAACTTCTCTAGATTCCACCTTCCATTGAACCCGACATCATTGATTTTTAGTTCCGTGTCTTGAATAGCCACAAACGGAACAATTGAACATAAATTCTCTTTTAAAGCCAGAGGATCATACCAGAACCTAGAGTTTCCATCTCCAATCTTAAAAGTGAATCCATCCCTCATCATGTGTAAGGCTTTAGCTAAGGAATTCCAAATGCACGACCCTCCAGATACCGAAACATTAAAGAGATGACGACCTTTAGTATATTTATCAGTAAAAAGTTTTACCCATAGTTTACCTGGAGAGTTAGAAACCTCCCAGATAAGTTTACCAAGAAGAGACACATTTTGTAAACGAGCAATACGCACCCCTTGCAAACAGGAGCACGTCATCGGAAAAGAAAAGGTGTGAAATTCTAGTCCCATCTTTTAGTAATCTGCATCGGACTCCAACTGCCATCTGTAACATGCTTTGAGATCAAAGCGCCAAGACGTTCCATACAAAGAACAAAAAGGTAAAGGGATAAAGGATCCCCTTGACGCAAACCTCGCTTTGGAGCAAAAGCTTTCGTCTTGCTGCCAGTCAAAAGAAAAGTGTTTGAAGTAGAGGTGATGCCAAACATGATGAGAGAAATTACAGGCGGTGGAAATTTGAACATTACTAGTGTATCCTTCAAGAAACTCCAATTGACACGGTTATAAGCCTTTTCTAAATCCAATTTGAACACCATATCACCACTTTTCTTTTTGGATTTTCTCATGGAGTGTAATACTTCCTGAAGCACAAAAGCATTATCTTTAGTACTTCTACCTGGTATAAAACTATTTTGCAGCGGACTGATAATACCGTCAAGAAAAGGTCTCAATCTGCTCACTATAACCTTGGATATTAATTTGTAAGTGATGTTACACAGTCTGATCGGACGGAAATCTTTGAAAGAAACTTGTCTGTCACCTTAGGCAACAACACAATAAGCGTTTCAGAAACTTTTGTATCATACCTGCCATTCCCAAACGCACTCTTCACGAAATTCCAAATATCATCACCAATTTCGTTCCAAAATAATTTGAAGAAGATGGGTTGAAATCCGTCTGGACCCGGTGCTTTATATGATTTCATACTCATCAAGGCGTCAAACACCTCTTTCTTAGCAATTGGTCTCACGAGTTCCCGCAAAGCGTCATCATCCAGGACTGCCATACCATTCACATTCCCTTCACTAGTCACGGTTTGATTGGTGCAAAAAAGCTCTTTGAAGAAATTCAGCGCTTCAGTTTTCATAACTTCTGGATCTATACACCATTCGCCACTGCTAAGCCGAATACCATGGATTTTGTTGCGTTTATGGCAGATAATACATTGGGCATGAAAGAAAGACGTGTTCCTGCTTCCAAGTTTAACCCACTGTTCACGTGACTTTTGAAACCACAAAGCTTCCTCTTGGAAAAGAATGTTCTCATAGGAGGTAAAAAGCTCTTTTTGAAGTCTCAATAAGTTAGCCGAGTCTATATTCTTCAAGGCACTCTGAATACCCTGAAAACGAGCTTCCACTTCGTTTTTACGAGCAAAAAAATTACCAAGAACTTCCTTATTGAAGTTTATAGATTCTTGCGCCACATTTTGCAGACAACCTACAATATTATTACGATCACGAGATCATGTATTTTTCACAAGCTGAGGGTAATCGCTATGTGTGAACCAAGCTGCTTGAAACCGGAAAGGCCGTCCCTCATGACAAGTCATAGCATTCCACCACCATCTCATCATCAGTTGCTCTGTCCTTAATACTTGTACCGATCGGAAGATCAGGAGGTTTGAGGCGAGTTTCATCGTTTTGAGAATGAGTTTTGTCAAAACGTGAAACATCAAACAATTTCTCCCGTTTCATTCATTTTTCTAGGCCGTTGATTCATCATAATTGGATGGGTACTAGCTCCGACCCGACCCGCCCGCTTGAGAATAATTTGGGTGGGATTCAAGGCTTTTTCCCCCGGGTTGAGTAGAGTTATCTTTCAACACTGCATTAGTGGGCCTTTTGCAATTAGTGATCATGCCACGAGCCCGCTTGTTTTTCTTAGTCCAAACTTTAGGAGTCTCAGAAGATCCACCAGGATGAAAATATGGACCCCTCTTGCTTACTAGCCCCGTCAGCTTTCAATTGCCCCGTATCATTCAAATGAGAAAAATTCAAATTTTTGTCATTAAAGTTCTTAAAAATCCCACCCTGAACATTAGCTATTTCTTGTTGTGTCTTTGGGAGAGATTTTCTCCCTTTATTTCTCTGCCTGTCAACCACCAGCCAATCTCCATAAAGATCATCTCCCATGATTTCCGCCTCCACATCCACTCTTTCCATATTCGGAATATTGTTCGACGCGGCTCAACTGCAGTTGTCTTCTCCGGTGCTCCATTCTTATCATTGTTCCCAATGTTATAACTTACATTTTTGTTCCCATTCTCGTGTCTGATTGTCACTGTGATACAGTTGCGAGCCACATGGCCATATACGCCGCAACACTTGGAAAGGAGATATAGTCCCTCATGGCCTCATATTCAACGTGATACCAGAAATCTCTAAATCATACCTTGCCGATGACTGGTTTATCTAAATCAATCTTAATACAAACTATTGCAAACTTTCCTCGTGAGGCATTTAGCGTGTGTATATCAACCTTCACTGGCGTCCCAACCGCTGAAGCAAGCACTAACAGTAGACTTTCGTCATAGTACTGCATTCCTAAACTTGGAAAACGAATCCAAACCAAAGTTTTATTGATTTTGACTTCGGAGGAAATGGAGTTCGTTGTCCAAGGCCTGATCGCAACATAATGATAAAAAATCATCCATGGTATGAAGTTCATGCTAGAGATTTTATGAAAACGCGCAGAGGGATTATACCAACCTTTGTAACGTTCTAACCAAGCGGACTTAGCGAACATCAACACGAATGGATCCTCTACACTCACTCAAGAACAAACCCTAGCAGAGCTATGCGGATAGTCTATATCAGATCAGAACACAATCCTTAGTATATTTAACATGTTATGATGTTAGATTTCATTTTCATTTAAAGAAATTCTCCCAAAAACCCACGAAAATTGAGTGGAGAAAGTTTGGGTTTAGAGAAATCGACATTCTCCCCTTTCTCTAGCCACTCACAATTATGAAAACTATCACTCTTACCTTAACTCTATGAATTTCGGATCTTTGCTCTTGATTTTTGAAAATCTCCTTATGCCCTAGCACACAAGCTCCTCCTTCTCTCTACTTCTCAAAGAACATGAGATTTCTCTCTCCCTCTCTCGATCCCTCCCTCCCTCCCTCCCCCTCTCTCTCTCTCTCTCTCACACACACACACACACACACACAAATGCCTTATAAAGGTCTCCTGATTGTGTAAAAAATTAACAAAAAACAAAGGTACCTTATAACCTAGCTTTTTTTCCTCTCCTTTTTTCGTAGAAGTAAGAAGTTATGTCAAACAACAATTTTTAAAAGTTCTAGTAAGAAAAAAGCAGCTTTGATATTTTAAGAAAAAATATAACATATTATCAAACATATCTTTTAACCCTATTAAAATAAAAATTAAAAAAACTTTTAATTTTTTTTTTATAAAAAAATAAGATTTACCAAACAACTATAATTTTAGTTTATTTTGGCTTGTTAAAAAAAATTTATTTTAGTTTTAAAGCTATTATTTCTAGCTTTATCATTAAAATAGCTTCTACACCTAAAAATAGTTGAGCCAAACGGTACCAATGAATAAGAAAAACAAGAATTACACTAACTACCTCTCATGTTTTCTGTCAAATGGCCAATTATATATTTCTACTAATAATCTTCAATTTTAGTAGTATTTTAAATTTTCTATCCTTAATTTTTTCTTTCTTTTTTGAAGAAACTAAATTGGCAACAGAGAGAATCTAACCTGAGACCTTAAAGAGAAGCACACTCCCAGATCCCAAGTCAATACCACTAAACAAACCAAGAGATTTTTCTATCCTTAAATGTAAGTTTACCTCTAAAATTTAATACTTAATCTAATAATAATGTTTACAGTATTCACATTTCCATTTTCATATTTCTTAATTCAAATTCAGAATAGAAGCAAATTACAAATAAGTTTACACGAAATTCCCGATTACAAAAAAAAAAAAAAAACTGAATGTGAAAAGATATTAAAAACTGTGTTTATAATTTTTACACGTCCGATTACAATACTATATTTACTCAATTTTTTTTAAAAAAATTACAAAACAAGTCTTATTCTTTTTCTTCTTTTTTTTTTCATTACCACGGTTCTTTCTTGCCAAACAAATCATAATTCAATTTATGATCAAAATTTAAAATAAAGAGTTAGAGGTTGTTATTGTTTTCACATGATCAGTTGTATGTTGCGATTTCAATTTTCAAGAGTTACTTCCAGAGAAGTGAAATTCTGGCGCAGTTCAGATGGGGTACCGGATGTGGCAGCATCTGCTTCAACACAGTTCCCAGCAGAACATAATGGACAATTTAACAATAAAAAAACAGAAATTAAAATAACACAGTATGTTGTTAACCCAATTCGGAGCAACTTCTCCTACTCTAGGGGCACCAATCCAGGAATGAATTCACTACTATAGTTCTAGTTCAAAGACTTCAAAACCCCCCGTTTCTATCTTATCGCCTAGACACTATCTCATGCAATCCTACCTAGGAACTCCTAGATATGAGACGCCCCGTCTCACTTCCTCTTAGCCACACGCCCAGTGTGACCGTATAACACTAATAACAATTTGGCGAAGAACACACTTCAAACAAATACCTATTTCTGTACTTTAAAGCTTAAGAGTAGATTAAAAGATTACAAGTCAACTAAAAACAGTCATACTCTAGCATCAAGATGATACAAGAGTGGCTCACAAATAAAGCACAAGGCTTACAAGACACGAAACCCTAAAAGACTACATCTTTGATATATTTGTTTAAGCTTCGGTTTCGGTGAATAAAATAGGTCCGAGTCTTCAATATATATAGCCTGAGATAGCCTGGGTTGTTCCTTGATTTCAGGCTTCACAAATAACATAAAATTAGAACATATCCGATAGCAAAAGATTCATTAAAACAAATCCAACCAAAATCCTAAAATATAGGAACATACTTTGAGATATCTTCAGGAAATAGACCGATCTCTATGTCTTGAGGAACAAGTAAAGCGCTAAAGAGATTAACTTGACAAATATAGCACGCAACAAACTTGTAACAAACTTTTCATATTTTCTATCTTCAGGATGTTGTTCTAAATGTAGCCACATCTGACCCTACATTTGACTAGATGTTGTTTTTGCAAAATATAGCCAATTAAAAACCCAACAAGAAGGATTAAAGATTCTGAATATCAACAAAGATGATGAAGATAAAAATAAAACTTCTATTATAGTCTATAAGAAAGTATTTCGTAATATATCATAATTTATGTTGTATGAAAATTTATCCTAAATTACTTTTTCATATACCTTTTAATATTAAAATTTGTGTATTGTATTTTCTATTATTACATATTACAGCTAATTAGACATGTGCACCGTGTAACAGCCCGAGCCCCATTTTAGTGATCCCGACCGTTTACCTCACGATCTTCTCCACCCCCCTCTCTAGTGGAGTTTTTGTCTTCTGTGGGAAACGAACCACGTATATTGGGGTTCAAGTACGTGTTCAATTCATTATGAATACAAATTTGTAACAACCCGAACCTCATCTTGGCAATCCCGTAACTGCCACCTCACGATCTTCTCCACCCCCTCTTCTCCACCCCTCTCCAGTGGAGTTTTTGCCTTCAGTGGGAATCAAACCATGTACCCTAGGGTTGCACTATTAGCTCAATTTGTAGTTGTGGTTCGTTTCCCATGGAAGACAAAAACTCCACTAATGAGGAGGGTGCAGAAGATCGTGAGGTGGCAGTGCCGGGATCGCCAAGATGGGATCTGGGGGATGTTAGCCTGTTACACACCGCATGGGTCGAAGTTCTAGTTAATTATAATTTATTTAAAAATATACACGGAATATCTCTATCTCTATTATATACATAGCGAGCTTCCAACGGAGCTCTCTCATGCATTCTCATAGAAATTGCTTAGTTGTCATTTAATTAGAGAGCTTGCCTACGAGGCATTCAATAGAAACTTCTCTCACCCATTATTTTAAAAAAAAGATCTTCTAAAAAACAGATCTAAACAAAAGATTTAAAAAAAAGGGCAAAGAAAAAGGATCTTCGTATAAAAAAAGAAAGATCTTCGTATATCACTACAAATTATCTACTACTAATATATAATAATCTAAAAATTGATACCATCAAAGTTACTAATTTATCCTGATTACTTTTAATCACTAGTAAATTTTATATCCTTTGTTATAATTCACAATATATATATGTAAAGAATGACTTAATTAGTCCAATGCCCTCTTAAAGACATTTTAGGTTTCACAATGGTCCTTAAAGAATAAAAGGTCCGGATTGGTCCCTTAAAACATCTCCGTTAGTTATTTTGGTCCATTCCGTTAGTTTATCAACCACAAATGTATTAGGCGGACCAACATTGAAGGTGGTCCACCAAATACCACAATATATTTTTTAATCTTAACCATTGTATCTTTTTGAAAGAAAAACAATCATTAGATTTTGCATGTCCATCATATCTAAGAGTGCACCATCACCAACAAATTTTTATTTCAATTTATTCGTCTTCTTCCTTCATCATTTCTTCATCTTCTTCCACCATTCCTTCATCATTTTTTTCATAACTTCATCATTCAAACCCAAAATTTCAAAATAAATCTAAAAATAAATAAATTCCAAAATTGCAAAACTCTTAATTTTTATCAAAATCTCAAATCTCCAAACAAAAACTCTAAAACCCAAAAGTCAAATTCCCAACAACACAAATCTTTGATTTCATCTTTATTTTCCAAATTCGAAAGTTCTTGTTGTTATTATTGATGATGGTGATGGGGTATGAGTGGTTGTGGTGGTTAGGTCAAAGAGACAAAAAATGGAATTGAAGAGACAAATTGAGGAAGAAGATGATGATGAAAATTTAAGGAAGAAGATGAATTTTTGGGTTTATTTGAAGGTTGATTGAAAATTTGGGTTTATTTTTATGAAGTTATGAAAATATTGAAGAACAAGGGAGGAAGAAGATTAAGTTTTTGTATTTTTTTCCTTCAATTTCTAGGACCAAGAGAGATGAAGAATGATGAAGAATATGAACAGTACTATTTGTTCATCATTTAAGATTTTTTGCTAACAACTATCGGAAGGACCAAAATAACTAACGGAAGAGACCAAAGTGACCAATGGAGATGTCTTTACAGGACCAATCCGGGCCTTGTTTCTTTAAGGACCATTGGACTAATTAAGCCATTAAAGAATATATAAGATAAATACAAAAAAAATGACTTACTTAAAAATAGGGAAAACAAATTGAACGAATATAAGATAAATTCAATAGAATGCTTAAAAATAGCAACAAACACTCAATAATCTATTTAAGCAACCTATGCAACTATTTATTCATCGCTTACAAATAACCTACAAATCACTCTTCTCATTCTATTCAACCTAAATCTTTCAAATTCAAATTATTTTATTTTAATTTTTTTATAAGTCGGTCAAATTATTTATGCTTCTTTGTAATTATTTATGTTTCTTTATCATTAATTCTAATAACTAGAACTTCGACCCGTGCGGTTCACATGTCTAATTAGCCGTAATATGAAAAAATAAGATATGAAATTTTTAACACCAAAACGTATATAAAAAAGTCAAGTACCATTAAATAGTAGTTCGACAATAAATTTGGATAAATATTCATATACAACAGAAATTATGGTATATTACGAAATACTTCTTTATAGACTACATTGGAAATTTTTTTCGTATTTTCACCGTCTTTGTCGATAATCAATATTTTTAATCATTATCTTTAAATAACTCTTGAAGTTGCAACATACAACTGACAATGTAAAAACACCGTCGACAAAAGATATATCTTGCTTAAGAGATTGTCCCTGGCTCTTATTAAGAAAAATGAGAGGAAAAAAATAGGTTTAGAGCTAGCATTTTAGAGCAAGTTTAGAATATAAGAGATATAATAGTAGTAATAATAATAATAATAATAATAATAATAATAATCTATACAATATATAAAGGGGATAGGAGAGTTTGGGATGACTTTTTCATATTCCCATTATACCCCTCATGATTACTTAACATTGATTTGATTTTTTTTTGTACCAACAAAAATCTTTTATTAACAAACTTACCATAACAATAGGTACATCTTTTTATTTAGCAACAAAAATCTTTTGTTAACAAACTCACTATAACATAAGACATATCTTTATGTTTTTGGACATAAGTTAGACACAGGCAGTGGAACGCCTGCCTGACCCGCTAGTAATAATAATAATAATAATAATAATAATAATAGGAAGCTACTAATTATAAATATTTAACATGGTGAGTTAAAGGTTGTGGGTTCGATTATTGGTGTAATATTTTTTTAACATTTTATTTGAATTAACAATAATAATAATAATAATAGTAGTAGGAAGCTAATACTAATAAATATTTAACATGGTGAGTTAAAAGTTGTGGGTTCGATTTTTGGTGAGGTATTTTTTAACATTTTATTTGTGTTAATGTTAGGGTAAAATGAAAGGGAAAATGAGCGGGAAAAAAAATTAGGGTTAAGAATAGCAAAACGGAACAAGCTTATAGTATAAGAAATAATTTTCTGATATTGATCATTAATTTGTTCAAATATTTCGGTAGAAAATATGTCGCGAGCTAAGACATCAACCAACGACTCTAAGGAAACATGGAGACTTAAGGTAAAAACTTTAATTTTGTTTTTTTTATAAACTAATTTTTGTATTCTGTTTATTTTTAATCTAATTTTCGTTTCTTTAATTCTATTTTTTTAATCTAATTTTCTTTTCTTTATTTCTATTTTTCATCTAATATTTGTTTCTTTAATTCTATTTTTTTTATCTAATTTTTGTTTTTTTAATTTTTTTTTTAATCTAATATATTTTAATCAGAAAGACTTTGCAATGGAACAAGACTCATAATACAAGATTGGCAAACCATTGAGGCAAATATTATCTCTAGAAAGAATATTGGAGTATTATATATATATATATATATATATATATATATATATATATATATATATATATTTATATATATAAGCTTATACAACGGATATATCCTGTCAAAAGAAAAAAGATTAATCGGATATCAATAAGCTTACACTTTTTGCCATTAAAAAAAAAAATTAAGGTGAAAATTACATTTGGAAAATAAACAAACAAGCATGAATTCTTGATTTATTGTTCTTGCTTTAAAAACAAGTCACTCTCATTCTCAAATTTAATTTGGAAGATCTCACAATTATAATTCACCTGCATATTTTTTAAGTTGTGGGACCCAATGGATTCTATTAGTATTGGGGAGATCTCTCTTCCTTATATATAACTCAACCACTGTTAAATTTCAACATCAATTGCCCTGAATCCTCAAAAGTTTGTATACTAATTTGTTTGTGAGAAAAATGGCTGAAGTTTATAAGTTGTCTGAGTTGAATGAGCAACTAATCAAGAAACTAGATTCAATGGATGTTAAAGCCTATATGATAGAAAATGATGTTAAAAATTTGGTACAAAGCATGCATTCTATCGACTTTTTGATTTTAAGTGCGGAGAAGCAAAAAAAGGAGTTTGGTATCCACAGCCGTGAAGTTAAAATATGGTTGAAGAAACTCAAAGATATCTTTGATGATGTTGATCACTTGCTTGATGAATTTTCGACCGAAGACTTGAGGCGTAAAAACAAGAAGGATAAAAAGGTTCAAATCTTCTTCTCATCATCAAACCAACTTTTGGTTTCTTCAAAAATGGCTACCAAAATTAAGGAACTTACGAATAGACTTAAGAGCCTAAAGAAATTTTCCAACTTTAATAGTCACCCTTGCGAGCAACGGGATTTGAATGAAAGAGAATCGCATTCCTTCATTCATGAGGAAAATTTTATTGGACGAGAGAAGGAGAAGAAGGATTTAATAAAGTTGTTGTTAGATACCAACGCCAATGGAAAAGACAACGTTTCACTTATTTTGATCATTGGAGATGAAGGAATTGGAAAGACTGCGCTTGCTCAATTTGTATACAATAATAACGAAGTTCAACGACATTTTGAGTTAACACAATGGGTTTGGGTTTCTGAAGTTTTTGATATTACTAATATTTGTGAAAAATTTCTAGAATTTGAAATTACTAATAATAAGTCGCATCTAGCACAAAAAGTCATGAAAGAAGTTGATGGAAAAAGATATTTGCTTGTGTTGGATGATGTGTTGAATGAGAATGCTTTTTATTGGTCTAATTTGATGAACATTCTTAAATATGGAGCAAAAGGAAGTAAAATCATCATAACCACAAGAAGCAAGAAAATGAAAATACTACAAACAAATCCAAATATGTTCATTACTTTGGACAAACTAAATGAAGAACATTCTTGGAGAATGTTTTGTTTATTTGCTTTCGGTGATGAGAAAAAAGTCGAGAATCGAAACTTGGTGTCCATCGGCAAGGAAATCGTGAAAAAATGTAACGGGATTCCCCTCGCCATTTATAATATTGGACGCTTAATGTATTTTAAGAAGACGGAGAATGATTGGTTAAAAATAAAGAACAAAGATTTTGAACTTCCAACAATTTATGAAGATATGTGTACTGAACTCTAACAGAAAAGTTAGGATCTTCGTCTTAGAGGTGTTTAGTCATTTATATATAATCCATAAACTATCAGTGGTATATTAGTAAATCTTCTATTCAAATAAATTGAAGTATTGGAAGATTATAAATGTGTTATACTTTTTTATTTTTTAAATTGTTTTTTTGATAATTTATTTTAAAGTTTATTATTATATTAATTCATTATTCTTTTTTTTTAAGAGGTTAATTCATTATTCTTTTGACTTGATCTTTTTGTAATGTTACAAAATTATAATTGGTGTGTGTAACATTTTTTTTTGTCTTGAAAATATACTGCCTAAAACAAAAACACATGCACAAAAACATTATGGCTGTAAACCTTTATTGTTGTTTGAAATTCAATTTATTTTTATGCAATATACATTTATGATTCATAACGTTTAGATTAGACTTATCCAAAAAGACACTAAAAATCACAAATTTAAAACAGTTGTAAACTTGTTAATTGAAAAAACCCACCCTTCTAATTTAAGTCTTAAATTTTCTAACTGATTCATTGCGTTGGAGTTAAAATTACACCACTTTCAATACCTCATTGATAACTTTCATGGGAAAAGTTCACTTCAAATCCTTGTTGACATAAATTGGTTTGTCATATCCTCAAGAAATTTAAAGTAAACATGCCTAAATGGTGGAGCGTTTGAATAAAAAGGAACAAAAAACAATCACGAAGCTAATTGCAACTCCAACTCTCATGCCCATATAAAACCATTCTAGTAGCTCATATCCTTTCTTTTGTGTCACCAATAAATCTATCTCAAACAAAATAGGAATTAATATATTACTCAACTTTAAAATAAATCATCAACTAATTAAAAAAATTATAGCTTAGTAAATATCCAATGTTTGAAAGACACCATAATATATATATATATATCATAGTTATAAGATGCACTTTACATAGGAAACTCACTATACATGTGAATATTACCACCTTATGCCTAGAGTAGCTTAGTTGAATCTCGACTTTGTAATACTCAAGCTAGTTTGTTAGAGACTCACTTGGATCCTTTATGGATCAATTGTACTTGTTCTATTTGTAAATAAGAAAGGAATGTTTTGATTCCAAAATAAAAATAAAATCAGTGTTCTCAACACAAGGTGTGTCGAAAAAGACAAAAAAAATTACAAAAGCGTCAATCGAGAAACAACATGAATAAATAACATTAATCGATGCCTAAACAATTAAGCGGACTCAATCACCAACAATGATAATTTAAACCAGATTAATGTTCACCAAAAATATGTTAATCAATGCTCCTAACTCCTAAGGCTCTAAAACACCGGTTAGGAACCAGTTAACATGATCTATAAAAATAAACATTTTTTTTAAATAAACGTGGTTAACGATATATTTGTTAGATAATTACACTTGGATGAAAAGAATATTCAACGAGCTCCGCATCTAATTTTTTTAGATGGAAAAATCAATCCTCTTAATCATTTTTTTTTTTTTTTTGTTTTGGACATATTGGAAAACATAATTAAAAATTGAAATGGAGTATGATTAAATCAAAATTAAAAGATTCAAAAACTTAACTTAAAAATAAATAAATAAATTTAAAGAAGATCCAGCTTTGATCTGTTAGAAGCCACGCAGAAACCCAATCAAAACTCATACATCCATCTCTCACAAACAAACGTTCTCTATCGTTCTCAGTAATCACAAATCGGATTCGAATTCTCTATGCAAACAGTAGCATTCATTCATAGCTATATGCACTAATCAGATTCAAATTTTCATTTCGGATCCAAAAAAATGTTCAAATTCCTTAAAGAAGTTGTTGGTGGATCTGGAACTGGTATCAAAGATCTTCCATATAATATCGGTGAACCTTATCCTTCTGCTTGGGGCTCTTGGCTACATCATCGCGGTACATCTAAGGTAACAATCGATTAATCATCAATTATCAATTTAATCATGTTTTAGTTTCAATTTCATCACTAATTTTGCCTAATTTTGCTTATGTGTTGGTTAATTAAATTGAGTTAGTTTGATAATCTACGTTGTGAGTGTTATTTTGTTAAATATATAGTTGATTAGTTCTGTTATTTAGTTTGACAAAATTATCCTAATTCGGTTAATTAAATTGTGTTAGTTTGTTAAATATATAGTTGATTTGGCGGTGTTAATTTCAGGATGATGGTTCACCGGTTTCGATTTTTTCATTATCCGGAAGCAATGCACAGGATGGACATTTAGCTGCTGGTCGTAATGGTGTCAAGCGTCTACGAACCGTAAATTCACTTTATCTAATCTAGTTGTTGCATTTTTTTGAGTAAACTACCAAATTCGTCCCTCACTTTGCCGAACTGCATGAACAAACGTTTGAGTGATTGTTTGCAATTTGCATAGTGAAGGGAGGGACCTCGGGGAGGTCCGGGACGAATGATAGGGTAAAACAAGGTAGCAGCGTCTGGTGGATTCCCCATCTGGGGGGCCAGATCGATGCATATCGGTATTTAAAAATACAACCTCAAGCAAGTGAGATATCACCCCAATTCCTACAGTGAGCTCAAGGTGACATCGAACGATAAGGGAAAACAGGGTAGCTGACTTCGCGATTTCTTTTCTCTTCTGTTATTAGTTTCTGTTCTAACAATAGGATTATCATTTAGTATGATATAAGCTCATAAGATGGAACATGATATTCCATATAGCTTGTATTTTAGTTTAATTATGGGCCAAGTCTATGGTGCACAAGTGAGACAAGTCTTTCACCATACACAAGCTTGTTTTTATCATTGGATCAATAAGTTTCACCATTATATTAAATGAGATGTGATGTGTGACATATTGATCCAATGGCGAGACTTATTCATCTAATGGTGAAAACAAGTTTGTGCATGGTGAAAGACTTGTTTCACTTGTGCATGTTACGCAAAGCCTTAATTATGATCTAACTGCCAGTATGTCTAAATCCGATGATTTTACGTAATAAATGTTCTTAAGTCGAAACAGTATCAATGGATTAACCTCTATAAGAAGTTTTATACCCTGTATCTGGAATTGCACAAGGAGAAAAAACTCTGGTGCATAAGCTATTTCTAACATATACCATATAAAATTAAGTTGATTTATGTTCTATTTCATATTTTCATAAGCTCTGGTTGTTTGTCTTGCATTGCATGGAATAAAAACTGGAAGCCATATGCTCCGCTAATCGAAATGTCATGTGGAATATCTACAGTTCATACTTTAAAATTCCTCAAGAGTAGCAAATTAGTTTAATGGGCATGTAAGTTGTATTGGCAATTCATTCTCTTGGAAATACAAACATGAATAATTTGAATCTATCTGAAATAAGAATATTGAAAAAAATTAAATTATTATCATCCCTTGTTCATATATTGTATAGGCAATTCCTTCTCATGAACGATAGAGAAGGGAAAGGCAGGGGCAATAGGCTGAGACAGATTTATAGTTGTGGACTAGGTTGATTGAAGTTCAAATTGAATAAAGTCCTTCAATGATAGTTAAACTTAAATATTTTTTTTGAAACATTTGGGAATTCTTAGTACCTCATTAGAAATTTTTAAATTGGAAGTATTGATTTAGAAAATGGTAAGGAAAATTTAAAACTATAGGAGCCAATGAATTAATAAAAAACCATGGAAGGAAAACAGAAGATATTCTTCCCGTTTTGATAGATGGTAGGAATTTAGATCATAGTTTGCAGCTTATTTCATAATTACCATAAAAAATTATTTGTTGTCGTGAGCTTAGAAACTTAGTGGGGTGTGTGCACAGGTTTATATGGATTGTGTAAATAAATTCTAGGACATGATGCTTTAACCTTGTTTATTCTAGTTGTTTTCAGTTTTTATTTAATAGCTAAAATGGACTTGATTGGTATTTACATCACCGAAAAGTCACAAATTTAGAGATGGAAATGGAATCCTGAAACCATAGTGACAATGCAAATACTAAGAAGCTTTTCTAACAAGTATGCTGATAGGAATCAACTTAGTATCTAGGAAAATATAGTAAACAAACTGGAAATATAGAGGAAAAGAGCACTGTTATGTCAAGTAACTCATAGAATCAAGATGATTCTATGGTGAATTTTACAGTATATATGAAGGGAAATTGCAATGCAGAAAATGTAAAGGATAATCGACACTTTGAGAGGCCTAAGCTCTCCCAAGAATAACAACCAAATTCCAGTCTGAGCACTACTTAAACATGCTTCTATTACATATACTACCAGATCTATATTCTTTCTCCTACCATCAATCACACCTGTCCACGTCACAGCATTCCCACTAAAACCGTTATAGTGCTAACAAATCTTCCACTACTATTATTCTTCTGCTTCCTCAGATACACTTTCCCATAACTATCATATACTCTGACAACTGTGTTAGATTTCTTTATCAACCCTTCACATTAAATATGATGGATTGGGTTTCTTGGTTTCCTTTTTTGGATGTTATCATAGGATTGTAATTGATTAGTTTATTATATAGGCAGTTTGTTGGTATTTGTTATGCAGGAATTGTTGGTATGAAAGTATACATCAGTTAACTTGCATTGACTTTTGTAGCAGTGCTTTCTTAATAGATCACAATTTTATCCAGGAAACTTCCAAATAAAATTCATAGAAACGGAGCAATTCAAGGTGTAAATTTGAAGTTTATTGATTATATGATTTCTATATGCTAGCAGTTTTGTTTTTATTTTTTGAGATAAGAATCCTTCGTAGCTTGTATTAAATAGGAGCTTAAGCAACAAGGTTAAGTGTTGGTCTGCTAATCTTCTAGGGACCTTTTTGAAATATTCATAATCTCAATGACCTATTTGAGAGCACTCAACAAGTCAGAGACTAATTTGGTTGTTTACTCTTTTTATTTTGAGTGGTGAATTCAGTTTCATTTTTAATAGTGTTTTTTTTTTCAGGTTAGGCATCCAAATATTTTGTCGTTTCTTCATAGTACCGAGATCGAAACTTTTGATGGTGGTTCTTCTAAGGTTACAATTTATATTGTGACTGAACCTGTAATGCCACTTTCAGATAAGATTAAGGAGTTAGGTCTTGATGGTACACAAAGGTAATGATGGAATTAGTTTATGCTTATCTCCTTGTGTATAGGAATTCTATAAATATAGACTTCCATTTCCTTAGAAAGTAACTTATGAAAAATATTGTTTTGACTGGTTTCAAATCAGTGCAGAGAGTATCATCTCTGGTGTAGCTTTACCTTTACCCTTTTCTTATCAATATTGATATGTTTTTGGAATCCAATTATTGGGTTCCTGCCTAAAAAAAAAAAAATATTGGGTTCCTAACACTAAGAGCATGTTTGGATTGACTTATTTAAGTTTTATCTACTGGCATAAACACTTGGGAGATTGTTTGAGAGAGCTTATGAGAATAACTCAAATTTGACTTTAATTTTATCTTTTGTTATAGAAATAGCTTATACATAAGCTCTTATATGATAAGCACTTCTGCTATGAGTGACTGCTGTTAGTGTGAGCAATGTTATATGTAGATTACAGAGCATGAGGACATAAGCTTTGATTTCATTGTCAAGTATCAGTTGCTTACTTCTATTCACCTTGTGGTGTTGTAGGGATGAATATTATGCTTGGGGACTGCATCAGATAGCGAAAGCCGTGAGCTTCTTAAATAATGATTGTAAACTTGTGAGTACTTGAGCTAAAATGGTTTTTCTTCTCGTTAGTTTTTATTTTTATTTTATTGTATCTGTTTTTCTTGACAAACTTTGTCTGTTGCAGGTTCATGGCAATGTTTGCTTGGCTAGTGTTGTTGTGACACAAACTTTGGACTGGAAACTCCATGCTTTTGATGTTCTATCAGAGTTTGATGGGAGTAATGAGACATCCTCTACGCAAATGCTGGTAATTTAGTTATAGATTGAAATATCTTGTTTTCTTGTTAGCTTCAGCATTTCACTTTGTTTTCCCCCCTTTTTCTAGAAATTAAGATATTTGAAAGTAATTGCAGTCATATAACCACTTTCCACATGAGGTGAAAGTTCATTGTCATTATTTTAGAAAGCTATTACCTTTTAAAATTGTCTCTTCTGCAGACTTAAGTTTGATTTTGTCTAGTTTCAGTCATGTCTTTTTTCACTTCACTGGTCTTTTTTAGCATGTGAGCATTATTGATGCTCCTTTAAATCTAGGTTTATGCTGGCTTTGATCAGGCTTTTTATTTTTTAAATAAAAGGATATCATGTAGTGAAACCTAATATTCTTTCTGAACTTGAATGTTTTCCATTCAGCAATATGCATGGCTTGTTGCAACACAGTACAAATCAATGGAGCTGGCAAAATCCGACTGGGCTGTAATTAAGAAGTCTCCTCCATGGGCCATTGATTCTTGGGGCATGGGTATGTGATTTTATTTTCATTTTTACTATAGATTCATAATGCATTATGATGGAAATTTGGAACGAAGATCTTGGCGCGACAGTTTGAGTTGTTGCCGTGTGACTAGGACAGGAGGTCCTGGATTTGGGTTGTAGAACCAGTCTGTTGCAAATACAAATAGATCCGTAATGGGTTTTACTTTGTGGGAGCTTTACAATACCATGTTTCCCTTTTATGATGGCAATTTGGAATATTAGGAGGGAATATTGGAAAATTAATTCTCCAAATTGGGAGCTACCTCACTCCACTTAACGTTCAGTTTCAATCTCTCAGTTCTCTCACAGAATCCATGAGATTCTCAAAGTTCTAACAATGAGCTAGTAATCTTAGTTTAAATTATGCGAAGTGTGAAGATGTTGTAGATTCACAGAATAATTTTATTCCTGTCTTTTCACCTTTTTTTTTCCATGTAGACCTCTCTAAACCAATGAAAATTTGCATTTCATAGGCTGTCTAATCTATGAGCTATTCTCTGGTTTGAAGTTGAGCAAAACAGAGGAGTTACGCAACACTGCATCCATTCCCAAGGTCAGATTTCCCAAGAATCAACCTTTGTTTTTGTATTTATTACTGCATGTAAAGATTAAGGGAAGTTTTTTATTTAATTCACCATTTAATTTTATTCTCAATGTAATGAAATATCCATTCTTCATCTCTGTATCTTTTTTTCTTTGTCTCACAGTCTCTGCTTCCAGATTACCAGCGGCTACTCAGTTCCACGCCTTCTCGTAGATTAAATACATCAAAGCTTATAGAAAACAGTGGTGAGTGCTTGACATTATAATCATCAATTGTTGAAACTTTGTTTAGTTTAGCATTGTTGTAGTTTTGCTGTTTTGTTTGAAAGATTCATGTGTTTTGTGGTTAGCTAATAAGCTATATAGGATCCACTATATTCATGTACAAGGTCACTTAAAATTTTGACTTGTTATATCTAGGTATTTGAGTTCATTGATATTAGGCTTTAGGATTGTCATGGTCTGCAGCTGAGAGCTGCACGATAATATTTGGTAATTGGCTGTCTTTTGACGTATGATATTGGATATTGGTTTTAGATTAAATGGTTTTTGAGATGGATTATTAGCATAGTATGAAAACAAGTTTCATGTTTTACTTAATTTGTTCAAGTAAGATTTTAGTTTATCAGATTGTAGTTAATGCTGAAATGTGCATGTGCTAGTATATAGTATATAACTCTTAACTTCCGGATGAGATTGTATTTGTACACTTGGGTAATTTGATAGCATTGATCACAGAGTGGAGAGAGAAAGTATTATATGTACATCGAGGGTTATTGTTTATATAAAGGAGTGATGAGATATTGTGAGCATATTTTAATGTGAACCTTTTTAGCTTTTCCACATTTTGGAGGTAAATCTTCTGCTTCATAACCAGTTGCAAGCAAAAATAAGAAACCACTTGAACAATCTCTACCATGTTCTAAAAGTTTGCTTTTCTTGTTTTGAACTTTTGATGGTACCCATTTTTTATGGTTCTGATACAATTCTCTGCAATTCTTCCTGTTTGAGTTTGTTTGTAATTGATGTGCAGAGTATTTTCAAAATAAGTTGGTAGACACAATACATTTCATGGAAATTCTTAGTTTGAAAGATAGCGTTGAGAAGGACACTTTCTTCCGCAAACTTCCAAATTTAGCAGAGCAGCTTCCTCGTCAGATTGTGTTAAAGAAGGTATGTCTCTCTGGATGTTTTAATACTCTTAACCTTCGATTTTATCAACAGTTTATCCCAATTGATTATGTCGGTAATTTTTGGTTTCCACAGTTACTTCCTTTATTAGCTTCTGCCCTTGAATTTGGTTCAGCTGCTGCCCCTGCTTTGACTGCATTGTTGAAAATGGGTTCCTGGCTTTCAGCTGAGGAGTTCCGTACCAAGGTAAATAATAATTTAAATACCAGCGTAAGTAAATGTCTCTCTAATTAGGACCATCTCATGTATTGCATTTCATTTCCAATATAATATAGGTTCTACCAACAATAATTAAACTCTTTGCCTCCAATGATCGAGCTGTCCGTGTCAGCCTTCTCCAACATATTGATCAATACGGAGAATCATTATCAGCTCAAGCTGTTGATGAACAGGTACGTAGTCAGGATAAGATAAAGATGTCTAAATTACCTTACTTCCCTACTGTTTTTCATTGCTGTAAAACATACAGAGATTCATGTTCTGCATTGTATTTGCAATACTGTTGACACTTGCAATCAGGTTTACCCTCATGTTGCTACTGGTTTCTCTGATACATCTGCTTTTTTGAGGGAGCTTACTCTCAAGTCCATGTTAGTTCTGGCTCCGAAGGTATGTCTGTTTATATTTATGTTATCAAATCTTCCTTTGCTTTTTCTATTTGAAAAGTGAGAGATGTTATTGGTCTAATGAGAAATTTGGACACAAATTTGTTTTGACAGTTATATTGCTAGTGCTGTTTTTTTTAATGTTTTCATTAGTATGTATGCACCTACTAGTGTTTACAATAGTAGTATGTAAGCTTTGATGGAATATATAATGTTAGATCTAACATGATCTAGGGATCTCAATAATCTAAATGGAAAGTGTGAAGTAAAGGATAGTGCTTTGATCATTATTCATGATTAGTAAGCTACTGTCTTGTCTAGTGAAGTAGAGGTCTCTGGACTCTGGATTGTGTCAGAGCTCGGGAATTAGAATTATAGAGAGCTATCATTGCTCTTACAACTATTTGTTTTTTAAATTTGTATTTCATTTTTGGTTCGAGGCCCTTTGTATTTTGAAATCACTTTAAAACCTAAGCTAATCCAAGTCAAGAAGCAGGTGGATCCACTTAAAGGGGAAAAGTTCTCCAAGCATCATTTTTCTGTTCACAAGACTCAAACTCGAAATCTTATTGAACCCAACTCCTTGCCACTTAGACCTATAGGTGTTAGTTTTTCGATTTTCAAACAAGGAAAAACAGAAAAGCACCGACCAAGTAAAAAAAAGCAATGGAATAAACTGCCGAATCCCTCAATATATCTGCTAGTGAACCCCGTTAAAAAGCAAATGTTGTTGAAAGCTCAAGTCTTTTATCTTCTCTGTTCAATGTTTATTTCATTTTTTCCCCTCCTAATTTTTTCTTTCTTTTATTTGACGTATTTTTAGTTGGCAATTTTATTTCTTTATTTAAAATATCGTGTCTCATAATTGCAGCTGTCTCAAAGGACCTTGTCTGGGTCATTATTAAAGCATCTATCGAAGTTACAGGTATTGATTCACTTCTGATTAATGTGTTGGGAGTAAAGGCTAATTGCTTATGCTGACTAATGAAGTGAAGAATAATTGAAAGGCTTTCATTTAGCTTTCGTTAACACTTACGGCTCCTAATAATTGAAAGGCTGTATTGACTCACTTCAAGTTACAGATTTTGAATTTTTGATTGAAATGGAGTCACCTTAATGTTTATTTTGGGGGTGAGGGTCATGCATAATAGCATATCATAGTTTTTTTTTTCGTACTTTTCATTTCTAGAATTTATAAGACTGACAATTTGTTTTGTAGGTTGATGAAGAGCCAGCAATACGAACAAATACAACTATCTTGCTAGGAAATATTGCAAGCTACTTAAACGAAGGGGTATGCTGAAATGATATCTGCAAGTTCAAATAGTTTGCTACATTTTATTTCATGATAGTAGCATATGTTCATCAGTAAAGTAACTCCTCAGGACTATTTTTGCAGACAAGAAAAAGAGTGTTGATTAATGCATTTACAGTCCGTGCTTTACGTGATACCTTTCCACCTGCTAGAGGAGCAGGTATTAGATTCACACATATCTATCTATTACTATTTTTCTTCAGTTATGCAATTTATAAATTCTTCAAACAGAATTTCCTCTCATCATTTTGTATCTTGATTGTTCAGGCATTATGGCTTTATGTGCCACCAGTTCCAACTATGACATCACTGAAATTGCCACTCGGATTCTTCCTAATGTTGTTGTACTCACAATTGATCCTGACAGGTGAGTTGTTATTTATGATATCCCCCTTTCCTATTTGTAGATGAGGAGTTGTCTTGTAAATTGATTTAATTCATCAATTACTATTTTTAGTAGGTTAGCTCTTTTAATTAGTCGAATTGCTCTTTTCTGACAATAATCATATTGCTAATTAATTCTGTATTTGTTTCTAATTTTTATAATAATAATTGGAATATTGAAATCTTTGTAATGGGTGTTCTTTTGTATGAGTATTTACGATTATATCTGTGCTATACTCTACATGCTATGTTGGATGTTTTCAGTGTTCAGATTCCAAATATAGATCATTTTTATCATTGTACCTTTGAGTCTTTCCCATTTTCAGTGCTGTTATTAATGTTATTCCTCTCATGGTTCAAACAGTGATGTTCGATCCAAGGCATTTCAAGCTGTTGATCAATTTTTGCAGATGGCAAAGCAACATTATGAAAAGGTATAATATGGGGTTCTTTTTGGCTGTTACTAGATGCATATTGTGGTTTCTGAAGTATAATGCACATATATTTGAGGAGAAATTAGATGTAATTTTAGAAATTACTTTTTAAATGCCAACTTCTGATTTCATGTAATTCGATGTCTTTATATATTAAATTAGAATATATTTTCTTGAGAGTGACTTGATCTTAGTTTACTCTCCATAAAAGTATAACACATGTCATTCTTAACTTTCTCCTTTACATTTTAAAATAAATCCTTTTGAATCAACATCTTATTTGTAATCTTAAACACGTTCCTCTTTTAATTATATTTTTAAAATTTTACTTAAATTAATTGTTCATATCTCCCTTATAATTTTAAACATGTCATTTTTTAAAATATATTTATTTTAGTTCATAGTGATTTTTTTCTAAACTTTAAAACACTGGTGCATATATATTTGTCCTTTACACGTCTCTCCAGTCACATTTTTATTCTTAATTTCATTTATTGATAATAAAGAATTTTATTAGAAGGAAATTTCTTGTGTGATGAGAGAACAATTATTCTGCATGTTTTTGTGTTTTCTTCCCAATATCTGCATCACATAGACATAACAAAATTAGTGATGATCTTCAGCTTTAAAGCTTATTAGGGACACTTGTGTTTCCCCCTTTATTGGTTATTTGTGTTCCTCATGTTCATGCTCTTATCTGTCTTTCTATTATAGACAAATATAGAGACTACTGGAGGTGCAGGAATGGAAAGTTCATCAATTCCAGGAAATGCAAGTTTACTTGGGTAAGTTGGTTTAAACATTTTGTGGCCATCTATGATGCATAGCTATGGGTATAGTACCCATTCTCAGTAATGCGATGGTATAGTATGGCATGAGAGATTATGAGATTATATATAATTTTGGAGTTGATGTATAGATAGAAAATTTACTATATGTACAATATAAATTGCTCAAATGAGATGTTTTGATGCATGCCCACTCTAGGAAATGTACTTAATCAAGTTTAAAGACACCAGCTGATCATTTGTATAGAGCTTTGCATCACCTTAGGGTGCCTGATTTACTAGCGGAGATTTAGTGTTTAGTCCTCGTTAACTGCATCTGTGCTGCTGATCAGTTTCTCCGCATTTAACCAATTGGTTCTGACTTAACTTTTGTCACTGTGTAGATGGGCTATGAGCTCCTTGACTCTGAAGGGAAAATCTTCTGATCATGCTCCAGTTCCTTCTGTGAGTTCTACTGCCCTCACACCAACATCTTCTAATGCCAGCTCAGGTATGCTTAATGATCAGTCTCTTTATTTAAATTTAATTTTTTAATTGCATAATCCTCTGAATATGCAACATGTTATGAGATCTACACCTCCCCATTTTGGCCTGTTTTCCATCAATGTCTTGTTTCTTGTTTATTTTCACAACTAGATATATAAATCATATAAAGTGTAGAATGAGTTCAACCACTTGATCATCCATATAAAAAAACTAATCCTTTGTCTTATCTGTTAATGCTGCCATAATTTGTAATGCTTCATTCGGATATGGGTACATATTTACTATTTAACATGTTTATATCATTCTCTTTTTTGGGTTTTCTAGTTGCAGATACTCCTTCGACAGCACCTATCCGTGTAAATTCCACACCAGATTTCACTGAGCACCATACCCCTACATCTCCTACATCAACGGATGGCTGGGGAGAGCTAGAGAATGGAATCGATGAGGAACCTGAAAATGACAAGGATGGGTGGGATGATCTAGAACCACTTGAAGAAACAAATCCAACTCCAGCTCTTACTAACATTCAAGCAGCTCAAAGGCGGCCAGTTGCTCAACCTGCTTCACATGTAAAAGGTATTAATCATTGAACTGTTGGTATTTTGGCAGTAATTTCCTTATTTCCATGTCTTCTAATTACTTACTGTTAACAATTTTCAACATCAGATTGGAATTTATTTAATTATATTTCAGTGTAAAAAAAAATCGTATGTTTATACCCATGATTAATGACTACATCCTCAGAAGTGGGTTATGTGAGTGTAAGAATTCCCTGTTCAGTTATGCACTTAATTATTGGGGATTTTCCATTGAGAAAATCTGCAAATTTAGTCATCTTTCCCTAATAAATAAATGAATTTTGAGCTTTTGCTTTATGCTAGGATTGGCTTGAAAATTCGACAGTTCCATCAAATGCAAAATTAATATACCAAACCCATTACTTAATTCATGTACCTAGTTAATTATCTGTATGTACTCGTGCATCGATTTGAAGGGTTTTGAATTTTTATTTGTAGCTCCAATTTTGCGACCCAAAAGTACACCAAAGTTGAGCAAGGATGAAGATGATGATTTGTGGGGTGCCCTAGCAGCTCCTGCTCCAAAACCATCAAAACCTTTAAATTTGAAATCGACGTCAACTGATGACGATGATCCATGGGCTGCCATTGCAGCTCCTGCCCCCACTACAAGAGCCAAGCCCTTATCATCTGGCAGAGGTCGGGGAGCCAAACCTGCCGCTCCAAAATTAGGTGCTCAGCGGATAAGCCGGACATCATCCGGGACATAAACCGAATCGCCACTTGCCAGGGCACAAAAGGAACAGTGAAATGTTGAATATGTGGTTGCTTTTTTCTTCTGGTGGGTGGTCATCATGTTTAAATACAGGAACCCATCTAGTATATCAAATTACTTTTGATTTGCAATATTCTTTTTAATGTCATTTTTGGTTTGGGAAAAAAAATCTCAAGTGCAGCAACTGTCTCTTGAAAAAAAGTGTGCAGAAACAGTTGAATCATTGTAACTTATAAGGCAACAAGGCTTACGTATTTTTTTTGGGTGTGGAACATTTTCATATTTTAGGAGCAATGTAATTAGATATATACTATTTTGCTATAGGAAGGGTTTGTTTTTTTTTTTGGTTAAATCTTGATTTAATGCATCAATTACTCTGGCCATAAGGTTATTTTAATATTGGATTGCAAAGTTGTGGACTACATCTAGAACCATAAAGATGTATCAGAGTTTAGACTTTAGAGTCATTATTTCTCAATATTATTATTATTATTATTATTATTATTATTATTATTATTATTATTATTATCACATCCTCTCTACCTTGTGTAACTTTGATTGCAAGAGAGTTCATATGTATTGTTGATTGCATTTTTAAATTAATGAAATGAAGTAGTTTTGCTTTGATAAATAGAATGATAAACAAACAACATATGGTGCCACTGTAGCCGGCCCTAATTTTTTTTAGAGAGATAAGCTCTTTCTTCTTTTTAAGTTTATTCATATTTTTTCATCGAAAATGGGGTGGTTTTGGGTCTTTTTTGACCCGAAATCATCCGTGTGCATATCTTTTTTATTTGCTTTAATCTAAATAAGTGATTTTCACATAGATTAGATATTTCTTTTGTGTTTTTGTGTGTGATTTGGTCGTCTCATTGCGACGTTGTTTGGTATCTCGTCTTGGTGCGGTGTTTGTTTGCTATCCCGTCTTGTTGTGCGGTGTTCGTTTGATTGAATCGGTAGATCAACTTCGGTCAGCTACTGATTCACACGGTGATTAAGTTCGTCAACGATGCAGATCCGCAGACATAGGTATTCCGGTTACTTTGATTTTATCACAATATTTGTAGGCATGAGTAAGTCGATTTATGCTATTAACTTGGATGCTGTGAGTTTGTTCGCAGATTCATCCTTTTCGTTTTTAGCAGTATTAAATTTGTAATTGAATCTGATGTACTCTATCGATTTGAATGAATGCATATCTTTTTTTATAAAAGAAAAAAAATTGAATGATAAATAAGTGTGTGAATTGTATAGACCTATCCATTTTATGTTTATATTTACAAAACATTTAAGTCTTGTTAGTTTTCAATTGTTAAAAATGCATTGATTACTGAATTATATATTTTTCCAACTAAATAGGTGTTTTTAACATTTTATCCCTCTTCTCTAGAGAATGGCCTTCGGTTTGTTTCACGGTCTAATTTTTGTTGTCCAAAATTAATTCTTTAAACAAAAGAGTTCCTTTGATGGTTACAAAAGAGTTCCTTTAGTTGATCATCATGCTGCTTTGGTCAATGAAAAGTATGACATTAAAATTCATTTAAGTGATACCAATGAAAATCTCATGGCACATAAGTTTTTTCTAAGATTAAAGCCTAGTCTGTTTGAAAAACTCTTGAGTGATGCTTCTACAAGTGTTTTAAGCATAAGTCACATGGCATTTGAGCCATGTGATAAATTTCTCAGTTATTTCTACAACTTGCAAGATGAAGATTTTGAAAGTATATAAGAGAGAGTTGCTAACTGCTTCCACAAAATTCCACAAAATTTGAAGTGTTTGAACTTCAAAAGGCCGTAGAAAAACGGCTAATAAGATATTTGTACCCTACCAACAGTATTGAGAGGCTCAAAATAGCTTATGACTGACCTGAAGACTCAAACAAAAATGTCTTGCCCTACTCTCCGACTTCTAAAATTTCAATGAAGTTGACATGAACATGAACGAATTTAGGGAGCTTTTAGGAAAACAAATCACCACTACTAACTTTATTGAATTGACTAGCTACAGTTTTTTTTGGGAAGTGTTTAATTTGTTTTTTTTGCACTATTAAACCTATTATTCTTTCCCATCAATTATTGTATGACAAAAAACTATCATTTGTTTATAACCCATAACAAACGGAACTTATAAGTGATAAATAGCTTAAATCACCAAATTTAAATAGCTTATATACAATATGTTTAACTTACAAAGTTAAATAAATAGCTTAAATCACCAAATTTAACCTTAAAAGAAGTTAAGCACCAAAATATCTATAAAATGAAGTAAATTAGTATATTTGAATTACTCATCGGTTATTTTTAAATAAATAAACAACATTCAACGACATACTTATGAAATCAAGATTGAAATCGTGAATCTATATTATTGAAAACCAAAATTATTTGTTAATAAGGTAAACTAAACAGCTCTAAAGGTGATATTCATAAACTTAAATTGTTATTCAGAACTGCATGGGCGAACGTACTAAACATCAATACGATATGTTTAAATACATAACATGTTTAATAATGAAGCATATATTTAACAAACCATATTAAAGTAAAGTACATACCGTTATATCTTTATTGTACACAATTTCATTCCAATTGTACCCTGTTCAAGTTCAACGTGCTCTCTCTTCCACCGGCATCTCCCTCAACCACGTGCCCGCCGGTATGTACCATTCAACAAACCCAAACCCTAATTAATTTTACTAATTACATCCTCAGTTTAATTATTTAATTCAATTGATGATTGGAACCTGGGAAAGATGATGCGGACAAGATGATTCTTGTCGATATGCTTATATGGGCCTTTAACCATCGCCCTCCTGCAAATTTTCTCTTAGTGTTTGGGGATGTGTACTTCGCTAAATGATAGGAATGGAGAGAATGAAATGGGCCTTGACTATTATGGGCCCAAACCAGTTTTGTGGAGAGTTTATTCTAGAAGGCATGGGAAAGGAAAGAAGGATGAGGTGTCAGTGAATGCATGATATGCATGAGTCTCAATTGTTATATATGTGGTAGTATGGAAAGGAATTAGATAGCTAAGAATTCTGTTATTTCTTGGTGGGGTCACTTGTGTGGCTTTAGGCAAGCACTGCGTGCTTTGTGGGATTGTTAGTAGTATTGCTATCAATCATTTTCTCTTTCTATTTTGTTTTGCTCTTGTATTCCATTTCACCATTAATAATATTTCTCCATTTTATCATCATCTATATCTAAATTCTACTGTTTAATCCATAAATATACATACATACCTACCAAATTGGTCCGACCTACCGGATCTAAACCCATTGTTTTGCGTTGTTGATCCCAAGAAGAGCCACAAAACCAAAAATGGGTGATCGAGTTGAAGATTGGAAAGTATTGTTGGTACTTCGGAGAGTACAGTCGCTGGTGTCAAAGATACCCTTGCGTTGTTGATGCAACAGATGCAACAACAAAGCGCGTTGATGGCAGAGGTTACGAAACATTTGGGAATCCAACAACAAGCATCTTCGTCAAATCCTCCGGGGATGACCGGAAGAGAAGAATTCGTTGAAGCTTCGTCTCAAAATGAGTCTCGTTTAACTGGTTAAAAGGTGAAACTACTAGTCTTCGAAGGTGACGATCCAGTAGCATGGATCACGCGCGCTGAGATCTACTTCGACGTTCAGAATACCCCTGATGCTATGAGGGTTAAACTCTCTCGTCTGAGTAAGGAAGGACCAACGATTCATTGGTTCAATCTGCTTCTAGAGACAGTGGATGTTTTATCGTGGGAAAAGCTGAAGAAATCTCTGATAGCTCGTTATGGTGGTCGAAGATTGGAAATCCCTTTTGAAGAATTATCAACCCTCCGTCAGACGAGAAGTGTTGAAGAATTCGTCGAAGCTTTTGAATTGCTTTCGTCTCAGGTAGGGAGATTATCCGAAGAACAATATTTGAGTTATTTCATGAGTGGGTTGAAACCTCACATCCGGAAGATAGTTCGTACGTTGAATCTTGTGACACGGATACAAATGATGCGAATTGCAAAGGATGTAGAGGACAAATTGGATGAAGAAGACGATGATGGGGATCGTTCTCAAGGGCTGAAGAATGGGAACAATCGATTGGGCCGTAAGGAGTGGGTTGGGCTGTCGTTTATGTTGGAATAAAATGTGTTTTGGTACACACCCTTAGTTTTGATGATAACAAAGTATTAAAAGGACAAATGATATTACTAATGTTTAAATTAAGTGTGCAGGAAAATCTTAAGTTTATACAAGAACACACTTGATTTATGCTCTGAAGGAACCTTATGAAAGTCTGAATCATTACACTCTGAAAGAGTTCAGAAGCTAAACGTGGTCAGAAGCTCAAAAGGGATCAGGATGTCTACAAGAGTTCAGAAGCTTAAGAGAAGTTCAGAAGCTCAGAGACATTGAGAAGCCTACAAGAGTTCAGATGCTATTTGGTGTTAGTCAAGAGTTATTCAGAAGATGAAGACGTTCAGAAGCTGAATTGCGAAGGACTATCAGAGGCCAAATATTCAAGACCACCAGACTTCAAGATATCAAGGTTCATCAGAAGCAAAGAGAATTCCACTGGTCATCAGAAAGACTACATCACCTATTCTTACTAAGCCTGATGATCCCTTTAAGGACAACTGATTACAACGGTCATAAAGGATGTGATCCTATTCTCTTTAGGAGCTAGTTGTACCTTATTACTGTATTTGGACAGACAGTAAAACGTGAGCTTAACTGTGAAGAAAAAGTGGCTCTGCTTAGAGTAAATTCAAAAGTTACAGCTTAAGCAATAAGGAATCAACAGCTGTCCAATTACAACGGGATTCTACAACGTCTCAATATCTTTCCTCACTCATATATATATGTGAAGGAAAGAAATTGATGATAACTGATCTTCAAATATTTTATCTCTCAGAATTAAGTGAGAACTTGAAAACTAACTAAAGCCTCTGAAGTTATTATTTTGTAATAGTTTTAAGCTTAGTAGTTAGTATTTACTCTTGCGTGAGTAATTTGGAAAAATCTCTTATCTTTGTGATTTGAGCAAGGAAGTCTCTTATCTTGTGTGATTAGAGCAAAGAAGTCTCTCTGTCTTGTGTGACTTAGAGCAAGGAAGTCTCTTATCTTGTGTGATTATAGCAAGGAAGTCTCTCTGTCTTGTGTGACTTAGAGCAAGGAAGTCTCTCTGTCTTGTGTGACTTAGAGCATTAAGAAAAGTCTCTTGCTTGTGTGCTTGAGCACTAGGATTGTAAACTTTTGTGATTATAGTGAAATCCCTTGGAAGTGCAAGGGGACTGGAGTACTCTCGTTTTGTGAGGGGAACCAGTATAAATCCTTGTGTCTCTCTCTCTCTCACTCTCTTATTTACTCTTCCATCTTTACATTTAGATTCAAGTTGTTTGTGTTGAGTATTCCGTTGTGCTTAAAGACTTTGATAGATACTATTATCTGGAAAAGTTTTTAAAAACTTAAAACACTATTCAACCCCCCCTTCTTGTGTTTTCTCCCACTCACCTTCAATTGGCATCAGAGCTCTGGTTCTGTTGGCAAATCACTTAACAGTGAGACAGTCAAGATCCTAAGGAGAAAAACACCATGGCTCAGCTATTCAGTGAATTGAATGATTGGAAGCAGAAGATATATCAACAAGTTGCTGATCTTATCAAGGAAGTTGAAGATGGACTAAACCTAAATGAAGATCTGAGCAACAATCAAAATCCTTCCACATCAGGAGCTGAACAAACTTCTAATATTGAATCTACAACCACTACTGTTTGCTTCATTAGTGATGATAATGAAAGCATTTAGAGAGCAAAAGTAAATGGTCTGTTAGATCAATATGAAGAGTTTAGAATGGAAGAAAATGAGAGCATTGGAGAAATGAGCTCAAGATTTCAAGCTATCACAAGCAAGCTTGAAGACTTTAACAACAAACTCAGCAACAAAGAGCTTGTAAGCAAGATGCTGAGAAGTTTGCCTCTGGATTGGAATGTAATTGCAAATACAATAGAGGAAACTAAAGACATCAATTCAATGAGTCCTGAATCATTGATTGAATCACTCAGAGACCATGAATTGGCTCTGAAGGATAAAGAAGAGTTGAAAAGTGAAGAAGCAGAAGCAGCAAGGAAAGGAAAGCAAGCAATGGAATATGAAGATCTTGATGAAGAACCTGATGAAGATTATCTTGAAGGGTTTTCAAGGAAACTTCAAAGATGGTCCAACTTCAAGAAGAATGGAGGAGAAATGGCAAAAGGAATGACGACCTGGGATGATCTAGACAACTTCTCTGAAGGAGAATTTAAATTAGCAAGCAAATCACTCTGAAGATCTTTTACAAAAAGCTTTAAACAAAACAAGAGATCTTGAAAGAGGTTGTGCTATGTGTTGCAAACCCTATAATGAGCACTCTCTTGCTTTCAAAGAGTATTGCAACACAAATGTTGATCAAAATAAAATTGTTTCTATGCTTTGCAACATTGGAACCAACAATATTAATGAGATTGGATACTCTGGTGATAAAACACTAGAGGAACCAAGCTCATCAGCTATTGCTGGATGCTCTTCACTCCCTAATCTTTATACTACATTTGTACCTGATAGTACTCAGATGGTACAAATGAAGGATAAAGATTTGGCAACTAAAAGTCTAGGACCCTCAAACAAGTGGGTACCAAGAGACAAAATTATTTACTTAAATGCAGGTCAAACAAGGACTCTGGACTTTCCAGTCACATGGATGCATGTGAATGTAAATGGATTGAGAGCAATTGTGCATAGAAGGCACATTTTGGATGAGTCAGATGGAGAAGAAGATGAATTGGATTACATAAGGAACAGGAGAGAGTATGATTCTGAAGATGACGAATTTGAAGGTTGTTTTGAAGAAGACTATGTTGATAGCAACTCTATATGGTGGGATGAATGCCTAGACTTTGACCTTGAAAGAGATTGACAAGAAAAGCCTAAAGTGTACATAAATAAAAGGCTTACAGTTGAACAAAATGTCATCAAAACAACAAAACTTCAAAATCAGGTAAGTAACTCTCAACTCCTGAATGACAAGTCAGAGGAATAACATTCAAGGTTAAAAATGTTTTTTAGGACACTTGATTTATTAAACAAAATGTTCAGAAATAAAACCTTGAAAAATCATGTCTGAACATATATTTTAAAATGTCCTGAAAGATTCATTTTTAGACTCTGAAGTGCTTTAGATTTCAACATCTGAAGTAGTTCAGACTCTGAGAAATTTTCAACCTCTGAAGGTTAAGCCTCTGAAAAGGAAATGAATTGCAAACGTTTAAGTATTTTTTACTGAAACGTTTTGGCGCTAAATGGTCAACACGTACACACGTTCTGATTGGTTTGAAACAGTTAATGATGGTTCACTTTTCTTTTTGATTTAATTTAATGTGTGTTTTATTTTGCTTTTAAACAAAATCACTGAAACACTTGCACACTTTTCACTATCACATCCCACACTTTCTTCTTCTAAACTTCAGAAAACTTTATTTCTCTCTCTATTTGCAACACCCAGAACCCTAACCTTCAGAAATGGCAACGACATCTACATCAGCTTCAAATTCTATGTTTGCGTTCCCTAAGAACTTTCCAATCAACACTACTGCATGCGATGAAATGTACTCTACAGATTTTTCTCTCAAGATGGAGGGAAAATCATTAAACCTGGTTATGGAACAACCAGTGGATTTTGACAGTTTGGGAAAGAATCACTTTGATGTTCTAAAATACTTTGTTGATCATGATGGGAGCTTTAGATATATGAAATTACTAAATGGTCCTATCTACCCTACATTGGTGAAATACTTTTGGATTAGAAGCAAAGTGAAGACTGTTGAGGATTTTAATAAGGAGCTGGCTGCAAAGAGGAAAGAGAAACCTGAGAATAAGAACAAGACTCCTCAAGAGTTAGGCTTAAGGATTGTTGAAGAAACTGAGGTGCGTTCTGTTGTATGTGGCTTTGAAGTGGTTCTCACTACTTCAAACTTGGCTAAGGTTTTATCTATCCCCAATGAAGGTATCTACTACACCTTTGGCCAAAGTGAAGCAAAGAACTCAGAGTTTCTGGTAAATATGACTAAACAATGCTACGCTGAAGGAAAGAGTTGTGAAAGCAACAAGACAGGTGATTTGAAGCCTACTCAGAAGGTATTAGCCAGAATAGTGTTGGGTTCAATATTTCCAAGGAGTGGAAGTTCTGACCAACTATCATGGGATCATAGACACTTTGTCTATTTTCTCACAAGGAAATTTGACTTGAATTGGGCTAGATACATCTTCAATCACCTCTGCAAAGCTGTGAATGCTATTCAGAAGCAAACCAAGCCCAACGTACATGTCATCTACCCAAGGATACTAAGTGAGATTTTCTATCAATGTGGAGTGATAAACATAATCAAAGCTGCTGGTCATGACAATCTGCTAAGAGAGATCAGAGCTTCTACAATCTCTGCTCACACCCTCTCCAACATGAACTTGCTGACAGGACAAGAGGTGCAACCATCTGATCCATTTGAACCTCAACCACACTCAGGACCTTCTATGGTGGAGACATTTAAGATTGACATACCTGCTGTCTCAAATAGTATTGTCAATCAGTACATACAACTGCTGGAAAACCAAGGTGAAGAGTTTGAGATTGAGAAGGAAGTATTGAAGAAGAAAAGGAAGAGGCTTGTGAAAGCAAAGGTGGAGAAGAGTGAAGCTACAAAGGTAGAAGGAAAAGGAAAGACCAAGACCAAGGCTGGAAGTTCAAATGTTGTAGTAGTACAAGATGAAGAAAGTGAAGATGATGATGAACCTCTAAGTATCTGGCAGAAGAAACTTGCCAAGGAGCCTAAGAAGAAGATTGCTGAAAGCTCAAACCAAGATAACTCAGGTAATGTATCTCTACCTAAACCTGCTGTTGTAACTGCTCAAGATACTCAATTAACCCCATCATCAACCCAACCCAGAAATTCACCTTTACAATTCCTTGAACAACATCTAGCTGGTGAATTATCTAACCAAACTGAAACCACAAATCTAGTTCAGAACCCATCCATCCATCCAATCTCTGAACAGATTCAGAACCTCATTCCAAACATTAACTAGACAAGTCCTGAAGACAATCTCACCATAAAATAACTTGTCTCTGAACCTGTCCATTCAGAACCCCCCTATACTAGAGATAATTCATTCTGAACCACACATCTCACCAGAACCAGTTCAAACACCCCCAGAACCTCGTACACCTGAACACCAAATACCATCTGAACACCAACCCTCTGAACATCAAGATCCTGAAAACCAAACACAACCTGAACAACAAAACACTGAAGAACCTGAACATCACTCTAATGTTGATGTAGATACTTGCTTGTTGCTCAGATCTTCATTCATATTAAGTCCATCTTTCATTCCTTTAATGAGATCAGCAACAAGTTGATGAATCTTCTGCTTCCAATCATTCACCCCATTGAATTTCTGAGCCATGGTGTTTTTCTCCTTTGGATCTTGACTGTCTCACGGTTAAGTGATTTACCAACAGAACCGAAGCTCTGATACCAATTGAAGGTGCGTGGAGAAAACACAAGAAGGGGGGGTTGAATTGTCTTTTGGATATTTAAAAACTTTTCAAGATATTTGCATCTATTAGAGTCTTTAAGCACAACGGAATAGTTCACACAATCAACATTAATCTAAGTGAATGATGAAGGAGTAAATGAGAGAGTGAGAGAGAGAAAGAGACACAACAATTTATACTGGTTCCTCTCACAAATTGAGAGTACTCCAGTCCCCTTGTACTTACAAGAGATTTCACTATAATAACTAAGATTACAATTCAGATGCTCAAGCACACAAGCATGAGACTTCCTTGCTCAAGTCACACAAGACTTAAAACTTCCTTGCTCTAGGTCACACAAGACAAAGAGACTTCCTTGCTCTAATCACACAAGATCAGAGACTTCCTTGCTCAAGCACACAAGCTTGAGACTTCCTTGCTCAAGTCACACAAGACAAGAGACTTCCTTGCTTCTACACTAAGCAGAAGACTTCCTTTCTCTAATCACTAAGATTGAGACTTATCAATTACTCACGCATGAGTAATACTAACTTCTAAGCTTAAACTTATTACAAGATAATAACTTCAGAGGCTTGAGCTAGTTTCTATTCTCACTTAATTTGAGAGATGTTTTCTATTACAATTCAATTTCTCACTTTATTCTGAGAGATGTTTTCTAATGAAGTTCGTTAGTCATCAATTCTTTCTTTTGCATATTTATATGAGTTGAGAAAGACATTGAGACGTTGGAGAAATTCCCGTTGTAAAATGGACAGCTGTAGTCTTTGAATATCCATTGAATAAAGCCACGTCTTCTTTACAGTGAAGCTTTACCTTTACTGTTTGTCCAAAATACAGTAATAAGGTACAACTAGCTCCTAGAGAGAGTAGGATCACATCCTTTGTGACCGTTGTAATTAGTTGTCCTTAATCAGATCATCAGGCTTGATAAGAGTAGTTGATGTAGCCCTTCTGATGACTAGGGGAATTTCCTTTGCTTCTGATGAACCTTTGATATCTTGGAGTCTGATTGGTCTTAAATAAATGGCCTCTGATAGTCCTTCGTATTTCAGCTTCTGAACGTTTTCATCTTCTGAATAACTTATGACTAGCAGATAGCTTCTGAACTCTTGTAGGCATCTGAACATCCTTGAGCTTATGAACTTCTCTGAGCTTCTGAACTCTTGCAGACATCCTGATCCTTTTTGAGCTTCTGAACTTTGTTTAGCTTCTGACCACGTTGTAGCTTCTGAACTCTTTCAGAGTGTAAAGATTCAGACTTCCATAAGGTTTCATCAGAGTCTAAATCAAGTGTGCTCTTGATATAATTTCGGATTCTCCTGCACACTTAATTTAAACATTAGTAACATCAATTGTCCATTTAATACTTTGTTATCATCAAAACTCAAGGGTGTGTATTAAAACACATTTTGTTCCAACAATCTCCCCCTTTTTGATGATGACAAACATAAGTATTAAATACAATTGTTGTTGATAAAAATCAGCTATGTTGACATTAGGCTTCTGAGTTTTGCAAGCTCCCCCTAAGTCTGATATCCCATAGGGTTTGGTTTGTAAGCTCCCCCTATTTTGTATCCATAGTTAATTTTAATCAGTTTCAGAATTACTTTATTATATGATTTAAATTATTCATATTTTACTATATAAAGAACAAGGTTTGCAAGCTTCTTCTTTTCATAGTGTGATAATCTTTGAATAAAGTTGCACCCTTACTCAAGTACTATCTATGAATAATAAACTTCAATTAATAAATGTATTCTCCTTGAAATTATGCGCTTAATGAAGATGCAAGATGAATTAAATATTTAAATTAAATGACAATAGGATCAGAGGCACTAGAAACGTATACATACACACTTGGTTCTGATGGTTATCATGAAATACAGTTTCAGAGTTCAAAATATTTTTCAAACAGTTCAAAGCTTAAGAAAATCTTTTCAAAGAAAAGTTCAGAGCCTGAACCAAAAACTTGAAAACAGTTCAGAGCATAAATCAAAACTTTTGAAAACAGTTCAGAGCTCTTTAGCACAATATTTTGAAATCCTCAAGATCAGATTGTCATATCAAAGCATGTACCTCATGCTACTAACTTTGACTAATTCTCCTACGTTCTCTCTCTTAAGCATTACAAAGCCCTAAAAAGCTAAGTAATTTCGCTTCTTCCAACAATTGATTTACCAATATTCTTTCTCCCCCTTTTGTCATTATCAAAAAGGTAGTATAAGCACTTAATAATAATTTCAGCTTTCAATGCCGTCAAATCAGGAGTGGTTAAACGCATTTAAGACTCGGCAATTGATATGTGCTTATAAAAGGAGAGAGGTACCTAGTCATTTTATTCACACAGAATAATCTTAGGTTATTGATAGATCTTTTGAGAGAAAAAATGAAACGCTCAGAGAAGAAGAAGGTAGATTCAAAGAAAGTCAGTCAAGATAGGAGAAAACATAAGAAGAAACCAATAGAAACAAAGTCAGTGTCTGTTACAGAAGAACTCAGTTCAGAGTCTGAAGAAAAATCTTTGGACGCTGACTGTTTTAAGTTCTAAAGACATATATTCCTGAAGAAAATCAAACTGATATCAAAGGCTTTAGAGGGGCTAGAGTCTTTTCCTGAAGGAAACCAAACTGATGCATCTGAGTCGGTTTCTTCAAGAAAGACTACTGGTTGGATGGCTCAGCCAAAATCTCAACCTTTCCCCTCTACAAAGGTCATATTTAGGCATGCAGCCACAAACATGGCCTTTGAAGCATCCAGAAGATAGTCCTTAGAAATTTTTATATGTAATCCAGAACTTATGTTCTCAATGAAATAAAGTTCATTACTTTGGCTAGTTTTTGATTTCTTATTTATATTTCTTCTCTTGTTATGTAATTTGATTCTTTAAGAATAACCACATATTGTACTTATTGAAAATCAATTTTATGAAAGAATCACAATATTTTGAAGTCTACAAAAAAAAAATTAAAGCTTATTTAAGAAATAAATCTTACAAAAAAAACAGTTATAATAAGAAAACAATCAGATTAGCACATAATGAATGAATATTTAAGATTGGCAAACAATAACATTAAAAACATTCAGAAGTTTGTGCTTAATCCTACCAATGAGCTTAGTAAAACTATTAAACTGCAGATAAACACATAAGCATTCAAAGAAATCCTAAGGGCTTATTGGGGTTGGTTTCAGAGAGAAGTTAAGGTTTTCATAATCTCTATTTGGTTTCCATTGACTTTCTCTATCATCCCAATATACTTATCCATCTGGGCTTTGATTTCTTCAATTTCAGCCTCATATGCTGGATTTCTCAGGTGCTCTTGATTGCTCCTTAGATTTCCTTGGACAGGTTCATTCAGATTACTATTTCTTACAGTGGAGGATTCAGGATGATTCCTCTCTGTGTCCTTTTGATTCTGAATAACCTCTTCAACCACTTTGGCTTTTCCCTTGTCAAACCTCCTCTGTTCTTCAACATCAGCCTTCTGAAGGTTGCACAACTTCTTCACTAACTCTTCAGTTAAACTCATCCATTGAGCAACATATTCAGACGAGGGCATGTCAGATTGCCTAAGCTCATGAAGACCATGTATCTGTTTAAACAAACTATTGCATTCACTCAAGATATCAATGTTGGTTGAGTTGGTTGGATGAGGTTCAGAATTTGAAGGGGTGTGTTGAGGTGATAGTTGAGGTTGTTGTTGCTGTTGATCAAATTAAAGGCTTTAAGATGAAAATCATTGACATGAAGTTCTTCAACCATAGCATCAACAAGGTTTGTTGGAGGGGAATTTTGGATATCTTCTGAATCAACAAGTTCAGTATGTCTTGAAACATCAGAGTGAGGTTCAAGTTCCTCAGTACTTTGTTGTTCAGGTTGTGTTTGGTTATGTGATGGTTGAAGTTCAGATGATGCTTGGTGGCCAGAACCTTGATTTTCAGAGGGTTGGTGTTCAGGTGGTGTTTGAACAGGTTCTGGTGAGAGATGTGGTTCATTATGGGTTATTTCTGGTATGGGAGGTTCTGAATGAACAGGTTCTGAGATGAGTTGTTTTAGTGTGAGGTGGTCTTTTAGACTTGTCTGGGTGGATGGAGTCTGAACAGGATTTGTGGTTATAGTTGGGTTAGGTAATTCACCACTTAAATGTTTTTCAAGGAATTGTAGAAGTGAATTACTAGGTTGGGTTGATGATGAGTTTGGTTGAGTATCTTGAGTATTTACAACAGTAGGTTTAGACACAATACCTGAGTTGTTTATGATTGAGCTTTCAGCAATTTTCTTCTTTGGCTCTTTGGCAAGTTTCTTTAATCTGAAACACAGTGGTTCATCATCATCTTCACTTTCTTCATCATCCACTACTATCACAGTTGAACTCCCAGCCTTGGACTTGATCTTTTCTTTACCCTCTGACCTTGCAACTTCACTCTTCTCCACCTTTATCTTCACCAGCCTCTTCCTTTTCTTCTTCAATTCTTCTTCTTCGATCTCAAGACCTTCACCTTGACTTTCTAGCAGTTGTATATATTGATTGACAATACCATTTGAAACAGCAGGTATGTCAATCTTAAATCTCTTCACCATTGAATCATCTGAGTGAGGTTGAGGTTCAAATGGATCAGAAGGTTGTATCTCTTTTCCTGCTAGCAAGTTCATGTTGGAGAGGGTGTGAGCAGAGATTGTAGAGGCTCTGATTTCCCTAATCAGATTTTCATGACCAGCAGCCTTGATAATATCTATCACTCCACATTGATGAAAGATTTCACTAATAATTCTTGGATAGATGATATGAACATTTGGCTTGGTTTGCTTCTGGGTGACATTCACAGCCTTGCAAAGGTGATTAAAGATGTATTTTTCCCAGTTCAAATTAAATTTTCTTGTGAGAAAATAGACAAAGTGCCTATGATCCCATGAAAGTTGATCAGAACTTCCACTCCTTGGAAATATTGATCCTAGAACTATTCTGGCTAATACCCTTTGAATAGGCTTCAAATCACCCACCTTGTTGCTTTCACAGCTCTTCCCTTTTCCGTAGCACAGCTTGGTCATGTTCACTAGAAATTCTGAATTCTTTGCTTCGCTTTGGCTATAGGTATGGTAGGTGCCTTCATTGGGGATAGATAATACCTTAGCCAGATTTGAAGCAGTGAGAATCACTTCAAAACCACATACTACGGAGTGTACTTCAGTCTCTTCAACTATCCTCAATCCCAATTCTTGAGGAGTCTTATCCTTATTCTCCAACTTCTCATTCTTCTTTGCATCCAGCTCCTTGTTATAATCTTCAACCGTCTTCACTTTGCTTCTGATCTAGAAATCTTTTACAAGTGTTGGATAGATTGGACCATTTAACAACTTCATGTATCTAAAGCTCCCACTATGCTCAATAAAGAACTTTAGAACGTCAAAGTGATTCTTCTCCAAGCTATTAAAGTCCACTGGTTGTTCCATAACCAGGTTTAGAGATTTTCCCTCCATCTCGAGAGACAAATCTGTGGAAAACATTTCTTCGCAAGCAGTAGTGTTGATAGGGAAGTTATTAGGAAACGCAAATAGAGAATCTGAGGATGATGAGGTAGATGCTGCCATTCTGAGGTTAGGGTTTTGGGTTATGCTAATTTGAGAAAGAAAGAAGATTATCTGAGGTTCAAGAAAAATGAAAGTGTAGGTTGTGAAGATGTAGTGTGTGTAAGTGATTAAGTGATTTTGTTAAAACGAAATAAAGCACACATTGAAAATAAATCAAAAAGAAAAAGAACCATCACAAACTGTTTCAAACCAATCAGAACGTGTGTACGTGTTGTTCAATTAGCGCCAAAACGTTTTAGTTAAAACTGAAACGTTTCCAATTCATTTCCTTTTCAGAGGCTTAACCTTCAGAGGTTGAAAAGTTCTCATTGTCTGAACTACTTCAGATGCTGAAACCTAAAGTACTTCAGAGTCTAAAAACGAATCTTTCAGGACACAAAAATATATGTTCAGACAAGATTTTTCAAGGTTTTAGTTCTGAACATTTTGTCCAAATAAATCAAGTGTTCTAAAAAAATATTTTTAACCTTTGAATGTTATTCCTCTGAATTGTCATTGAGAAGTTAAGAATACTCACCTTGCATTGAAGCTTCTTGTTTCAATTGAAATCAGTTTCATAGCCTGAACAGTCACTCCACCACACTGAGTTGCTGTAATCTTCACAACAAGCTTCATATTCTTCATCATAAGGATCATATCTTCTTCTGTTCCTTATGAATTCTTCTTCATTTTCTTCACCATCAGATTCATCAAAAATGTGCTTTCTATGCACAATTGCTCTCCTTCCATTTGCAGTCACATGAGTCCATGTGAGTGGAGAGTCTATTTTCCTCATTTGTCCTGCAGCCAAATAAACAATTTTGTCTTTTGGTACCCACTTGCTGAAGGGTCCTGGACTGTTAGTTACCTGACCTCTATTCTCCATTTGTACCATCTGAGAGCTATCAGGTACAAATTTTGAATATAGATCAAAAGGTGAAGCATTTTTAAATATGCTTGATGAACTTGGTTTTTCACATGTGTCAGCACATGAATAACCAATTCCATTTACACCATTGTTTTTAAGAGAAGACAATAAAGAAATAATGTCACTACTGTCAATGTGTGTATTACAGAGGTCTTTAGAATCAATTGAGTTCTTATAAGGTTTGCTACTGCTGGCATTCCCTTTTTCAAGATCTTCGATCTTTTCTAGAGCCTCTTGATATAAACACTTAAATTGACTTGCTTGTTCACTTAAGTGCTCACAATCAACTTTGAGCTTTTTAAACTTACGTGAACTAGCATTTAGTAGTTTATGAGTTCAAGTTTAGGAAGTTGAGAATATACCTAATTCAGGATGTCTCGGTCAGAGTCATAACTTGAATGTTCAGACTCTGAGTTCACTTCAGACTCTTCTGTTGCTTCAGGTCTAGCTTGCACTGCAGGTCTTGATCTCCTTGGTAGCTTGACTTCCTTTTCTTCTTCAGAAAGATTATCCAGCTCTTCCCAGGTTGTCAATTTCTTCTTGCTAGTTATCTCTCCTCCATTCTTTTTGAATTCAGACCATCTTTCAAATTTCTTGGAGAAATTATCAAAGTATTCTTCATCAGATTCTTCTTTAATATCTTTAAGCTTCATTGCTTGCTTCCCTTTTCCGGCTGCTTCCTTGTCTCTTGCACTTGAGGTACAAACATCAGATGTTGATGTAGATACTTGCTTGTTGCTCAGATCTTCATTCATATTAAGTCCATCTTCCATTCCTTTAATGAGATCAGCAACAAGTTGATGAATCTTCTGCTTCCAATCATTCACTCCATTGAATTTATGAGCCATGGTGTTTTTCTCCTTTGGATCTTGACTGTCTCACGGTTAAGTGATTTACCAACAGAACTGGAGCTCTGATACCAATTGAAGGTGCGTGGAGAAAACACAAGAAGGGGGGGTTGAATTGTGTTTTGGATATTTAAAAACTTTTCAAGATATTTGCATCTATCAGAGTCTTTAAGCACAACGGAATAGTTCACACAATCAATTTTAATCTAAGTGAATGATGAAGGAGTAAATGAGAGAGTGAGAGAGAGAAAGAGACACAACAATTTATACTGGTTCCTCTCACAAATTGAGAGTACTCCAGTCCCCTTGTACTTACAATAGATTTCACTATAATCACTAAGATTACAATTCAGATGCTCAAGCACACAAGCATGAGACTTCCTTGCTCAAGTCACACAAGACTTAAGACTTCCTTGCTCTAGGTCACACAAGACAAAGAGACTTCCTTGCTCTAATCACACAAGATCAGAGACTTCCTTGCTCAAGTCACACAAGACAAGAGACTTCCTTGCTCTAATCACTAAGATTGAGACTTATCAATTACTCACGCAGGAGTAATACTAACTTCTAAGCTTAAACTTATTACAAGATAATAACTTCAGAGGCTTGAGCTAGTTTCTATTCTCACTTAATTTGATACATGTTTTCTATTACAATTCAATTTCTCACTTTATTCTGAGAGATGTTTTCTAATGAAGTTCGTTAGTCATCAATTCTTTCTTTTGCATATTTATATGAGTTGAGAAAGACATTGAGACGTTGGAGAAATTCCCGTTGTAAAATGGACAGCTGTAGTCTTTGAATATCCATTGAGTAAAGCCACGTCTTCTTTGCAGTCAAGCTTTACCTTTACTGTTTGTCCAAAATACAGTAATAAGGTACAACTAGTTCCTAGAGAGAGTAGGATCACTTCCTTTGTGACCGTTGTAATTAGTTGTCCTTAATCAGATCATCAGGCTTGATAAGAGTAGTTGATGTAGCCCTTCTGATGACTAGGGGAATTTCCTTTGCTTCTGATGAACCTTTGATATCTTGGAGTCTGATTGGTCTTAAATAAATGGCCTCTGATAGTCCTTTGTATTTCAGCTTTTGAACGTCTTCATCTTCTGAATAACTTATGACTAGCAGATAACTTCTGAACTCTTGTAGGCATCTGAACATCCTTGAGTTTCTGAACTTCTCTGAGCTTCTGAACTCTTGCAGACATCCTGATCCTTTTTGAGCTTCTGAACTTTGTTTAGCTTCTGACCACATTGTAGCTTCTGAACTCTTTCAGAGTGTAAAGATTCAGACTTCCATAAGGTTTCATCAGAGTCTAAATCAAGTGTGCTCTTGATATAACTTTGGATTCTCCTGCACACTTAATTTAAACATTAGTAACATCAATTGTCCATTTAATACTTTGTTATCATCAAAACTCAATGGTGTGTATTGAAACACATTTTGTTCCAACAATCTACAACATCTGACTGTGTTGCTATTCAAACTGATCCTCAACCACAAACATCACCCAACCAACTCAAATAACCCTGATATCTTGAGTAAATGCAACAACTTGTTTAGTCAGATAGATGGTTTTCATGATCTAAGGCAATGTGATATGCCTTCATCTGAGTATGCTGCTCAATGGGTAAGTCTGACTGAGAAATTGGTGAAAGGGCTGTATAGTCTTCAGGAGGCAATTGTTGAAGAGCAAAAGAAGTTTGACAAGGGAAAAGCTGCCAATGTTGAAGATGTCATTCAGACTCAGAAGGACACAGAGAGGGATCAACCTGAATCCTCTACTGTGAGAGAAAATGTTGAGCAACACCTGAGGGATAGGTTAGTATCAATTGAGCAAGATCTGAATGAACCAATTCAAGACAATCTGGGAGCTAATCCAACCAACCTAGAGCACTTGAGGAATCCAGTTTATGAAGCTGACATTGAGAGGATTGAAGACAAAGTGGACAAATACATTGGACTGATGGAGGAAGTTAATGGAAATCAGAAGGAGATCATGAAAACCCTAGCTTTTCTCTGTAGTCGTCCACAATAAAACCCTAGGATTTCTTTGATGTTTAATTGATTATCTGCTGATTAATATTTTGTTAAGCACATTGATAGGATTGAGTCTATACTTTTGTATGTTTTGACTTCTTTGTGCTATTCTGAAATATTTATTCACTGCGTTTTAATCTGGATGCTTCTATTTCTTTTCTGATTCTTTAAACTTTTGTAGTTTTTTATTTCAATTGAGATTTAATCTTTTATGATCTTTTTTATTCTTCAATTGGCTTTCAAAACCTTTTTTTTAAAAAGTTTATTTCATTTAAAAACAGTTTTTCAATTGGTATTTCAAACTCTTGTGTTTCTGTTCATAAAATTGATTTTCAATTAGTACAATATTTGGTTATTCTTAAAGAATAAAATTGCATAACAAGAGAAGAAACATAATAAGAAAATCAAATTAAACAAGCCAAAGCAATTGAATTTTATTTCATTGAGAACATAGGTTACTGATTACTTAAAAAAATTCCTAAAGACTATTTTCTGGATGCTTCAAAGGACATATTGTGGTAGCAGCCTTGATATGACCTTTGAAGAGGGGAGTTGGGGTTATCCAACTGTTAGGTCGTCTTCCTTGAAGAAACCTATTATGATGCATCAGATTGTTTTTCTTCAGGAGAAGACACTAGCCCCTCTAAAGCCTTGGATATCAGATTGATTTTCTTCAGGAAGATATGTCTTCAGAATCTCAAACCAGTCAGGGTCCCAAGTTTTTTCTTCAGACTCTGAACTGGGTTTTTCTTTTTCAGACACTGGCTTTGTTTCTCTTGATCTCTTCGTATGTTTTCTCCTATCTTGACTAACTCTCTTTGAATCTACCTTTTTCTTTTCTGAGCGTTTCATTTTTTCTCTCAATTGCTTTATCACAACCTAAGATTATTCTGTGTGAATAAAATGACTAGGTTTCTCTCCTTTTATAAGCTCATTTCAAACGCCAATGTCATAAATGCGTTCAACCTCTCCTGACTTGACTGCATTGGACGTTGCAAATGCTATTAATTGCTTATACAACATTTTTGATAATGAAAAAGGGGGAGAAAGAATAATGATAAATCAATTGTTGGAAGAAGCAAAATTACTTTGTTTTTTAGGGCTTTGTAGTGCTTCAGGAAGAGAGCGTAGGAGAGTGGTCAATTTAGTGGCATGCGTTACATGCTTTGTAATGACAATCTGATCTTGAGGATTTCAAAATCTTCGTGTTTTTTTTAAGCTCTGAACTGTTTTGAAAAATATTATATTTTTTTGAACTCTGAAACTGTATATCATGATAACCTCTGAACCTTGTGTGTGTATACGTTTATAATGCCTCTGATCCTATTGTCATTCATTAATTCATTTAGGTATTTGTCTAATTCATCTGGCATTTTAAATAAGCGCATAATTTTCAGGAGAATACATTTTTGCACTATTAAACCTATTATTAAACCTATAATTTTCAGGAGAATATATATGTGAAAGAAAGAAATTGATGATAACTGATCTTCAAATATTTTATCTCTCAGAATTAAGTGAGAACTTGAAAACTAACTAAAGCCTCTGAAGTTATTATTTTGTAATAGTTTTAAGCTTAGTAGTTAGTATTTACTCCTGCGTGAGTAATTTGGAAAAGTCTCTTATCTTTGTGATTTGAGCAAGGAAGTCTCTTATCTTGTGTGATTAGAGCAACGAAGTCTCTGTCTTGTGTGACTTAGAGCAAGGAAGTCTCTTATCTTGTGTGATTAGAGAAAGGAAGTCTCTCTGGCTTGTGTGACTTAGAGCAAGGAAGTCTCTCTGTCTTGTGTGACTTAGAGCATTAAGAAAAGTCTCTTGCTTGTGTGCTTGAGCACTAGGATTGTAATCTTTTGGTGATTATAGTGAAATCCCTTGGAAGTGCAAAGGGACTGGAGTACTCTCGTTTTGTGAGGGGTACCAGTATAAATCCTTCTCTCTCTCTCTCTCTCTCTCACTCTCTTATTTACTCTTCCATCTTTACATTTAGATTCAAGTTGTCTGTGTTGAGTATTCCGCTGTGCTTAAAGACTTTGATAGATACTATTATCTAGAAAAGTTTTTAAAAACTTAAAACACAATTCAACCCCCTCCCCCCCTCCCCCCTTCTTGTGTTTTCTTCCACTCACCTTCAGTTTAGGTCACAAAGTGGGTTTAACCCGAACTCCAAAGATTCGACCCAATATTCTAACACGAAGCGGGCTCAGTGGGTTCAAGCCCAAATGCTAATTCGTCTATGTCTTCAACAGGACAAAAGGATAAAAATCGTCGCAACTCTTCATCGGAGAGATGGACAGGAATACGAAGTCTTCAGAACGACGAAATAATTGAGAGGAGAGCTAAAGGGACGTGCTTCAAATTTGGAGGAAAATACCATCCTACCCTTCACAAATGCCCTGAAAAATCTCTGAGGGTGTTGATTCGTGGGGAAGGAGAAGGTTTGAATGAAGATGGGGAAATTATTTCTTTGGAAACTCACGAGGTGCTGGAAGAAGAAGAAGAAGAAGAGGAGGAAGTAGAGGCTGAATGCAAGGTAATTGGAGTCTTATGCAATATGGGTGAGTACAATACTATGAAGATTGAGGGAAAATTGCAAAACATTGGAGTAATGGTGTTGGTAGATAGTGGAGCTAGTCATAACTTTATATCTTCCAAATTGACTACTGCTTTGGGATTACCCATCACTAAGATGACCACAAAGAAGATTAAGTTGGGGGATGGTCATAAAGTGTTATCTCAAGGAATTTGCAAGGGAGTCAGAGTTAATTTAGGGTCTGAGGAGGTAGTGGTGGATGCTTTAGTGTTGGAGCTGGGTGGCTTACATATAATTATGGGTGTGTCTTGGTTGTGTACTTTAGGCAAGGTAATGATGGATTGGAAAGCTCTAACAATGCAGTTTTGGCATAAAGGAAAATCTATTGTTTTGCAAGGTCAGGGAAGGAACACAGACAAGCATTATTCCTTAAATTCTTTTTAGAAGGAAGGCAAGAAGGAATGAAGAATGAATGGTGGATGTCTCACTTTGAATCCAGAAACATTGTCAGGAGTAGAAAGTGTGGATTAACAAGAATGCAGGGGGGTATTGAAGTGGGTGTGAAGCCTGAGTTGATGGGTTTATTACAACAATATGCTCAAGTATTTCAAGATACTATTAAGATTCCTCCAGAAAGGTCACAAGTTCATTACATTAAGTTGTTTCCAGAACAGGGTCCTATAAGTGTGAGACCTTACAGATATCCTCATCATCAAAAGGAAGAAATTGAAAGGCAAGTGCAAGAGCTTCTTAAAGATGGTGTGATAAGGCCTAGCATGAGTGCTTTTCTAGTCCAATCATTTTAGTTAAGAAGAAGGACAACAGCTGGAGAATGTGTGTAGATTATAGAGCTTTGAATAGAGCCACTGTGCCAGATAAGTATCCAATTCCCATAGTTGATGAATTACTTGATGAGCTCTTTGGAGCTACTATTTTTTTTAAAATTGACTTTAAATCTGGTTATCATCATATCAGAGTCCATAAATGATATTCATAAAACTGCTTTTCGTACCCACAATGGACACTATGAATACTTAGTCATGCCCTTTGGGCTAAAGAATGCCCCAGCTACTTTTAAGAAAATTTGTGTTGGTTTTTTTTTCATGACATCCTAGTCTATAGTAAAGACTTAATAACATATCAAAATCATTTAGAACAAGTGTTGGCTGTACTGTAATCCAATTGTTTTGCTGCAAAATCAATCAAAATGCAAATTTGGTTGTGATTCAGTGGATTATTTGGGTCGTATCATCTCAGGTCAAGATGTGTCTGTAGATCCTGATATGATACAGTGTATTAAAGTTTGGCCTGTTCCAAAGAATGTTAAGGGTGTAAGAGGATTCCTAGGTTACTGGATATTACAGGAAATTCATTAGGGACTATGGCAAGATTGCAAAGCCCATAACTGAGTTAACTAAAAAAGACAATTTTGTTTGGGGAATGGAAGCTTCAGCTGCTTTTGAAAAGTTGAAATTGGTGATGACTACTTTCCCTGTTCTGATTTTATCTAATTTTGATGACACTTTTGAGATTGAGTGTGATGCTGCTGGCAGAGGATTGGGAGCAATTTTGATGCAGTACAGACAACCTATTGCTTTTTTAGTAAAGTTTTGTTTGATAGTAACTTGGCAAAATCAGTCTTTGAAAAACAGCTTATGGCATTGGTGTTAGCTATCCAACATTGGAGGCATTACCTGTTGGGCAGACAATTTATAGTGCACACTGATCACAAAAGCTTAAAGCATTTTCTACAACAGAGAGTCTCTTCTCCTCATCAGCAATGTTGGTTAGCCAAATTGTTGGGTTATCAGTTTGAAGTTAAATACAAACCTGGGTTAGAAAATAAAGTTGTTGATGCGCTTTCTAGATATCATGGAGAAATGAATGTTATGATATCTTCTCCTAAATGGTTGGAAGGGAAGAACCTATTGATGGAGGTGTCACAAGATATCAACATTCAGAAGATGATGACAGAAATTCAAGCTAATCCTGACTCTAAACCAGGATATTATGTTCAGCAAGGGGTTCTATTTTATAAGGGCGGGTTTGTCATTGTTGCAGACTCTCCCTCTATACCTTTATTACTTAAAGAATTTCATAGTACCCCTATGGGAGGACATTCTGGTTTCTTAAGAACTTATAGGAGACTAGCTGACAATATCTATTGGGTTGGAATGCAAAAGACTGTGAGAGATTTTGTCAGGTCATCTTATGTGTGTTAGAGGCAAAAATACTCAGCTACTACACTAGGGGGCCTTTTGCAGCCTTTACCTATTCCCAATGCAATATGGGAGGATTTGTCCATTGATTTTATCACTAGTTTTCCAAAGTCCAGAGGATATGAAGCAGTCTTGGTTGTAGTGGGCAGGCTGTCTAAATATGCTCATTTTATATTGTTAAAGCATCCTTACAATGCTAAGATAATTGCTGAAGTATTTGTCAGAGAAATAATGAGACTACATGGGATTCCTACTTCTATAATAAGTGATAGGGATCCAATTTTCATTAGTCATTTTTGGATGGAGTTATTTAAATTACAGGGTACAAATCTCAAGATGAGTAGTGCCTATCATCCTGACACAAATGGGCAAACAGAGGTCATTAACAGGTGTCTGGAGGGATATTTGAGATGTTTTGCTTGTGAACAACCCAAATCATGGTCCCATTGGATACCATGGGCAAAGTTTTGGTACAACACCACATTTCACATTTCAATTGGAAAATCCCCATTTGAGGTGGTTTATGGTAGATCTCCACCTAAGTTAGTGAGGTTTCTTAGCAATGAAACTAAGGTTGCTGCTGTGGCTCAAGAACTAAGTGGGAGGGATGAAGCTCTTAATCAATTAAAATTACATTTACTTAAATCTCAGCAACAAATGAAGAAAATAGCAGACCAGAAGAGGAGGCATGTATCTTTTGACATAGGAGAATGGGTCTTTCTGAAGTTGAGGCCTCACAGACAACTTTCAGTGGTGAAGAGGATACATCAGAAGCTTGTTGCTAGATACTATGGTCCTTTTCAGGTCATTGAAAGGTTTGGAGTTGTGGCCTACAAATTCGCATTACCTTCACAGTCTAAAATTCACCCAGTTTTTTATGCTTCGTTGTTGAAGAAAGCTATTGGGAATTATCAGGTTCAAGGAGACTTACCTAAGGAGTTGGAAATTGATGCTCATGATGACATTTATGCTGACAAAGTCCTAGGAACAAGGTTGACTATTCATTAAGGTAGGACAATATCTCAGAGTTTGATCCAATGGAAAAATAAATCTATAGATGAAGACACTAGGGAGGATGATGAGTTCATTAAAGGTCAATTTCCTGATTTCAGTCTTGAGGACAAGACTGTTATTATGGAGGAGGGTGTTGCTAGTAATGGAGAGAATGAAGTGGGCCTTGACTATTATGGGCCCAAACCAGCTTTGTGGAGAGTTTATTCTAGAAGGCATGGGAAAAGAAAGAAGGATGAGGTGTCAGTGAATGCATGATATGCATGAGTCTCAATTTCTATATATGTGGGAGTATGGAAAGGAATTAGATAACTAAGAATTTTGTTATTTCTTGGTGGGGTCACTTGTGTGGCTTTAGGAAAGCACTGCGTGCTTTGTGGGATTGTTAGTAGTATTGATATCAATCATTTTCTCTTTCTATTATGTTTTGCTCTTGTCTTCCATTTCACCATTAATACTATTTCTCCATTTTATCATAATCTATGTCTAAATTCTACTGTTTAATCAATAAATATATATACATACCTACCACTAAAGCACTCCATTTACTTTGCGAGGTTATAACATTCTTCTTGCTTATCGTAAGCATGTTTTCGAACATCTCGTCAATGCCGCCAAATTTGTTTGGCAATGAGATGTTTTCATCAAGGGTGGTTCCCCTTACGTCCCAAAACCTACAATTACTGATGCTGGTTCTAGTTATAGTTTTGGTAATAATGATGATTTACATCCATCAATGCTTTCAATTGGTCAAGAGCTTGAAAAAATTGGTCAAGAGTCGGTAATAATTGATGATGACATGCAAGGACTTGTCCTGTTATTATAACAACATTGGATACACTTAAGGTTGAACTGATTTTGCCAGACATAAGAAATATAACTAATTCTTTTCTTTACAGTTACCCTAAGTATACATCGACTGATGTTAAAAAAGTTTTGGATGGTTCAATTGAGCAAGAAAGGGTAATTAAACGATGCTGCGATGGATTTTATGTATATCTTGGTGTGAGTGAGCCATTGAAATGGTTGATTCCTTACCGTGGGGTGCCGCAACATTTCCCACTTCCAGTTTGGGTTAAAATAGGCAAATTCCTTGCTACATTTTCATGAAGATTGGCGATTTTGGAGTCGCGTAGCAGCTCTGTTTTTTATTGTTTTCCATAAGTCCATGTAGCTTTATTTACAGATGTTTGACAAGGATATGAGCTTTGATAAGGTGATCTTTTCCATAGGGTGTGTTTGTTTCTGCGAAATTTAGAAAACAAATATATTGCATCGTACCACGATGGCATACCACGATGGTGATTCCTAAAGCCATCGTGGCAAGATGCTATACAATGCGCAACAAGGTAGGTCAATGTTAATAAAGGTATGTGCCATTTTACGAAATTTGAGGGGAGGTCAATATAATTTCTCCTTTAATTAATGATTAATTTCACATTTGCTATCGGATAAATAAATCTGCAACATTGGGTAATCTGTGTTAGAACTTCTTCACCAATATGAAACATATTCCAAGTCTCGACTATGTTTATCCTAAACAAGTAGAAAATTATAATAGCGTCAATTTCTATTGAGAACACTTTTACAATCATGCAAGGTTAAAAAAAAAAAAAAAAATTGATGTTGTGCATGTTGGAACAAACTATGTGTTAATACACACCCTTAGGTTTTGATGATAACAAAGTATTAAATGGACAATTGATGGTACTAATGTTTAAATTAAGTGCAGGAGAATTCAACATTTAATCAAGAGCACACTTAATTTAAACTCTGATGAAACCAATGGAAGTCTGAATATTTAGACTCTGAAAGAGTTCAGATGCTACAACGTGGTCAGAAGCTATACAAAGTTCAGAAGCTCAAAGTAGATCAGAACGTCTGAAGCTGTTCAGGGACTCAGAGGAGTTCAGAAGCTCAAGGATGTTCAGAGGCCTACAAGAGTTCAGAGGCTGTCTGCTAGTCATGAGTCATTCAGAGGATGAAGACGTTCAGAAGCTGAATTGCGAAGGACTATCAGAGGCCAACCATTCAAAGACCAATCAGACTCCAAGTTATCAAAGGTTCATCAGAAGCAAAGGAATTCCCAGTCATCAGAGGGCTACATCAACTACGACTTATCAAGCCTGATGACTTGTTCTAAGGTCAACTAAAATGCAACGGTCACAAAGGATGTGATCCCTCTCTCTAGGAGCTAGTTGTACCTTATAACTGTACTATTGGACAGACAGCAAAGGTGAAGCTTCTCTGCAAAGGAAGACGTGGCTTTACTCAACGGATCTTCAAAGTCTACAGCTGTCCAAGTTACAACGGGAATTTCTCCAACGTCTCAATGTCTTTCTCAACTCATATAAATATGCCAGAGAAAGAATTGATGACTAGCGCTCACCATTAGATAAAATCTCTCAGAAGAAAGTGAGAATTTGAATTGTAATAGATAATATCTCTCAAATGAAGTGAGCATAGAAACTAGCTTAGAGCCTCTGAAGTTATTATGATTGTAATAAGTTTTAAGCTCTTAAGTTAGTAGTAAGTCTTCTGCTTAGTGTAGAAGCAAGAAAGTCTTCTGCTTAGTGTAGAAGCACATAAGTCTCAATCTTAGTGATTAGAGCAGTGAAGTCTTGAGCCTGAGTGCTTGAGCAAGGAAGCCTCTGATCTTGTGTGACCATTAGATAAAATCTTAGAAAGAATTGATGACTAGCGCTCACCATTAGATAAAATCTCTCAGAAGAAAGTGAGAATTTGAATTGTAATAGATAATATCTCTCAAATGAAGTGAGCATAGAAACTAGCTTAGAGCCTCTGAAGTTATTATGATTGTAATTAGTTTTAAGCTCTTAAGTTAGTAGTAAGTCTTCTGCTTAGTGTAGAAGCAAGAAAGTCTTCTGCTTAGTGTAGAAGCACATAAGTCTCAATCTTAGTGATTAAAGCAGTGAAGTCTTGAGCCTGAGTGCTTGAGCAAGGAAGCCTCTGATCCAAAAACACAATTCAACCCCCCCTTCTTGTGTTTTCTCCACGCACCTTCAGTGCATGCATTACCACCATTAGTAAAAATGGTGACTAGACAATTGCATGCCACCAACACAGGCATAGCTATGGCTGATTGATAATATTTCAGCTCTGGAAAAGTGAACAATTTGTAATCAAATTATCGAAGTATCACCGTGCAATCTTCGTCAATAACCGCAACGGTACATCAGATTAAAACATGATGATCTCACAATTATGCTGGTAAAAAAAAGAGTATTTATTCATGTATATTATTTCTCTCCCTTATGTTCCTCTCAAGGCCGCAAGCCTAGCAGCTAAATCATCATAGTCAGGTAACTTGTGATGCACGTGTCGAGCTTCTTTAGATCTATTTGTCTGAAACGAAGCAACTCGAGTAAACACTTTGTTGACTTCCACCTCTTGTGATTGTTCATGAGGAAGGAAAACTGATCGAGGTGCCATGGGACCGTATCCGGTGTCTTCTCACAAATTGTGAGATCACGAGTAACCTGACTACGTTGCCTGCACATATAGTTCGATATCCCTATCAACTTAGCCAAACTCACAGGGACTCATCCAAGTCCTCTTTAGTTCATTATTAATATATGATGATGTGTTTATAATCCTTTAATAAATTTAGGGACTAAATTAAATATTTACTCATAAACTACATACCACACCCACTTGATCTGCATCCGGTGTATAAAAAAGGAAAATAGTTATATGTCACAATATTTGCGCGCAAACATCAAAATATTATCAAAATAGTTACTTTGTGTACCTTACAAGTTTCTCGATGGAGATTAGTTATTGCTAATAGTGGTAAAAATTTATGGTTTATTGCTGATAATCTAATTGAATTGTTTAGTAAAATTAACGGTTCAACTTTTTAATAAATCTAAAATGTCATAAAAGAACATTCTTAATAATAATAAAGTTTTTATATTTAAGATAGTCATTTAAATTTATTGATGTAATATACCATTTATATATTATTATTAAATTAATTTTTATATGTTGAAATTTTATTTTAAATTTATTTGAATATAATATATCTTTTACGTCAAAATATACATATACACTAGCCAACTTATTATACTTGAAAATTGTCTCCATACTCTAGCTATGCATGAAATTGCAAATGTAAAATAATATAAAAATACATTCTTAATTTATAATAAAATTTAGGGATAAATATGTTTCTGGTCCCTATAAATATTTCAAGTTTTGTTTTTAGTCCCTCTAAAAAATTTCTTCAACTTTTAGTCCCTTAAAAATTTTCAATTAACACTTTTAGTCCCTACTTCTAAATCAACTCATGTATAAACTTCATATTTTTGATTGAATTTTTTTATGAATGTTTAAAATATTATAAGAATCTCTCCCAATTTTTTTTGAATTTTTTAACAAAGCATAAATTAAATATAAATTTTTATATTTTTGGTGCTTAAAAATTCATATTTAATTCATGTTTTGTTAAAAAAATCTAATTTTTTTTTGTGAGTGATTGTTAAAACATTCTACACTTTTCTTGAAAATTTCATTAAAAAATATGAAGTCTACACATGAGTTGATTTAAAATCAGGGACTAAAAGTGTTAATTGAAAATTTTTGAGGGACTAAAAGTAGAAGAAAAATTTTAGAGGGACTAAAAACAAAATTTGGAATATTTATAGGGAGCAGAAACATATTTATCCCTAAAATTTATGTTAAATTAATATTTAAGATAGTTAAAATTAAACTAATAATAAGTAAATAAGAGCAACGGTGATATCACATTGTACATAAAGTGACACAAATGTGATGTTTTTGTTAAAGCATAATTATTTTATTTCAAATTAAAATAAATTATAAAGGTTATAAAATAATAAGGGTAAAAGTGAAAAAAAAAAAACTATAAGCTCGTAATAAAATAATGTTATGAAACAAAACTTTTAACATATAAGCTATAAGCTAATTTAGTGTGCTAGAAACAAAGCCTAAATAGTTGTGATCACTCAAGTCTTGCTCGTGAAAACAAATTAAAATAGAGCCGACAAATTTGAAAATACCTGTATTTGTTTCCAACACAACAATAGAATAATAGTTTCTTGTAGACTAAACTAACCATTAGTCACAAGTTTTCCTGCTAATCAAAACTATGGTACATTGGTCAAAAGAAAAACAAAAAACTAAGCACCAAAACAAGACACTTGAACTTGCCTGGACTATCAACAATGACTTGTAAAAGCTAATCTGATGAAAATATTGAAATGAAATGGAAGAAACTGCAGTGTCATTTTTGTTGCAAGGACTCTGCCAATTTGTAGTAGAAGAAAGAACTTTGCTGACAGGGGTTGAGAGAGACTTCAATGACATCAAAGATGAACTTGAGAGCATCCAAGCCTTTCTCAAGGATGCAGAAACAAAGGCTGCTGATGACGGAGGAGGAGTGAACGAAGGAGTCAAAACTTGGGTGAAGCAGCTAAGAGAAGCATCTTTTCGCATAGAAGATGTGATTGATTACTATAACATGTATGAGGCACAAAATAATAACCATTCTAGATTCATAGCCATACTCCAAAAGATTCCTGGCTTGATCAAAACCATGAATCCACACCACCAGATTGCTTCTGAGATTCAAGACATCAAGCTATCAATTGGTAAAATCAAAGAAAGAAGTACACGGTTTCAGTTTGATCAGTCTGAAAGTGAATCAGGAAGCTGTAGAGGGACTAAAGCTCCGAGAATTGGTGATCCTCGAATGGCTCCTTATTTCATTGAAGAGACTCAAGTCATCGGGTTTGAGTCCCCAAGAGATGAATTGGTGAGTTGTTTGGTGGGGGGAACTAATGAGCTCGTGTTGGTTTCTGTGGTAGGCATGGGAGGACTCGGAAAAACAACACTTGCTAAGCATGTTTTTGATAACCAGTTGGTTAAAAGGCACTTTGATTGCCGATCTTTCATAACAGTTTCTCAATCTTACGCTATGAGGGAGTTGTTGATAGATATGATAAAGAAGTTTTACAGGGACAACAATGAGCCTATTCCAAAGGGTATGCAAAAGATGGATGACAAGACATTGATTACTCAAGTGAGACAATACCTTGAGTCAAAGAGGTACCTATTGTTTTTCGATGATGTTTGGAAAGAAAGTTTTTCCGATGAGATTGAACATGCCTTGATTAGTAATAACAAAGGAAGTAGAATCATTGTGACCACTAGATTGATGCATGTAGCAGAATATTTCAGAAAATCTTTCCATGTTCATATTCACAAGCTACAACCTTTGCATCCAAACAAAGCATGGGAACTGTTTTGCAACAAGGCATTTAGAGGGCAGTGTCCAACAGAACTTGCATACATGTCCAATGAAATTGTTCACAAATGTGGAGGGCTACCGCTAGCAATTGTGGCCATTGGTGGTCTTTTGTCGACAAAAGCTAAAACCATGTTTGAGTGGAAAAAGGTGAGTCAAAATTTGGGAATAGAGTTAGATCGCAATGTGCATTTGACTAGTCTAATGAAGATTTTATCTCTTAGTTATGATGATTTGCCTTATCATTTGAAATCATGCATGCTATATTTTGGTATATATCCCGAGGACTACATCATCAAACGAAAGAGACTTACTAGGCAATGGATGGGTGAAGGGTTCGTTAGGCATGCAAAGAGAAGTTTGGAGGAAGTTGCTGAAGAGTATCTGACAGAGTTGATACAAAGAAGTTTGGTTAATGTTTCCAGTGTTGGCTTTGATGGGAGAGTCAGAAGTTGTCAAGTCCATGATATGTTGCGTGAAGTGATCATTAGGAAAATGAAAGATTTAAGTTTTTGTCATTCAATGCATAAAGATGATGAACAAGTAGCTGTTGGAATAACTAGACGCTTTTCTGTAGAAGCAATCTCCAATAGTGACTTGAGAAACACTAGCAACTCAGGAATTCGTGCGATATTTGTTTTTGACAAGGGTGAATTGCCTAAACATTTCATCGATGGATTATCTGCAAAGTTCAAGCTTTTGAAAGTACTTGATTTTGAGAATTCTTTGTTGAATTCTATTCCTGATAACTTGGGGAATCTTTTCCACCTAAGATACTTGAATCTGAGTCATACTAAAGTTACGGTTCTTCCAAGATCCATTGGTAAGTTAGTCAACTTAGAAACCTTAGATCTTAGGCAAACTCAAGTGCACGAGTTACCAAAAGAGATAAATAAGCTCACAAAGCTAAGGCTTCTTCCAGTTTATTATAGAAAAGGGTATTATTCTATGTTGAACTCTACAACTGGTGTGAAAATGCAGGAGGGTATTGGGTGCTTGATATCTTTACGAAAGCTTTACTTTTTGGAAGCTGATAATGGTGGAGTAGTTCTCATCCAAGAGCTCAAAATGTTGAGACAGTTAAGGAAGCTAGGCATAAAGCGCATGCGCCGAGAATATGGAAATGCATTAAGTGCTGCAATACAAGAGATGAACCACCTTGAATCTCTAAATATTGGTGCTATAGATAAGGATGAAATCCTTGACTTGGATCTTGTATCAGTTCAATCCCATCTTAGAGTGCTCAATTTGAAGTGTAGACTAACTAAGTTGCCTGATTGGATTCCAAATCTGAAGTATCTTGTGAAGCTACGACTTGGCTTATCTAACTTTGAGGACGATCCACTAGACTCTTTGAAGAATTTGCCTAATTTGTTGAGGTTAAATTTGTGGGATGATGCATTTTCTGGTGAAAGATTGCATTTTCAAGATGGAGGGTTTCCAAAGTTGAAGGAGTTGGATCTCACTAGATTAAGTAGACTAAGTTCTGTATCTATAGATGAAGAAGCTTTACTTGGTCTCGAACATTTAAGATTTAATAACAACCCTCAATTGAAGGTGTTACCTCAAGACCTTCAAAACTTGAAAAACCTTCAATTCCTTGGATTTGCTGATATGCCAGCTACATTAGTTGATAGCATTGATCCTGAGAAAGGTGGACCATGCCATTGGATTATCAATCACATTCCCCTTGTACTAATTCGGCAGAAAGTAGGATCAAGATTTAATGACTATGAGTTGCGCCCTATTCCTACTCAATGTTGTCAATTGCAGATTGCGGTAAATAGCAGTTTGTTCAAATTCCGCTACGCAACAGTGCTATAGCGCTGCCATAGCCCGCCGCTAGTTCACAATATTTGTTTTCTGCTTTCTTTTTCTGTTTTTGTCATTTGTGGTGGTGTGGATGCTTTTCTACAAAATAGTCTTGTGGATAATTCAATTTGAATGGAAGATAGATTCATTCTGTTACTATTATTTACTGCACGTGTTGCACTGATGAAGTCTACATATTGCAGATAATTGCTGTATAAACAATCAAAACAATAGATTTTCATTCAATACTAGAGAATTTTAAGCTAGAACATTATTATATTTAAATAAAACCGCTAAATCGGCCGGTATAAGCTGGTCTAGTTGGTCATGAGTTTGATTCCCCTCAAATAATGTCTCGGGTTTGAGGTAGTTCACCCTACTCCGCTCGGATTGTTATTTCCCAGTTGGGAGGGTCTATACCAAAAATGAGTATATATAATAGAAAAGGGAATGTGAAAATTCTTAGAATTTTAGATTGGATCTAACTCAACTCTACAAAATCGGTTTGTATATTAACAAATCTAAACACTTGTTAGATGCTGTTGATCTCTTACATTACATGTATGCTTTTAAAATTGACACGGGACTACTATGCAGGAGCTTAAGTTACGAGTTGAAGCATACCTGATATATATGGAGGACTCTGAAATCATCATGGTATATTACTGTGATTTTCACTTTAAATCCACCAACCTGTGTATATAATAATAACGACAAAACTTACATGCATTTTCATACATACAGTTTTTACTTTTCCTCTCACAAACACGTAGTATTTTTAATTAAAAAACAGTTTTTTTTTTTTTAAAATGAAAAAACACCAAAAACCAACTCTTTGTGAGTAGAACAGCAAAAATTGCATGTATGGAAATGCACGTAAGTTTTGTCCTAATAATAACTTAATTGAGATAATTAGATCAAAGTAGAGTACCGCACAACAAGCAATTAAGATAACAGCAATTACGTCCAACAGCATTTTACCGGAAGCACACTTCACGCAAGAGTCTTGGGGGGAATGAGGGTGGGGGAAGAAATACTCCTCCGTCAGACACTCACCATGAAACCAGTGATTTCCAATCATTCAATGAAACACTCATAACCCATTTCAATACCAAAAACTCATCATTAAACATGTAAAAAAACCGTATACGAAGCCTTGCATTGTCGTTTCAAATTTTAGGTGTTCTTTTATGTAAAGGGTGTTCTTTTATGTAAAGGGATGCAATCGTTTCACACACAACTTACCATATTCGGGGTTTTTATTTATTTATTTAACTATAGCTGAATAGAGTTGAGGCAAGGTAGGTCGGTGTTAATAAAGGTATGTGCCATTTTACCAAATTTGAGTGGAGCTAAATATAATTTCTCCTTTAATTAATGATTAATTTCACATTTTCTGTCGGATAAATAAATCTGCAACATCGGGTAATCTGTGTTAGAACTTCTTCACCAATATGGAACATATTTCAAGTCTCGACTATGTTTATCCTAAACAAGTAGAAAATTATAATAGCGTCAATTTCTGTTGAGAACACTTTTACAATCATGCAAGGTTAAAAAAATATAAAAAATTGATGTTGTGCATGCATTACCACCATTAGTAAAAATGGTGACTGAACAATTGCATACCACCAACACAGGCATAGCCATGGCTTATTGATAATATTTCCGCTCTAGAAAAGTCAACAATTTGTAATCAAATTATCGAAGTATCACCGTGCAATCTTCATCAATAACCCCAACGGTACATCAGATTAAAACACGATGATCGCACAATTATGCTGGTAAAAAAAGAGAGTATGTATTCATGTATATTATTTCTCTCCCTTATGTTCCTCTCAAGGCCGCAAGCCTAGCAGCTAAATCATCATAATCAGGTAGCTTGGGATGCACGTGTCGAGCTTCTTTAGATCTATCTGTCTGAAACGAAGCAGCTCGAGTAAACACTTTGTTGACTTCCACCTCTTGTGATTGTTCATTAGGAAGGGAAACTGATCGAGGTGCACGAGGGACCGTATCCGGTGTCTTATCAGGCCCACCATCAATTTGGTGTGCGTGGCGACTTTTAGACCTCCTTCTTGCTTTCTCAGGCCCAGAGATGGATGTTGGCTTTTTGCAATAGTGGAGCAGTAATCTATCTATTACCCTTTCCTCTTCATCTTTTTTATGTTGCTCATCGTCAAATAAAATTTGTAGGCCACGTTTTGATTCGTCTCGTCTCCTGCTCCTTGATTTTCTCGCAACTTCAGAATCTTCCTTATTGGCATCATTGTGTGTAGACCGTGATTTTGAGTGCTTCCGCCTCATAGATTTTTGTTTTAATACCGAGATTTCTTCAGCATCTTCACGGACAGGGGGTTCTTTCTCATAATCCTGTTTACTCAGTCGAGCATGTCTAGAGGCCTGCAAATCCTGTTCAGAATTATCCAAACCGGATCGGATTCTCTCTGTTGTAGAAGCAGCATCAGGCTTTTGATATATTGAAGGAGTTGTTGGGATGCCATCATTGTCAATACGTGAAGATACCGGTTCAGTTCTCTGAGTGCTGCTTTTTAGTTTGGAATTAGGTTTTACATAAGGTGGTGGGATGGCATTACTGTATGGAATGGAATTAGGTTTTACATAAGGTGGCGGGATGGCATTTCTAGGAGTTTCATCCTTTTGAACTTTTCTCTGAGAGTTATCAAGATCAGGTAGGCCATCATGATTAACAGCAAATGGCTCGTTCAAACTGCTCTTTGAATGAAATCCTGCATGATTCGGAGACTTCCTGGCAGTGTCCTGGCTTTCTCTCACACGGGTGGCATTTCCCCATTTATTATGTAAATCGGAACCATTGTCGAATTGTTGCACTCTCTTATCCTGGGAAGAACACCCAATTGGTGGTTTTAGCACACTACCCTCCTTCCAATAGCCAGCTTTGTGAGAAGTAAGCTCTTCTCTTCCTGGTAACGGATTACCATTACTATCCTTCGGCAGACTAACTTCATCATGCCTACTTATTGGCTTGTATCCTTTTTCAGAGAGCTTTGATTTGGGATGAAAAAGATTTTCATCTCCTTTTGAGACAGTAGCTTCCTTGCCATTCCGAAATTTGTGCCCGTCATTAGAATAGTCAGGACTTTTCTGTAACAAAACCTCATCCTTGCCTTGTAATGATTTATTATAACCCACTGAATGGTCAGATTTATAAGTATTGTGGCCCTGCACAAGCATATGTATGTTATTGGTATTGTATATACACAAACATATAAGCATATGTTGAAATGGTTTCCCAACTCGAAAATAAAAACCTTGAGGAGGAAAGTAATCATGTAAATAATGGGGGAAAACGTTAACTATATCAAGAATTGGACAGTTTAAATTTGACAAACAAAACTAATAGAAAAGCGTAAAAAGAAGCTGAGGACAACACCTGTGGGGAAGCAGAGGATTTTGACATCCTCAGTTCAAAAGCTTTGGAGTCCCACTTTATTGAAAACTCTGAAGAAATATTTTGCATCAAGCGAACCTTCTGCTCCAAAGTAAAAGACTTTGGATTCAAATTTGCAGCAAACTGATAATTAGCAATTTAATGAGTCAGTTCAGGAATAAGTCATAAATATGTATAATTGTAATGATATTAAAATAAAATCTGAGAGTGACCTCTTGATTGACATAACATTCTAGGGAGTTCCCATATCTCTCCTGAAATATTTGCCGAAGGTCGCGTAACTCTGGTAGATCAGAAAATCTTGCAGCAGCAATAATCATACATGCTATAGCCTCCCTGCATTCCTCAGGGCATCCACTGTAAAAGAAATTGAAACAGTTTAAGTACATCAATTAAGGGATATTTAAACACTGCATGTGTCCACAATGCACATCAACAAACAAAAAAAAGTTCGACAACAGCATTTGACAGGAACTATTGGATAATGACAACTTCAGTTTCACTCGTATCAAAAGATTTACGAGGAAAAGAGAGTAGAATCAGATGATCGGCTCAAAATAATTATGACAGATAATAATATTGCCATAGTAAAATAATAAGCCTGACAGGTTCCTTTTATCAATTATCAGCCATGATTCAAATGGAAAAAAAAAAACACCCCTGAGAAATAAAAAATTAGATCCACATCTAAATGCATAACCATTAAAATAGATTTATACCTCACTTTCTGCAGCACTGAGAGGTGCTTTAACACAAAATCACAAGTCCACTCAACAAAATCATAACAAGATGTCAATGTCAATTCAGCAATGAGTCCTTCAGCCTGTAAAACCATCTCATCGGGAGGACAAGAGTTATATTAAGAAAATAGTGGGTTGCAAACACAATAATCTTTGCCAAATTTAAAATTCTCACAGTCCTAAGGTCTCTATCAATTCAAAAAGAACAATCACAGTAGCTAAGATATTCATATTTCCAATACATTAAACAAATAAAACAGTGAAAAACACAAATCTCATCTCAGTCAAATTCCATTCTATTTCTAATTATAAATTGAATAAAATGAAGTCTCAAATCGCCAAAACATCATGAAAATTCAAAACCCGTTCTACATTTTTTGACTACCAGTAGAATCATGCAAGACCGAAACTTAGCATAACTATATCGATCGATTCTGGAGAATAACCACACAAAATTAAATCCATAAATTGCAACAACAACAAAAACAGCAACAAAAACTTTTTCTAATTATAAACCGTTAATAATACAAGGTCTCAAATCACCAAAATATCATCAAAATTCAGAATCCGTTCTATATTCTTTGACTAACAGTTGAAACATGCAAGACCAAAACTCGGCATAACTATATCGGTCGATTCCGAGAATAAACTCGCCTAAATCCATAAATTGCAATAACAACAAAAAATAACGGCAAAATCATTTCTAATTATAAAACGAATAATAGAAAGTCTCAAATCGCCAAAAAATCATCACAATTCAGAATTTATTCTATACATTCTTTAACTACCAGTAGAATCAAACAAGACGAAAACGCCGCAAAACTATATCAATTGATTCCAGAAAATAATTTCTAATTATAAACCAAATTAAACAAAGTCTCAAATCGCCGAAACATCACCGGAATTCAGAATCCATTCTACATTTCAACTAACGTAACGGTAGAATCAAGCAAGACGAAAACGCGGCAAAACTAAATAAATTGATTCCAAAAATTAATTTCCAATTATAAAATGAACTAAACAAAGCCTCAAATCACCACACCAAAACATCATCAAAATTCGGAATCCAAACTACATTCTCTAACTACCAGTAATGATCAAGCAACAACAAAACTCGGCATAACTATATCAATCAATTCCAGAGAATAATCTCACATAACTAAATCCATAAAACGCAATAGCAATAACAAAAACAAACAACAAAAAGCCATTACCCTGCCATAAGCATTAACATCTAAACCATTCGCCAACAGATCAGCCATATCTTTCTTCAAAAACTTTTCCGTCGCTTTCCTCTTCCTCCTTATCACATCGATCCGATTCTTCGTCAATTTAATCAACGATTTACTGAAACAATAAAAAACAAAAATCAACAAAAAAATAATCAAAAAATCAAAAACCGCATCACAAGATTCATAACTACATTATCAAACTCGTTCAATTTTTCTATATAAGAAACTAAATCAAGCATGCAAAAAAGCGTAGAAAAAAAAATCAGAAATCAAAATTACGAACCATTTCGCGGTGAATCCACGACTGAGCAAACCGTCGAACATATTGGAAGAATGAAGATCTGTGATGTTATGAAACTCGGTAGTTAGACTCAGTGAACGATTCAACTCGGAAGCTGATAATAGAAGATTCGGTTTTGGTTCGGAAGAGTAATGCGCAGACTTCTAGGTAGTGGAAGACGACCAGGAAGAACTGAGAATGAAAAAAGGAAGAAAAATTATAGACTAATTTTGTTTTTATACTGTAAATTAATATTGATTCAATTACTAAAATGACCTTTGGATTTTGCAGGCATAGGCATAATTAACGGAAGAAGCATAATTAACATGATTCTCTGTCTTAATCGGGTTTTTATAATACGCAATGACTAGTATTTAGTTGATGTGTCCTACTAAAGTGTTCACCTGTTTTATTTTAATGAGTCTAATGAGTTGACTACATAGCAATTTTTAGACTAATTATTATTCTGATTAATACAACTGTTAAGTTTTTATCAAATACAATTAAAGGGAAGTGCTATGATTTTGGGTTTGAATCTCAATAATGATGTTGAATCTAAAGATACAAATATTTGCGAGTTGAGTTATGTCTTAGGTACATCAACTAGATCAATTTTATAAACAATAATTATGGTTAGATTATATAGACACAAACTTTAAATTTGTATTAATTTTTGTGTGATTGATTATTAATATATTATTATGACAATAATAAACAATTAAATTATATTCGTAAAAGAAAACGATTATTAAATTATAAAATGCATTGTTTATAGTAGGCTATTAAACATAGTAAATCATCTTACCGTTATCGTGAAATTAATAAATATCTACTCATATAAATATAAACGTATATAGAATAAAATAACACATTACTGAATTATATATTGTGGTTTATCGAAACTTAAAAAATCTAAAAATATTTATAAATTTTAAAGAGAATTTACAAAGGTGTTCCTGAAGAACAAAATATTAATATTGATAGAGAATTGGTACACACAAATTTCTAAGTTTTAATATTTATCCAACATTATCTTCACTAGACTGGTAAGAAATTAATTTTCTGACATTATCAGACGTTAATATCATGAACTGTATTTATTTATCTCCAATAATAATGTTGTATTTTAATCACATTGGAATGTTTTGGCAGTGTACATCATTAGACAAAATTAGCATAATTTTACATATTTGTCTTTTTCGTATAGTTATTTTCATATGTGATGTCACATTTGATATATACGTATAACCTTGTAATTTGTAAGGGTATTTTTTTAATGACACAATAAAGACAAATTGAGGTACAATATATAGTCAGAAAAATTGATATGATATGATTACTGATTTAACTAACAAGATAACAATATCATTCATTTTCACAATACATACATTCATTCTATTTTTAGTTCATTATGACTGTTACTTTACTAGATTTGTGTCTTTAATGGAAAAAATTACTTACTACTTCGGTCCTTAATATAAGAAACAATCTACTTTTTAGGTTCGTTGAAAAATTAATGTATACAGACTAAATACATTAATTTTTCAACGAACCTAAAAAGTAGATTGTTTCTTATATTAAGGACCGGAGAAAAAGTAATTACTACTCTTATTAATTGAATTTATGTTTGACGGACAACATCAAATGATGTAACAAAACAATGTAATGTCGTGACGCCTAGGTCTAGGGATGTAGTTTTTCAAAGATTAGGTTTTGCTATTCAAAAAGGATTAGCGGCGCAACTTGTTGCCCGTCTACCTTTTGTTAATGTGTAATTATTTTATATATATATATATATAACACGAAATGAGGTTATAGTTAAAAAATAAAAAAAAAAAACAATGTTTCACGGACAGTGAAACTTCAACTAGAAAGAAAAACATAATATATATATATATAGGGATCAATTTACATCGGTGTTACATTTGAATAATGTTACACCGTTCTTCAAATGTTACACCGTTCAACTATGATGCATGTGTACTCGATTTGAGGGAGAGTACCAGTACCAGATAACCGGTACTCGATTTGAACGATCAATCAAGATTAACGGTTTATGCGTTTTTATTAAATATTGTTAATTTTGATCGGTCTCAATAGCATATTAAAAAATAACATAATTTCCAAAAAATTAAAAAATAATTTAAATGTTTTATTTATTACTAAAAGGAGTTATGTGACATACACAAATATACAAAATCAAACTATGAAACTTAATTGAAACAATTAAAACTACTTAAGAAACAAAAATCACACATTGATGATACTACATTAACTAAGAATAAATTTAAGTCCAACATATAATGTGACAATAATTAGTGTTAGAAATGTATCAGCCGACCAAATGTGTCATATACCCATGATCCTTTTGTGAAGAGGGCCAAATATTCAACAAGTTGTTACAACTTCAACAACAGATATAGTAAACTATCACAATAAGAAAAGGACCTTGCTTCGATAGGCAAAGACATAGTCTTCAATACCATAATTATTTTGTGATTAGACAAGGTCGTTTTCTTATTATATCACATTAATTTAGTACATAGTATCCAATTAAATCATATGTACTAAGTTGATATTTGTAGACATATTTTAAAAACTAATTTAAAAATGGAGTTTTTTTTTTTTTGAATAAACTAGAGAATATATATTAAAATAATCATCGTCCTTCCAAGCACAAGGTGTGCCTGTCAGAGACTAAAACATTGTTTGTTTAAACAAAAACAAACAAACAGTAGCCGAGAAAACCAACAAAAGAAAAAATTCTAACTACTACACAATGGCCTGACTACAGTTTAAAGGATGTTGTCGCCAAAAAGAAAAATCATAATCAAATAGAACATAGCACGATTTAAGCCAACAGTAGGATTAAAATTTGACCTTCTCCACCATAGCCTCCAAAGAATCTTGACCAGTTTTGAAAATACGATGATTACGGTCCTTCCAAATGATAAATAGCACCGCAACCCATATGATGATTAACAAGGTATTATAACTTTTTGAAGAACCGCCGAGACCACAAAACTGGTTAGAATGTAGGATCAAAGTGCCGTGAAAAGCCGTTTCCACCCCCATCCACTTGGACACCGAAGCCCAAAGCCGACTATACACAGGACATTGAAAGAATAAATGATCCACATCTTCCATCCTGCCACACGAAGTCGCACAAGAAAGCATAGATGCATCTAAAATACCCCGTCGAAATAAATTGTCTCTGGTAGGCAATCTATTTAAAAAGAGTCTCCACACAAAAATTTTCACTTTGAGAGGAATTGATTTAAGCCAAAGGAACCTGTTGAACTCTTCATTAAGATTAATGTCAGTCACCGTCAGAAAAGCATAAGCCGACCTAACGGTATAACAATGAGATGGATGTAACTTCCACACCCATCGGTCGTGCACATTAACCTGCAAAACAACATTAGAAAGGCGTTCCACACACTCCAAAACTAACTCTTCCTCCCACGCACGCAACCTCCTCCTCCACTTCCAAGCCTCCCCATCAACACCCCAACCTAAGCCGTGCATATCCGCCACCGTGATGAATTTATTTTCCGCAAGATCAAAAAGACGACTAAAAGACCGATCGAGTGGATAATCCTCCAGCCATGGTTCCGTCCAAAATAAAGTATTACGGCCATCCCCCACTTTCCTAATGATGTTATCCTTCAACCATCGACTATCTATCAAACCTACCCCATCCCGAATATGATTCAAAGTGCGCCACCAACTCGATCCCACACCCTCCGAGAAACACACTCTCCCTCCCATCTGACCATATTTAGCCCGCAGAACTTCACACCAAAAACTATCATCCTCTTCCAACAATCTCCAAACCCATTTACCTAATAACGAAATATTAAACTCTTTCAACCTTCTCACCCCTAACCCTCCATGCTCCCGTTGTAGACAAATAGTATCCCATTTAATCCATGATAATTTTCTATTTTCCTCACTCCCACCCCATAAAAATTGACAAAAAATAGATTCAAGGGCAGAAATGATACCTGAGGGAGCTTTGAAGAAAGAAAGGAAGTAGACCGGAATGGAAGATAAGACAGATTTCAGAAGGATCAGCCGACCACCAATAGACAGATTTTTACATTTCCAACCAGATAAACGATCTCGGATTCTATTCACCAACGGAGACCAAAATTGTAACTTTCTCGGATCTCCTCCAATGGGCAAACCCAGATATAAAAATGGGAGCCGACCATGCTTACATCGCAATACAGATGCAGCCGCGTGAAGCCAAGAGATGTTAACATTCACACCAAACAACATACTCTTGTGAAAATTCACTTTTAACCCTGAGATACTTTCAAAAAGAATTAAAACTGCTTTCAGCGTCCTGATGTTAGCCCAACTCTTAACCCCTATCAATAAAGTATCGTCCCTAAACTGAAGATGGGAGACTGACACTTCATTTGCATTCCCAATATTATAAGGCATGAATAAATGATTCGAAACCGCCGAATTCATCATGATGTGAAGGCCCTCGGCCGCAAGGAGATAAAGAATGGGTGAAAGAGGATCCCCTTGTCGAAGACCTCTCTCAAGGCTAAACTCATCTGTAGGACAACCATTCACTAAAACAGAAGCAGTAGCAGACGAGACACATTCCATGATCCAACCACGCCAAACTCTCGGAAAATTCATCTTAATCATAACCTCCTCTAGATAGTCCCATTCAACTGAATCATAAGCTTTTTCAAAATCCACTTTAAACATGATTAAATCTTTTTAGCTCTCTTAGCATCATCAACTACTTCATTGGCTATCAAAATACCATCAAGAATTTGACGCCCTTTTATAAAAGCTGATTAAGTATGTGAAACAACACTACCAATCATATTCTTCAATCGATTAGCTAGTACCTTAGAAAGAATTTTATATATACTACTAACCAGGGCAATAGGCCGAAAATCAGCAACTCGTTGAGGACTCTCAACCTTCGGAATTAAAGCTACAAAGGTGGAATTCAGACCTTTAGTAATAATGCCCTGGCGGTGGAATTCAGAGAAAAAATTCAGCAAGTCCACCTTTAATATGTCCCAAAAATCTTTAAAGAAACCGAGATTAATGCCATCTGGACCGGGACTTTTGAAGCTATCACAATCCCGAATAGCAGTCTTAATTTCTTCCAAAAGAAACGGTTTAATAAGTTCTACCATGTGTCTTTCAAGTACTGATTTAAAGCTCAAACCACTAATATCAGGACGAAGAAAATTCTTTTTCCGAAAATGCTGACTAAAATGATTGAACACTAGCTGCCGCACTTCGGCCACCCCATCAATCATGTGCCCGTTAACCACAAAAGAATGCATCGCATTGACACGCCTGCGAGCCGACATAATACCATGAAAGAACTTAGTATTAGCATCACCTTCCTTTAGCCAATTAATTCTAGATTTTTGCCAAAGCATGCTCGCTTGTAATCTTGAGAGAGCCATAATATCAACAGGTAAAGACCATATTTCAGATAATTCATTATCACCTAAAGACCTATTTTCACCATCAACATCAAGAGAAGCCAAACGCAATTTAGCCGTCTGGATTTTTCCATCCAAATTGGAAGTGTGGTTTAGATGCCAGTTTCGTAATTCGATCTTCAGCTGCTTAAGTTTTTCCTTTAGAATAAATCCGCTCCAACCATGAACCCGTATAGCTTGCCATTTTTCAGTAACAAAATCCGAATACCCCGGAATCTCTAACCAGCATTTCAACATACGTAAAGGACGTGGGCCCCAATTACGCTCATCAATACTGAACAAAATAGGACAATGATCAGACAAGGTTCTCGGAAGTGCCATTTGAGTACAGTTGGGAAAAGAAATCATCCACTCATCAGAGAGCAGAAATCGGTCAAGTCTACTCATTATTAGACCGTCACTACGATACCAGGTGAACTTTCTACCACACAAAGGTAAATCAACAAGGTTATTATTATCGATGAAGTGATTAAAAGGAGCAAACACCTCGGTACTAGCTTCACCTGACCGAGAGAGGTTCTTACGTTCTTCTTGGGACCGGACCGCGTTAAAATCACCGAGAACACACCACGCGAAATTGCGAAACCGATGAATTAGGATACTCAGCCCATTCCACAAACTGGCGCGGCCTTCAGCACAACACGGAGCATAAACATTTGCCAAATAAAAATCCACATTGTCCTGTATAAATCTTCCATGAATGATTAAACAGTTCTCTTTTACCATAGAATACCAGACATTAATCACACCAGGATTCCAAAGAGTAATGATACCACCCGAGGCACCCACCGATGGTACAAAAGAAAAATTAACATCATTCGACCCCCATAAAGATCGGATAAAACCTTCCTCCACCACCTCCATCTTGCTCTCTTGAAAACAAAGAATGTCAACTCGCCTATCCGCCAGCAACCTCCTAATCTCCCTCCTCTTCTCTACCGACCCCAAACCACGCACATTATATGATAAGAGCTTCATATAAAACTTCCCTCCCCTACCCACCCTCACCACGGCCTCCCCACTGCCTACCCTTGCTACTTCCTCTTCACACACCCACTTCTATTGCCGAGCACCTGAAAACTATTATGACATTTAATCCCAAGTTTTTCACCCATCTCCTGAACATCCTCCTTCACCTGATTCTCACATTTGTGTAAGGCAACCCAATTATTCCAATCCTGAGAATTTGTAGCACTTGTCGTAGCCCCCGACCCCACTGACAATGAAGTACAATTTTTACCTTGAGATGTCACCTTACCAGAACTACAAGCTTCCTTTTGCCTTTTAGCCTTTTTTAGAGACCGGATTAAAGCATTTCTCTCAGTCTCCGACAATCTAGCAATTTTCCTGAGACCATACACTGTCGGAATTAAAATTCTCCTCTTTGTTTGTTGTTTTCGTTTCCTTTCTTTAGAAATTTTCGATATCACCTGTGCCTGTTCCTCAACTGTACCAACAGACGGTGGTTTAACAATTTTTTCCTTAACTGCTTGCTTAGGCCGCGGCGTTGGAGAAGAAGGAATAGCTTGATTGACTGTGTTACTTTCCTCCATTTTATCCACTATGACATTATTAACCCAATCATCATGAAGCTTCTGAACAAACTCATCCACTAACGGTGCTGCCTCCGGCATCCCAGTATGAGAAGAAAACTGGGAATTATTATCCTCTTCGATTTCTAATAAACACGCATCACTTGCCAAGCCAAAACCCACATCCTCAATAATACGAATATCAGTCATAACATTGTCTATTAAGACTTTTATAGTAACATTAATTTCTTTCACTGAAGAAGAGGCTATAAGAATACTTGCATAATCCATCCGCTCTCTAATAACCGTACTCTCTTCAATCTGCAGAAGTCTTCCCTGTGTCTCTGCCAATTCAGCGAAAAAAATCGGGTTCCAAGCGTGCACCGGTATTCCATAACACTGAACCCAAGCACCTCGGACATAACTCATATCTGCCTCTCGAGACCATGGTATAAATCCTTCCAGAAAATTACCAACCAAATCTGCTGCTGACTGTAATAACGAATTAATAGTCCCTTGTCCTGCTGGACGCAACAAGACATTGTCACCTCCCAAAGGAATAATCTTAATTTCCTCAAAACCCGCATCTGTCAATGCTTGTTGAACCTTTGACAAACACAAGCCATCTTTAAGCTTAGCTAAAGAACACTGAGAAGCCCACACAACATCCTCTTTCAATGGTAAATATTTCCAAGGCACACCTATCACCGGTTTACCGTCTTTCTCCGCCTTAACCTCGGTCTCCTCCATCAACTCCTTCTTCCTCACGACAATCTCCACCCTGTTCACCACTTCTTTCGGCTTCCACCGTGCCTCTTCACTGCAAATAGCTTCTCTTTTCACCCTCTCCAATTCCTTCTTACGCCACTCCCCTAAACTCTCATCACCCTCCCTCGAATTTTCAACTCCACCATGCTTATACCTCACTTTCCCCTCCCCCTTAATTTCCGACACAAAACGATCATATTTGGCCACATTCGCAAACAGTTTGAATTCCCAAAAGTACAAATTGTTAAGAGCTTTCTTAAGTTTAAAAACATCTCTCACTTTCAAATATTTGACAAAACCAAAATGTTGTCCAAATTTATTCCTATAACGAGAAACATAAATGTCTTCCATAATACCACAAACCTCCAAGCCTTTTTTGAGGTCCACAAAAAGAAAATTTTCTGGGAAATTAGAGATATAAAAAACTGCAGAATCCATTGCCATCAGAGTACTAGAATTGTTACCAACCTGTCCAACCACATCGGAACTTGATACGTACCCACGCCGAGTAAACGAGTGACCTCGCCCATGTTCGCCGCCATCCCAAGCTCTAATCCTTGATCTTGAACGTCGATCACGAGAGTCACCAAAATAGCCATTCGCGGTGGCATGATAAGAATCCATCCCGAACCGATCATCATTCTGAAACGCAATCCGCCCATCGAAGCCTAAGACCTGCCGAAATCCGTCTTGTCCAGTCCATCCCGGTCGCGATGCTTTTCTTCTCCGCCGACTCACCTAAGTCTAATCCCCTTGATCCCCCCCAATCTGTGCCTCCCTGGCATATGGCCCTTCCCCCCCGTGGTTATGCTCAAACGGTGAAGACGATCGACGAGACGGCCACCGTTGATTGAGGCGATAGCCGTCACGGTGATGGTGGTCGTTCGCTTCCTGTCCTCTCTCTCTCATCGCACTCTGTTTTTCTCTGTAGCAATATATTAAAATGGAGTATTATTATAATATATATATATCTTATGTGAATGGTAAAGTTATATGAGAATATGAGAATGATTTGTAGCCATTAGATTTAAATGAAGGAGTAGGATTAGAACATCACATAAGTGGGTCACGTGAGTCTATTTTCTCAGCTTCTTTCACTCTCTCTCTCTGCCTTCCTTCATCAAATATATCGCGATCTCTGTTTCTCAATTTCTCAAGGCAACATCGCTGCCGCTCGCTGCTAATGGAGCAACGCCACACTCGTATCTCCCGTTTTGAATATCACCACCTTCTTCTATGTTCAATTTCATGATTTTGGATCTGTTATTGTTTTATTCTTGTTTTGGATCTATTACAGGTATATCTTGTTATTCATGATTTTGGTTCATGATTTTGGATCTGTAAGGTTTTTTCGGTTCTCTTCTTTTTGATTTAATCTTGTTTTATATCCTTCTTATAATTTGATTTTTTGTGCAATTGGGGGTTTTTAAATATGTATCCTTCTTATATAGACACACATGTATATATGTTTAATTTGTCAAATATAAATATTTTTTATACAATTAAACGAGGTAATAGCAAATAGATTTTTGGTAATGAATATGATGTTCAACGCACTTTCTTTTTTGAGAGAAGAAGTGAGACTTAATAAATATAAATAATAGTGGAAAAAGAGTTACAACATGTAGTGAAAATTGGACCTACTCATAATAATAAACAACATATAAATTTATCTAATTCAGCAAATATTAGAGAGAACAAATTAAAATAGAGGTTATAGAAGCTTATCTTATGATTGCAGTAATTGATGTCAGCAACCGTAAAGTATACAGCAATGAATTCAATACCGAAGAATAACCTGTAAAAATCAAACCATGGAACAATACCTGAGGCGTGCTGATCGCACTGTCCTTAAGGATTTATCCGCCTCATAAGCGCAAATCCCCCAGGATTCAACAGGTCGTCCTTAAGGATTTATCCGCCTCATAAGCGCAAATCCCCCAGGATTCAACAGGTCCTTCCCAGATATGAATCATATCTAGGGTAACAGAACTAACAAGAATAATTTAGATACAGGTTGATGTTAAACTCAGATACACATTATATGAGGGAAGATAATATTTCTTACTCCCTCATACTGTACTGATATACATATATTTATATATGGTCATGTGGAATTAAAGAACCTAACCATCGGGTCCTAGAATTATGGCTACAAAGAGAATAAGAATGAATAATTGTTCCTTATTATTAGGAAGAAATAAAAAATGTGCCTTGACCAAAAGAAATCAAGGCCAATAATAATAATAATATAAGACTTTTGAAATATCTTATTTTTATTATAATAAAAATAATAATGATAATAACACAACACAACAAACGTCCTCTTTGGTGGTCTGAAGATTGTAGAGTGTCTTTCTTAGTATGAGATTTGAAGTGAACCTTCAGGTGGTGTCTATTTTTGGCTTTTTATTGGTGTTCCGCTTATATACGGTACCTTTGTAGTTCCGATTTTTCCGGACTCTGTTCGTCTTGTACAGAGACGGTTACTAATAATAATATATTTGCTGTTAAAAAAAAAAGTGACAACAAACCAAAGTAACATTTTGTATATTTTGTTTGTTGTATAAAAAAAATTAAAATAGAGGATAAAATGTTAACGAAACAAAATAACAAAAGAGAAAGAGAGTAAAAAATTATGAGATGATTGTCTAGAGATCGAGTAGTATAAAAAAAACATGACGAAAAGAAGTTTTTTTTTTAAGCAAAAGTGATGACTCAAATAAAATAAATAAAGATATTTTAATTATATAGACACCTTTTTATTTATCTTAAAAAGTGAGTCATCACACAAATATGAAAAAATGAATAAAAAGAATACAACATTTGGGGGAGACTAGATCAAAACTCAAGTGAGCTAAACAAATACAACTATCTCATTAAAAAATTTACCTGTAAAACCCAAAGGGAAAAATCAGGTGAAGAAAAAAATAGTGTAGTGCTCCAAACTTCAACAAAATCTATATTTAGAAAGGCAACATTTGTTTCTAGAAAAAGCATTACATATATTATGAGGTATAATATCCCAGCATTGGAAATCAGAAAGATGCAAACCAATATTAGCAAGACCATCAGCGCACTAATTTCTTTCCCTAAAAATATGAGAAATAATAAAAGTCGTCTTTTTGGTAAGATCAAAACAATTTAACCAATGATTCCTAAATCGCCAAGGAATCATATTAGAATTATGGAAAGCTAAAGTCACCATGAGAGAATCTATTTCCAACCAAAGCTGATGCCATCCATGAAAGTATGTAGTTTCAATAGCAATCATTACACCTAATATCTCAACATGAAAAGCATACGAGACACCAAGATGTTTAGCAAAACTACCCAATGTAGCTATCGAACAATCATGGAAGATTCTTCCACGAGCTGTAACACCAGGACACCTAAGGGCAGCGCCATCAACATTACATTTGATCCAAGAAGCTTTAGGATGATACCAATAAAATTTCTTTTATTATCGGAGCTTTGGAGGATGTATCTAAATCGAAAAAGCTTTGAGAATTTGAAATACATGTATAAAACCCAAACTAGTGGCACCAGTGTGCAATTTCTGGCAATGGTGACGATGGCGTAAATACAATTCAACGCCGCTAAAAACCTGATTCTACAATCATTGAACAAAATCTGATTCCTTCAATACCAAATAGGGTCAATAATTTTAATGATGCTTGCAATCGCCGCTACTTGACATTGTTTAAACCATCTACGGGAACATAATTTCAAGATATCATCAATTTTATAAAAAATTTGAATCTGCAAGATGGATCCATACCACTACCAAAGTTTCCTAGCAAAATTGTAATATACAAAGAGATGATGAATAGTATCATTATAAGCACCACAAACATTACAATGTGATGCGAGGGAGCAACCACATGCCATCAAGTGTTCATCCGTCAGAAGGATCTCACACAAAAAAACATGAGATATTGAGGGAGGAATGTGAGAATGCTACACATATTTATGCAAGGTAACTCGTGAACATGAGGAGCAAAAAACAGATAAGCATCCTTAAAGGTAAGAGAACTCGACTTAGGATGAAAATGGCATATACATCCCTTAAAAAACGAGACATTAAAAAAAATTAGCCATTTTTTTTTGGTGGGGTGCACCTTTAAAAAGCTTCGACCAAAATTGATTTTAGAAGCTATAAAATATTAAATTTTGATTCTATGCTGCCAGGTAAAAACATAAATTCACACATTTAGATTATCAATGATCATTCGATTAAGTTCAGATAGTCAAAACAAAAATATAGATTTCAAATTTTATTTTATAATTCAAAATATCGAGTTTAAACTAATGTCTGAATTTGTAATTCCCCTTATTGCAGGAAAGTCGGATCCTAAAATACTAGTATTTTTTTTCTTCACAAAAGAACCTTGAAATCTTATACAATCTGGCTTTTAATCAACAATTTAATTTTAGGTAAAATTATGTCCATAATCATTCAAGTTTGACCATATTTCTAGAATTGGTTCTTTAATTTTTAATTTCCTGAATGAGGAGAGCTAAAAAATAAGAATACTCTTCTTTGATATCAATATTTCTTTTAGTCATCACTTCTGATGAAATTTAAATTTCCAAAATTATTAACACGGGAGTACCTAATTTTTCACAATAATGTCTTTATTTAGAAGCAATGATTAGAATCACTAATTCAAAATAGGCTTAAATGCAGTTTTGTCTCCCATGTTTTGATTAAATCGGAATTTTACCCCTCGCGTTTTAAAACTGAGACTTTTACCCCTCCTGTTTTGATTTTTTTTTTATTTTGCCCCCCTAACATATTTTGTTTATGTGGCAGTGGTGATGTTTAATATTATTTTCCATGTAATTAATTATTTATTATTTTTTGAATGAAAAAATTACTAAAAAAATTCTAAAAATGACAAAAAAATATCAAGTAAAAATACAGTAAAACAATTAGGTAAATAGTAAAAATACCAAAAAAAACAAGTAAAATATAGTAAAAAAAACCAGAAAAATAGTAAAAATACAAAAAAAACCAAATATAATACAGTAAAAAAAACCAAAAAAATATTAAAAAAACAAGAAAAATAGCATAAAAACTCTATCATTGTGGCTCTTATTGCAGTAATACTCTATCATTGTGGCTCTTTTTGCCATGTTTTTTGAGATATAACTATGTTAATGGTTGTCCCAAATTTTGTAGGTGCATAATGAATACTCTGGATATTTTTATTTTCTTTTTAATTGACAGTTTTTTATACTATTTTTCTTGTTTTTCTAGTATTTTCCTGGTTTTTTTTTACTGTATTTTACTATATATTTTTTGTATTTTTACTATTTTTCAGGTTTTTTTAATGTATTTTAATTGTGTTTATTTTTTTTACCATTTTTCTGATTTTTTTACTTGATATTTTTTTTGTTTTCATTTTTAGAATTTTTTAGTAATTATTTAATTAAAAAAAATAAATAGGATAATGTTTAATTATAAATAATTAATGATGTGGAAAATAATATTACACATCAGCACTGCCACATAAGCAAAATATGATATGGAGCAAAATCCAAAAAACAAAACAAAACAGAAGGGGTAAAAGTCCGAGTTTTAAAACACGGAGGTAAAATTTCGATTTAATCAAAATATGGGAGACAAAACTGCATTTAAGCCTTCAAAATATTGAGTCATTCATCTTTAGTGTGATTTGTGATTAATTAACACTTAATCATGTTCGTCTTTACGTGTGGATGAACAGATATAGGATCAATTCGTAAAAATTAAACTTAAAGATGAAATTAAAAAAAGGTTAAATTTAAACAACTGCAGGGGAATTTTTTTTTTTGAACAAGCCTAAATGAGATATATTATATAAAATAATAGAAAATTTCTTCAGCACAAGATGTGCCGAGGTAGATTATGGAAAATTATAAAAGAGTCAAAAAAAGAAAACCGTATCAACAATATACAAGGCTCAAACAAAGTAGTAGACTAGACCACCAATTATGGTAGTTTAAAGCTAGAGTGCTACTCGTCGACTTCAATCACCTATAGGAGAAAATCTTGATCTTGTCCAACATCTGATGTAATGAGTTTGCTGAGCCTTTGAACAATCTATGATTTCACAACCTATGGTTTCTTTCATTCCACACAACCCAAACGCAAGCTAGCCAAATGAGTTGCGTAAAAGAACGATGCGCTCTGAGAGCACCTGTTGATGATGTGAACTGAGCAAAGTGATCTGATAAAGTATGAGAATCCACTAATGAAGAACAAATCCAAGAACGGACTAGTGACCAAAGAGAACCAAAAGTGCTGCAAGAGAGAAATAAGTGTTGTGCAGATTCGACCGCTCCGCATCCTGACACGCAATAGTGAGCTTGCGGTGATAAAATACATTAAGTGATCAAGTTTTCTTTTGTGAGTAACCTGTCGCGCAAGAGGCGCCACATGAAGATGAAGACCTTCAAGGGAACGTGAGTGTGCAAAATGAGACCTGCCGCAACGTTCGTAGCAACCGAATCATGATAAGTTAAGAGTTGATACGCTCCACGAACCGAGTAGCCCTATCACAGGGTCAGACTGCCACTGCCATCTATCAGAAGACTAAGCCTGTAGAGAAAGAGTAAGAAGTAAAGACTAACACTCTCCCAGCATCTCATCCTCCCACACTCTCAACTGGCTCCTCCATACCCACGCCTCCCCACCAGCTCCCCACCCCAAGGAAGCTATCTCAGTCACCAACTGCGATTTGGTCTCCGCCGCCAAGTCAAACAGGTGCCCAAACCGCTCACACAAAAGAGTCTTATACACCCAGGGATCGATTCAGAAAAAAATGTCAGTCTCGGCCCCCACCTTTTTTAAATAGACTCCCCAAATCTCCCGCCCCATAACCCATCTCCACCATCGCTAATTCTCACTATCTCCCTTCACCATGAAAACCCTCTCTGCCCTCCTCCTCCTCTTAATCTCCCTCGTTCCTCCCCATAACAAGCTGTCAGCACTCTAAACCACAAATTGTTGGAATAAGAAAGGTTTTCCAAACAAACCCTATGAACTTAATGAGGTTTTGATGATAACAAAGTATTATTGCTAAGATGGAGAACACTAATAATTTACTTGTGTGTGCAAAAAGAAAGAAGATAGAATCTGAGAAGTCAAGAATAGAATATAAGCATCTAAATGACTCAGAAGGTTTGAGTTCACCAAGAAGTGCTTTACAACCTTTCGGAGGACAAAGACTCTCAGAAGCCAGAAGAGCCTATCAGAAGCCATACAGTATGCACTCAGAAGCTACGACGATCTTAATATCAACAACTCTGATAAGGCCACGTCTCAAGATATTCCCGTTACGTTTAAAGATACAACGAGATGACCAATGCAAAGGCAAATCCATGTCATCTAAATCAGTCAAAAAGGGAGTTGAAGACAACGGTAAAACATTACCTCTTTTGTGCAAACATCTACCTTCGAGGAACAAAGGAGCATAAGTTGTTTGCCTATTTTGGGAAAAAGACAAAGATAACTTTCCAGGCAAATTGATGTACTTTCAACGGTCACATTTCAAACGTCTCTATTCAAACTGTCTATAAATTGAAGACCTCTTTGAATGGACAAAGTGTCGAGAACGAACCAGTGCAGAAAAAGAAAAGAAAGATAGAAGAATTCGTTGAACACAAAAGCTCCTATCAACTGCACAAAGAAGGGTTCTCACCAAGAGCTTAAAAGAAGATATCTGCACAAAAGACTACAACTTTGAATTGTTTGAATTCCAAAATCAAGACTTTGAGTTTTGATTACATTTGTAATAGAGTTTATTCAATAGGTGTAATTTAAGCTAGCCTCTCGCTTTAGTGCTTGAGCAAATTGGAAGTCTCTTGCTTGTGTACTTGAGCATTTGAAAGTCTCTTGCTTGTGTGCTTGAGCATTGTGAAGTTTCTTGCTTGTGTGCTTGAACAATTGTGTAATCTTGTGTGATTATAGTGAACTCTCTTGTAAGTACAAGGGGACTGGAGTACTCTCGTTTTGTGAGGGGAACCAGTATAAATTTTGTGTGTTCATCTCTTCCTCAGTCTCTCAGTCTCTCTGTTTTACTGATTGTTGTTTTGATTCCTCCGCTGCAAAATAGACTCTGATAGATTTGTGAATCTAGAAGAAATTTTAAATTGTCAAAACACAATTCAACCTCCCCTTCTTGTGTTTTTCACACCTTCACAAACCCTCTATATCTACTAGCATCCTCGAACAGTACCATTTTCCTAAAAGAGTCAAGTTAAACTTCTTCAACTACCTAACCGCCAAACCTTCATTCTCCTTACATAAACAAAGTGTTTTTCAGCAGATCCAAGAGATTTTGCTAAAGTTTTCACTCCCCAAAAAAAATTAAGTTTTAAAATTAAAATTAAAGTATTTTTTTTCTAAACCATCTAATTAAAATTAGACAACTACCAATATATTTGATTGCATTGATTCAAAAAATATCTTTAATAGCGAGATTGCATCAAAATTCTGATAGGTTGAATCTAGTTTCAAATAAATCATGAGTCATACTTAACAACAAATGTTGCAACACATTCAAAAATTATTTTCATTATTCTTTTCTTTCATACTGCAAACTCTAAGTCTAAAATTGCATCGCATGTCCTTGCATTGAGGAGTTGAGGTCAATGATTAAAATAATAAAAAATAGACTCTCTAAACTTAACTTTTTATAATCACAAATTATGTATCTAAGTTTTGTCATATTTTTTAGGAAAATGTTAATTAACATGTACCTCGATAGTAATATTCTCTTGTAATTTGTGAATTATTAAACATTAAATTCTTTTGTGAATTATATACCAATCGTTAGTTGGTTCAGTGGTGATTGGCGCTGAACTTGGTAGGGAGGACCACGGTTCGATCCCCCGCAACTGCGATCGGGAGGAGGCTGGAACCCCTTGATGCCAGAACTGACCCCCGAACCAGATTAAACTGGTGGTGAAAACCAAAAAAAAATAAATATAAATTTCTACTTTTAGATAAGACACATGTTAATATGACCCATTATTGTAACTTATAGTCATGCATACTGATTGAATGCACCTTTTTTTTCTTTTTGAGCTTAAAAGAGGTCTAACAACTCAAAAAGTGATTACACAAAAATAGACGGAAATAAGTAATTGTACTAAATTAACATCAACCGATTTAAGTAAAAAGTTAAATGAGTTAAGTAGTTAAAATTTCAAAGTTCAAATTCTGACAAAAGTGAAGAAATATTAAACACTAACAACTAATTACTAATTTTGTTCGTTTTTCCCAGTTATAAAAAAATAATCAAACAACAGCTTAACCTCAAGAGAAGTGTTAGAAAATAACAACACTAAAAAAGAAAAATAAACTCAATCAAAACACAAGAATATAATGTGGAAACTCCAAAACCGGAGAAAAATCCACGGCCGTTGTCAAAATCGACAACTAGATAATTATCACTATGTCAAAATTGTTACAACACATAGACTTCTCTCACTCTCACCCCAATGCCCCAATACAACCACACTCTCACAAAGCAAATATTTAAACTAAGTCAGATATAAGCTTAAAGTGCTACTGACTGGTGCATCTAAAAACAAAGAACTTAGGTCCAATATATAGTTTTGGTCTCCCCCTTGCTTCACAATTCTAAGTGATGTGGTACTTCTCCAATATCTAATTTTTACCTCCTTTATTTAAGAAACTGGGTGATGTAGGACTTGACAATCAACCCCAACAATCTCCACCTTGATTGTAAGAGCCATCTTCCGCTTCCATTGTCTATACCGACAACCATTGTCTTCACCGACAATCATAATTCTCATTGTCTATACCGACAAATTAAATTATCATACTCCACCATAAAAAGTACACTTCACTTGGAACTAAACCATCCCAAGAATTTTCTTCACTTGGAATTAAACCATCCCAAGAATTTCAACATCCCGAAACCTTGCTGAAAATTTATGGTGCAACTTCCATGTTGGCATTCCCGGAAGTTCACCAGCCGTCGAGATAATTCACCACACACCTTGCATCAATGTCAACCAATGCCCGTGTGTTGTTCTGAATCTGCTAGCAATAACTTTTCCTTTCCCGTGGTATAGCGGAAATACCATAAAGACACACTTTATCTTCTAGATAAGATCACCATCATGTCCCAAAACAAGGGAGACATTGCTAGCACTTGTCTCATAGTCTTTTACAGATACAGCTCCACCTGGACAATTTCTCTTTAAATGCCCAGACGTTCCGCACTTCCAACACGGCATATTCTGTGCATGAATCATCTTCCCATTAGCCCCACTTCTAGTTAGCAACATCAAGTTTGATGAAGTGCTTTCATCACTTTTCATCCTCCTTTCTTCAGAAATAATTTTAGTTGCAACTTCTTCAAAACTTAATTTTTTCTTCCCATACATCAAAACAGGTTTGAGATGAGCATAAGAAGGTGGAAGGGACCAAATGAGCCTTAACGCCTTATCTTCATCATCAATCGTAACTTTAATAGATTCTAACTCAGAAACAATATTATTCAAGGTACTAAGATGATCAGAGATTTTCGTACCCTCATCCATGCGCAAATTGTGGAATTGCACCTTTAGCAACAACCGATTTGAGATATCCTTTGTCTGATACAACCCTTCGAGCCTTTCCCAGAGTTCCTTGGTTGATGACAGATTCTGCACATTCACAAGAACATTCTTTGCCAAACACAGACGAATTGCACTTGCAACTCTCAAATCTAGTTCCTCCCACTTGTCGGCATCCATGTTGGAAGTGCTTCCTTTCAGCGCCTTGTGTAAACCTGATTGTATCAACACATCATTGACTTGTACTTTCCACAAGGCAAAGTTGATTCTTCCATTAAACTTCTCTATGTCAAACTTCATAGCGCTTGAATAAGACATAGTAAAGCCCCTTCTTTAGCACCTTCAGAATATCAAACCGAAGCTCTGATATCATTGTTAGAAAAAAAAAACACTAAAAAAGAAAAATAAACACAATCAAAACACAAGAATATAATGTGGAAACTCCAAAATCGGAGAAAAAATCACAGCCGTTGTCAAAACCGACAACTAGATAATTATCACTATGTGAAAATTGTTACAACACATAGACTTCTCTCACTCTCACCCCAATTCCCCAATACAACCACACTCTCACAAAGCAAATATTTAAACTAAGTCAGATATAAGCTTAAAGTGCTACTAACTGGTGCATCTAAAAACAAAGAACTTAGGTCCAATATATAGTCTTGGTCTCCCCCTTGCTTCACAATTTTAAGCGATGTTGGACTTGTCCAATAGTTAATTTTTACTTCCTTCTTTATTTAAGAAACTAGGCGATGCGGGACTTGACAATCAACACCAACAAGAAGAATACCCAACACACAAAAATCATTAACTAAACTACGCCCTAAACTAGCAAAAAACTACAAAATATGTGTAACATACAAATAATTCAGACTCACTCAACTAGAGACCAACATCAGAAAGAAATATGATAAAAAAAACTAACTGAAGAATCTTAATATAAAAATCAATCAAATGTTCAACACAATTGAACCTGTGCACAATAACTCGTCCTTCATAGGTAACTAAATTATTGAAATGCAGAGTTCAAATACTCCCAACACTAAAGTGGAGGAGGGAGTTGTTTGTTTGGGAAGCGGATTTACGGGATGAGCTCATGGGGGTTCTGAATTCCATTCATATTTCAAATGCTCAAGATATTTGGTTTTAGAAGCATGATTCCAATAATGGAGTTTACTCTGTTAAATCGGCTTACTCAGTTTTGGAGCTAGCCTTTAGGGTTAAAATTGTTCCGCCAACGGTGTCCAGTTTTGTCTTGGCTAAGGTGTGGAAGTCATGGGCGCTTTCCAAAGTGATTGTCTTCTCTTGGCAATTACTTCAGGATCCCATCTCGCAAAAATCTCTTTAGGCGACGGGTGATTACAGATATTGATAATACCATTTGTGTGTTCTGTGGAAATTCAGTTGAGTCAGTGGATCACCTCTTTCTAACTTGCAATGTTTCATCTACGGTGTGGTATTCCATTTTTAGGTGGTTAGGGGTCCATAGTGCTTTGCCTGGTGGAATAATATGTTTGTTTCAGTTTTTACTAGGGATGGATATTGGTAGGAGGGCTTACTTAGGGTGGTTACTAATTTGGCATGCTGTTATTTGGTCAATTTGGAATTCTCGGAATGACTCAATCTTTGCTGGGGGGATCTTCATCTGTTGAATATCTGGTCGATAGGGTGAAACATTTTTCTTAGAAATGGTATCTAGTTAAAAACCCTGCTAACCCGTGCTTTCTTTATGAGTGGGAGGTCCAACCTACTGGATGGTGTTCCTTGGATTTGGTGATCTTAGAGGGGTGTGGCTTTCTTTTTGGTTTCTCATCTTGTTTTCTTCTATTTCTCTCTTTTTGGCTGTTGATTGTTTTGAGGATTGGCGGTTCTCAGTCTAGTTAGAGGCGCCTTAGGAGTTTTCTATAACTTCATTGTATTTTTTTTCTTTATTTTGGTGGTGCAGTACTTCTTGTACTCTATTTGGTAGTTTCTTTTGGTGTATCGGTATTTTCTTTCTTTTTATATATATATATATATATATTATATATGTGTGTGTGTGTGTTTGCCATTAAAAAAAAAAACTCCGAACACTATTGTTTTTTTTTTGAAGAAGGTCCCAACACTATTGTTGTTTGGCATGGGTGCTCTCTTTTAGGGAAGGGTGTTGTTAGGCTCTGATGTAAAGGGAGGTATTTGTATCTCCTTGTATTTTCTTTTCTTTGTTTGTGCTTCTCTTGTACTTCCAGTTATGGCGTTACTTAATTAAATTTGCCAATTAAAAAAAAATGTATTTTCTTCAATGGAACTTACTAGAAAACCACCTGTGCAAACATACATAATGATGCATAGGTACATCATGTATATCAGTAGGAGATATAGCATTTTCAAAAAAATCTAGGATACGGGTACGTTAAAACTTAAAATAAAATATTAGAAAAAATATTTTTTATGTTAATTATTATCATCATGTTTTGGAGTTTTTTTTCCCACTGTTTTTACTATTTTTTTTCAAAAGAAAGAGAGATAGTTGAAATATATTGAAAAATTACAATATTTTAATTTTCCACCAACGATGCGTTTTTGTTGTATCCATCATCTCGAATCTACTAAATAAAATGGATACAGATCGGTGTGTACCATACGACTATTCTATGTGTATCCGACGCTAGTATATACCCAGTAAAAATACTTCACCGTTTTAAGAGTATTCATGCTTCAGATGTAACATTAAAAGCCTTTTTTTTTAATTAAAAAAAGAAGAAACTTAATTGACAAATCTAAACAAATAGACAAACTTAATTAATCACATATTGAGGCTTTTAGGATCAGCAATGCAAATCACATGGGCAGGAAAACTAAAGTTATAACTTACAGTACATTCATATAAATAGTCTCTATTATTTCTTTAATTCTTTCCTAAGTTTAAAATTGCTTGCAATTGAGCTCTCCATGATTAAATTAAAATACAAAAATTGAAGACACGCACTAGCTCACTTTCAACTTAATATAATAATATAGTGGAGATTAAAAACAAGGGTCTTGCTAATGTCGGGAGTACTCTTTAAGCATTTTATTTAAATAAATTTTTTATTTAAAAAGTTACACAACACAATTTCCAACGCATTGGATTTACCGTTAGATCAAAGTGTGACTAATCCTTGTGACTCAAGGCAAACAGACGCACACAAGGCTGGCTAAGGTGCCAAATGCTACACACAATGATGCACACATTATACAACACATTCAACATTTACACATTTCCATAAAAATTCTATAAAAAACTTACTAATTAAGGACTTAAAGGGTGCCCCGGAGATACTCGTTAGCATTTTCCTAAAAACAATTAAATATTGTCACAATTACTACTTCACAATAAACAACTCATTAAGCTAATTAAAAAATGGAAGAGATAATTATCTTGATCAAGCAACTCGTGTCGAACCATTCTCAATAGAGCCACATTGTGAGGCAGAAGACCACTATAGTATAGCAATGTTGGGATTGAAGTGGTTGGCTCACCAATTAGAGATGTTAGAAACCTAATCATTGATCTAAACATCAATGTTGCAAGAGACTGCAATAATAAGCACAATGAAAAATAAATTCTTCATTACTTAAAAACATTTTTGCATTTGTAAATAAACATCTAAGTGCATGTATGCTTGATATTGCGGTTGATTTGTTAGAATTATATTGTCGGTGAGCTACCATAATTTTGTAAAAATTACATGTACTATGTAATTTTTATAAAATCACAGTCCCTCTTTTTAATTTTATTAAATCTAATGTGATACTAAATATGCATCAAGAAAATTAAATTAAAAAATTAACAAAAGGAAAAGATCTACACGTACCATGATTGAGAATATGGGTTTCAAGATGGAGTCACATTTGGGTTTAGGGATATAAGAATTAGGGTTTGTTGAGTTCAATTTTTTTGCTTGTATCTCAAAAAGTGTATGCTAGCTAATTAAACCAACAGATATATAGCGGATATTCAAACCAACCCGTCAATATGTAAGTTCAAATTTTTATATATTTGTAGAGTTGGGAAGTGCAAGTACACATATAAAGTTAGGTGGTCCTTGCCCCGCCAAAAAATATTATAGATGTGTCGGTTAAGCCCCGATTTGACCAATTGAATCTTGAATTAGTAAGTATTCCGATTCGATGACTGGTGCAATTCTAATTATCTTGGCATTCATTTTCTGTCTTGTTTATTTATTTGCTTTATGTTTATTTTTCATGCCTATTTATTTATTTTGCCTTTAGTTTTAATTATGTCTAGCTAATTTAATATTGGTAGGATGTGTAATTAGGAGCTAATAGGGGTTCGGTAATTAGTTTGTGCGTCTGTTTTTAACGAGTTTTCTTAAGCAGTTTTTAATTAAACGATGACTATAATTTGTCACGAGAGTGAGAATTAATTAAAGTAAAAATTGATAGAGTGAGAGTGTGAGATTTTTGCTAGATAGTAAAAACTGAACATTAACTCTGATCAGCAACGAGAGTTGGGATTAGAGTTAATTAAATTATACCGTATGGATTTTCAAAAAGTATTTTATTAGCGGATGTGAGGACGAGAGTTAAGTATCACTTTTATATTGTACAATACTAGTCAAGATTTGCGAGAGCTGAGATTGATATTTTTAAATCAATATAGTTTCGAAAACTAATCCTTTTACCTAGCACGAATTATGTACTGAACCCTCTGAAGCAACTAAGATCACATCCTAGTAATACATATTCCTATTAATTTAAATTCGAAACATTATTTCAAAACCCTCTTAGTTAATCTTTAGCCTTAAATTTACAAAGTAACATCAGATAACGGTAGTTCAACTATTGGTCCCTTGAGTTTGATAATCTTTTAAAACTACACGACACGACTATATACTTGCAGTGATGTTGTCGGCCGATCACATTTCCATAAAGAAAAATAAAAATACTATGTGACACAAAGTTGGGTAATGCTTGGAATTAGTGCAATTACTTAGATGAGTTCCTGAGACTATATTGTATTTATTAAAGTCGCAAGGAGGAGAAATACTTACGTACAATCATAAATTTGAGATGTTCGACACACACATAAAGAAAAAAAATTCAAGAAAAAACGATCAAAATTATATTAATTGATTTGACTATTTTAATTTTCTTTTAATTTTTTTTTATTGATGTGTTTGTGCCTAAATCTTGTACATATATCTATATGTCTATATCTTTGTGTCTAAGTAAGAATATCTCTGTAAGGAGTTTCACACTTCAAATTAGCTAACTATTTTTATTATTTTTTTTATAAAAAAAATACAGTTGAACTATGTTTTGAATGAAGAAAATTGAGACTCAATTGAGAATTGTGAAGCTCAGATGATCCTATATATCAATGTTGAGATATGCATACAAGTCTCTCAAGCTTAATATGTTAATAAGCAATGTTGAAAATCTTCCAACTCAATTTATAGATTTATCTTTCTCTCTTAAATCTGCGATTTTCGTTGTGTCTAATTTGAATATATATAATTTTTTTATTAGGTAGACTACGTGATAGAATTTCATTTTGTAAAATGTTGGAGTTTGAACTCTAACTCGTATACAAATATTTCTATCAACTAAGTTAAACTCAGATCAACATCCACTTTAAATATTTATTTGTTTGAAACTATATTATACGAAAAATATAGATGATTAATTGAGACACAACATCAATGATCTAAGCCTGGTTTTTGGGCTCCTCCATTAGAGATTTTGTGGATTTCCTTTTTTGATGAAAAAGACCAAATAGAAGAACTCTAACAATTACAATTTTGGAGATAATTCTACGAGATAATTTTTTTTAATAAGCCAAAATGATATAACAACAAAGCCAAAATCTTCTCAGCACAAGGTGTACTGAGATAAATTATGGAGGATTACAAAAGAGTTAGGGAACTAGATACATGAAAAGTTAAATCTTGTCCCATGGATATTACTCCTATTATGTTGGAAAGACAAATCTTATCTAGGTCATTCATGTCAACAACATGACTCATTGAATACCCATCAACCAATTTTATAGTCATCATATTGCGAACAACGTTTGAACGAAAACAAAACACTCAACTCCGCATTTAAGGTTCATAGTGGTTCTAGTATTATTTTTCTAAAGCATTGGGTCCAATTTTATACTCCTTGGCTTTTATCGATTATGATATTCATCACCTTCCGAGTACATGGATCATGTACTATTAATAGACATTATGCATTGCAATTTTCCGCTGGATAGAACTTTCAAAGTCAATGTTATTGGATCTCATGATCAAATCACTTATAACTCATCATGTGGAGGTCTTATACGTAACTCCCAAAATTTATTCTTTTAACTCAACTGATTAAGCTAGTTGAGCGGAGTTAAGGAGTTGAAGGTCCAAGGTTCCAGTCATGACAAGGAGAATATTAACATAACATTGTAATACTAACAACTAACATTGCTTATAAAAAAAAACCATCTAAGGTCAATGACTTAGTTTAGTTTATGTAATTCATTATCTCATAATATAGAAAATGTCATCTATAATACAAAACTTACCTATTTTAAATTGGGTTAAACATATTTTAGTCCCTACATTTTGCGAAATTGTCAAGAATGATTCCTACATTTTAAAAATGGTAAAAAAAAATCGCATAAAATTTTCCGTTATCAAGATTAGTTCAATCCGTCAAATTTTTTCCATGTCACTGACGGAAAGCTTAATTTTTAATTTTTTTAGTCCTTACATTTTGCAAAATTGTCAAGAATAAATAGTCCATACCTTTTAATATTCCAGTCCATACATTTTGCAAAATTTTCAAGAATAATCCCTACCTTTTAATGTTTTTAGTCCTACATTTTGCGAAATTGTCAAGAATGATCCCTACATTTTATGCGACAAATACTTTCTTAACGGATTGGACTAATCTTGATAACGAAAAATTTTATGAAATTTTTTTTAACCATTTTTAAAATGTAAAGATTATTGTTAACAATTTCACAAAATATATCAACTAAAAATATATTTAATAATTTTATATTTCATAATTAGTGCCTTAGCATGAAAAAAGAAGAAGTGGGTTTTGCATAATTTGACTCTCTCATCATTAGGACGTGAATCCGATTAACACATGCATGGCTTTTTGAGTTGACAATACACCTAATGTCACCTACTAATCTATCTATGACCGCTTCAAACAGAGTTCGGAACCTTGAGCGAGTTTTCACGCCAAAAATATACTTTATTCGTCTCAAAATTAGTGATCTATTTTTTTACTTTGAACACTATTTATATCAAAGACGTCTATGCTTCATGTGCAACATGTGCCATGACATAGGACCTCATAAAAATGGTGGCCTAAAAAAAAATTATAGGTTAGTAATATTAGTAAATGATGAGTATAAAACGAGGAGTTGTGATCTTCCAAACAAGAGATTGCGGAGTCTAAATATTTGAGGTTTTTTTAATTCTAAATTGAGAGAGATTTATTAGTTACAAAAGGTTCTAATAGAGATTGTTCTATTGTGAATAAATTTTTTAGATGTTTTATAGTTAATTGTTATACTATAGATTTATCAAATGGAGAGATTGCGATAAAGATTGTCTTGTTTATCAAAATTTTGTTATATTAGTGAAAAAAATATTATTTTTTAGTGTTATTGATGTTATTTGTAATTTAAATTGATGATACTTCTTTTGAATTTTTTCCTTTTATTAGGGCATATTTTTAATAAATTCACAGGGCCTCCAAAAACTCGGAGATGCCCCTTATTTATATGATCTACTTTGACTATATTTTTCTACTAATATATATATATATATGGATAATGCTAATGCACACCAACTCCCTTTTGTGAAGGTGTGCATTAGCAACATACACCTCATAATAAGAAAAAAAAATCTTTAGTTTTAATTTAATAAAAAATAGAATTTAGGGATAGATATATAATTTTAATGTTGTTTTCTCTCACTTCTCCATTTTTCTTTTTAAAGTCATTTTGTGACAAACCCATTATGTCATTGGTAAAAAAACTTAACACAAAAAAAAACTAACGCATGCATACCGTAAAGTTCATTAAAAAAAATACCTTCTTAAAAAATAAACCTATAAACCAAATATTTTAAACGAAAAATAATAGAGCACATAACAAAAAATACTGTTAAAAAAGATAATATTAATGTTAGTAAAAAAAGATTAATTTGAAAACAAAAAAAATTTATATACATTTATAACATGCAGCAAGCAAAAAGAAGTACTACGAAAATTTCTTATAAGAAAAAATAATAACAGGGAAAAAAAACTCAATCAAGATCATGCTTCAAAAAAAAAACTCAATCAAGATCAAGTATGCATGAGTTAGTCTTTTTTTTTTTACCAATGACATAATGAGTTTGTGACAAAATGACTTAGAAGAAAAATGGAGAAGTGAGAGAAAACAACACTAAAATTACATTTATATCCCTAAATTTTATTTTTTATTAAATTAAAAATAAAGATTCTTTTGTCTTATTATGAGGTGTATGTTGCTAATGCACACCTTCACAAAAGTGAGTGGGTGTGCATTAGCATTACCCTATATATATATATATATATTAACATATAAGATGTTGTTTGATTTATCTTGATGAGTATTTTCAAAAAATATAATTTTTAATAAAATATAATTTAAGATATTAACAATTAAAGTTGTACATTGATCTTTATAAAAAAAAGTTGTACATTGGTAAACGTGAAAACAGTCAACTATGTCATTTATTTTGAAACGGAAGGAGTATACCGCTTCCCCCAAATCAATGAAGTACCATTACTTTATTTGAGAGAGTACTTAAATTTTTTTGGGATTTTTAAGGATTAATTTAAGATAAAATTGAGAATTTTAGGGGTTAATTTATCGAAAAAATTTTAATTATATTTTACAACAAAGGAAGTAAACGATCAAAAAATGTAATTAGTCCTAAAATATTCAAATTCGTTCAACGTCAAAAAATAGCAAAGCCTCATAATATTGAATTTCTTCCATTTTTTGAAAACTTAACCAATCCCCACACACGCGCTTCTCCTCTTCCAAACCGCAACGTAAACACACGCGCTTCCGCTCTACTTCACTTTTCACATACAGCTTTTCTTTTCCTTTTGAAGTTTTCAAACTCAAATTTGCTCTCTCACTTTCTCTCGTTACTTTTTTCCCGAGAAAATTTTCTTTTTCTTTGAATAAGCTAAATTTTCCGAACAAAAGAAAAAGAAAAAAAAAGAAGTAGCGGAAAATTTTTCTCTCTAATTTTCATCTCGTTCTTGTGCATAATCGTTGCTGAAACTATAAAATCAATTGAGAATTTTCGCTGTTGATGAATTTAATAGTGTAATCGATGCCGCGATCAAGTTCAGGAATTCATCATCAGCGTCAGAACTCTGATAATTTCATCCTTGATGCAAATTATCATGGAAGATGGTTTCAACCTTCAGCTTTTGCTCAGGTGAAGTTTTCTTTTTGGTTTTCGTTTTCATTTTCTATGAAAATTCATAAGCTGAATGTTCGGTATGTATTGTTTACGGATCAAATTGTGTTATGCAGGAATTTGGAACTCGATCATCGAGCTTGAGGAAGAATGATGATGATCGTTTGTTCACTAGTGGCTTGCTTGACTTGCATTCGTTTGATACTGAGCTTTTACCTGAGGTTTGGTGTTTGTTTGGATTTAGCTTAATCGAAGAGCTTTTAACTGAAAAACTGTGAAAAATTAAGCAAAAAAAAAAAAAAACTAGTGTATTATTATCCCATTCAAGTTTAATTAATCTGAGTTGGTTGAGTAATCACAATGTTAATGTTGTTTATTTGTTGTTGAATTAGTTGGGTGAATTGCGCTTATGATAATTACTAGTTTGCTAGGTTTTTGGTTTTAAAATGATGATTTGTGTGAATATGCAAATGACCGGGGTCCGGGAGTTTTAATTTGATTCTCAATAAATGTGTGATGTTCACAATGAAAAAATAGGGTAAAATAGTTTTTAGCCCTCTCTGCAATGTTAGCAAATTTCGGTTTAGCCTCGGTAATATATTTTTTTCCGATTACCCCTGTAATGTCAAGATTCCGTCCTTTTAACCTTTCATTGAATATGCTGGCTTAAGATTATGCATAAATGATGACATGCTTAGTGAGAGAGATAAATCGAAATTCGCTAACATTAGAGGGGGCAAAATGACGGAATTTTAAGCCAGCATATTCAATGAGGGGCTAAAATGACTGAATCTTGACATTACATGGGGTAATCGGAAAAAAAAAATTACAAGGGGGTAAAACCGAAATTTGCTAACACTGCAAGGGGGTAAACTAAACACTATTTAACCCTTGAAAATATTTAACGGTGTTGTCGAATAGGGACAATGGTGATATTTAATTAATCATGTTGTTCATTGACAATTTTTTTAATGACTAATATCGGATGGTAATTACTAGTTTGCTGGGTTTCTGGTATTTACTATGATGATTTGTATGAACATTTAAGTGACTAGTTCTAATTAAATTCTCAATAGATGTGTGACGTTGTTGACAATGAATTTATTGTCTATTCATAATGTTTAGGGACAATATTTTGATGACTCTGAGCCGATTTTCCCCGGGAACAAACTCGCGCCTAGGTCTCGGGGCTTGGCTGAGAGCAACGTTCTTAAAAGTTTTGCAGCAGATAAAGAGAGAGCAAACAATGTTGCTAAGATCAAAGTTGCGGTATGCTTCTTTCCGTATGTTTCCTTTTCATGCCTTATTTTATTTTTATTGAACAACAATGGCTTTAACTTTAGTTCCTTTGACATTTGCATTTTGTTTTTGGCTAAGAATGCTGCTTACTGCTGCAGGTTAGGAAGAGACCATTAAATAAGAAGGAAATAGCAAAGAAAGAGGAAGATATTATTACCATAGACTCAAATTCTCTCACAGTTCACGAAAGAAAACTTAAGGTGAGTAAGTAATAGGTTGTATCAAAATCTACGCTTTCATGATTTGAACTCTGGATTAAATGTGTGAACTACTTAGTTTATACTGCTTTTCCAGCAGTTAGCAAGCAATTCTTTGACATACAAACTACTAAGTACTACTTATCACCAATTGATTCCGAATTAACCAAACTACTGAGCATAAGAACATAATACTCTATTTTCGCTTTTTATTTTGACATGTGAGTGAATTTCAAATTTAAACCTCCATGTATCTAGGACCTGCTCGATTTGTGAAAACATTTTTCATTGTTAATTAATATTAATAACAACAAAATATAATTTTCTTCCTACTTTATTTCCTGTTTTGAAGGATATGTAATACAAATATACATTCATCATTTCCTGCGCAAGTCCTTGAAAATAGGAAACAAAGTGATCTGTGTCTAATCAAATCAAATTGTCAAATTGCACTGTACATTATAATTACTGTCATGAAGACCATTTCAAACTAAGTCAACATTTTTCTAACTAATGTTGAATGCAGATACACATATTTCAATTTCACAATTAAAATATTCTTACAGTACTTATATGGATGGATGTTGTACCTTTTTTCTTGATTGTGGTTCCGCATCACCTATGTCTGCAGGTTGACTTGACAGAATACGTCGAGAAACATGATTTCTTTTTTGATGCCGTGCTGGATGAAGATGTTTCAAATGGTGAAGTGAGTATTTTACTAGTGGCAGTTCTTGTAACAACATTGACTGATAATTGAACGGTTTCACTAGAATAGTTGCTCTTTTTTTTCCTCCAGGTGTATGCTGAGACTGTGGAGCCCATAGTTCCGTTGATATTCCAACGAACAAAAGCAACTTGCTTTGCATATGGCCAAACTGGTAAGATTTTGTTTATAGGCATACTCTACTCTGCTACTTTGATTGTTACCTCCTTTTGAATTGTTTTGTTGATATGAAGTTACTGTAATTTAGGGAGTGGAAAGACTTATACTATGCAACCATTGCCTCTTAAAGCATCCCAAGATATTCTAAGACTAATGCACCACACATACCAGAACCAAGGTTTCCAATTATACGTTAGTTTTTTCGAAATATATGGGGGGAAACTGTTTGATCTTCTCAATGATAGAAAGTAAGTCATATAAATTTTGTGGACTTGAAAATATATTGCTTTCGTGGTATTTGTTTGATTGGTTTATGGTTTTACAGAAAACTTTTGATGAGGGAGGATGGTAGACAGCAAGTTTGCATTGTTGGCTTGCAAGAATACAGAGTTTTTGAAGTTGAAACAATCAAGCAATTTATTGAGAAAGGAAATGCTACAAGAAGTACTGGTACAACCGGTGCAAATGAGGAATCGTCTCGATCACATGCTATACTTCAACTTGTTATCAAGAGATCAGCTGATGGGTCTGAATCAAAGCCTGCTCGAGTTATAGGCAAACTTTCTTTCATAGATCTGGCTGGAAGTGAACGCGGTGCAGATACTACTGATAATGATAAGCAGACTAGGTGAGACTTAGGCCCTATTTTTATAAACAACTTAATTAGCATTTATAACATAAGTTCCTACCATATAAGTGCTTACATATAAGCTATTTCTATAACTAAAGATGAAATAAAACTACTCTCATATAAGCTATAAGCTGTTTTCATAAGCTATCCTGATGACTTTGGGCCCGTTTGGATTAACTTATTTTTTAGCTTATGCAATATAAATTAGGTTTTATGCTATTTTATAAATTTACACTAGTGAAAATTGTACTTTTATAAACTATTTTATCATAAACTATCTTGACAAACTTATAATAATACATAAAAATTGCATAAGTTGTTTGCATAAGCTCAAAAATAAGCTAATCCAAACGGAACCTTTGTGGAAATAAGCTGAAAAAAGCTTATAGACATGTCATTAACTGTTTCCATGAGATCACTCAAGTAGACTCACAAATGTCAGTAAGTAAGCTCAAAAATACCTATCCAAACATGCTTTTAGTTGGTCAATTTTACGAATTCTTAAATCACTTTTATATTTTGTTATCTTATCTGGTCTTTCATTTGAGTAACTGGAAGACCCACCAAATAATGTATCTGTGTCATTCAGAAGTAGCCATCTTAGAATGTCTATTTGGTTCAATGATTTTGATGTTTAATTGTCAGAATGCCTATTTGGTTTAATTAACTTGATTTTTATTTTAAATTCCAGGATTGAAGGTGCTGAAATTAATAAAAGCTTACTTGCATTAAAAGAATGCATTAGAGCTCTAGACAATGACCAAGGGCATATCCCTTTCAGAGGAAGTAAATTGACCGAAGTGCTGCGAGACTCTTTTGTTGGTAACTCGCGGACTGTAATGATATCTTGCATTTCACCAAGCTCGGGTTCATGTGAGCATACTCTCAACACATTAAGATATGCTGACAGGTTTGTAGTTTGAAATTTTTTCTTGTAAGAAAGTGATTGATCAGATGCAAAAAAGTACTCTCTCCAGAACGAAATATAAACAAAAATAGGCTCAATTATGCATATTAAGAAAGGTAGTTGATCACATTTAATATATGCAATCTGAATAAAAAAATTAAGTCAATTGACTAAGTTACCCTCCATGACTAATAAATTTGTTCATTAGCAATACAAAAAGTTAAATTAAATGAGGGATATTAAAGAGATACTATTATTGCATAGAATAGAAGTAATTGATATTTGCTTTTATTTCATTCCAAAAACTATGAGGTAAATCTTGTTTATAATTTATTCCGGAAGGAATGTTATAATTGACAGTGATATTTCAGGGTAAAGAGCCTGTCAAAGGGTAATAGCTCCAGAAGGGATCCCCTTTCTTCATCAAACCATAGAGACTCAACTGTGTTGCCAGTTATACCTCATGATAATACTTTTGAGGATGAAACAACATATGTTTCTTCCAGTGAGAGGAATCAATTTGGATGGTCCAAACAGCCTGAAAGAGAACCCTCGCCTTCAAATAATGTGGACCGTGTTTCAAGTGGTAGGTTCGAGGGAAGTTTGGCACCTTCTGTGTACTCTGACCAACAAAGGGGTCAAAGAGGCATTCAAAATGGTAGAGCTGAAAAGGAAAATGATTACCTAGCACCAACATATGGACAAGACAGAACAAGAAAAACGATCAAGAGGGTGGATAACAACCAGTTATCTACAGTAGAAGACAAAAGGAAGACAGACTCTCGTGCTAAACATGTAAATCTATCACATGTTGAGAATACATATTCTGATCCCGATGATGATTTTAATGCTCTGCTGAAGGTATGTTCTTATGTCATATTGATAAATGAGTACTGCTATTTTATTACGAACAAGTAGTATACGAAAGGGAAGAATGTCTGTCTTCCTGTTCTTTTTATAAAAAGTCAAAAATATCTTTAATTTGTGATTTGACAGAAAACAAGGAGGGGGATAGTCGGTGTAATTAGAATTCTGATTCCTTCCAGTCAGGGATCCGATGCATTGTTGGATTGAGATCAGACGGTCCAAATTTAAATCTCGGTATTTTATGATAAAAAAAATAAATAAAAATAGGCATTGTAATCTGGACCGTTTGCTCAATCCAATGATTATCGATGTGCTGACTGTGTGAATGTTTGGATCCTTGACTGCAGGGAATCTGAATTCGTGTAATAGCCTATCAGTTAATTGACATTCATAAAAACTAACATTTCCTTAATACATATTTGTGAAATGAAACATTGAATGATTTCTGGTTTGCTCGGCATTTAGGATGAGGAAGATCTTGTAACTGCTCACCGTAGACAAGTGGAGGAAACAGTAGATATTGTTAGGGAGGTATGTACTAATTTCTTACACCTTTAGATATTGTTTTTTCTTAGCTTGGTATTTTCATTAATATTGTGGAGTTTTTTATGCAGGAGATGAATCTACTCTTTCAAGCTGATCAACCAGGAAATCAATTGGATGATTATATTTCCAAATTGGATACCATTTTGTCTCAAAAGGCTGCAGGAATTTATCAATTGCAAGCACAGTTGGCTCAATTCCAGAGACGTTTAAATGAGTACAACATTTTCTCATCTTCTGGTGACTGATTTTGCTTATGATTAGAAAATTGTTTGATGTGTTGTGGGTGTGAATTCTCTGTGCCTCAGATATTGCTGCTAAGATTTCATTGGCGTGAATCATTTCTCGAATGTAAATAAAGAATGTTGATATAAGATCACTGGTTTTTCGAGCCCAAAAATTGGAATTGACCCATCCTTTGTTTTACATACAAAATGTATGTCTACATGCTTGTTTTCCTGTGGCATAACATGTGGAGTGTTGTGTGTACATTACATAGTCAAATTAACCCTGTTTGGGTTGTTGCTTGTATTTTGCAACCGCGAATCTTCATGCGACACTTTTCTGTTGTATACTAGTTTCCTATCCTTGATGCACTTTGATTATGGCATGGATGTTTTGTCTACTTGTACTAAATCATGATTCAATGTTCCAGTGCACTTTTGTCCCCTGCAGCTTATGATTATTGAAAACCTAGACAGAGACTCGGATTCTCTGAAGTTATTTTTTTAAGAGGCAGATTCTCCTCATAGAAGCACACAGTCAAACAATCTTGAGACTCGTGTATAGCGCAAGGGGTTCCGTAACTGGCCAATACCCAATCTACAAATAATTTGCTATTGACTACACGGACCATGCCATATCAAACGACTTAAAAGATCAAACCATGTGATTGATCATGACCCTCTGATGACAATCAGTCAACGATTTGTGATTCACGTCGGATTTCTCTCAACTACATAACTGTTTTTGGACTTAGACTCTCTTATCTATCACCTATATAAAAGGGTTCATGTTTAGGTGAAATGCACGTTTTACATTCAATTAAACCTCTTGTGTTTCTTAAAACTTTCACTAACTTGAGTGTCGAAGTCTTTACAAATACATCAACCCTCTTCAAGGAGCCGTCTACGTCCTACCCCGCCATTTTCAAAAACTTCGGCCATCATTTTTAGGTCCTTTCCAAATCATATAACAAGTGAGAATAACTAGCTCATAACTAGTGTAACTAATTCTCAACTAACTTTTACATTAATAATAATAAGCAATTTTTGCGGCTTCACAAAATCTCTAATATTTCCAACCACACAGATAACATAATACTATATGTACGTACTACATTCACTAGCAAAGTTCCAATTGAGCTTCTATTGTAATCAAGACACTTGTCCAATGCTTAATAGTCATTTTGTGCCTGTGGTTTTCTTATTAGTTGATAGATCGTGCTTGTGGCTTTCAAAATGCATAGTAGACACAAATCACTTGATGTTGCCGTTGTGTCTATATAATTGATAACTTTATCATGATAGTTACATATCCCCAATAGTGTGATTGATATTCATTGTCTTCCATGTTTTAGTATTTTGTCCCCTAAACCTTGGTGATGTGTCATTCTCTTGGTACTAATATCACACTACTATTTCAATTTTATAATCAATTTTATCACTTTAGTAAGAAAAATTGTATTTGTTAGTTTTTTACCTTGTAATTTAATGGCTAGAAATTATACTTTTAAGGTGGATAAGTAGGATGACCGAAATTTGAACTTCGACTCTTTATATATATAATGCGATGTTCCTACCATCTGAATTAAAGTCATGTGTCTGTTAATTTTTTATGGTGGAAATCAAATCTGAAGCTATTTTTATTGCTCTATTTCATAACTCTTTCAATCATTCATCAACTCAACACCATAACTTTTTTACTCCCTCTGTCTAAAAATGACTAATTTATTTGTAAAAAAATTTTGCTTTCAGAATGATTGACATTTTGAATTTTTCATACGATATTAATTATCTTTTTTCAATTGTAAACTGTAATTAATACTAGCTACTTGCATCATCTTTCATTCAACATTTTTTATTACTTTGAATTTATGGTAATAATAAATATATACTTTTTTTCTAAGCCAAAAGAATAATAAATACATACTTGATAAGCTTACTTTAGTAAAAATATTATGTTATCACTTTCATTTATAATTAATAATATAAAACACACTAATAATTAATAAATGATAGTAATATATTAGTCCACAAATCCTAACTCAAATGATAAATATACCGAAATTGCTAGTGTCGGACGCCATGACTGAGGTTCGATCTGTGATCACTCCATTTTGTGTGTGTGTGACTTTCAAATAGCTTTGTCATTTCGTCTACCAACCAAAAAAACAAGATAATATATTAAAATTATTAGTATATTTTTATATTTAAATATCATTTCTTACTGTATGTAATGAACAAAAATAATATTCTTTGTAAAAAGGAGGGAATATACCACACATCAAGCTGCATCATCAGTACTTGTTAAAAATAAAATACTAACAAAAACTGCATCATTAGTTTTATTTTTTTTACTAACTGTATCATTAGTTATATCATACTACCTCCGTTTCAAATTATATGTCACTTTGAAGAAAAAATTTGTTCCAAATTATATGTCACTTTACATTACCAATGAAATATTTAATGCAACTTTACCTATTATACCCTTAACTATTTATTACTCTCTATTCTTTCAATTCTTCAATTTATTTTTTCAATATAATAAATGAAGGACAATTTTGTAAATCAACTCATAATTTCTCTTTTCCATACAACAATGATTACATTTCTTAATATGTGTAAAAGTGTCAAAGTGACATATAATTTGGAACGGGGGGAGTATGTGGCTGAGCTTTGATAACTAAAGTCTTGTACCACGTGTTGTATGTAATAACAAATACACTTATCAAAATTGACATAGTGACCTGGCCAATGAAGTTTATTCATCTATATATAAACAAGTGGTTCTTATAAAAACCGAAAATACAATATTAAAGTATTTGTAAATTATAATTTTTTTGGTAGAAAAAAAGTGGTTTCTGAATTTTATAGAATAGAAAGGAATAAAATGAATTTTTTTTTGCATGAAGTCAGAACAAAGCATCAAAATGATGAGCAAATGGAAAATGTACGGTCCAAAATAATATTATTTTTTTAAAGAAAAAATTACCGTTTTATGATGATAGAATTGAAGGACATCATACTGATACAATCTGTGTTTCCTCTTAAATAGTAAATGTTAGGGGATGATGTTCTTTGTGTGGTACTTATGATGTTATTTTTGGATAATACTAGTTATGTTAATTTTGGGTAGTACTTACTTAACTTAAGATATGTAATCGTCACTTATTTGTTCAGTATGTAATCGTCAATTGTTTGCTCAGTTTGAGTAATTTGAATGTTAATTTATTATCATTATCGATTTTTGTTATGTTTATATATTGTACATTTATATATTTAATTTTAAATTTAATTTTTAAATAACGTATCGCGGCAGTATCGTATCGGGGATTTTGAAATTTTCCCGTATCGGTATCGTATCACGTATCCGGGTTTCATACCATAAACATGTAGTGCAATTAGAATTTAGAACGTCTGATTTTCAAGTCTAACTGCCTTTTGACCACGTCTAAAGTATCTTGACGATCATGCACTACAAAAAACATGCTATTTAACGGAGGTTTTGTAGCGGGGGTTTGTTAAAACCCCCAAAATTTATTATAAAAAATACATTGAATAACAAATATTCCTTTAAATTTGGGGAGTTGTAAACCCCTGGAAAACTATGTGATATTTTCCCATTCCCACACCCCACATTATTCAATTTGGCACTTCTATTTTTATTTATTTATTTTTTCTTTTCAATTTGGTTTAGATTTTACATTATTTTCTTTTACATTGAATAACAAAACGCACCAAAACGACGCAATTGAAAACATGCCATGAAAACACGAAGCAATTGAAAACGCACCAAAACGACGAAGCAATGAAAACGCGAAGCACCAAAACGACGCGGAAGCCATGAAAACACCACCGTGAACTGTCAACAAGCCACCGTCGACTTCAATAAGCTACCGTGAACTCGATCCAACTTCAAAAAGCCACCGCCGACTTCCAACATTCAGATTTGCCGATTCAAGCTTCAGTTTGCCGATTCTCATTCAAGCTTCATTCAACATTCAAATTCAAGGTATTCAAGCTTCAATCCCTAAATCTCATTATTCAAGCTCCAGTTTACCGATTCAATTTCATTATTCTCACTCAAGCTTCGTTCAACATTCAAATTCAAGGTATTCAAACTTCAATCCCTAGATCTCGTTATTAAGCTTCGATTTCTCAAGCTTTGTTCAGTTTCAACCTTCAGATTTCATTCAATCTTCAAAATCAGGTTCAATTACTCAATAGGTTATTGTTAAATTTTTTATGTATTGTTTCCAATTGTTATTACATAATGATTAGTTAGTAATTGTGAATAATTGTCATTCAATTGTTTCTGTATAAGTAGCAGTTTGAATACAAATTGTTAGATTAGATATCATATCACATGCTACTTAATGGATGAAGAACTAGAAATGTGAAGAAGTATACTACTAGGTTAGATTTCTTATGCTCAAGAGGGTTTTGTCCCACATATATGACTCTGCAAAAACCAAAGCTCAAACACTGTTTACAATAAGATTGATCGAATTAAAATGTTCAATAATTTGTACAGATATCATAGTTATTGTCTTGCATTACATCATTACAGTACCTACTTCAGTTTAGGACTCATTGAAATAGTTAAGTTGAATGAGAATTATAACTAATGAATCAAAAGTCCCTATGTTCTGTAGTCTGCTACAGTTTCTTTAACTCCTACTAAATTTCAAATACAACTGATATGTTATAGTTTCAACATAACAATTAGTTCAACAAATTATTAGTAGCTTATACAACAATGGTAACCTTCTCCTACAACAATAAGGATTATTTAGTTTCTTCACCGAATTAACTAAATATGTTAGGATTGAATTGTAGAATCAATAACCCTTGGTTGAGTTAACTTGTCAATGGTTTCATTTACCTTAAACTTTATTACAATCAATAAGTGCATTTGTCTGCTTTAGTTGAGTGTAAATTGTCTCTTTTGATAGTTTAGAAATTGGGTGATATGAAGCTTTGCAATGAGTTTCAAGTAATTGGTTTCCAAACACATATGTTGATTAAACTCAATTATCTATGTTTATGAAAATGCATTTATTGAATGGAACTTTTTATCCTGGTGATGATTTTACTATAACAATGAGGAAAAAATCTTCTGTTGAAGTTGAAGGTGAAAAGAATTTTAGGAAGATTTGTATTTGGGAATCTGATGGTGAAGCTGGTGATATAACTTGTGATATAGTTGATAATGTGTCGGTTTTGAAGAGGATTGAAATTGAGTGGGTCTATTTTTATGTTTAACACTCAATTATCTATGTGTATTTGAAGCCTACAAACACTTTTAAAAAACCTATACACATAAGATATTGGATATTGTTTTATTGTTTTAAAGCATTGATTGATATTTGAAACCAATATCCATTGATAATTTGTCCAGGGTGATTATTTAGGAATTGCTTTCATGTTTTATAATATTCAAAATAACTAATAATATTTGTTGTAAAGACAAACTCTCTCTTGACTATCTCCATAATTAACTCTTTATTGCAAACTTATTTAGGTATCATGAATATTGATAAGTCTTGGATTTCTAAGCTACATACTACACCTGAATACGAATTTGGTTTAGATAAATTCTTAGATTTTGCATTTAAGAATGTGGTTATTGGAAACACAATTAAATGTCCATGCCCTAAGTGCAGATTTTTGACACCGCAAACTAGGAGTGTAGTTAAGGATCATTTACTACGCAGACCTTTCCCTAAAAATTATGTTATATGGACTCTTCATGGTGAGAGAAGAGTTCCAGAGTCTTCTAGAAATGAAGAATTTGTGCAAGAGACATTTCATTCGGAAAATCGAATGGGAACAATGCTCAATGATGCGTTTGGTATCCATGGGCAAGATGTGGCTAATTTAGATGAAACAGCCCCGATAGCCACAGAGGAAGCGACTAGGGATAATAGTAGAGATTTTTGTGAGTTTCTCAACGATGGAAGTCAAATATTGCAAGAAGGAAGCCATTACACAAAACTAGAGTTCATAATCAAATTATATCATATAAAAGTCTTGTGTGGATTAAGTGACAAAGCAATGACTATGATATTAGATTTGTTGAGAGATGCATTTCAACAAGCAAAGTTACCTCATTCACTTTACAAGGCAAAGAAAACCATAAAAAAAATTGGTCTTGAATATACCAAGATAGATGCATGTCCAAATGACTGCATGTTATACTTGGGAGACGACGAAAAAGAATTGCAAGCATGCAAGCATTGTGGAACATCTCGGTGGAATCCAATGAAGAAGAAGCAAGCTGCAAAGGTGCTACGTTACTTTCCACTAAAACCAAGATTGCAAAGATTGTTTATGTGCTCTAAGACTGCAGTGCATATGAGTTGGCATGCGTCAGACAGTAACAAGGATGGGCTAATAAGGCATCCAAGGGATGGTGAGGCATGGAAGATATTTAATTTGATGCATCCTGAATTTGCCTCTGATCATCGAAATGTTCGTTTGGGCCTTGCTAGCGATGGTTTTAACCCTTTTGGGACACATGAGTTCTAAGTATAGCATATGGCCAGTGATCTTGATTCCATATAATATTCCTCCTTGGATGTGTATGAAACACACTTCCTTCATCTTATCAATGATCATTCCTGGAGAGAAGGCACCCGGAAATTATATAGATGTTTACTTACAACCCCTTGTGAATGAATTAAAGGAGCTATGGAATGATGGTGTTGTAACATTTGATGTATCGACGAATGAAAGTTTTAGAATGCGGGCAGCTCTTATGTGGACAATTAGTGACTTTCCCGGTCTAGGTAATTTATCTGGTTGGAACACGCATACAGGTTTTGCTTGTCCAACATGTAATATTGACACAGAGCCTTGTCGTCTCAAACGTAGTAAAAAGTGGTGTTTTATGGGTCATCGTCGTTTTTTGAGCAGAAATCATAGATTTAGATTGAATCGTGTTCGCTTTGACGGAAACACAGAGGAACGAAATCCACCATTAAAAAGATCTGGGTCTGACATTTTAAGGCAATTGGAAGATGCTGGTGCTACATTTGTGGGAGGAGCAAGAGCAATGTTGGATGGTAGGGGTAAGAGAAAGAAAAAAGAACCTAAGCGATGGAATAAAAAAAGTATATTCTTTGAACTACCATATTGGGAGTCTAACTTGTTGCATCATAATCTCGATTTTATGCATATCGAAAAGAATGTATGTGACAATGTCTTGTATACTTTGCTCCATGATAAGTCTAAATCAAAAGACAATCTTAATGCTCGAAAAGATTTGAAAGATATGCGTATAAGACATGATCTTTGGCCTGATGAAAAGGGGAGATATCACCTTGCTTTGTTTTCACTAACACGTGATACTAAAAGGTTGTTTCTCAACATGTTAAAAAATGTTAGAGTTCCAGATGGTTACTCAAGTAACATTTCTAGATGTGTTGATGAGGTACAACAAAAAATTTCTGGTTTGAAAAGCCATGATTGTCATGTTATAATGGAACAACTTCTACCTTTAGCCATTCGCAATTTATTGCCAAACCATGTTACAAAAGTCTTGGTGGAGTTTTGTTCATTTTTTAGAGTTCTTTGTGCCAAAAGTTTGAATCTTTCTGACCTTCAAAAACTCCAAGATCGTGTTGTTATTACCCTTTGTCACTTGGAAATGTTATTCCCTCCATCATTCTTCACAGTCATGGTTCATTTAACAATCCATCTAATAGATGAGGCAAAACTTGGAGGTCCGGTGCATTATCGATACATGTATCCCATAGAGAGGTAAAATAATTACATCTGTAATTTAAATTATCTTGTTATATTTGTCAATCTTGTATACACTAATTTAATTACATCTTTTATAGGGAATTAGGTAATTTTAAATCATTTGTACGTAACAAGGCTCAACCAGAAGGTTCTATAGCCGAAGGTTACTTAGCAGAAGAGTCTCTCACTTTTTGTTCGCGATACATTGAAGATATAGAGACACGATTCAATAGACCTAGACGTGTTTGTGATGACTTAAATGAGAACAATCCTTTTGTTTCATCCACTATCTTCCCTCAACTTGGTAAACCAGTAGGAGCTTCCTCAATGTTCACATTAACTCAAATGCAAAAACTGCAAGCCCATCGATATGTTCTTCTAAACTGTGCAGCTGTCACACCATTTGTTGAGTGAGTAATTAGAATGAACTTCATGTTTATTTTTTATTGGACTATTTTAAATATCCAAGTCATGCGTGTTAATTGCGATATGCCTAAATAATGTTGTGAATTTAGAGACTTCATAAGGCGAAGTTCAAGGTCAAGAAGACCTTCAGCTATAGAGATTGAAAAAAGAGTATCTAAAGAGTTTGTCGGTTGGTTTCAAAGATTGGTAAGTAACCAATGCATATTTCCTTAAAGCTTTGGTCCTATTTGTTTACTAATATAATTTCCTTAATCTAGATTTTGAAACCAGACACAATTGATACAATGTCAACTGATCTACAATTTTTAGCGCGTGGCCCTTTGGACAAAGCAAGGAGATTTACTACTTACAACATTAATGGGTTCAAATTTCGAACTTTAGCTCGAGAAGAGGGACTGAAAACACAAAATAGTGGTGTTTTTTTAAATGTTGCGTATACATCATCTAACTTTTGGCAAGGAAAGTACACAAACTTGGAAGCTGCATTTAAAGCTTACCTTATGATGAAAGAAGGAGGGATTCCTCGAGAAGTGGCTGACATCTTAGGTTTATCGAATGTAAGTTCTTTTATTAGCATATCTTCAAAAGTATGTAGAACATTGATAGTAGCAGGGTAAATTGCACTTTCATGTAATTTGTTCTTTATGTGTAATGTGATGTATCATTATTTTTTTTCTTATGATTGTATTATGAACAGATTACACCATTATTTGTACATGTTTTCATGTTTTGAAGGTGGATCAGGGCAAGAACAACAAGGGAACAAATGTGAATGCACCTGTTATTAGTGATGAAGATATTAGTGATGAAGAGGAGACTCTTGTTCAGAAAGTAATCAACTGTTGTACAATGTTGTTATCTATTTTTTTTTATTATCTTATGATTGTATTATGCACAGACTACACTAGTACTTATACATGGTTTCATGTTTTGAATCTTGATCAGGGCAAGAACAACAAAAGACCAAATGAGGCTGGATCACAAACTCCACTTTCTACCAAGAAAGCTAAAAATGGTGGGTTCAAAAATTACATCAAAAACCTAAAATTATTCCAACAATCAGGCAACTCACCCTTTAATTCATTGTTTGATATATCCAAAATTCCTAAAATGTTAGGATTACTTTTGTTGCATAGAAAGGGAACTAAATCTGAAAATTTATTATTGGAAAGATTCAGACTTTTTGTTTGCAATAAAAAAGAAGGAATGGGACCTTCAAGTTGATTTAAACTCAAATCTATTTTAAGAATGATAGTCTTTCTTACAAGATTGTTGTTTGAAATGTTGAATTTATTATTTGAAAAATCCAGTATTTTAGCTTGCAATAAAAAAGAAGGAATGAGACCTTCAAATTGATTTGAACTCAAATCTATTTCAGGATAGTTGGTAAGCTTGAGTTCCAAATTGGGAATCCTGCCTGTGAGATTGTTGTATGTAGTACTTAAATTGTAGCTGAATTCTCTTAAATTGTAGCAGTTGTTTATATTTCTCCCTGTTTATTATTCTCTATTATGTAGTGATCATGTCTTGATTAAATTTGTGTTGTAGATGGTAAAAATGGTGTACACATAGTCACTCCTCATCCTAAGAAGAAAGGTGGAAAAACTCCTCATAATGTTGCTATGGACCAGATTCCCAGTTCCAGCAAGTATGAATTTTTTCCTCCTGAAATAGTAACTATATGATTTGACAAACCTGATGAATAATTTTGTTAAGTTAGATCATGACTTAATTATGATTGTTTATTGGTATTTCCAGGTCTAAAAAGTCCAAGCAAGGTCGTCGTTGAAATTTTGCATTGATTACCATATTCACATTGTTGCCTTTATTAGATAGTGATTATTGCCTTTGTTAGGAAACCTCAGTTTTTATAACACCGTTTTGAAGTTTAACTTTAACTTCAACCAACATTTTGATTTGGGATGGTGAACAAAAGTGATATTAATTGTATATTTTGTTACGATGAGTTTTTTGCTATTATGAATTGTTAGTTACTTTTGATATTATACAACATATATAAATTTATGTCATCATAGTTATATATATTTATTTTGGAATTGAGTGAAATAAAAAAAAAATCAAATCAGCATTGATTTTAAGGAGGCTAAAAACCCCCGCAAAATGATAAAATTATAAACACATCCAGCATTGATTCTTAGGAGGTTAAAAACCCCCGGAAAATTGATACACTAAATTCCGGCGGTTTCGAAACGTGATACCAGGGGTTAAAAAAACTGCCGTTTTTAATTTGTGGGAATCCATTAAGCGGGGGTTTCAAAAACTGCCGCTAAACATTCTAAGGAGGCTGAAAACCCCCGCTAAATGGACAAAAAACTGCCGCAAAATGGCCTGTTTTTTTGTAGTGATGCTATACTTCAGTAGACTTGAAAAAAATCCGGCTTCCCTATATTCAACTGTGTTTATACTTGTCTGATAAGCTTGCAATTGAGACTCATTCAACTATTCCTTAATCATTTGTCATGCAAATTTGACTTTACAAGTAATTTATGTTTAGGTGTAATTAAATAAAAAAAAGGCTTTAATGCAGTTTTGATCCCCCTATTTTGAAAAACTTGAACTTTTGATCCCCCTATTTTAAAAACCAACTTTTTGATCCCCCTATTTTGAAAAACTTGAATTTTTGATCCCCAACTCAATTTGGTCAAATTTTTGCTGATGTGTCAAACTTGTGGATGATGTGGCAGTGTCCATGTTGACATGTCATATTCCATGTCATCAATTTTTTTTTGGATAATTCATTAATTTTTTTAAATGAAATATTTATATTTTTTTTATAATTAATCAATATTTATTTTTTTGACAAAAAATCAAATATTTTTTTAAATCATTTTTTTATAATTAATCAAATAATTTTTGGATACTACATTATTATATATATATATATATATATATATATAAAACTAAAAATCAATAATCGGTAATAAAAAACGAGTGAAAACACAAAGTTGGTTTCCAAATCATGGAACCCTAAGAAGAGGAAAATCGGTAATCAGTAAATTAGTTCTTCATTTTTCTTGTTGATGAAGAATTGTTCACGCGAGCGCCGTTGAAGAAGTGTTCAGCGAGCGTTGTTGAAGAAGTGTTCACGAATGATGAATCAACGACGTGATGATGAATCAAGCACCGATTGGGAGGGAGAAAACAAATCCGGTCAACGATTGAGAGGGAGAGAACAAAGTGGATCGATGTTAATTTACTGATAACTGATTTTTCTCACTCTATTTTTGATTACTGCGTACTTTGTTTTTTATTACTGATTATTGATTTTTAGTTATATAATAATAATAATAATAATAATAATAATGTAGCATCCAAAAAATTATTTGATTTTTTGTCAAAAATAAAAATATTTGATATAAAAAATTAATGAAGTTTCAAAAAAAAAATGATGACATGGAATATGACATGTCAACATGGACACTGCCACATCATCAACAAGTTTTACACATCAGAAAAAATTTGACCAAATTGAGTTGGGGGATCAAAAGTTCAAGTTTTTCAAAATAGGGGATCAAAAAGTTGGTTTTTAAAATAGGGGGATCAAAAGTTCAAGTTTTTCGAAGTAGGGGGATCAAAACTGCATTAAAGTCTACAAAAAATTTGCTAACAAATTAAAGTTATATGGAATCATATGAATCATATTACATATCGGTTGATTTTATCAAAAGCATATCATATGAATCATATTATAAATGCTTATCCTTGAAATAAAAGATCCTTGCAAAGATCATGAGAAAAGCAACTTAATTAAATCAAAGGTGTACTTGGCAGTTATACCAATATGTTTTGAATACACATGTATATACATACATCTATCTACATTCATTTATTTAAAATAGTAAGTATATTGGTCTTCGTTGATATATAATAGGGGAAAAACAATTAGGTAGAACGGTCAAGTCACGTCAATTAATGCATATAAAAATTATTTTATTTTAAAGAATTGTGGGTAATTTATTCAATGAATATCCAATAAAAATTAGTCACATGATTTTTTTTTGCAAGTGGAGTAAAAATTATCTTGAAGGTGATTAAAAAAAATTTAAATATGTTTTTAGTCCCTACATTTTGCGATATTATAAGAATGGTCCCTACATTTTAAAAATGGTAAAAAATTATCTTGAAGGTAATTAAAAAACACTTTATATATTTGTAAGCTAAATGAGGCAAATTTTCGTTGATATTTAGTAAATAAAATTACTATCAAATGGGAAACCTAGCCTCACCTTTTTTTAGTCAAGTTGTTTAATAGCTAGAATTTCATTTTTTTTAAGGTGAATAGGTGAGAGTGTCGGTTGTTAGGAATATTACATATAATATGTAGGAATCGAAGTTGGGGATGGAGATGGAATTTTATCTACTACTCTAGAGACTCCGTCCCCAAGTGTATTATTAAAATAATATATATTCATATGCTTTTTATATTATATTAATTTATATATTCACAAAATACGCATATTAATTTGTTTATTATATGAAATATTTATTATTGTCACCAGATTAACATTAATGTCTTTAATTGTTTATTTGTTTCCTAAATAAACTTTATTTTTCTTTTACAATTAGTTTGATAAAAAATAATATAAATTTGACACTTTTTTTAATCACCTTTCAAGATAATTTTTACTCCACTTGCAAAAAAAATCATGTGACTAATTTTTATTGGATATTCATTGAATAGATTACCCACAATCCGAGGGATGAGGATGAAGGAAGGATACTCTCCGAAATGGAAAATGAAAAAGGAGATGGGAAATCTTTTAGATGGTTGAGAAGACAATGGTAAAATACTCTCCGCTCAATATATGCCCCATTAACATTCCTACTTGCAGTGCCTTGGAGTTTCCCTGTCGATTATATGTACTTTAATTAAGTATAAATAAAATGAATATTCTTTAAAATAGTACAGTAATTTTTTTTATTAATAATAAAATTAATGTACAATTTTACAATTATTCTAGATGTGATTTGAAGTACATAATTTGAAATTACAATGTCAAACTTTTATCACTCATACTTGTCTTGCTTGACCTATATACATAGAATAATTTACATGTCCCGGGTCAACATTATATATTTAGCTATTTTTTATAGAACATTAAAATTATATATTTGTAGTTATTGATATGCGCATTATTTGTTCTTAGAGTGGTGGAGTAATGACTATTCTTAAGAATATAGGTGATCCTCTTCGGACTTAGGATTTAGAGGGTAAGGTTGGACCAGACCGTTGATTTTGAACTATTGAGTTGTGTTGTGAATTCGATTAACTCACACCAATACATTTTGATATGTGGAGCAATACGATTAAAGTAATCAACAAGCGAGAATGACAATAATAATACTAAACAAAGTATAAACCGCGAAAACGTAAAGAACACGAGATATTGTTTACCCAGTTCGGTGTTAATGAACCTACTATGGGGGGAACCCTCTCCATTCCACTATCAATAGAATACTTGATTACAATGAAATTCACCATACATGAGTTACAAGAATTAGAAATTCTCTAATTCTACCCAAGTCCCGAATTTCTTCCCGTGACCAAGAAATTCAATCAAGAGGTGTTTCCCAAGGTGATAGAATGTTTCTCCAACCCTAAAGTCTTCCCAAGATGTTACTCTATTAATCCTAGTCTTTTGTTGGCCTCAGAAACCCTAAAACACACCTTCTAAATATCAGAAAACGCACAACCTATATATAGGCTCGCGCATCTGCGCGCCGCGCAGGAGACTGGCGCGCAACGCGCCATCAACCGAAACACCAACAACACACTGCGTGACGCGCCACCACACCCTCTTCGAACCCCAGAGTGAACTCCTCCGTACTCTCAAAGAAATGCTTGCCTCCAATTGTCCTTGGAATTTTAGGACAATTCCACAAGCTCCACCATACACTCTTCAGCCCCTGGATTGTTCAAGTCCGTACTCCTGAAGAACCTTGCCTCTCAACTTAACCTTGGATTTTAGGTAAGTTCCACAAGCCACCCAGGTCTCCATAGCTATACACTTCTTTGTTCCAACAATATCACTCTCCTCCCTATCTCCTAGATAACCAAGAGCTATTGTTGATTTTTTGTCTTCCTCTAGTCTCACTAGTAACAAACTCCACCTCAAAACGAGATTCCTCCACCAAAGATTTAAACCGGTATTTCCACTATGACTCTCTCCTTGTAACGCAAAACTTTTCCACTACTTTGAAACACACTTCAACTCATGTCACCCACAAGTTTCACAATTTTGCCATATCATGAAAATTTCCACTAGTAACAAAATGTATGACCATATTAAGGTTAGGAATATACCTCACATCATGTAAAAGAACCTCACCATACTTTGAACCTTACAAGCTTTCCCGTCTTCAAGATGAATGACTCCACCTTCAACTAGCTCTAGGACTTCAAAATATTCATTCTTCAAACACATGTATGTGATAGGAGCATCCAAAGTCCACGACTCAAAGCTCCACTGATTCCCAACTTCCACTAGCATCTTCACATCTCATAATACCGTTGTTGTTTCAGTAGTAACCTGAGTATTATTCAACCGCCTCTCTAGGCCGAACCTGAGTATTCTTATCACCGCCTCTCCAGGCTGATGTTGAGTATTATTCCGCCGTCTCTCCAGGCCGAACATACATCTATGGTTTCCAGCTTGTGACTATGAGTGCTCCCACACTCTCATAGCCTTCCTCATAAGATTCATCACTAACGGCAATCTGAGCCGACGAATTACCACCGCCCCCTCTCCGAGGATAGTCCCTCTTGAAGTGACCGGGTTCTTGACAATAGTGACATTTGAACTTGCCACCACCATCACCCGTTGCCCTAGACTTGGACCAATTCTTCTTCCCCTTCCATCTTCCGTCGTTCTCGCTTCCACCCCTCGCCACACTCAAACCTTCTCCACTATCATCAACTCTCAAGTCTCTCAACTTTGTCAACTCCTTAGTTCTCAAAGCCGATTGAACTTCATCCAGAGTGATAGTGTCTTCTTTGCCGTAAAGCAATGCATCCTTAAGGTTTTCAAGGGATTTGGGTAAAGCACACAACAAATCAAAAGCTTGGTCCCTATCTTCTATCTTCACATCAATGTTCGTCAGATCATCAATTATCTTATTAAACTCCGTAAGTTGTTCCACCACAGACTTGTTCTCAACCATACAAAAGAAGTACAGTTGTTGCTTCAATAACTGTTTCTGAGCCAGAGACTTAGTTATGTATAACTTGTCAAGTTTGGCCCACATATTAGCTGCACTTTTCTCTTTGGCCACTTCCCTCAGCACCTTGTCCGCAAGACACAAGATAATGACACTCATTGCTTTGCCATCCATATCGGCCTTCTTCGCGTCTGAGAGATTTGCCGGCATACACTTCACTCCTTTCAATGCCTCATCGCACTTTTGTTGAGTTAAAATTGCCCTAACCTTCACCTTCCACAACCAGAAGTCGTTACTCCCGGTGAACTTCTCAATCTCCCACTTAGAACCCATGATACCTTAATCGTTTGATCCTTGCCCCACGGTGGGCGCCAATTGTTGTGAATTCGATTAACTCACACCAATACCTTTTGATGTGTGGAGCAATACGATTAAAGTAATCAACAAGCGAGAATGACAATAATAATACTAAACAAAGTATAAACCGCGAAAACGTAAAGAACACGAGATATTGTTTACCCAGTTCGGTGTTAATGAACCTACTCTGGGGGGAGATCAGCCCTCTCCGTTCCACTATCAATAGAATACTTGATTACAATGAAATTCACCACACATGAGTTACAAGAATTAGAAATTCCCTAATTCTACCCAAGTCCCAAATTTCTTCCTGTGACCAAGAAATTCAATCAAGAAGTGTTTCCCAAGGTGATAGAATGTTTCTCCAACCCTAGAGTCTTTCCAAGATGTTACTCTATTAACCCTAGTCTTTTGTTGGCCTCAGAAACCCTAAAACACACCTTCTAAATATCAGAAAACGCACAACCTATATATAGGCTCGCGCATCTGTGCGCCGCGCGACGCGCCATCAACCGAAACACCAGCAGCAGCACATCAGCACACTGCGTGACGCGCCACCACCAGAAGCAACACTTTCTCCATCAATTCTAAGGCAATTCTCCAACAAGTTGTGAACCTCGTTGAGGAGGGGGTGATACCTGAACACACTCCGACAGCGCTGAATGTGATATAGGGTTTAAATGTTGCATACATGGCCTAGACTATGACTTAGGCTTTTATAGATAGTGAATTAGGGTTTTAGGGACCTAGAATCTCCATTCTCCTTTGAATGCAGTGTTAACGACTTTTTGCAGAGTCTTGTGGCATCTTTTTTCTCTGGCTAGATTAGCCTCAATTGTTACTACCTCATTCTTAGCATTGTGATACTTTATTTTGAGGTGCAATGTTGACGACACTGCCTCTAGCTAGTGATGCTAAGGTGAGTCTTTGCAGAATGTGATTATAAACATATTTGCAAGGCACCACTAAGAATGTGACGTTGACTGCCCTTTTGGTGTCCTTGCTCTTGCCATCTTAGAAGGTAACAGGTAGCTCTATGTAGCCCCAAATGCATGTGGTAAATCCGTTGAAGCTAGCTTGTAGATTTGTTCTCGTATAGGGGGTCAAGATTTTCCTCTCCAGACCAAGCTTTTCAAGTAGTTTCTTATACACGTTATCACAGGAACTCCCTTCATCAACGAGAATTATGGATTCGTCATGCTTGGCCATCATGACAACAACTATGACGGGAACCTTGGCCTCAGGAACTTCCCTTTTCAAGCTTTTCTTGATTGCCTCTAGGTTCCTTTTGTGTGATCTTGTTCTTTTGGGACTCTTCACGTCGTGGTTGTCTCTGGGGTGAGTTCTCTCTTCCCTTATCCCTTTCACGGTGATTGTCATCCTTTGTGTAGCGGTTCAACTTACCTTATTTGATCAAATTTTCTATTGCGTCTTTCAGTTGTACATGCCTCTGTCTCGTGACCATGACTCTTATGAAACCTCCAATACTTGATTCTATTTGTCATTGAGGAATCGTTAATCTCTTTTGAGAATCTAATCCCAGTCTCAGCAAACTCTTTAAAAAATCAAGTAAGTTTAATTGAACGTATAATATTGTTTTTAAATACAAAAGTAAAATATTGAACATAAAATCCTATAGTTACAAATTATCCAATTTTTATAATTTTTGTTTACTTATATAAAAATATTCAACAATTAGTGTTTTAAAATTTGATGTCTACAACAAAATATTAAGGTGATTAAATAACTCTAACAAAAACTTATACCTTGAGTAATTTTGTTTTGTTTTTTTGCAAGCAATGCCTTAAGTAAGGTGATCCCATATAGTATATGTTTATTGCGCATATAGGTGCACCTCATAGCTTGCTGCATTAATTAATGAGCTATTACTTGAAATGATAAGACGTATTTTATATCTCCGGACACTTCTCAAAGATATGTATATTAAGTAAGTTAATATAGATCAACATAGAAATGGAAACAAAATCTTACAAGTCGGTGTGAGATAATTTGATTAAAGTCAATGCTAAGATTATTGACATGACATTTTTTTATACAATTCTATTAATGATACAATTGTAGTGTCAAAAGTGCACCTATATATTTATCAAAACAAAAAGTGCACCTATATATCATACAAAGATCATGAATATTATTTTTTTTAACAAGATATATTACAAACAAAATCGAAAAATCTCCTCAGCACAAGATGTACTGAGGTAGATAATGGAAGATTACAAGAGAGTCAAATAAGAAAACTATAAGCATAAATTATACAAGGTTCAAACAAAGCAATGGACTAGACCATCAACTATGGTAGTTTAAAGATAGAGTAGCTACTCGTCGACTTCAACCACCTAAAGGAGAAAAGCTTGATCATGTCCAACATCTGATGTAATGAGTTTGCCGAGCCTTGAAACAATCTATGGTTTCGTTCATTCCACATAACCCAAACGCACGCTAGCCAGATGAGCTGTATAAATGAACGACGTGCTCTAGGACCACCTACTGAAGATGGGAACTGAACAAAGTAATCTGATAACATATGAAAATCCACCGATGAAGAGGCAATCCAAGAACAGACTAGTGACCAGAGAGAACCAAAAGTACTGCAGAAGAGAAATAAGTGTTGTGCCGATTCAACCGCTCCGCATCCTGACACGCACAAGTAAGTTTCCGGAGATAAAATGACTCGAATAGTCAGGTTATCTTTTGTGGGTAACCTATCACGCAAGAGAAGTCACACAGAGATGGAGACCTTAAAGGGGAACCTGATTGTGTCAGCGTTCGTATTGACCGAATCCTAAGAAGTCAAGAGCTGATACGCTCCATGAAAATAGTAGCCAAACACGAGGTCGGGCTGCCATTGCCATATATGAGATCATCATTTTTTTAAAGCCCATATTGTATTCTAATAAAATTATTAAATTTTGGTTTAAATATTTTTTGGCTTAATTACATTTTTGGTCCTTTATCTTTATTTTAGGTTTCAAATTGGTCCCTTATCTTTTAAAAGTTTCAAGTTGGTCCCTTATCTTTATTTTAGGTTTCAAGTTGGTCCCTTCCGTCAATTTTTTAACTATTTCCGTTAAGTTTTGACACGTGGCAAACTAATTTGGACACGTGGCACACTTAGACAGATGACACGTGTCCAAATTTAACGGTAACAGTACAAAAATTGACGGAAGGGACCAATTTGAAACCTAAAAAAAAGATAAGGGACCAATTTGAAACTTTTAAAAGATAAGAGACCAACTTGAAACCTAAAATAAAGATAAAAGACCAAAAGTGTAATTAAGCCATATTTTTTTTATAAAGATTCTAGAATAATGTTGAAGCCCATATTGTATTCTAATAAAATTATTAAATTTTGGTTTAAATATTTTTTTATAAAGCCTATATTGTATTCATAATGTTGAAAATCTACCTCTTAGTTGTTTATCAAACTTAGACCCTAAGAAAAATGTTCTACTTAATTTACTAATTATTAGCTTAGCAAATAACCGACCAATTAGATACTTGGTATTGCTTCATTGCACTCTGATCATTTTTCATGATCACTTGACCAAATCAGGGACAGGAATGTACTTCACTAGTCTCATCTCCATGTACCTAAACTTGATTACAAGTTGAAATATTTTACTAATTAAAGTCATTGCATGCGACACAAATAATTAATGTGGCAATTTCAAATTGATTTTGATTGTGAAAGGATAATCAATAATTAATATAATAAAAAACTTTAGATTTCACATCTGATTTTGCATCAATTGTCAAGGGTGCACGGTGTAGATATGAAATTTAACATGAAATGCAAATGTTATCCACTTATTAGTCGACAGGTGTTACATTTATGTCATATCTTTGTTGGCCCAAAAGTAAATACTAAATTAGAATTTGGATGATACCTTCAAGTATAGGGCAATTAAATACCAGAAAATCACAAGAAAACAAAAGATTAAAATATTTAAATGGATGTATGTCAAATCCTAAAAAAGGTGATCAATTTTCTCTTTACCAAATATGTTACTTGCATGATATTTTGACTTTTTAACAAATGCATGTATATAATGATTTTCAAAACAGTACGGTTTATTCATTTTCATTGTCCACAAATCATATCTCAACTAAAAAAATAACGAAATTATTAATTAAATTGGATGTTATAATCGAACCAAGTCTGTTGTGGCAAGTGTAAGTGTTAAATTCCACATTATTTAAATAAGTGGAGGTTAAAGACTTTATAAGCCTCATTATGACCCAACAGTGGTATCGGAGTCGGTGGTTCGACAAAAGGTTGAACTGGCTCCTTGTATCGAAAGTCTTCTTGATAAAGGTGGTCAGGCGGTGTGTCCCGTTGAGTGTGGCCAACGGTGGTGCAAGTGTATGGATGAAGAAAGCTTCTGCTGGAGGGGGAGCATATCTTGGTATGGATGGACTCACACTTGAGGGGAAGAATGTTGTGGCAAGTGTGAGTATTAAGTCCCACATTGCTTAGATAAGTGGAGGTTGAAAACTTTATAAGTGAGAGAACCCATAAACCAAACGCCTTAAGGTTTTGGGTTAAAGTGTGGTGTCCAACTCACTTGTAGAGTTGTGATCTTAAATCCAATGTGGATGAACCCTCGGCTTCCCCTCGTGATGACCCAACAGTGGTATCAGAGTCGGTGGTTCGGCAAAGTGTATGGATGAAGAAAGCTTCCGCTGGAGGGGGAGCATATCCTGGTATGGATGGACTCACATTTGAGGGGGAAATTGTTGTAGCAAGTGTGAGTGTTAAGTCCCATATTGCTTAGAATATTGAAGGTTGAACACTTTATAAGTGAGAGGACCCATAAACCTAACGCCTTAAGGTTTTGGGTTAGAGTGTGGTGTTTCAGCTCACTTGTAAAGTTGTTCTTAAACCCAATGTGGATGATCCCGACTGCCCCTTCGTGATGACCCTACAAATTCCTCCGTTTTATGTGTGAGTTTTCGATAACTTATCATTTCATATTTACCCAAAAAATTACTCCTCGCTCCATCAAAAGTCCTTTGAGCCATTCTCATTTGCCCCTTTTTCTTTCTCTTCTTTAATCCTAGCTGTCACAATTTTTAAGTTTTCATGATTTATTGAAAATCAGTGATTTATAGTCAATTTAGGCATAGAATCACCCTTCCAAATCGTTTTTTCTTTTTTATATATTTTAGTTAAATAAATATGGATTCCACATATCTTTATTGTTTCTTTTATATGTTTTTGTGATTTTGTCATCTTATATATAGTGCGAAATTGTTTGATTTAGTTAAATAAGTATGTTTTTGTTTTCTCGTCTTAGTGTAGTGTATTATAATTTTCCATCTTGGTGCAATGTTTATTTGTTTCAAGTTGAAGAATTAAGTTTGACCTAGTGCATACTTAATCAATGATTTTACTGTCATCAACGCTACAGGCCCGGAGGCATGAATATTCTGACCACTTCAATATAGTCACATATGTAGGTTTATGCAATTTTCCATTTTATGCTATATTAACATGAATGTTGTGTGTTTGTTCGTAGATTTATACTTTTTATATTTAGCGGTTTTAAATTTATATTGCATCGATATATAAAAATGGAACTATGTCGAGATACATTTTCTATCTCTCCAAAAACATGGATATTTATAAAAAAAATAGTTTTTTCCGTTCTTTTCTTTTTGAACATTTTTTCGTTCTTTTCTAACTGGACCAATCTGCCTATAACTCAATTTGTTATATTGAAAGTGATTGATGTTCCTATTCCAACAAACGAGACTATTATTCCGTACCATTATGGAAGAAGACTCCATTAAAATATATGGTTCTTGCAGGGGTTTTATGTGCACTGTCCAACAAAGGATTATTTCATGCTCCTCAATTGAGTTGGTTGGTTGGTTGTTTTGTGAATTCGAGTTATGCATGCGTGAGAGGTTTCTTGTTATTTTGTTGGTATTGATTCAGCATAGCTTTATTTACTAATCCTAAAGTTGTTCAATATCAAGAGAGTCATATTATTGAGGATATAATTTTTTTCGTAGAGTTGGTTCAAATCTCACGTGAAGCATTGTAGTCTTAAATTTCATCAATGGTGTACACATCCTTATTAGTGTTCAGAAATTTCTAACTATTTGATTTATGACTTAAATATGATTTTGATCACTGCAAATATGTCTCATTTTGATTTTGGTCCCTATAAAAAAATAATTTTGATATAAGTCCCTGCAAAATCTCAAAATTTTAAAAATGGTCATGAACTAGATTTTTTGCTGACATATCAAATTTATGATGATTTGTCAGATGTTGAGTAGATTTCCTTTGCTGAAGTGGATATTTTAATAACATTTCCATTTCAATTTTCATTTTTTTTCATAAAAACAAAATTAATTAAAAAATTTGAATTTGGTCCGTTTAAAATAGAAAGGGGTAAATGAAAAATTAGGGTTTATTGTTTGGTAAGAAAGAAATGCAAAGGGAAGCAAAGGAAATCTACTCAGCATCTAGCAAATCATCAGAAATTTGACATGTCAACAAAAAATCTAGTTGAAGGACCATTTTAAATGTTTTGAGATTTTGCAAGGACTAAAATTAAAATTAATTTTTTACAGGGACCAAAATTAAAATGAGGCATATTTGCAGGGATCAAAATCATATTTAAGCCTTGATTTATTTTGGTGGTTTTGAGCTTATCAATCGTAAGATTTTGTTTTTTTTTTGTTGTTCATGACATTTGTATGCTATATTTACAGTACATCTTGTGGGGTAAATAATTTCTATTTAACTTTTTTTTTTTGAATAAATTTCTGAATGTATATTTGCTTTTAAAAAAATGATAACACATATTTCATAACCACAAATTAGTTGCTTACTCCATTACATGATATAACAAAAAAAATTCTTCGGTTCATTCAATAATTAATGTACCTAATCTATAATATATATAATCAACTTTCACAGTAATCAATGTTAAAGCATTTTTTATTAGTTGAAAACAATGTTAAAGCGTGTGTTTGGTTTTGCGGTGGTGAGAATTGAGTTTAAGAGAATTGAGTTTGACAGAATTGATTTTAGTTAAAAGTGAGTTGAATGAAAGTGATTTATGTTTGGATACTTCACAACAGAAGTGATTTTAATGAAAGATGTTGTTTGGATATTTTGTATTAAAATTGCTTTTGGGTGTGTAAATGACTAAAATGGGTTTTAGTACACATACACATATAACTTTTTTATTAAATTGAAAATAAATATATTAAATTAGCATAATTATTAATAAAAAATGTTAAAATAAAAAATATAACTAGGAAATACTTTTTTTTTAACAAAACTGAGAAATACTTGTTAAACATGAAGTACTGGAATGAAATTACAAGTAGAGAATATAACATAAATTGCAATACAAATTTGAAACACTACTATAAATTCTAATTATATTTCTTGAACTCTATAATTTGATCTCGAACCAAGTCTCGAACACGATTCATCTCGGATGATGAAGCTACATTTAAATTTTGAGATAAATCCAAGTTAATTGGTCTACGATAATCATCACAATCAAGAGATATGTCTTCATCTTCATAACGATTAAAATCAACATCCGTTTCAGCATTCCTTCTAATAAAATTGTGTATAGCCATTGTTGCAACGACTATTTCGACTTGTGTCTTCATTGTGAACTTAGGCATGCGACGTAAAATTGCAAATCTATTCTTCCATACGCCAAAAGTTCTTTCTATTGTGCACCTTAAACTTGAGTGATAATAATTGAAGACCTCATTATGATTTTCAAACCCGCGGGAACGCCTAAAATCAGGAAGGTGATAACGCTCACATCTGTATGGACCAAGATACCCCATTGGTGTTGGATAACCGGCATCCACCAAATAATACATGCCTATTGAAAAACCAAATTAGAAATGTGCAATCAAATGAAAAAAAAATTATACAGAATAATATTTATACCTGGAGGAGGATGTGGAAAATTCAGATTTGCATTTGTGAGAGCCTGGTCAAAAACACGAGCATCATGACCAGTACCTTCCCATCCAGCTAATACAAAAGTAAAGCACATATCCCAATCGCATACAGCCATTACATTTTGTGTAGGATATCCCTTTCTTCCAATAAATCTAGTTTGGTCGCTAGCACTAACCACACATGGAATATGTGTACCATCAATTGCTCCTATGGCATTCTTAAAAAATGGCCAATATCGTGGATCACCTCGAATTTTTGCCTAACTATTACAGAACAAAGGATCTTGAGGCTTAATATATTTCATGGACAAACTAAGGCAAGCAAATAACACATCATGAAAGTGTCTACTTACGGTTTCTCCTGAATGTTGAAACCTTTCTTGAATCATTCTATTACCCACTCCGTGTCCAACAACAACTAAGAACATTGCAACCATCTCTTCTACTCCTATGTGATTAGTGGACTTTAAACCATGATCAACTAATTCATTGCAAAGTTTATGAAAAATATGTTTTTCCATTCGAAGCATCTCATAACAACGAGTCGGATTCCCTTGCAATATTTCTTTCACCCATGCATGCCCGGTTAGTTTACTCGTTCTACATGGCTCTTTGCATAAATGTCTTATTGCATACTCACCAGTCAATGTAGCCACTAAATAAGCTTGATCAAAAATATTTTCATCTTCATTTGACTCTTCATTCAAATAGTTCATTTTGATCAAAGATATAGCTACATGTGTCTCATTTTGATTTTGGTCCCTATAAAAAAATAATTTTGATATTAGTCCCTGCAAAATCTCAAAATTTTAAAAATGGTCCTGAACTAGATTTTTTGCTGACATATCAAATTTATGATGATTTGTCAGATGTTGAGTAGATTTCCTTTGCTGAAGTGGATATTTTAATAACATTTCCATTTCAATTTTCATTTTTTTTCATAAAAGCAAAATTAATTAAAAAATTTGAATTTGGTCCGTTTAAAATAGAAAGGGGTAAATGAAAAATTAGGGTTTATTGTTTGGTAAAAAAGAAATGCAAAGGGAAGCAAAGGAAGTCTACTCAGCATCTAGCAAATCATCAGAAATTTGACATGTCAACAAAAAATCTAGTTGAAGGACCATTTTAAATGTTTCGAGATTTTGCAAGGACTAAAATTAAAATTAATTTTTTACAGGGACCAAAATTAAAACGAGGCATATTTGCAGGGATCAAAATCATATTTAAGCCTTGATTTATTTTGGTGGTTTTGGGCTTATCAATCGTAAGATTTTGTTTTTTTTTGTTGTTCATGACATTTGTATGCTATATTTACAGTACATCTTGTGCGGTAAATAATTTCTATTTAACTTTTTTTTTGAATAAATTTCTGAATATATATTTGCTTTTAAAAAAATGATAACACATATTTCATAACCACAAATTAGTTGCTTACTCCATTACATGATATAACAAAAAAAATTCTTCGGTTCATTCAATAATTAATGTACCTAATCTATAATATATACAATCAACTTTCACAGTAATCAATGTTAAAGCATTTTTTATTAGTTGAAAACTTCAAACTGATTACTCGATCTAACTAAAAGTATGTGTTTTAGACTAACCAAACGCCCAAATATCCAAGCAACTCATGTGATCCTAAAGTCCAATAACATATCTCCATTTCCACTAAGAGATATCGTCCTCAATAACATATAAATGACATCTCCAGAGGTCTATCATATCCTTACAATACACCATTGGTAGGGGATAAATGACCCCATTCAAAAGATATTTGTGACTCATTTCACTCACATGGTGGAACCTCAAAACGGTTATGAATGTCAATCTCACATATGTATTTATCCTCAAGGTACACACATTCTATCGAATTTACTCTCTCTCACCTTAAGTTAAGTAGATACTGACTTAAACGTTGTAGTGCTAACATTTTTGCAAATACATTTTCCCTGAGTACTTGAGGTCATACTAACCACAAGAGCTACTATATGCACGAGAGGAACAGTCCTTTATGAACGTACGGTTCAATGGCGTCATCTGTGAGAAGGTTTTCCCTATAAAGCATTTCCGAAATCAACACTACTATCCCCCTCTTCAATCCAACAGTTCCAATGGCAGGATAAAGAAACACTCGTAACAAAATCGCTGCTGAAAACTCACCGAACCTTCACAAGATTGCCATCACCCTTGGACCCATTCTCTCAATAACATTCGAGGCAAATACAACTCCTCAAATTGTCATCCAACCACAAGGAAACGTCATTAATTAATGATTTTAATTTCCTTAGATTAACACTGTAACCAAATCAAAAACAAACCCAACAAATTCCTTCTTCAATGCCTAGAAAGATCAACATACCACGAAGCACCATAGTGAGAGAAGAACCCTAATTGAACCAACAGGAACTCCAGACAAACGAGATCCTTACAAACATACTCACTCTCCTTCAGAAATAAGGAACCAGACTAACTAACTTGATGAAAACCCAAGAAGCCATTACTCGTGTGATAGCCAGTACAATACAAAAAAGTCAACAAACTGCGACCTTGGGTGAAGAATGTGGTGAAAAAAGCAGGAAGAAAAGGGATTACCACCAATGGAAAAAGCAGGGAATGTGGTGACAAAAATAGAGTCAACAACAGATGGAGGCAACAACAAAGTCAGTCCATCTCATCATAAAGGAGGTGAATCCACTCACCACATGAAAATAAGAAGAGTCATCACCACGCCGATAAAAGCCCATTCACACGATGGATACTAGATTGTCATTTTCCTCGAGCCTTGGAGAAGCCTCTTAAACTTGAAACCCACGACGGAACAGCTGACCCAAATGAGCATGTATAGCACATCGACTCCATCTTGGATTACCACCAAGCAAGAGGTTCTGTTAAGTGTAAGCTTTTCATCCTCACACTCAAGGGTTAAACAATGATGTGGTACAAAGGTTTAAGATAACTCAATCAACTAATGGGAGGAATTGTGCACAGAAATTACCTCACACTTCACAATATGGAAACAACATCCAAATACCATTATGTCACTCAATTCCATAGACCATGGGAAGGGCGAAATTTTAAGGGATTATATTGAGCATTTTACAAAGAGAAGCTGTGGAGGTAAAGGGAGCGGACAACAAGCTGAAATGTTTTATCTTTGGGAAGGGTTTGAGGGTGGGAACGAGGTTTAAAAAGAAGTTATGATTGAAAAAGCCACAAAACATGAATGAGCTACTATGATAAATTACTTCTTGAGAAAGTGAAAAGAGCTAAGATGTCTTACAAAAAGGATGTAAAAGTATGCGATGAGAAAACCAAGAAAGGACCACGAGGAAACTATTTAGAATATACCCCATTGAATACATCAAGGGAGAAAATCCTACAAGAGTGTGTCAACACGGAGTTTGCTAATGCCGGAATCAGACTCCCTAGAGAAGTTAAAGAGGGCCTGAGAACGTATAAAACAAAATTCTCCAGGTTCCGCGGGAGCTAGAAAAGAACAGTGAGAGTAGTGAAGCAGAGTTGGACAAAGGAAAGCTCCCATTTGTGGCGTCTTTCATTGGAGGATTCTTTAAACACCACATTGATTCGTCCTCTAAAGATGGAAAAACCCATGGAGGAAAGCATAAAGTTGAGCAGAAGGAAACAAAGATCTTATAATTTCCCAATAGCATCCATCATAGAAGGGCTCTCGTCACCCAAAGGACCCTCCAAAAGCACAACAAAAAGAAGAATTGATGATATCCTCCACCAAGAAGTCTTAGAGGTCGGTATTGTGATTCACCGATGACAGATACGTTGGAGGAACACACAACAAGATTTTTCCAATCATTATCGTAGCTTTCATGGTCAACCAAGATATTTCAAGAATTTTGGTGGACCAAGGGAGCCCCTGTGATATTATTTACGAAGAATTTTGCGCATATTTGTTAGGACCATCGAGGTGCCATAAGACCCTTCAAAAAGCTATTAACGTTGCAAACAAGGGATCAGGGAGCAAAGGGAGCTCAATGGAGACCATCCTTGTGGATCATAGAGCTTACCTCAACAAGTTCTGCCTTAAAGCACCTCCTTCCAAGCGAAACATATGAAACCGAATAAGACCTACAAACTTTTAATTGACTAAGTTTTAGATTAAATTTTCATTTCTTCAAGGCGATTTGTTACGCCAACCACAATCTTGTTATTTTTTTCGTTTACACATCAATTTCAGTAAGATCTCACCCTATGATATATGAGATATTTACAACGAATTCGTCTTTGAAAATGGAGATGAGGCAGGTAATGGGGGCATTGATACCAACCCCAAACTCGTCCTCAAATCCGTCCCGTGTATATCGAAATTATATTTTACATCACTTAAGTTTAGTACTATCAAACAAATTATTTTTTCTATTTTTTCTTCAGTTAAATAAATCGTATTGTTGAAACAAAATAATTTTGAACGTTCAACTTTATTTTTTAATAAAAAATATTAAAATGAAATCCAAAATATAGGGTGAAACGGAAATATCCGAACTCATTTTCGTTGGATATGAGTTTGAGATTAAAAGGATAAAATCCGTCTCAGCAGATTATCATGCCTAGTTTCATCCCAAGGTAAAAATTATGACTATTCATTTGAGCGAAGAGACATAATAGAAAGTTGAATTGAACTATAGTCTATACAAAAGCAGCACATCTACCAAGCAAATTGAGCCAATAATAAGCTAGACCTATATCTTAGTAAACCTATATTATTTTATCATATTCGAGGGATGAATGAATGGTGATAAAATGGCCAAGTACTTGGAGCTAATAAAATATTAAATAAAATCTACAAATCTCTTAGCACTTTGGAACAAGAAATGAGAAAGTAGATTAATATATTCAAAAAATTAAAGAACCTCTAATTAAAAATTAAATTGTAGTGACACCTTTTCTTCTTTGGGCAAGTAATGGATCTCAATTTGCCTAAACGGGGAGGAGGCAATAATACAAACAATTTATAGTAAAATATTATACGGATCTCTAGCATTATATATAGATATGTGGGATAAGAAAAAGAAAGCTTGTGATACACATACATGTACAAATAATCGTTCCAATTAATTAACTATGATATATTTACACACACATGCTAGCATCCTTATCAATGATGCATTGATGTATAGCTATAACGAATACGAATTTTACAAAATCCACCGTTGGATTGAAAGTTTATGTCATATAGATCATTTATAGAAAAATTTAGAAAAATTAAAAATTATTTGATATGTTATTGAGACACATCAAGATTAACGATTGTTAAGTAACATAAATCTTGATGGGTCTCAATAACATATCAAATGATTTTAAAATATATTTAAAAAATTTATGGATGATCTATACGATATAAATTGTTAATCCAACAGTAAATTTTGTAAAATTCATATTCGGTATATCACTTATCCACGGTGGACCACTTATGAAGGTGGTCCACCGTAGCATTAGCCGTTGAAATAAATATTTCTTTTTACTATTGGAAGTGGAGTCTTTATATTGAACATGATATATGATACAATAAGTTATTTATCATATAATGTTTTAATGTATGTTTGCAGAGTTAGTAAGATATGATAAATTTAAGTTTTAACCTTGTTATAGATATCTAAGTTATTGAACTCAAATGGTTAATGAGTTTCACCAAAAAGACGAATTTCTGGAGAATCTTAGTTTGATTTCTGGGTAGAATAATTTTTTGACCAAACTTAACTTACCTCGCGACCGAACTCAGGACTACTAGAACCCTTTTTTCTTAGGAACCAAAAAGTAATAAATAAAAACCTTATTATAGATATCTAGTTAAAATACTTCTGTTTAATATATGACCTAGGTTAAAAATCAAAATGGTAGAATAATACAATGATCTACGCATTAAGGCACACCCAAGTGCCCAACAAAGACCCTCATTGTCTACTATAGTCTCATAATAATATAAAATAAAAAAGAAATAAAAATGGGGTACATAAAACTTGACCCAGTAAAGTGTAGGTCAACCCAAATAGATGACACAAATATGTAAATCAGCATAAATGGAATCAACCTAATCGAGCCTAACATATTATCCTCAAGCACAAGCATAGTGAACGCCTACAAGTCTCAACCAAGGTTTAAAAATTGACGAATGAACCGACCGCCAACATGAACTGCATTACAGACTCTTTCGAGTCAAACAGTCCCGTGTCAACCCTAAATTAGTGAAACCTGCAGATCTCAACAGACCTGAAAATATTTAGAGGATCGAAGAACAAAAACACTCACACACACAAACCAAGTACCCAAACCGTTGACGACGGCGTCAACCACCGTCGTTAATAAATCAACAAATGTTGTTTAAACCGGTGAACGACGAATCACAACAATACATTTGTGAACTCAGACCACTCGGAAGCTTCGACGATCCGACAAATCTACAAAACCGATGACACACGACCATGGTAACCATGCCAAAAAAACGACCGGAGTTTAGACACACGTTGGTATAGAGAGCGAGTGCCACCTCTTGCACCATCACCACCACCAAATCTACATATGAAACAAGACAAAAGGACAAAGAGGAGGTGAAAACGACGAATTCAGGAGGACAAAGGAGGATATTGGTGGAGTTAGGCGGCGAGCGGTTGTGAGTTCTCAAGAAAAATCCATGATAGAAAATGCCATTTTTTTTTTACACATTTACTCTAATAAAACATATACAATTTAGAATATACAAAATTGAAATTAATTAAATTAAAAGTATAAATAATAAATTTTACAATGATAATTTTTTTATTTAATATAATCTAAAAAATTAATTATTTTTTGAAATTTGAATATTATAAAATAAAAATTATTACTAATATTATTAAAAATTATAATATATTATGGACTTGAAATCATTAATTTAGCAATGCCAATGGATTTTTTACTTACTTGGGTCCGCACCGAAGAAACTACATGAAAATATCCAAAAATCTACAATTGAAATATGTTATATTACCATTTTAAGTTCAAAAATTGGAAAAAGATAAAGATTTTGTGATTTTTAAATAGGGAGGTCGATTTTATGAGTACGTAAAAATATTAAAACCAAAACTATAGTTTGTTTTTGGGTTCATCAAAATCAAAATATATCTAAAAATATAAAGAAAACTACCTATAAATATATAATTACACATCAACCATTAAAAATATCTTTACATCGACAACAAAAGTTGAATTTATACCTTATAAAATTGAGTCAATTCAACTCTGTTCACAAATCCTAGCTCAAATGGTAGAAATACCGAAATTACTAATGTCAGACGCCATGACCGGGGTTCGATTCCTGGTCACTACACTTTGTATATGTGAGTTTTCAATGCCATTTCGTCTACCAACAAAAAAAGAAAAAAGAACTGAGTCAACTCAATTGAACCAACTTTCATCAACTAATATTTTGTATTAATTTATAATTAAAAATTCCTCTTAATTAATTTGATAATTTTAAAAATTATGAGCAGTATGACTTATATGAATATGCTCCCCAATGATGTAGCATCACTTGAAAAGTGGCAAAGAAATAGTAGAATATTGATATAAGAATGGAGGCTAATACAAATGGGCCAGTGAGGTTGAGACAGCGGATTTATACTTTATGCCCCACCCACGAGTACTCTTCTTGGAGCAAAAGTAAATCCAACAGCCAATCAGAATTCTTAAAAGAAAGAATCTAAGCCACTGTTATTTTGAGACAAAACCCCCCACTCCCTCTTTCTATGTACGTTTCACAGTCTGTACTGCACGCGCGTGTCCTTAACACTTTGATCAGTTGATAGATATGCGATTAAAATTTGGTGCATATTCATATGGTTAATCGATAGTTGATCTAATGGTGATTGATATTGAATTTGGTAAAGAAAATCACGATTTGATCTTTGTAATTATAATTGACAGAGCGTTGAAACCACTTGATTGCAGAACTGACTCCCGAATCAGGTTAGACAGTCTAGTGTTCGGATACGGTGGTGAAAAAAATAAAATAAAAGATCTAAATTATAATCGTAAGGCTTTAATGTAGTTTTGATCCCCCTATTTTGAAAAACTTGAATTTTTGATCACCCTATTTTAAAAGCCAATTTTTTGATCCCCTATTTTGAAAAACTTGAAGTTTTGATCCCCGACTCATTTTGGCCAAATTTGTGATGATGTGTCAAACTCATTGAGGACGTGACAATGTCTATGTGTCAACATCATATTCCATGTCATTATTTTTTTTAAAAAAATAAAATATTATATTTTAAAAGTATTAAAAAAAAATTAAATAATTAATAATAATTAAAAAATAGTAAAATTAACCTTTATACATGTATATGATTAAAAATCAATAAATTATCCAAATATATAATTAAAAATCACTAAATTATCCAAATATATAATTAAAAATCAAATAATTATCCAAATATATAATTAAAAATCACTAAATTGCTCATATAGTTAAAATCCAATAAATTACCCAAACATATAATTAAAAATCACTAAATTACACATAAATTGGCCAAAACACTAGAATTCAAAATATCAAAACACTAGTAGTATTATCTAACATCTCAGATGTAGATTACTTGATACCAAAACACTAGTAATATTCATAAGATGCTTACGAAATACCAAAATATTATAACATCTAAGATGTTCCAAAATACTAATTGTAATCAAACTATTATGCTTGTGAGTCTTGGGTCTGGGGTGGAGCTTGTGATCCCCGGTCTATAAATCATTTTTTGCCTTCTTCTTTGGTTTGACATTTACTTAAGTTTCAGCAGCAGGATATTGTTTGTTCAAATTTTGCTTCTACAGTAAAACAAAACATAAAACCAGAATTTTAGTTAAAACCCTAGAGATGTTTCTTACACACTGTTTCTCTGATGACCTATACAAACAATAATAAAACCACTGTTATATAAAACCCTAGACATGTTTATTTCAAAATGGAATCAAACACTAAAAGCCTAAAAAAAATTTGGTCCACCACCACTATTAAAATAATAGCAACTAAGACCATGGAGGACCACAACTATTATTAAATGAAGACAACCAAAAGAGACGATATGGACCACAACAACTACTAAATTAAGTGTCTGTCAAACAAAAACTACTACTAAAATAAGTAAATATCACATACATACCTCATACAATACTTCATGTTTTCCATCTTCTTGTTCAAACTTGCGATGACTTCAAAATATTATCTTGTAAAGCGGTAATGATGAACACGAGTGGATGATGAATCAAACAGAGGAATGATGAACACGAGCGTGATAATGAATCAAAGAAGATGAAAGACTAAGACGGAGATCGTCGAAGATGGGTGGCATTAGGGTTCAATGATTTGGGAACTAGGTTACTATTTGTGCGTGTCTTTTCGTTTTGTGCGTGTCTGATTCTTCTACAATTTGTCCCTTTTGATTTCCTGAGTTTTTTAATTATTGTTAATTATTTTATTGTTTTAATATTAGATTTAAAGATTTGATCAAAAAAATATTTGATTTAAATATATTGTTTTAATATTTGATTTAAAGATTTGATAAAAAAAATATTTGATTTAAATATAATTGTTTTAATATTTGATTTTAAGATGTGATAAAAAAAAATTGATTTAAATTTTTGTTTTAAAACATAATATTTTATTTTAAAAAAATAATGACATGAAATATGAGGTTGACACATAGGCACTGCCACATCATCATTGAGGTTGATACATCATCAAAAATTTGGCCAAAATGAGTTGGGGGATCAAAACTTCAAGTTTTTCAAAATAGGGGGATCAAAAAGTTAGCTTTTAAAATAGGGGGATCAAAAGTTCAAGTTTTTCAAAATAGGGGATCAAAACTGCATTAAAGCCTAATCGTAAATTGATATAAGAAAAAATACTACTGTAGAGCATTTGTTAAGAAATTGAATATTTTTTAATGTGATTGGATGTCCTTATTTGGAAACTGTTGGATTAGATCAAATTTTAGATTGAGTTTTTAAAATCAATTCAAACAAAACCAGATATGTACATGTATTTTAATATTTATTTATCTTTTTATTTCTATGATATATTGTGTTGATCTTTTATTTGTTAATTTTTAATTTTTTTAATACTATTTATTAGTTTAATTTAATTTTTTTTTTACTATTTTATATGTATATAATTGACAATTTTCATTTTGTAATATTAAATTTTAATATATTATATGTTATATTTTAAATAAAACTTATTATTTCACCACATTTTAAATTAAAATATTAAAAATTAAAGTTAAAAACACTTCTTGGCGGCTAGGAGCCGCCAATAAATTGCATTACGTACTTTTAAAAAAATATTGACGGAACACTTATTTGCGGCCTTGAGCCTCCATTAAGTTAAAAAAATAGGAAAAGAAAAGCTTTTTCAAAACGATTAGGCTCTATTGGCATTCGGTGCTTAGTAGTAATTACTAGTGTACTTTTTTTTTCCTACAAAGTACCAAAAAATGTTTTATCAGAGCCAACTAAAATTTAGAGGAGATTTTTATGGGGCGGATCATAATAAAAAAAGTTTGTTGGATGAAATGGGAAAAAGTATGTTTACCAAAAGAGGAAAGATGACTTGGAGTTAAAAATCTACATTTATTTAATCTTGCTTTATATTAAATAAATGTAGATGGAGAATCATTAACGAAGATGACAATGTCTGGTCCGAGTTAATTTAACATAGATATGAAGATGTCTCTAAGAATATGTTGAGTTTAGATGGATTAGAAATTAATGCCTCATATTCGTTATGGTGGAAATACATTATGCTTTGTGGTTTTGTTGAAGAAGGTGACCCGAACTTGTTTGTTAGTTTGACTATTTGGAAGCTGGGAAATGGTAAGCTAATCTCTTTTCAGGATGTTTAAAATAGTGACTTGGCGCTAAAATAAAGAATTTTCAATTTGTTCTTGATTTCTCATGACAAGGATAGTATGATTTCTGGCATGGGTTGCTGGGTTAACAACGTTTGGGGCTGGAACTTGTGTTGGACCAAGCCTTTAAGGGCGGAGGAGTTGGTCTAAATTGTTGATCTAGACCCTGTGATGATTCCACATCATTACTACTTTTATCTTATGCAAATGGAGGTAAACTAGTGTGTTTTTATCATATTTCAACACAATAATACAAGAAATTGCACCAAGTATTGATTCTTGCGAATCAGAAGAAAGACGGAAAAAAGGCCACAAAAGCTGTCATTTTAGCTTCAGCTGCTGCCATCTGCGCCCGGCTCAGGAAACCTGAGCCAGACGCAGAAGAATTGAAATCCTGAGCCTTAAGTTGCTGCCATCTGAGCCCGGCGCAGGGAATCCTGAGCCGGGCGCAGACACCAGATTTGCCCTATATATTTCGCACAGTTTTGCAGAAATAGGGGTTCTAAATTTCCTCACTTGATCATAAATCATCCTAAGACATTATGAATTTATGATCAAGGGAGAGGATTATGTTATCAAGAAATTGAACATAATTACTTTTTTTTAATCAAATCGTGAAACTAGGTTAGTAATTTTGTTAACATATACAAGTGATTACCAAGACGAATTTAGATTAAATGAACCACAAAGGGCCAATCGCTTCGCTTTTATTAGTTAAAACTCTATTTTCTTTCCAACGCTTATTAGTAAGCAACAAACCAAGAAAATCCCCCCTTTTATATTCATGTCAATTTACATAAGTATGATTTCAATTCGTTATTGTTGATTTAAAGCAATCCCTGTGGATACGAACTTTGATTTTATTACTTGACGATAGTTTAGTACACTTGCTAAATTATTCATCAAGTTTTTGGCGCCGTTGCCGGGGATTGTTGATTCAATCGACAATCCGACGGAATCATACTTAGTAGATTTTTTATTTTGTTATTATTAGTGTTATATTATCGAGAAAAAAAAAATTAAAAAAAAAATATTCTAAACTTTATTTCATTTTCATTCTCTTGTAGTGCAGTTGCTTCTAAAGGTATTTCTGGTTGTTTATGCAAGGTAGGAAAAAGGTAGCCAGAGAACTTATATTTGATACGAAAATCGAGAAAACAACTAAAGCAAACAGAAAAGCAGTTCAGTTAGCCCGCCAGGCTGCCCGGTTAGCAAGTGGTACGGAAGAGATACGTGAAGAAGAAGTTTCTAGTCCACATACTATGGACAACGAAACTGAAAGCATGGCCGAAGTTGTTCAACCACCTTGAAGGACATTGGGTGACTATGGCAAGGCAACAAATGGTCAGAATGCTAATCTGGGTTTTCAACCAGCAAATCCAGAATCTTTCGAGATAAAGAATACGGTGCTCAATGCTTTTAAGGAGAACCAGTATTCTGGGGCTGAATCAGAATGCCCAAACATCCACTTATCCCGCTTCTATGAAGCATGTGGGTACACAGACCCAGCTGGTATATCCTAGTCAGACAAAAGGTTGCGGTTTTTCAAATTATCCATGACCGGAAGAGCAAAAAATTAGATCGATATTTTGCCATCCAACACTATTACTACTTGGGATGAGCTTGAGCTGAAATTCCTTGACCGTTATTTTCCCATTCATAAGTTCTTAGAGAGGAAGAATGAGATCTCCAACTTTGAACAAGGGGACTCAGAATCGTTGTATGATGCATGTGAGAGGTTCAAGCTTTGTCTGTGAAGTGCCCGAAACATGGGATAGATAATCATGCTCAGATGCAACACGTTACTCAAGGATTGAGTGCTCAGACTAGAATGTTGTTGGATGCATCAGCTGGTGGGTCATTGAAGAATAAGGATGAAAGTGAAGTAAAGGAGTTGGTGGAGGCTATGGCTCAGAATGAATACACAGTGCAGAATGATAGGGGAGCAAAGAAGAAGGCTGACATGCTAGAGCTTGATACTCAAACTGCTCTCCTAGCACAGTCGCAGCTAATGAATACTCAAATGGCGGCTATGTTGAAACACTTCACTACCTACCCAGCTCTTCAAATGAAAGCCAATGCAGTCCAAGACGTGAAGTGTTCTTTTTGTTGTCAAGGACATGCTAACGGTGAATGTTTTCCTGCAGGCAACGAGGAAGCAATGTACCTATCTAACTTCAAGAAGAACAACCCCAACAATAACCCATACTCAAACACTTACAATCCGGGTTGGAGAGATCATCCTAACTTTGGTTGGGGAGGAAACCAAAATCAGTCTCAACAACAAGTAGCTTCTCAATGTCTCAACCAAGGAACCCTTCCCACCTAGCGGACGCACTTGCTCAGTTTATCAAAGTGACTCAAGCAAATTTTGAAGAGATGAAGATTAGCCAAAACCAATTGAAAGCCAACCAAGAACAGATGAAAGCCAATCAAGACGTTGCTAACAAGAATCATGAAGCTTCCATCAAGAGCGTAGAAACTCAAATCGGCCAATTGTCAAGGCAGTTTGCAGCTACTCAAAACAATGGCTTTGAAGGTTCTACAAAAGACAACCCAAGGAATGAAAGTTGTATTGCTATCAACTTGAGAAGTAGAGAAGTTCCTTCACTGGAAGATATGAGGGAGAAAAAGAGCAAGTTAAATAATGAAGAAGTGAAAGAAAAGAGAGATGTTGATAAAGAAGAAAAAAAGGAGAGTGAGAGAGAAGTTGAAAAAGAGTGGGAGATAGTAAATGTCCCTGAAGATGGGGAAGATGAACTAGTTGAAAATCAGAGGGAGCAAAAAGTAGAAAGTGATGAGAAACTAGTTGCAAAGAAGAAAGGTAAAGGTGTGGAAGAGAAAGAAGGTCAAAAGGAGAAAGAAAATCCAGTCTATGCGAAGCTACCATATCCGCGCAAGAAGAAGGCAAAGAAAGAGGATCATCAACAGTTCAAAAAGTTTATGAAGATGCTTCACAGCCTCCAATTGAACATTCCTTTTGCGGAAGCATTGGAACAAATGCCCGTCTATGCCAAATTCATGAAAGAACTCTTGACAAAGAAACGGAAACCTCTGGATGATGACACAATGAATATGACCGAAGAGTGTAGTGCAATAATTCAAAAGAAGCTTCCACAAAAGAAGAAGGATCCAGGAAGTTTCACCATTCCATGCTCTATTGGGAACTTACATGTTAGAAGAGCTTTATGTGACTTGGGTGCAAGCATCAATTTGATGCCCTTGTCCATGATGAAACGCATCCCAGGTGTCGTGGCTAAGCCAACAAAGATGCAATTATCTCTTGCCGATCGTTCAATTACATATCCGCATGGAATTCTACAAAGTGTTTTGGTAAGATGTGCTGAATTTGTATTCCCGGCTGATTTCGTCATTCTAGATATGGAAGAAGACGATGAAGTTCCCCTCTTATTGGGACGACCATTCTTAGCCACCGGAAGGACTCTAATTGACGTTGAGAAGGGTGAGCTGATGTTCCGTTTAGACGATGAACAGGTATGCTTTCAGGTGTTTGAAGCCACAAAAATTAGTGGAGAAGTACCCGAATGTTTCAAGGTGGATGTGCTAGAGGAAGTGGCAAATGACGTGCAAGAAGAAGAATGGGATCAGGAGATTGAAATTTTTCTTCAACACTTAGATGATGATTGCGAAGAAAGAGAAACACTAAATCTAGAGGGGACATTGATTGAGAACGAATTGAAGAAGGATGATGATGCTTTGGTTTGGTAGTCGGACGGTATAAATTCTGCCTTTTGCTTGCACAAGACGAATAAGGAGGAAGAAATCAATTTGGGTGTTGAGGAGTACAAAAGTTTCGTTCCGCCATTGGAAAGTTTGAAATCCTTGCTTAGCCGGGGTTAAACAAATCTGAAATATCCTTGAAGAAAATCGTATACCGTATTATCAAAGATAAAACGCAGGGGATTTTTAAAATTTCGATTTTCCTTCAATGGATCCATGTGAACGTTCATGATCAGAGATAGATTGTTACCTTTGAAGAACCGTTCTTTGCTTTCCTTCTAATCACGAGCGCTGCACTTTGAATCACGAGCACCGCAATATGAAGAACACGAGCACCACAACTTTAAGATCACGCGCACCGCAACTTGAAGAACCGTTCCTTCACTTTCGATCACGAGCACCGCAATTGCAGCACCTCCACTTAGTCCACACGAACAGGAACCTCCAACCACCAGTGCTAGCTGTTCTTGGATGAAGGTTGAGGGAACTTGAGCGGTTTAGAGAAATTCAGAATTTCTCAAGTACTTGGAGAAATTCAGAACTTCTCAAGTACGAATTAGGGTTTCCAAAAAAAGGTGTGAAAACTGAACTTCATAAGGCTCTATTTATAGAGTTTCTTATGTGGTCTTTAGTTCACACGAATTTGGACTTCTCAAGCCCAATATTCGTTTTTCACTAATTGCACCCCCCGCAATAAGTCTCACTTATTTTTCCCATTTTAACTGTCCTTATGTGTGTGACCCTGTAGGTTCTTATGACGTTGGTAATAATATTAATCTTAATATTATAAACAGTGAGCGGTTCTAGTAACACATCACTGTTACCCAAGTCACAAGAATGTCATGTGATCTGACTAACCTTTCTGTGATAAATATCTTGTGCATAATTACCCTTTTGTCCTCATGTCTATATTGAACACAAGGCATAGTATGTCATCCTTGTCTAGTTCAATATTGGGCCCATAGACATATCTCCCGTTATGTAGGAGGGACAAATTCCATCTAGGTCACTCATGTCCCTCAGCATGATTCGTGGGATACCCATAAACCAACTTTATAGTTATCCAGTTACGGATAACGTTTGAATGGAAACAAGGTATTACACTCCTACATCTAGGGTACACAGTGGTTTCAGGTCGAAGGGTGGAATACATCTTTTATCACTATGAGAATAACTTATGACATTTCATAACATTCTATGTAGTATTCTAATGGTGGGTCAATCCAATATATAGTTACCCTTAACATTTATATCTATGTGAAGACTTGATAACTCATTATCTATGATCAGTGAGACGTGATCATCAGTCTACCAACATAATAGTCTATATGCTTTAATGTTATCCCATTTCACAATAAAGCTTGACTACGGATACATTTAAGAATAGTGTTCTTATATTTAATGGATTCTCACGTTTAAGTTATACTTAACGTTCCATTAACGAATTAACTATTCTAGGGACTTTATCATTTTAACATATAAACATAATAAAGAAAAAGCTTTTTATTTGATAAGTAAATTATTCAATACATTAATTGGCCTCTAGGGCTTACACCAACAATCTCCCACTAGCACTAGAGCCAATCAGGCATACTCCTAATACCTATGCTTCTAGTATGACCCTCATGCTTCGGCTGAGCAAGAGGTTTCGTAAGTGGGTCAGCGACATTGTCAAGGGTTGGTACTCTGCATATCTTCACTTCTCCTCTATCAATTATTTCTCGAATGAGATGATAGCGCCTGAGTATATGTTTGGACTTTTGGTGAGATCTAGGTTCCTTAGCTTGTGCGATAGCACCATTGTTATCACAAAATAGATCAATGGGATCCACAATGCTAGGGAATATGCCAAGTTCAGTGATGAACTTCTTTATCCAAACAGCTTCCTTTGCTGCATTTGATGCGGCAATGTACTCAGCTTCAGTTGTAGAATCGACAACTGTATCTTGCTTTGAACTTTTCCAACTCACAGCGCCACCATTTATACAAAACACATAGCCGGACTGCGATCAAAAGTCATCCCTATCTGTATGGAAGCTAGCATCAGTGTAACCAATTACATTTAGCTCTTCTTGACCTCCATATATTAGGAATGAATCTTTGGTCCTTCTCAAGTATTTAAGAATGTTCTTGACAGCCACCCAATGAGCCTCACCAGGATCAGACTGGTATCGACTCGTTGCACTTAAGGCATATGATACATCTGGGCGAGTACATATCATGGCATACATGATGGATCCAATAGCTGATGCATATGGGATTTTATTCATGCGATCCCTCTCTTCTTTAGACAAGGGAGATTGTGCTTTTGAAAGACACAAGCCATGTCGCATAGGAATGAATCCTTTCTTGGAATCATGCATATTAAAGCGTCTCAGCACTTTGTCTATGTATGTACTCTGACTTAAGCCAAGCAGTTTCTATGATATATCTCTATAGATCTTAATCCCTAATATATAGGCTTGCTTCACCTAGATCTTTCATAGAAAAGCAATTCCCTAGCCAAGTTTTAACTTGTAACAAGGTAGGGATGTCGTTTCCTATAAGTAGTATGTCATCTACATACAATAATAGGAACACGACTATGCTTCCACTAACCTTCTTGTAAACACAAGGTTCATCTTCATTTTTAATGAAACCAAATTGTTTTACAGTTTTATCAAAACGAAGATTCCAACTTCTGGAAGCTTGCTTAAATCCGTAGATTGATCGTTGTAACTTGCATATCTTTTTAGCTTCATCTAGAATGCAAAAACCTTTAGGTTGTGTCATGTACACATCCTCAAGAAGACTTCCATTAAGGAAGACAGTCTTCACATCCATCTGCCATATTTCATAGTCATGATATGCAGCGAGGGCAAGTAAGATTCGAATGGATTTAATCATTGCAACTGGCGAAAAGGTTTCGTCATAGTCTATGCCATGAATTTGTTTGAAACCTTTAGCAACCAACTGTGCTTTATAGGTTTGTACCTTTCCATCCATGTCAGTCTTCTTTTTAAAGACCCACTTGCATCCTATGGGTTTGATCCCATCAGGAGCTACTACCAAGTTCCAAACTGGGTTTGTGTACATGGAATCCATTTCAGATTTCATGGCTTCAAGCCACTTCTCAGATTCGGGGCCTGTAATGGCCTCTTGATAAGTCGTAGGCTCATCTTGATCCATGAGTAATACATCACCTTGTTCTGATATGAGATATCCATATCTTTCAGGTTCCAGACGTATCCTGCTAGACCTACGTGGTTCTTGTGTTACTTGAGTAGGATTCTCTGTCACAACATTTTGTGCGTCCTGCTCTTGTTCCTCCATTGGTGTATCATTACTTTGTGGATCATGAATTTCTTCAAGATCTACTTTCCTCCCACTGATTCCTTTGGACACAAAGTCCTTTTCTAGGAATACTCCAGTTCGAGCGACAAACACTTTGCCCTCGGAAGGATTGTAAAAGTGATATCCTTTTGTTTTTTTGGATATCCCACAAAGAAACACTTGTCAGATTTGGGTTCAAGTTTAGTAGACATTTGACGTTTTACATAAACTTCACAACCCCAAATCTTTAGGTAAGACATATGTGGTTTCTTACCACTCCATAATTCATATGGTGTCTTGTCAACCGTTTTAGAAGGAACACGGTTAAGTGTGTATGCTGCTGTTAATAGAGCATGACCCCAAAAGGAGTTTGGAAGATCAGCATGACTCATCATAGATCGTACCATGTCCAACAAGGTTCGGTTTCTTCTCTCAAACACACCATTCCATTGTGGTGTTCCAGGAGGAGTGAGTTGGGATAGGATCCCACACTCTTTTAGATGGTCATCAAATTCTAGGCTTAAATACTCACCACCTCGATCGGATCGAAGGGTTTTGATTTTATTCCCTAGTTGGTTTTGTACTTCATTTTTAAATTCTTTGAACTTTTCAAAGGATTCAGATTTGTGCTTCATTGGATACACATATCCATATCTACTGTAATCATCAGTAAATGTGATGAAGTATTGAAAACCTCCTCTAGCAGGTGTGTTCAGTGGTCCACATACATCAGTATGTATGAGAGCCAAAAGATCACTTGCCCTTTCACCTTTACCAGTGAATGGGGTCTTTGTCATTTTTCCCAATAAACAAGATCTACATGTTTCAAATGATTCATAATCAAATGAATCCAAGAGTCCATCCTTATGGAGCTTGGAAATGCGTTTCTCATTTATATGGCCTAAACGACAGTGCCAAAGGTATGTAGGATTTAACTCATTAGGTTTCATCCTTTTAGTATCAATGTTATAAATTGGCATTTCAAGATCAAGAATATATAAACCATTACTCATTTGTGCATTGGCATAAAAAATATCATTCAAATATATTGAGCAACAATTGCTCTTTATTAAAAACGAAAATCCAAATTTGTCAATATTCCTGCTTATAGCAGGTACATAAAAATAGTTTTCCAACTGTATTATTAATCCACTAGGTAAAGTCAAAACATAGGTTCCTACAGATAACGCAGCAACTCTTGCTCCATTGCCCACTCGTAGGTCGACTTCACCTTTAGCCAATTCCCTACTCCTTTGCAGCCCCTGCACATTAGTACAAATGTGAGAACCACATCCGGTATCTAATACCCATGTAGAAGAAGTAGATAAATTAATTTCAATAACAAAGATACCTGCTGAATTGGAACTCTCTATTCCATTCTTCTTGTCTTCCAGGTATTTTGGGCAGTTCCTCTTCCAATGTCCGGTCTTACCACAATGAAAACACTTACCCTCCTTTGCAATGCCACCAGTGGGCTTCAAAGCTAGAGTGGCAGGTTTGGTTTTGACAACTTCCTTGCCCTTCCCTTTGCTTGCCTTTGCTTTGTTGCGTTTCTTATGATTTCCATTGCCGATCATTAAGACATGATTCAACTTCCCTTTGGATCGCATGTTTTGTTCAGCTTGTCTTAACATGCCTAATAGTTGTGGCAGAGTTTTCTCCATGTCTGACATGGTGAAGTTAAGAACAAACTGATTAAAATTCTCCGGCAACGATTGCAGGATCATATCAGTTGCAAGCTCATTCCCAAGTGGAAATCCTAATCTTGCTAAGTTCCCCACGTACCCAATCATCTTGAGTACATGCGGACTTACAGGAGATCCCTCAGATAGCTTGGCTTGGAAAAGGGCTCTGGAAACATCAAATCTCTCAATTCTAGCTTGCTCTTGGTAGAGCGTTTTCAGGTGTTCGATCATATCGAACGCATTCATTTCCTCATGTTGCTTCTGAAGCTCAGAGGTCATTGTAGCTAGCATGAGACATTTTGCATCTAAGGCATCATCGACACGCTTCTGATAAGCATCTCTTTGAGCCTTAGGAGTATTGGCAGCAAGTTCCTCCTCAGGGTCAGGGTGAGGTTCCTATATAGCATACAGTTTTTTTTTCGTGCATGAGGACAATCCTCAAGTTGCGATGCCAGTCAAGAAAATTTGTCCCAGACAACTTTTCTTTGTCAAGAATGCTTCTCATAATACTGTTTGAGGTGTTATTGTTTGTCATGGTGATCTACATTATAAAAGTGAAGATATAAGTATTTAAATAATTTCAAGGCATATTTAATTAGGTCTTTAATTAAACATGTGCTCCCACTATTTTACTCAAAACAAATGACCCTCGACATTTGATTCGGAAAATCCCGTTGGAAGATTTTCTAGTGAGAATGAGATCCATATTTCACATTGTTTTAAGTCAGCGTTGGGCTGATTACACAAAACTTAGTTTATTTAGGTAGGAATCTCCTTTCCAATTGTATCTCATACAACTCTCGTATCTTTTCCGTTGGGTAAATAACACTTATTTTTAATCCATCATATGGAATAACCCAACGCTTGCGTCTAAAATCATATAATCATATTATATTTGTTTAGTTAAGTTAAGTTAACCCAAAGAATAGCCCTTGGATAAACTAGTTATCTCACCGCAACTTATCAATATAAACAATGCACTTTACGTTGGCAAAACCTACATTAATCGATATTGATCTTGAAGGGTGTTATTCTTTGGAAAAGATAAAACTTAATATATTCTTTTCAGGGTTTTGTTAATTTATTAGATCTCACCTTACCACGACTTACATGCAATAACGTCACTCCAATCATAACATGCATCATACATACACAATATAATAAAGTGACATGGTTATGGCCCCTAGCGTAATTGCTCCCTCAATACAATGAGAGAACCTATGCTATAACTAAGAACGACCTATACTTCTCCAAGTCTAGATCTTCATGGCTGTCCTTCTTTTCTTATTTATTTCTCCTATATTACATGACTACAAGAATACTCGCGTTACATACAAGTGAATTACATTATGAGATATAAGAGAGGCACGACACGCAGGCCGTATTTTAAAACCAAAACAAAAATTAAAAGACTAAGGCCATAACCATTCATCATGCAAATACAATAACAATAAACAAATAATCATTATTATTATTAAATTAGCCCAATTAATAAAATATCATGATTGATCGCCTTATCCTAACCGATTCTGTTTCCATAACAACACAACACTTGTATTGTTTATGAATCCTAATACAACAATCATTCATCAAAACGTTTCAGGATTGTTGTTCATTATAGATGATCGACTCATGATGCTTCACCAGTATCGGTTCCGAAGTACATGCTCACAATCATCCATTATTCACGCCAATCACAAAATATTCTGATGAACGATATAATCAGTATATCACATATACCAACGTTGTATTAGAATTGTATATCACATATACAAATTAAAATCGATCAATCACATTTTATTAATTCTTGTTCTTATTATTATTAATACAGATTCATAATGATATCATATTAATAAAACTGTAACATACATCAAAACCGATCCATGGTTTCACAAGTGGCTCTGATACCACTGAAGGAAATCGTATACCGTATTATCAAAGATAAAACGCAGCGGATTTTTAAAATTTCGATTTTCCTTCAATGGATCCATGTGAACGTTCATGATCAGGGATAGATTATTACCTTTGAAGAACCGTTCTTTGCTTTCCTTTTAATCACGAGCACTGCACTTTGAATCACGAGCACCGCAACTTTAAGATCACGAGCACCGCAACTTGAAGAACCGTTCCTTCACTTTCGATCACGAGCACCGCAATTGCAGCACCTCCACTTAGTCCACACGAACAGGAACCTGCAACCACCAGTGCTAGCTGTTCTTGGATGAAGGTTGAGGGAACTTGAGCAGTTTAGAGAAATTCAGAATTTCTCAAGTACTTGGAGAAATTCAGAACTTCTCAAGTACGAATTAGGGTTTCCAAAAAAAGGTGTGAAAACTGAACTTCCTAAGGCTCTATTTATAGAGTTTCTTATGTGGTCTTTAGTTCACACGAATTTGGACTTCTCAAGCCCAATATTCGTTTTTCACTAATTGCACCCCCCGCAATAAGTCTCACTTATTTTTCCCATTTTAACTGTCCTTATGTGTGTGACCCTGTAGGTTCTTATGACGTTGGTAATAATATTAATCTTAATATTATAAACAGTGAGCGGTATCTAGCAACACATCACTGTTACCCAAGTCACAAGAATGTCATGTGATCTGACTAACCTTTCTGTGATAAATATCTTGTGCATAATTACCCTTTTGTCCTCATGTCTATATTAAACACAAGGCATAATATGTCATCCTTGTCTAGTTCAATATTGGGCCCATAGACATATCTCCCGTTATGTAGGAGGGACAAATTCCATCTAGGTCACTCATGTCCCTCAGCATGATTCGTGGGATACCCATAAACCAACTTTGTAGTTATCCAGTTACAGATAACGTTTGAATGGCACCTTTTATCACTATGAGAATAACTTATGACATTTCATAACATTCGATGTAGTATTCTCATGGTGGGTCAATCCGATATAAAGTTACCCTTAACATTTATATCTATGTGAAGACTTGATAACTCATTATCTATGATCAGTGAGACGTGATCATCAGTCTACCAACATAATAGTCTCTATGCTTTAATGTTATCCCATTTCACAATAAAGCTTGACTACGGATACATTTAAGAATAGTGTTCTTATATTTAATGGATTCTCACGTTTAATTCATACTTAACGTTCCATTAAAGAATTAACTATTCTAGGGACTTTATCATTTTAACATATAAACATAATAAAGAAAAAGCCTTTTATTTGATAAGTAAATTATTCAATACATTAATTGGCCTCTAGGGCTTACACCAACAATCCTCCCTAAGGAGGGTATAGAACGTCAAGCCTCGGGACATTAAACAAGTGCGTGACCTCTAGGTCACAGACCGTCAAGCTAGTGACGTTAAACGAGTGCTGCTTGTAACACCCAAACCCGAATTTATACAAAATTCTAATTTCCGAAAATATTTTACAAAGACTCGCAATGGATAAAAAGACTTCATTGTTTAAATCAAAATCGAGATACAAAACACTAGTTTGAGGTTTTACACTTCTTTCAAAAATAACACTAAGATAATAAAAATTGTGTTCACTAGCCATACAATAAAATACTCTTTTTAATACAACGCCAATAAATAAAAGACTTGATATACATGAGCCCTTCCCGTGTCCTAATCAGAGCGGAGCTTCACAAACAAACTCGAACATAACACGAAACCTGAGGATCTGGACCACCCAACGGTCCGCAAACACACAAAACAGAGATTAGATATACATAACCAACAAAACAATAAATGCGAGAAAGTACTAGCATTTATCTCATCAAATTAAATCAATTACTAATCTCAAGTATATCCAACAATTCTACACTACTCAAGTTATATCATATCATCACATATTATCACCATAGATAAGGCACAGACATATAACAATTCAATGCACATATAGTCATTTATCAACAATTAGCACATATGGCAATTAATGTACACTTTCTTAATGCAACTAATATCATATTCGTGCAATGTCCTCTAGACTCCCTCTACATGCATGTGGTACCAGGTCTCATCTATATTTGGATACAAAATCCAAGGTCTCATCTATATTTCTCATCTATATTGCGGACGAATCCGACTTCATCAAAATGGAATGCATGAATGCATATACACCAATATGCTCACATCATCATAATGAATTCTCATATATCATTATCTCATCTATAGAATGATTTCACATCTCTTGTATATAAACATATCTCATGTAAATATACCATCATCATCATCATCTCATCTATCAATTATATATATATATATATATATAACACATATAAATCAATAACATCAACATCATCATCAATCATTATCATCAACAATTATTATCATCATTAATCATCATAATATTCACTAATCATATATATATATATATATATATATATAACACATGTACATATATACAATCTTCAACAACATCGTCACTAATGATCATCAATAATTATTATCATACCATACTCATTCAAACATGTTTGAGCATCACCATCAATCATACATATACATAAGAATACATTAACTCATGTATTAAACCATCATCAACATCCAAAATCATCATAGAATAAAACTGCATCTCACTGTCCTCGCAAATTCTAGCCTGGCGAGCACAAGTCAGAAGCTCCCAGTTGAACTGGCGACGACTGGCGAGACTCAGCGAGCTGGTTGCCTAGCGAGCCAAAACTTCGCCTAGCGAGCAAGCCTAGAAATGGGTGCTCTGTTTTCGGGTTCTTATGAAATTCATCCAAAAACCAACCAAAACGATTTCCAGTTAAGAAAAGATGTTAACTTTAAGCAATTAACATACATATACACATAAAAGTACAACTCATAGCTCAAAATAACATCAAAACATCCAAATCTCAATGATTTATCATCAATTTATAAAGTTTCTCAAAAACTCATAAACTCTAACAAACATCTACAATTACCCATCTTTTCAACCCAAAATTCATTTTCTTCATTTGCATATAAGTTAATAAGCTCAACCAAAATCAAAGTTCTCATCTTTCTCATAAAAATCCCACAACCCCAAGATAAAAGAGTGTGGAGAGTTTGGGTTTGGAGAATTAGACTTTCTCCCCCCTCCATTAATCACTCTAGCTATGCAAATCTAATCTCTTACCTCATTGATGAACTTCTCTAGCTTTCCCTCTTCAATCTTCCCCTCTAACTTGATTTTTCTTCTCTTTTCCCTTTTCTTTCTCTTCTCTTCTTTTCTCATGAGAGCTTCTCTCTTTACCTCCACCAAAAACAACACAAATGAATTTCTCTCTCTTAAAGGTACCTATTTATATCTAGGTCAAACCTCACTTCTAATTACCAAACTACCCTTCACTTATTCTAGACTCATTCCTCATAAAGCCCAATTCTAATAACCACACCTCTCAAAAACACTACTCTACTAAACACACCCTCTCATGCCACATAAGTCAATTAAATAAAATAAATATGACAAATAAATAAATCAACACATAATGAAATAAATAAAATAAAACGGGTGTGACAACTGTACCCTCCTTAAAGAATTTTCGTCCTCGAAAATCGTACAACTAAACAATCTTCCGTAGATCACTTCATCCAGTTTTCCAACAAAACATCCAAAAACTCTATACATTACTAAGTTCAACAAAATTAGTCTATCTCAACAACACAACTTTGTCTACTATTCACAAGAGATCAAGGACGGCCAGTTCCTCGATTTGCAAATAAATAGTCAAAAATCATGATGGCGACATCGACCATTTTTACCAAACCACAATAATGCTGTCTTAATCTCGAAACATCCGAAAGAAACGCTCCACGTCAAGTACTACTCAATCCTTATATTCCAAAAGAAGACATTTCCTCCGTAAAGAACTTCACTAAGCCACAATTGCACGTTTCCATAAACTCTTACTCTTTCCTTTCAATCCGGATACATTCTCATCCGATCTTATCCAAACCACGATCTTAATTCCTTACGCTGAATTCCAATACAATTATCTTAACTCCAAATCATTCGCTTAGTCAACTTTTGCATTCCTTAGCATAAACATTTTCCAAGATTACTTATCCCGTCGAGATACTCAAATCCACATCTTAATTTGTTCATCAAATCACTATTATTCCACCGTTCTCACTTATCATACCCTCAATCATTTACTGTCTCTCATCTTGTCTTATTTTCACTTCCCTTTATTATAACAAGTTCCTTGAATTTAGTTCTAGCAATCTCCACAAATTTTCCATACATAATGCTTCCGATAAACAAGTTCTCACCTCTTTCTCATATCCAAAAACAATAATCTTCATTCAAGTAGATTCTCTACCTCTTTCACATATATACGTACAACCATAATCCCACCACGTGCGAGACAATCACTTTTCCAAATATTCACTTGACTTAAGTCGCATTTCTATGCACACTTCCACTACTCGTTCTTAACACGTCCTCCGAATAACCAATTTTTCTTATGCAATTATCCCATTAACAAAACTTCGTGATTAACTTCATCTTAACTTGCAAAATCCTCATGTGAAATTCTCTCACATACTTTTCCACTTAATGATCTTACCATCTTGATCTTCAATTGTAACTTCCTCCTACAATTTCCTTTCCGAACTCAGTCAATTCCATACATAGAATCCATCTTAAATCTCGATATTCCATTCTTAGTTATCTGAAAACTCACTTCTTTACTTTAACTGATTTCAGATCAATCGATCCATTAAATTCAAATCCAACTTTCATCCTTCTTAAACTCTTCGGAAACATGATTCATCGAATTCACCATACTCAACACCACATTGTTAAGCGTCTCTTCATATACCAATCTCACATTCTTGAACCGCGTAATCAATTTTGTTTCTCTCGTCTCAATGACATTTACCACCATACTCACTTTACTTAAATGATGACTCAATCCAAAATTGTAATCCTCCAATCTTTAGCAATAACCGGTCATTCCAACCTCGACCCATCCAAAGTATTGTTTTCCAAACCTTAAGCACATAAACAACTGTTGATTCCAATCACAATTCAGGTACTTATCCCATGAATCTTCAACTTCCTCGACGCATATGTCACAATCTAAATATCTGTAGAAGCACGCCATTCAAATTCATTCCAGAAACTTTCAACAACTTCCAAAAGTAACCAATTAATCTCTAACAAATTCTAATCTTGGTAGCCAACTTAAAATTTAATCACAACACGACATCCACTTTCGACTGTTCCACATTATTCCAGTACTAGACAACACACAACCACTGAAGTTACTTCTTGCAGTCAAAACTCAAACTCGTATTTCGATAACTTTACATACAACGTCCTTTCCTTACAAAGTTCACAACACCCTCCTCCTATACTCCAATAAACCAAGGTATTATTCATAAACACTTCCGACAATTTAGTCATATCAACCTCGCAGATTACTCTTACCGATTGTGCTACATCTTGAGAATAGTCTCTAATATATCCTCCAACTTCATCCTTTGTCTGACGGTAACTTGATCCGAAATCCATCATACTTATCACACTAGTACCGACTAATTAATCCATGAAATCATCTAATGGCACTCTCATCCAATAACTGATAATCAACACACTACCTCATGTCGTCATCATCCTTTTTACTCAACAACATTGACGCTACTCATGGCGAAACATTCGATCCGACAACCTCCTTCTTTTAACGGGTCTTCAAACTATCTTTCCGTTTCATTCGACTCTGAAACTGATACCACTAACTCTTGGTCATCCCTCTTTGGACATCTCTATCTATCTTACTCTTCTATATTTAAACGTCTCAATGAAATATACCCTTCTCCCCCACTTAATCTCAAACACCTATAATCGTCTATTGAAAACTCCAACCTTCACACTGAACTATAGGCTTCTAAGGATCTAACTTACCCTCCTAAAAATGAACTAGTATCGATATGTGTTTACACACATATCGCATACAAGGGGTAATCACAAAACATGAACATCTATACACAATTACATAAGCACGGAATATAATATGTGAACATCTTCATAAAATTGCATAAAAGTAAAACATAACATTTCACATAGATATTCAGGTAACATGCATCTATACAAAGTTATAGAAAAGTAAAACACATCTCGTATAAACATTTAAGCAACATATACCTTCTCTAAATTTCAAAAATTACGAATCAAATTTAAACCAAAAAAGATAGATATTTCATAGCAACAAACTCCAAGAATTCAACAATTCATATTCACATAAGCATTCAAATAACATAGATTTTTCAAGAATTAAGAATCATATCAAAACAAGAAAAGTTGCACATACCATGATAATACTTTCAACTAGTTTTGCCAAATTCACATTTATATAAACATATCATGCAAGAAGGCAATCAATCTAACACGATCACTAATCATGGTTTAATAAAATAACCAAAACATGTGCATCATAAATGTATCAACTCTATTCTTAGAAAAATAACATATTCATTCCCTATAAATCATGGATATTAAAAGAACAAATCACATTTCATAGTAATAATCCAATGCATATCATCTAGAATGAATCATATATCAAGCATGTTCTAGAATCTATCCATCGCCAATTCATATTCTTCTTATTTTTACGAAAAGAATTACTTTCATATATTCAAAAGGAAATAATTCTAGATTTCAACAAGATTTACACTATCAATATTAATTCTAAAACTATCACATGTATATAAAGAACTACACACCAATTATGCACATAAATACACATAAGCATTCATATAAACTCCTACTACAAATAGTTGCATTACACTACTATTTCAATTATTATATTCAAGTCATATATGAATTCATGTAACATAAAATGAATTCTAACACCCTACACAATTTCAATTAACAACCAATAATTATTATCTTCACATATAATCTATTCACAATGAAATACAAGAAAACAAGAAGTCTCATATTCAAGCAACTAGAGCACAACATCATCTATGTCTCACATCTATATTTACCTTCTATACTATCATGAATGCATATTCTCATCAATTATACACAATTATATCATGCTACACGTACTCAATTATCATAAAATACAAAAGCATAAAAGTATAACATTCGTCACGCATCAACATCAATTACACAACATCATCACTTGACTTGATAACTTATAACCACTATAATTACCAATCTCATCAAGTACACACCAAAATATATGGCACAATCAAGCTCACATCACTTATAATTCATGAATAAACAACTCAAGTAAATTCATAAAATAACACATCACAAATCATTATCATTTATGAAACAATCAATTCATAAATCAACACCAATTAAAACATAAGTCTCAAGAATTAAGTAAAGCAACATCTCAACAAGGAGTTAGCAATACAAAATTCATGAAATTAATCTCACACATAATCAACAAGTTAGTGCAATTCATGTAATTCACTAATATATTCTCATCTTCATAGGTTACAAAATTTCATGAATATTCAACAACAACCGTCATATTCAAGTAATCTCACTATTTCGTTCATATTCATACATTCTAAATTTATTCCATGGATACATACATATCATCATATTGGTATTTCAATCATACTACTCAATCAATCATCATGAATAAAGCATCTCAACATCCTTTACGACACATGCATAAACAATCACACTCATATAACATAGATCTTTACCAACAAGTACATCTATACTTCACATACGAACATAATCACTTCAAATACAACAATAACGGAAAGGCATCCTCATTTAAGGCATTATCTTGAAATCGAAATAATAATCACATTATCAAGTTTTGAAAGATAGGCAAAATTAGCGACGATAACAATATTTTCACATTTCATCAAACGAAAACATCAACAACAACAAATTTCATCATACATTTGCAAAATAGTTAAATAGTGACTAAGGTGTAAGTGTAGACACAACAATCAACTCACTATGAAAACACAACTGTCAGATAAACACAACTGACACACAATGCTCACTCGGTCTGACTGCATAGACCGGCTCTGATCGACACCTATAACCCACACGTAATCCGAAGATAACGAGGCTTTGATACCAAATTGTAACACCCAAACCCGAATTTATACAAAATTCTAATTTCCGAAAATATTTTACAAAGACTCGCGGCGGATAAAAAGACTTCATTGTTTAAATCAAAATCGAGATACAAAACACTAGTTTGAGGTATTACACTTCTTTCAAAAATAACACTAAGATAATAAAAATAGTGTTCACTAGCCATACAATAAAATACTCTTTTTAATACAACGCCAATAAATAAAAGACTCGATATACATGAACCCTTCCCGTGTCCTAATCAGAGCGGAGCTTTACCAACAAACTCCAACATAACACGAAACCCGAGGATCTGGACCACCCAACGGTCCGCAAACAGACAAAACAGAGATTAGATATACATAACCAATAAAACAATAAATGCGAGAAAGTACAAGCATTTATCTCATCAAATTAAATCAATTACTAATCTCAAGTATATTCAACAATTCTACACTACTCAAGTTATATCATATCATCACATATTATCACCATAGATAAGGCACGGACATATATCAATTTAATGCACATATAGTCATATATCAACAATTAGCACATATGGCAATTAATGTACACCTTCTTAATGCAACTAATATCATATTCGTGCAATGTCCTATAGACTCCCTCTACATGCATGTGGTACCGGGTCTCATCTATATTTGGATACAAAATCCAAGGTCTCATCTGTATTTGGATACAAAATTCAAGGTCTCATCTATATTTCTCATCTATATTGCGGACGAATCCAACTTCATCAAAATGAATGCATGAATGCATATACACCAATATGCTCACATCATCATAATGAATTCTCATATATCATTATCTCATCTATAGAATGATTTCACATCTCTTATATATAAACATATCTCATGTAAATATACCATCATCATCATCATCTCATCTATCAATTATATTTATATGTATGTATATATATATATATATATATATATAACACATATAAATCAACAACATCAACATCATCATCATCATCAATCATTATCATCAACAATTATTATCATCATAATATTGACCAATCATATATATATATATATATATATATATATATATATATACAATCTTCAACAACATCATCACTAATCATCATCAATAATTATTATCATACCATACTCATTCAAACATGTTATGAGCATCACCATCAATCATACATATACATAAGAATACATTAACTCATGCATTAAACCATCATTAACATCCAAAATCATCATAGAATAAAACTGCATCTGACTGTCCTCGCCAATTCTCGCCTGGCGAGCACAAGTCAGAAGCTCACAGTTGAACTGGCGACGACTGGCGAGACTCAGCGAGCTGGTCGCCTAGTGAGCCAAAAACCATCCAAAAACGATTTCGGGTTCTTACGAAATTCATCCAAAAATCAACCAAAACGATTTCCAGTTAAGAAAAGATGTTAACTTTAAGCAATTAACATACATATACACATAAAAGTACAACTCATAGCTCAAAATAACATCAAAACATCCAAATCTCAATGATTTATCATCAATTTATAAAGTTTCTCAAAAACTTATAAACTCTAACAAACATCTACAATTACCCATCTTTTCAACCCAAAATTCATTTTCTTCATTTGCATATAAGTTAATAAGCTCAACCAAAATCAAAGTTCTCATCTTTCTCATAAAAATCCCACAACCCCAAGATAAAAGAGTGTGGAGAGTTTGGGTTTGGAAAATTAGACTTTCTCCCCCCTCCATTAATCACTCTAGCTATGTAAATCTAATCTCTTACCTCATTGATGAACTTCTAGCTTTCCCTCTTCAATCTTCCCCTCTAACTTTGCTTTTCTTCTCTTTTCCATTTTCTTTCTATATTCTTTCTCTTCTCTTCTTTTCTCATGAGAGCTTCTCTCTCTACCTCCACCAAAAACAACACAAATGAATTTCTCTCTCTTAAAGGTACCTATTTATATCTAGGTCAAACCTCACTTCTAATTACCAAACTACCATTCACTTATTCTAGGCCCATTGCTCATAAAGCCCAATTCTAATAACCACACCTCTCAAAAACACTACTCTACTAAATGAAGGTGAAAAACACAAGAAGGGGGGTTGAATTGTGTTTTGAAAAATTAATTCTTTTACTTGAAAGTATATTGAAATGCAGCGGATATAAGAAACTAGACAGAACACAAAACGCAAATGGGATAATGAGAGAGAGAGAGAGAGAGAGAGAGAGAGAGAGAGAGAGAGAGAGAGAGAAAGCACACACATAAATTTTATACTGGTTCCTCTGACAAAACGAGAGTAGTCCAGTCCCCTTTCACTTCCAAGGGATTTTACTATAATCACAAAGATTACACAACTAATGCTCAAGCACACAAGCTAGAGATTTCCTTGCTCTAGGTCACACAAGACAAAGAGACTTCCTTGCTCTAATCACACAAGATCAGAGACTTCCTTGCTTAAGCACACAAGCTTAAGACTTCCTTGCTCAAGTCACACAAGACAAGAGATTTCCTTGCTCAAATCACACAAGATAAGAGACTTTACAAACTAACTTAATACACATATTAAGTAGGACTGAAATATTATTTAAACAAATATAAGGATTTTGTTTCCCATATGATTTACCATATGAGTAACCAATTCCTTCACCTACATTTTTACAAACGTTATAAATCATAGACGCCATTTTACTTTTGTTGACGTTCTGATGAACAAACTACTGAAGAGCAACCTCATGCTCATCAGTAGGTTTGTTACATCTTGTGCACCCATTTTCAAGTTCTTCAATTTTGATTAAAGAATTTTTATATAGAGCTTGAAAATGTTCGGCTTTCTTTGCTAACTCATCCTTTTGTGTTTTTAAAAGTTTTAGTTTAGAGGATGATTCAGCAAACTTGCTTAAAGACATACCAAGGTAGGTTAAGAGTTGTTCTTTTGAATAATTTAAAAATACCTATTCAGATTCATCAGAGTCTGATCCATCAGAGTCTGATCCTTCAGAGTCTCCATCAGCTGTAGCCATCAGAGCCACATTTGCTTCTTCATCATCACTGTTTGAGGATGTTTCCAGGTCTTCAAACGTTGCTCATCCTTGCCCATTTTTGAAAGTTTCTGGTGAACATGGCAAATTCTTCATCTTCTTCTTCTTCTTGATCATCTGAAGAAGAATCCTCCTCAACCTCCAGAGTTTTAGCCTTGAAAGCTTTTGAGTATTTCTTGGTTGAAATTAAGGCTACTGATCTTTCCTTCTTCTTCACTGCATCAACATTCAATACTATCTCATGGCTCTTGAGATTGCTGATGAGTGATTCAAGAGAGATTTTCTCAAGATCCTTAGCTTCCTCAATAGCTGTGACCTTAGGTCTCCATTTGTCAGTCAAGCTGTTCAGGATCTTCCATACATGATCAGAGGTTGTATAACTTTTCTTTAGAATCCTGATATTAGACACCAGAGTCTGAAATCTAGAAAACATGGTCTCAATGTCTTCATCAGGTTTCATGGTAAAAAGCTCATACTACTGAACCAGTAGTCTTGCTTTGACATTCTGAACTTGCCTATTACCATCATAGTTTGAGCAGAGAGAGTCATACATAGCTTTAGCTGTAGATCTATCCATTATTTTGGTATATTCATCATGAGATATTGCTGACATCATGATTTGTTTGACTTTGTTGTGTTTAGAAAATATCTTCTTGTTTTCAGCAGATAGAGCTCTTTTCTGAGCTATAGTAATCTTACCATCAGGACCTATTCCATCAATAGGTACTCCTTCTTCTATCAGGTCCCAAAGCTCATCATCAATTCCATTTACATAGTGGTAAGTGCTATCTTTCCACCATTCAAATCTTAGAGCATCACCACTAAAGATTGGAACCTTTTTATTGTTGGAATCATGATTAGATGCTGAAGAGGTAGAAGTCATGTTGTCGTAGTTGTATTGAACTTGAGATAGATCTGAAGCAGTAGGTGTAGGTGTAGATGTGGCTTCCCCAGACATATAGTGTTTTTCAAAGATCTTTTACTGTCTCACTGTGAAGTGATTAAAAAACAGAACCGGAGCTCTTGATACCAATTGAAGGTGAAAAACACAAGAAGGGGGGTTGAATTGTGTTTTGAAAAATTAATTCTTTTACTTGAAAGTATATTGAAATGCAGCGGATATAAGAAACTAGACAGAACACAAAACGCAAATGGGATAAAGAGAGAGAGAGAGAGAAAGCACACACATAAATTTTATACTGGGTCCTCTCACAAAACGAGAGTAGTCCAGTCCCCTTGCACTTCCAAGGGATTTTACTATAATCACAAAAATTACACAACTAATGCTCAAGCACACAAGCTAGAGACTTCCTTGCTCTAGGTCACACAAGACAAAGAGACTTCCTTGCTCTAATCACACAAGATCAGAGACTTCCTTGCTTAAGCACACAAGCTTAAGACTTCCTTGCTCAAGTCACACAAGACAAGAGACTTCCTTGCTCAAATCACACAAGATAAGAGACTTTACAAACTAACTTAATACACATATTAAGTAGGACTGAAAGTTCTAAGCAAGACTCTCTAAACACTAAGTTCAGAGTCTACAATATCAAAAGATATTTTACTTAGAGGGTTACACAAGAAAGAATAACAACAGTTCACAGCTTGAATATAATTTGAATCTTTCTCTGAGTTCAGATGATCTTCCAATAGTCTTCTCTCTATCAGGATGTCTTCTATTTATACTCTAGGTATAAAGACGTTGAGAAAGGACTGTTGGTTGTAAACTCTTCTTTTTGTTGACAAGACTGTTGTACTATTTCATTAGTTATGAGTTGTCTTCCTTTAGAGAGTGTTCTTCAGAATCTGATGATATCATTTCTTTGATCTTCTGAAGATGTACGCAAGCTTCAGACTATGTTTCTTTCTTTGGCCTCTGAGGACTTCTTCATAGGCCCTGAAGCTTCTTGCTTCTCAGAGCCTTAACACTTAAGACTGTGTCCTTCAGATGCTCAAATGATGATCTACGTGGATGAGATTTTTACTTTGTTCCTGCACACTAGATCATTCATTAGTAATACCAATTGTCCATTTAATACACTGTTATCATCAAAACTTAGGGTGTTTTATAATTAAAACTCATTTTGTTCCAACAATCTCCCCCTTTTTGATGATGACAAACATAAGTATTAAATACAATTGTTTGTTGATTAAATTAATTATGTCAACATCAGGTTGTTGAGGTTTGTAAGCTCCCCCTGAGTCTGATAAACCATTAGGGTTAGGTTTGCAAGCTCCCCCTAAGTTTTATCCATAATTAAGTTGAATCAGTATAAGAACAATTTGATAAACTTAATTGTATCTACATACTTAACTCTCAGAGTGTGAGGTTTGCAAGCTCAACTCCTGAGTATGATAAAAATGATTAAGAGCACAATCTTAACTACCTTCATCTATGCAAACACAATTATGTTTATTAATTTGCTCTCCTTATCAATTAAGTTTATAAACATTTAGCAACATAAGAAAAAGATCAGATTCTTATTTAAGACAGTTTCAGATTCTTATATGAGTAGATATTAAAAAAATACACTACTGACACAATTGTACAACTAAATAATACTCCCCCTTTTGTTATCAGCAAAAAGTTTTAAACAAACAGTGAAAAACAAAAGGTGAAAAACAAGAATCCTAAGGGTGTTTGGACAAGTAGATAGTGAGAAGCTGCTGAGCCTTCCTTTCAGATGCCCCTGAGTATGCTACCAGCTCTAGAATTTTATCCTCTTGTTCATCAAGCGTATGTTTTATTATGTGTAGAACCCTTCCTGTCAAGTCTGAATGTTCTTCTTCTTGCTGTTCCACACGTGGTGCAGAGACTGGATGACTTGGACCACTAGGTGAACGAGTCACATGATCATCTGGTACATCAATTCTATCATTTATTGCAATTGCAGTATCTAAAAGCATCTCAGGTGAGGAAGATTTGTGAGAGTCTGATGGAATTGATTTGGGTTGTTCAGATGATATGTCATTTGGTGGTTCAGAGGTTTCATGGATTGGAGAAACTCTAAAAGGTGTCTCTTTCAGAATCTCTTCTTCAGTAAGAATTTTGGGTGATGGTTGAGGGATTTCAACATTGGATGGCTGAGCTATTTCCTCCTCAGGAATATGCTTAGCTTTGGCTTTATGTCGTGCCAAATCAACCATGATTTCAATATATAATGAGTCAGATGAGGCTGATTCAGACGATGATGATGAAACATTTATGCATTCAGGTTCAGAGTTTGTGGGGTACCTCATATTTAGAGGTTGGACATTTTCAAGGATAGATGCTTCAGATATTGTATTGCAATAATTAAAAGAATGATTAATACATGCATCTGATCTTTGTCGCTTCTTTCCCCTAGTGGTGCAGTGCTTTGTGCGAGATCGTTTGAGAATTTTTGCACTTAGCAAGTCTTTGACAGTAGCTTCTACAGCCACATGTTCTTCATCACCACCACTCTCTTCAGCCATAGTAGCTCTCACTTCTGGATCAACATCCTCGGACCTCTTAACTGGAGCTTCTTCCATTTGTGGTTCCTCAACCATTATATCTTCCTCATAGTCACTGAATACCTCTTCCTTAACTGCTCTCATTATTTGTGCAAATGATGGACCATCACCTCGTCCAATGTCCTTATGAGTAACTGTAGTTCCTCTTTCCTTCATTAATCTCATATATTCCAAAATGACTTCAGGAGGTTCATTATCAAATATGAAGGCGTCACTCATAGGCTTGAATTTTGTCTCATTTATCAGAAGAGGCTTTTGAGGATAAATAAGCTTGCCTGATTTCCTTAAACGCAGGCTCACCAAGACTTTTGCATCAAGAATGGGTGCTCTCACTTGTTCAAGGTCTTCAGACACCCCAGCAAGCATGAATCTATCAGGAAGACCAAGTTGATCAAAGATGGAGCTTAAGAGCCTTGGATGAAAGATCAACTTGGAAGGACTGTCAAACTTCTGAGCCTCACAAATTGTCTCACATAGATGGTGAAAGATGTATGCAGGTAGATTCATTTTCCTTTTTGTTGAGAGGAAGTAGATGAAGTGTCTCTGATCCCAATTCAGAGAGTCACTGCCAGTATCCCTTGGGAGAAATGAAGAGAATATAATCTTAGCAAGAACCTTTTCGCGATCATTCAGATGACTAACTTTATTTGACAACTTCTGATCCTTGAAATAAAGTCTGGCCATATCATTGAGGTACACTGACTTTCTTCCAGAAGCTGCAGTATAGAGCCTTATTATTCCAGTGTTGGGAAGATTCATCATCTTGGCCAAATTGCTTCTTGTCAAAATGACTGGAAAGCCTCCAACACTAGAGCGAATATCTGTTTAAGTAAATTTCCTCAGACCCAATTCCTCCCTTGATTTTCCTTTATTTTCACTTGGGTTCTGATCAATTACTCTTTGAAGTTAAGCATAAGCATCTACCAAAGTCACAACTTCACTCTTTCTCCAGAAGTCAAACACTAAATTGGAGTAGATAGGTCCATTAAGCATATCCAAGTAGTGCCCCCAGCCTTGTTCGGTGAAGAATTCCTTGTAGTTATGTCCATTGACTTTTAAGGCCTCAAAGTCTATTGGTCTTTCCATAACCAATTTACTTTCTTCAAAACGAAGATCCATAGTGGCATCTTTAAGATAGGAGTCCTGAGCGTAGATGTTTATTGGAATGTCCTCTGGGAATCTTGGTACAGGAGATTAACTTGCCATTGTTGAGGTTAACGAACAGGGTTTTGCTAATATGAGGGAGGAAGAAAGTGTTCTGGGTTTTAGAAGAAAGGTGTGGGATGTGAAAGTGAACTTGTGCGAAAATGAGTGAAGTGATTTTGAAAAACTCTTGTAAAACAATGATGAGGGAGTACATTCGTTGCAATAAAGAATTTCGTCATAAACTGCTTTTACTCTAACCAATCACAGACTAAGAGTAAAGACAGAGTAATTGACACGTGTGCTCCACATGGTTAAACACTTCAGAGTTTAAAATTTTTCAGCGTCTGAAGACCTTTCGGAGTTCAGAGGCTGAATCCACAATTTTGTTATTCAGAGCTTGATGTCTTCAGAGACCAAAGTCATGTTCAGATGCCTTTTGATAAAGTCTAATCTTTCAACTGCTAAGGGTTTTGTAAATATATCAGCCCATTGTCTTTCAGTTTCAATGTATTGAATATTTACACTACCCTTCTGAACAAGGTCTCTTATAAAATGATGTTTAATTTCAATATGTTTAGCTCTTGAATGCAAAATTGGGTTTTTAGAAAGTTGAATAGCTGCAGTGTTATCACAGAAAAGTGGAATATTGTGGCTATTAACTTTGTAATCCTCTAACTGATAGCTCATCCAGAGTAGTTGTGTGCAACACTTGGCTGCTGATATGTATTCTGCTTCTGCTGTAGAGAAAGCTATAGTAGTTTGTCTTTTGCTAGCCCAAGATATGAGATTTTCTCCCACAAATTGACAATTGCCACTTGTGGATTTCCTCTTTATCTTGTCTCCAGCAAAGTCAGCATCACAGAATCCTATCAACTTATAATCATTTGTTTTCTTATAAAATAATCCATGATTTGTGGTTCCCTTTAGATATCTAAAGATTCTCTTTACAGCAGTAAAATGAGATTCTCTAGGATCTGATTGGAATCTAGCACACAAACATACACTAAATAAAATATCAGGCCTTGATGCAGTTAGGTAAAGTAAAGAACCTATCATACCTCTGTATAGCTTCTGATCTACTTTGCCTTCTGAATCATCTTTGCTGAGACTACTTGTTGGATGCATTGGTGTTGTCATTGGCTTGCAATCCTCCATGTTGAATTTCTTCAGTAGCTCATTTGTATATTTGGTCTGATGAATGTAGGTTCCATCTTTGTTTTGGTTGATTTGAATTCCCAGAAAGAATTTCAGCTCTCCCATCATGCTCATTTCAAATTCTTCCTGCATAATCTTAGAAAATTCTTTGCACAAAGATGGATTAGCAAATCCAAAAATAATATCATCAACATAAATTTGAATAATTAGAATGTCATTCTTAAATGTTTTACTAAAGAGAGTATTGTCAACTTGTCCTTTTTGAAAACCTTTTTCAACTAAGAAATTGCTTAGTCTTTCATACCAAGCTCTGGGAGCTTGTTTCAGACCATAAAGAGATTTCTTTAACTTAAAAACATGATCAGGATGTGAAGCATCCTCAAAACCAGGAGGTTGTCTGACATATACTTCTTCAGAGATGTAGCCATTTAAGAATGCACTTTTAACATCCATTTGATACAAAACAATATTATGATGAGTTGCATAGGAAAGAAGTAATCTAATAGCTTCAAGTATAGCAACTGGAGCAAATGTTTCAGTGTAGTCAATTCCCTCTTTTTGACTATACCCTTGAGCTACTAGTCTTGCCTTATTACGAACAACTTCTCCTTGTTCATTTAACTTGTTTCTGTAGACCCATTTTGTTCCAATGATGTTCTTCTTAGAAGGTTTGGGTACTAAACTCCATACTTCATTTCTTTCAAACTGGTTTAGCTCTTCTTGCATTGCTACAATCCATGCATCATCAGCTAGTGCTTCATCAGTTGAACTTGGTTCCACTAAGGATATCAATCCAATTAACGAGTCTTCATTTCTGAAGCTTGATCTGGTTTTCCTTAGACCGTCCTTGTTTCCCAAGATTAACTCTTCTGGATGAGAGGATTTGTATTTGAAAGAATATTTTGATTGTTCAACTCTGCTTGGACTGCTTCTGATAAGTTCTGATGCTGGGTGATCTTCAGAGTCCAAGGTTTCAGGAGTTGAATTTGTTTCTTCAGAGGTTGGTTGAGATGGTCCTGATATTTCTTCAGGTTCTGATTCTTCATCATCTGATAGTTGTATATCTGCAAAGTTCTCAACTAGCTCTGACAATTTGTCAGGCTGCTTGTCATCAAATTTTATGTGCATACTTTCTTCCACTGTGTGAGTTTCAGAATTATACACTCTGTATGCTTTTGAGCATTCAGAATATCCAATAAAGATAGCCTTATACGCTTTAGCATCAAATTTCTTCAAATGAACTTTTGTATTCAGAATGTAACATGTACAACCAAATTGATGAAAATAGGATACATTGGGTTTCTTTCCCTTAAATAGTTCATATGTTGTTTTATTCAAAATAGGTCTAATATAAATTCTATTTTGAACATAACAAGCTGTGTTTACAGCCTCTGCCCACAAATACTTAGCAATGTTAGTCTCATGCATCATGGTTCTGGCCATTTCTTGCAGAGTTCTATTCTTTCTCTCTACAACTCCATTTTGCTGTGGAGTTCTAGGAGAAGAAAACTCATGTAAGATGCCATATTTTTCACAAAAGTTTTCAAACATTTCATTTTCAAATTCACCACCATGATCACTTCTAACTTTTAAAATATGTAAACCTTTTTCTTTTTGTATCTGTGTACAGAAATTGCTAAAAACATCATATGCATCATCTTTATTTCTGAGGAATTTAACCCAAGTCCATCTACTGTAATCATCCACAATGACTAGTCCATATTTCTTCCCATTGATTGAGGCTGTACTCACAAGACCAAACAAATCAATGTGAAGCAGCTCTAAGGGCCTAGAGGTAGAGACAACATGTTTAGGTTTAAAAGAAGTTTTCACACTCTTTCCTATTTGGCAGGATCCACAAAGAGCATCTGAGTGATAGTGTAGCTTAGGTAGGCCTCTGACAAGGTCAAGTTTGCTAAGCTTAGAGATTAACCTCCAGTTAGCATGGCCTAACCTCTTATGCCATACCCATTTCTCTTCACTCAGAGTTAGCAAACATTTTACTTCTTGGTCTGCCAAATCAGAAAGGTTTACTTTAAATACATTGCTTATTCTCTTGCCTTTGAACACTATGGACTTGTCAGATTCTCTAATTACAGTACAAAGTCCTTTATCAAAGTTGACCACAAACCCATTGTCACAAAATTGACTGATGCTAAATAGGTTGTTTTTAAGTCCATGTACAAACCAAACATTATTAATTAAAAGGGAGGAGTTACCTACAATACCTGTACCTTTGATCTTGCCTTTCTGGTTTCCTCCAAAACCAACTGTTCCACCATCTTCAAGTTTTAATGATGTGAATAATTTCTTATTACCAGTCATGTGCCTTGAACATCCACTATCCAGATACCATGATTGATTACCATTTTCTTTCAGTCTGGATAGCTGTAGAATAAACAAGGTCAATCATTGTAATAATATCCTCCACATTCATTGTGAAGTTTTCTCCAATAATCATTTGCTTTGTCCACTTCAGCAGCTTTGGAAGTAAAGTAATGTTTTGGAACATAAGCTTTTCTTCCACAGCTGATCACTTGCTTCCATTCATTTGATTTGAAATGGTTTTTCCTACAATGAAAATCTGAATAGTAGACAATTCTACACTTTGGTACCCATTGTTTTCTGGGTCCAGTTTGGTTAGTTCTACAACCTCTAGTTCTTCCTTGCCTCTATGAAAAGTTTTGTCGACTATTAAAGAATTTCCTTTGAAAATTTGGTCTTTGAAAATTGACCCTCTTAGTCCATTGATTTTGAAATTTAGGCTTTGATTGATAATCACTATAGGACCTAGGTTGCTTTTCTAATCTAGGATTAGTTTTGCTTACCAGAGTCTTATGTTGATTATTTATCATCAGCTTGGTTTGTTTTAGAGTCTGATTGGATGAGCTTCTGAGTCCCAAAGTTTTCAGAGTCTTAGACTTGATAGTCTCAGGATCTGAATACTTAGGTCCTGAGTTGCTCTCTTTGAGGTTATGAGAAACAACCTCTGATGTAACTTCAGAGCTTGTCTTGCAGACCCCAGAGATACCTTCAGAGTCTGAAACAGCCATAGCTTTGCCTTTGTTTTTCTCAGGCACAAAGGTTGAATAAAGATTATCAGGAATATTATTTAAACAAATATAAGGATTTTGTTTCCCATATGATTTACCATATGAGTAACCAATTCCTTCACCTACATTTTTACAAACGTTATAAATCATAGACGCCATTTTACTTTTGTTGACGTTCTGATGAACAAACTACTGAAGAGCAACCTCATGCTCATCAGTAGGTTTGTTACATCTTGTGCACCCATTTTCAAGTTCTTCAATTTTGATTAAAGAATTTTTATATAGAGCTTGAAAATGTTCGGCTTTCTTTGCTAACTCATCCTTTTGTGTTTTTAAAAGTTTTAGTTTAGAGGATGATTCAGCAAACTTGCTTAAAGACATACCAAGGTAGGTTAAGAGTTGTTCTTTTGAATAATTTAAAAATACCTATTCAGATTCATCAGAGTCTGATCCATCAGAGTCTGATCCTTCAGAGTCTCCATCAGCTGTAGCCATCAGAGCCACATTTGCTTCTTCATCATCACTGTTTGAGGATGTTTCCAGGTCTTCAAACGTTGCTCATCCTTGCCCATTTTTGAAAGTTTCTGGTGAACATGGCAAATTCTTCATCTTCTTCTTCTTCTTGATCATCTGAAGAAGAATCCTCCTCAACCTCCAGAGTTTTAGCCTTGAAAGCTTTTGAGGATTTCTTGGTTGAAATTAAGGCTACTGATCTTTCCTTCTTCTTCACTGCATCAACATTCAATACTATCTCATGGCTCTTGAGATTGCTGATGAGTGATTCAAGAGAGATTTTCTCAAGATCCTTAGCTTCCTCAATAGCTGTGACCTTAGGTCTCCATTTGTCAGTCAAGCTGTTCAGGATCTTCCATACATGATCAGAGGTTGTATAACTTTTCTTTAGAATCCTGAGATTAGACACCAGAGTCTGAAATCTAGAAAACATGGTCTCAATGTCTTCATTAGGTTTCATGGTAAAAAGCTCATACTACTGAACCAGTAGTCTTGCTTTGACATTCTGAACTTGCCTATTACCATCATAGTTTGAGCAGAGAGAGTCATACATAGCTTTAGCTGTAGATCTATCCATTATTTTGGTATATTCATCATGAGATATTGCTGACATCATGATTTGTTTGACTTTGTTGTGTTTAGAAAATATCTTCTTGTTTTCAGCAGATAGAGCTCTTTTCTGAGCTATAGTAATCTTACCATCAGGACCTATTCCATCAATAGGTACTCCTTCTTCTATCAGGTCCCAAAGCTCATCATCAATTCCATTTACATAGTGGTAAGTGCTATCTTTCCACCATTCAAATCTTAGAGCATCACCACTAAAGATTGGAACCTTTTTATTGTTGGAATCATGATTAGATGTTGAAGAGGTAGAAGTCATGTTGTCGTAGTTGTATTGAACTTGAGATAGATCTGAAGCAGTAGGTGTAGGTGTAGATGTGGCTTCCCCAGACATATAGTTTTTTTCAAAGATCTTTTACTGTCTCACTGTGAAGTGATTAAAAAACAGAACCGGAGCTCTTGATACCAATTGAAGGTGAAAAACACAAGAAGGGGGGTTGAATTGTGTTTTGAAAAATTAATTCTTTTACTTGAAAGTATATTGAAATGCAGCGGATATAAGAAACTAGACAGAACACAAAATGCAAATGGGATAAAGAGAGAGAGAGAGAAAGCACACACAGAAATTTTATACTGGGTCCTCTCACAAAACGAGAGTAGTCCAGTCCCCTTGCACTTCCAAGGGATTTTACTATAATCACAAAGATTACACAACTAATGCTCAAGCACACAAGCTAGAGACTTCCTTGCTCTAGGTCACACAAGACAAAGAGACTTCCTTCCTCTAATCACACAAGATCAGAGACTTCCTTGCTTAAGCACACAAGCTTAAGACTTCCTTGCTCAAGTCACACAAGACAAGAGACTTCCTTGCTCAAATCACACAAGATAAGAGACTTTACAAACTAACTTAATACACATATTAAGTAGGACTGAAAGTTCTAAGCAAGACTCTCTAAACACTAAGTTCAGAGTCTACAATATCAAAAGATATTTTACTTAGAGGGTTACACAAGAAAGAATAACAACAGTTCACAGCTTGAATATAATTTGAATCTTTCTCTGAGTTCAGATGATCTTCCAATAGTCTTCTCTCTATCAGGATGTCTTCTATTTATACTCTAGGTATAAAGACGTTGAGAAAGGACCATTGGTTGTACACTCTTCTTTTTGTTGACAAGACTGTTGTACTATTTCATTAGTTATGAGCTGTCTTCCTTCAGAGAGTGTTCTTCAGCATCTTATGATATCACTTCTTTGATCTTCTGAAGATGTACGCAAGTTTCAGACTGTGTTTCTTTCTTTGGCCTCTGAGGACTTCTTCAGAGGCTCTGAAGCTTCTTGCTTCTCAGAGCCTTAACACTTCAGACTATGTCCTTCAGATGCTCAAATGATGATCTACGTGGATGAGATTTTTACTTTTTTCCTGCACACTAGATCATTCATTAGTAATACCAATTGTCCATTTAATACACTGTTATCATCAAAACTTAGGGTGTTTTATAATTAAAACTCATTTTGTTCCAACACTAAACACACCCTCTCATGCCACATAAGTCAATTAAATAAAACAAATATGACAAATAAATAAATCAACACATAATGAAATAAATAAAATAAAACGGGTGTGACACTGCTTGGGAGGCAACCCAAGGTAAGTCTCACTTCCCTTTAACATGAATTTAATTTTGTCTTTGATGAATGTTTTTGACTGTTTGAAAACGTCTGCACTATCAAATGATTTTGTTTGAATGTTGTTATAAGTCAGTTTTGTTAGCATCATGATCCATGAATTTGTGATTCACTTATTTGATTATTTGCATATTTGATTACAATTAGAAAAGTTGAGGAAATTTCTCAAACATTGACCACTCGATAATCCGGCCAAGCCGTGAGAATTTGAGCCCAAACACAATTTTTTTTCTTGTCATGAGAGATTCCACAACTTAGCTAATTCTCTAGAACTTGCTTTTATTCTTTTAATTGATTGATTGCTATGAGTTACACACCGAGACATGTTGTTTGTACCTTGAGACTTTTTGAATCCACCATGATTTATGTTATATCCTTCGTTAACCCCATCGAGCCGAAAGAAAAATGTCTTTATTTGATAACCCAAGTTTGAAAATATAAAAAAAAAAAAAAAAACAAAAAAGATGATTTTCTTGGAGTTAGATCACTGTACTTAAGATTCGAGCACAATGTTCATCATTAAGTTTGAGGTTGCTTTTAGAATTTGCAACTGATTAAGTTTGGGGTTGGGTTCTAGAGAACTACAAAAAGAAAAAAAACAATGGTGTACACAAAAGCAAAACACCAAGTGATAGATGAAAAAGAAAGAAAAAAGTTGATAAAGAAGTTCTCTAGTATGGCAATGCTTGAAATAATTAAGGGGGGATTGTTGAATAATCCAATCTTGTGAAATAGGTGATCTTTGAAACTCCAAGTTTTTCTACTTACCTTCCAAAAATATCCACCCTACAACCTTAGCCCTGTTATAACCCTCAAGTCCTCTAAAAGGTGTGAACTCTTATGCATGTCGATTGAATTTTAGAATGATTGCAAGCGTATGGTAGAATGGCTATGTTTGTGTTGATTGAGTGAAATATAAACCATCTTTAAATAGGAGAGAATGTGAGGGACTGAAGTGATTAAAGTTTGGTCAATATTTGTGAAAAGTTCTTGATTTTTCGTTATTAATCTGTGTGCGAGTAAATTCATGATAGGGATGATCATTGAAATGAAATTTTGAGTGTCTTACTTGATTGGGTTTGATGACTTTAGATAAAATGGTTGATGATAGTTCCAGGTTTTCCGATAGATGAAGATATTCCTTGAGGACAAGGAGAAGTTCAAGTTTGGGGTTGTGATGATTCCACATCATTAATACTTTTATCTTATGCAAATGGAGGAAAACTAGTGTGTTTTTATCATATTTCAACACAATAATACAAGAAATTGCACCAAGTATTGAGTCTTGCGAATCAGAAGAAAGACGGAAAAAAGGCCACAAAAGCTATAATTTGAGCTTCAGTTGCTACCATCTGCGCCCGACTCAGGAATCATGAGCCAGGCGCAGAAGAATTGAAATCCTGAGCCTCAAGTTGCTGCCATCTGAGCCCGGCACAGGGAATCTTGAGCCGAGCGCAGACACCAGATTTGCCCTATATATTTCGCACGGTTTTGCAAAAATAGGGGTTCTGAATTTTAGGCTTTTTGACGGCGATTCCAGAGGTCCGCACAGTTTTGCAAAAATAGGGATTCAAGTGTGGAAACACATCTAAACCCTTCTTGTATGATGAAGTTTTTTACTCTATTTGATGTAATTTCTTATTTATCCATGTCTGGCTAAAACCTTATGATTGGTCCTTAGGGGATTCTAATTTGAATTTGTCTTGAACCATGTGATCTTTATTTGTTATGTTAATGAATTATGAAGTTAGTTTCAATTAATTATCCCTTGTGCCTAATGCTTTGCATAATCCGATCAATTGTGCAATGATTTAAATAATTTGTTTTACTATGAGAATAGGAATAAATCATCGATCTAGGAATAATTATTCAATTAAACTTCACTTAAGAGATTTCGGTTGTTAATTGAGATTCAAAGATTAAAGTTTAAATTCCTCACTTGATCATAAATCATCCTAAGACATTAGGGAATTATGATCAAAGGAGAGGATTATGTTATCATGAAATTGAACATAATTACTTTTATTAATCAAATCGTGAAACTAGGTTAGTAATTTTGTTAACATATACAAGAGATTACCAAGACGAATTTAGATTAGATGAACCACAAAGGGCCAATGGCTTCGCTTTTATTAGTTAAAACTCTATTTTCTTTCCAACGCTTATTAGTAAGCAACAAACCAAGAAAAACCCCCCTTTTATATTCATGTCAATTTACATAAGTATGATTTCAATTCGTTATTGTTGATTTAACGCAATCCCTGTGGATACGAACTTTGATTTTATTACTTGACGACAGTTTAGTACACTTGCTAAATTATTCATCATCGTGCATGATTTCAGCAGCAATGCAGAAACTGATGTCGTGTGACAGTATTGCATGGCTTCCAAAACAACAACACGGGTAGTCAATTAACAATTGTTATGCCAAACTATACAATTTCAAGTCCGGTATGGTGATTGATAGCAACTTAATTTCTACGTCTACCTGGCTCGCAGACTGCAGTTCCGATAAAATAAAGGTGTTTGACCGACATCTTTTACAAGACAAATTACCTACCTAATTGAAATTTTAGCATAGAAGTGTTTTGCATGATAGTCTTCAACATTGTTGCGGCTCTATATGTTGAATCACATAATCATCTTTTTTTTTGTATCATGACGCTATAGAGGTGTGGAGTGCAGTATTTATTTGGTTGAATTGGTCTCCGACAACTTGGGGATGATGGAGTTCAAAACTTCTTCGCTTTCAACTAAGTTGCTAAGGGCACAAAAGTCGTAAATTCTCTCGTATAGTTTGGTTGGCTATATGCATGATTATATGATTGGAAAGGAATAATTGTTGTGGCAAGTGTGTGTATTAAGTCCCACATTGCTTAGAAAAGTGGAGGTTAAACACTTTATAAGTGAGAGGACCCGTAAACCTAACGCCTTAAGGTTTTGGGTTAAAGTGTGGTGTCCAACTCACTTGTGAAGTTGTTCTTGAGCCCAATGTGGATGATCCCCCTGGCCGCCCCTCGTGACCCAACACTGGTATCAGAGCCGATGATTCGACAAAGGGTTTGACCGATTCCTTGTATCAAAAGTCTTCCTGAAAAGGTGGTCAGGCGGCGTGTCCCGTTGAGTGCAGCGACAACGGTGATACAAGTGTACGAATAAAGAAAGCTTCCGCTTGAGGGGGAGTATATCCTAGAGTAGATGAACTCACACTTGAGGTGGAGATTGTTATGGCAAGTTTGTGTGTGTGTTAAGTCTCAAACTGCTTAGAAAAGTGGAGGTCGAACACTTTATAAGTGAGAGGACCCGTAAACTTAACACCTTAAGGTTTTGGGTTAAAGTGTGGTGTCCAACTCACTTGTTAAGTTGTTCTTGAGCCTAATGTGGATAATCCCCCTGGTTACCCCCTCGTGACCAGACAATGATATCCTTTTTAATGGGAAGACATGTAATGCTTCCGAGATGAATGAGAATATTAAGCTTGTGTCCTAGGTGTGGATTTATAATCTAGGAGGTTGGTGAATTTGTTCTCTTATAGTAATTGGGCAAATTGCCCTCTTTATGTACTCAAAGAATGTATATTGATTGTTGTAATAGGTTTGAGTGTAAAATATTTTTACACTGTAAGCTAATATCAACCATGTATTTTGCCAAATTATTCTACTACACTCCACTTTTATGGTATGATGTAGAAGAATAGTCAATTCTTATTGAACGTTTGTGTAAAAATAGTTTACACTGACGTATCATGTCCATTATATTCAATAAATAAAGTATATTATATTCTATTTATAGGCTACTTTTTTTAGATTATTTAAGATCTGCCTATGAAATTTTCATAAACTAAACATTTATGTAAAAAATAGATCCCTCGAAGCACATTTTCTTTTTCATCTAGGAATCAAAGCTTTCCAAATGAATCACACTCAATATCAAATTGGGAAATTCTATGGTACATTTGATAATTTTTAATGTACCGGTACATTAGGTCATCAAATTAGTAAATAAATAAATATGTTCTAAAAGAAATTATGTTTTTTTATCATTAAAAACATTATAATAACAAAAAGTTATTGATCAAAATTGTCAAAAATATAAAATTTGATATTTTTTAAATTTTTATACAAAATAATAGTCAATATTGAATATTTTAATGAAAAAACGTTAAAATTTAGTATAATCCTTATAAACAATGAAATTGTGTTTTTTCTTGCCATAGTCATTGACAAGAAGAGACAATTGTTGGACGAGACACCTTCAAAATCATAGAAGGTAGAGGGAGGAATTGAGTTGCAATAGGATCATAGTTCTTTGATCATATTGGTAGCTCTTTACAAATATTTTGTACATTGAAGGAACTATGGGACGTATCTTAGTTTCTGTATTGTATAAAATGGGATTTGGCCATGAAATTTTGTTGAATATATTTTTATGGAAGTACTTCAATGACCAGCACACTATCACTAATGTTTCCCACACAGTGGATGTTTGAGTCATCTTGATCTTATGATTTGTTTATCATTATATTACTCCAGGACGGCTATCTAGTGAAGATAATGATGGAAATACAAATGAAAAAGAAATGCTTATAAACAAGGAGTTGCCTAGTGAATCTGACTCTAAAAGCCTAATGTAGGTATGTTGTTTATGCTATGGTTATGGTATGATATGCATTAATGATGAAAAAGAAGATTTTTGATTCTGAAATTTGTGTTTTGTAGTTTGTAGAAATTTGTGTTTTCTAATTTGTATGAATCGATTGATTTGGCTTAAGATTTAATGAAATAGAATTATTTGAAATTATACTTGACATTCAGTCCTCTTTGCCAATTCTGTTTGATTTCCTTTTGAATATTGATATTTGTATCTATATGTGTAAACACAAGCTTGATGGCTTTATTTCTCAGTTTTTCGCCTTCTCTCTTGGAATTGGTCTTCTTAGCATCATTCAAAAATTAAAAAAGGAGAAGGAAATGCGAATTCTTATGGTGTAAGATTTTTTCCCAATTCCTTTTCCATTGTTCTATATTTTACTGCATTGATTAATAGTCGAAATTTTTTATGCAGTGGGTTGGACAATTCTGGGAAAACTACAATTCCTCACCGATTCCGATTCCTCAATAAGCTTCAGATACGATTTCAAATTCATCTCAAGCTTCCTTCAAATTTGGTTCAACATTCAGGCTTCGTTCAAATCCCTATATCTCTCAACCTCTCAAGCTTCGTTGAAGAATCTTCAATCTCCATTCAACTTCGTTTAGCTTCGTTTAACATTCAAGTTCATATTCAATCTTCAAAGTTAAGTATTATTTTATTTTATTTTATTTTTATAACCAAAGTTAAGTATTATTGATTTGGTGAAATCAAGCATATTGTTAGAAAGATGGATTCATGAATGGAGATCAAGAAAAGACCACAACTTTGATCTAGATAACATGTATAGTAGAATTATTGATGTTAATTAATTGTTACTTCTTTTCGTGTAACAGATAGCCATGCTTCCAAGGGTCCATTACAGTATCGTAAAAAACTGGACTTGTTTATTAGGAAAATGGATCTTCTTCTTCAATATTCCTTTCCATCTCTCTCTAAACACTCTATCTCTCTCTTAATCTCATTCTCTCTTTTGATAATTTTATTATTTTTTAATGAAGAGAGAGAGTGAGATTAAGAGAGAGATAGAGTGTTAGGAGAGAGATGTAGAGGGATATTGAAGGAGATGATTCAAGTCCGTTTATTAGTGGAGATTTATTAGACCCTAACTGTGATTTCTTCAGGATTTTAGACATTGTTATGGCTTCGCCGTGTCTTCAGGAACTTCATATCCCAGTAAGTTGTTAATTTCATTCTAAAACCTTTATGTATGTCCTTTGTTTATGCAATGCAACTAACTATAACTATTTGTAATTACAAAGTGTTTAGTAAATGTAATTATGTAATGCAATATGTCTAATTGAATTTTTAAATTTAATATGTGTTCCCATTGTCATTATCCTCATTCTTTTTTCAGATTAGAGATCCACTTTTGTTCTCAGATTCAGAGGCTAAGAAAAGAACCTAAATTTTTTTCTCATAACAAGTTGAAATATGTTGAGTTTTGTGGCTGTGCCTCCGGCAACACAAATCAAAATCTGTTAGCTAGACTCACCTTTGGAAAAATATGAGTTTGAATTCTTCTCTTAAGAAAATCGCTTTCAAGCCTTGTATAGATTCTATATTGGTGATGGAATATGGAATATGGGTTCTAATGATGATGATAATTGTGTTAGAAGAGGATTAAATTCATGTGTGAGATGCTTTTAAAGATGAAGTACTTAACAATGTCTACTTATCATTTTGTAGTATTGTTGATTAATTATTTATTCTATTTCTAGGAAACAAATAGGATTATTAATAGTATTATTTTACTTTTAAATCTCTAGATTAATAGTATTAATTTTGGTTGAGAAAATTTTAAATCATGTTTTCTTTGTTGATTATTGTTTTATATTTTTTTGAATTAAGTTAGTAGTTGAGTATGAAAAAAGAAGAATTAAAAAAACAGGGAAATAAGCTATAAACTAACAGGAAAAGCTGTAAGCTAAAAAAAAGATTTTTTTTCAAAAAAAGGCAGTTGCGACGGTTTAAAACCGTCGGTAACTCAATATGTAAAATCCACCTTAAACTGATGTTAAGACGATTCTAAACGGACGCTAAATCTATTGCGACGGTTTGTGCGGCAGTTCACAAAACTGTCGCTATATAGTACTGCCGACGCCAGGATTCACCACCTTTCAAGAACCGTCGTTGTTCAGTCTAGCGACGGTTCAAAACCGCCGCTAAAGCCTTGCAGAACCGTCGCTAACTGTCAAATTTCTTGTAGTGTTTGTTAATGCATAAAAATAATTATAAATTTATCAATTTAATAACCTAATGTACCGTAGAAACTCCCTGTCAAATTACATAAATTTTTTTTGAACCAAATTAAATTACATAAATTAATCTCATAAATTTAATAAAGTTGATATGAATTTCTTGAACAAAAACAGTTGATGTGAATTTAACCCATAAATTAAAGTACCGAGTTTTTTTTTCTTCTTTCTATTAATCTAATGATTAGACTCACACATTTTAAGTGTGAAAAAATATTGAATCCTAAATTCGTACGATGATCCTTCTAATAATAATATTTTTTGTATCTAACAATTAAATTACATTTATGTGACTCCGTTTACATTCTAATATATCTTAGTCAAGTAGTATACATATTTTTCTTAAATTTTATGATAAATAATGAACAACATAATTTATTCAAAAGACCCATTGACCAGAAAAAATCTTAAAACCACAAACATAATCCGACATAAATGATAATTTTTTTTATCTCTTAAAACTATTTGTTGAAGAGTCCAAATATTTATGCGTGCACATGAGAAAATATATATTAAAAGACATTAACTCCTGAAAATAAGCTAATACGAAGAATTAGTTTGAACAGTTATGTGTGGATAATATTTTGATTATTTTTACTTTTCTTCGTCTCTTATATTATAAGTTTGTTCTGTTTTGCTATTCTTAATTTTAATTTTTTCCCGCTCATTTAACCCTAACCTTAATTCAAATAAAGTGTTAAAAAATATCTCACCAATAATCGAACTCATGACCTTTAACTCACCAGGTTAAATATTTATTATTATTAGCTTCATATTATTATTATTATTATTAATTCAAATAAAATGTTAAAAAATACTTCACCAAAAATCGAACTCACAACATTTAACTCACCATGTTAATATTTATTATTATTATTATTATTATTATTATTATTATTATTATTATTATATCTCTTTTTTTTAAACTTGCTCCGAAATACTAACCCTAAATCTTTCTTTTTCCTGTTTTTTTCATGTGGTCCATTATATTAAAAAAAAAAATACAAAATTGTCAATCGAACCCGCATTCCTTTAATTTTTTCTTTTGCAATGACTATATTAATAAGAGTTAGGGACAATCTCTTAAGCATGTTGGGATATATCTTTTGTCGACGGTGTTTTTATATGGTGAGCTGTATGTTGTAACTTCAAGAGTTATTTAAAGAGAATTATTAAATATTGATTATCGACGAAGACGGTGAAAATACAAATAAAACTTCCGATGTAGTCTATAAAGAAATATTTCGTAATATACTATGGTTTCTGTTATATGAACATTTATCCAAATTTATTGTTGAATTATAATATTTAATGTACTCGACTTTTTTTTATATGTTTTAGTGTTGAAACTTTTATATCTTATTTTTTCATATTAAGACATTTCTTCCCGCTCCTTAGCCTCTCTTTTCTTTAGCATCCTAGAAAACACTCCTTATGCTTAGGCCGAGAAAAGGCATTGGTTTTGGTGGGACAATATTGAGATTCCGGAATTGCATTCCCCTCCCCCAGCCCCCTTGCTCTGGGCTTTTTGTTGGGGCAAAAATACGATAGATAAGGGGATCTAATGCGAACCTTGACACTTTTGTTGTTTGTAAAAAAAAACGACATTTCTTTTGTTCTTATCTATATAATAACTAACGTGCTTGTGAAATTATTTAGTATTATGTGCCAAATGTATATTCTAAAACTAAACATTGAATTATTGTTGTTTTGGCATCAGTGCCTGTCAGACGATAGGGATACTGTCCCATTTCTATTGGATTGCATTGTTGATTACATTGCTATGTGGTGGTTCTGCTTGCCCATGATGAACATCTTATTTTTATTTTATTTTTAATAAAACATCTTCGAATTCTTATTATTACAATTTTGTCGCAATGATAGTTCGACACCATTTGTCAAGAGTTTTACATTAGATAAGAGAAAATTTGATGTTTGAAAATATGTTATAAGTGGGGTAATCTTTATCTTACAAATTTTTTTTATGAAATAGAGCTATGTTCAACTTAAATTTTAAGATGATATTAAAGTCTCTTGTAAAATTTGTCGGATCATTTGCTATCATGTTTTCATTGCTGGTTCAGCCACTTACCATTTATATCTACATATAAAGCTCAATAGTATTGACTAGGGGTGATCATATCCAAATCAATCCAAAAGTAAAACCGCAAACCGAACCAATCCAAACCGAAACTGCAAAAGACGCAATTAGTTTAAACGCACGGATAGTTTTTCATCTAAACCGCACGGTTTGGTTTGGTTTGCGGTTTTCATTTTAGAAAACCGAACTAAACCGAACCAAACCGCAATACTTAACTTAACTCTATCAATCAATAACAATCAACATATTACATATTCCAACTTAGCTAGCTCAACCCAAATTGAGTCCATAAAACAGTAGGCTATGAAAACATATCATTTAACGCGATCCAAAACTATATTAATATTGGTATTAAAAATAAGTTTTTATGTATGCAATTTCTGTATATGTATATTATATCATGTAAACAATAAATAAATTAAAATTTCCTATGTTTATTTCGTAACAAGTTGGTAATATCGTCATATTTTTTATATCGCGATAAACCGCACCAACCGAACCGATCTTAACCGCGTTGGTTTGATTTGGATTGGATAAGTTTTTAAAAATCAACCGAACCAAACCGAACCGCATTTATTTTTATCTTGCGGTTAGGATGACTTTTTAGCTCAAAATCGAAACGCACCGCGAGCACCCCTAGTATTGACTATGAGAATGTGTTAAGACTTAGATAAGATATGGCGGAAGATATATTTTTAGTGAAGGTAATCTTTACTTTTACAAGTTAATTTATTTATTTCGGTAGAAAACTCAAAATTTTAGTACCATCAAAATCCTAAATACAATTATTTAGTAGTACATATTTCTTAAACGTTGGGTACATTTAGATTGATCTATGAACCACTGATATAGTGTTTTAAAAGAGCTTTCAGAATATGATGTCAACTTTTTGATGATCAAATAACATCACTCTTAATTGTAGTAATTCAAACCCCTTGAACATTGACCCCAATCGTTATCCGACGATTCTGATTGATGCATACAAAATTAATCATTTTGAAGATGTGTAACATTCAAAATCATTTTATAATTTTATAATTTTTATATAGATCAGTCTTGGAGGTACCAATAATAAATTAGTTCAAGTGATAAAATTCTTAAAGTTCTGGCTTTGTCTAACATGAAAGACCTCATTATGTGCATCAGTTGTAAATAACATCACAACGAATACGAATTTTACAAAATTCACTGTTAGATTTAAAGTTTATCTCATATAGATCATCCATACCAATTTAAAAAAAAAAATTGAAAATCATTTGATATGTTATTTATACTCACCAAGATTAACAGTATTCAATAAAAATTCATAAACCGTTAATCTTGGTGGATCTCAATAACAAATCAAATGATTTTCAATTTTTTTAAAATTTTAATTCAACGATGAATTTTATAAAATTCATATTCATTAGAGTTATTGACAAGTGGTGCACCATGCACCACTTGACCAACTCTTTCATGGTAGCCTTCACCTAAAGTTCTTTTAGTAAGCGGTCAAAAGTTCAACTACTGACTTATATATAGGAAAAACTTTAGTTTGGGAGGGAAGAACTCATTTTGCATACTCCACAAATTCTCTAATAAATATTAATCATCGTTAGACACCAAGAAATAATATGATAATAAAAAAATTAGGAGGTGTTTTATATTTTTGAGAAAAATAGGCTTGTAGGTTGTTTAATATGGTATAGTAGTTCAATTCTATGATGCATGGGTACTACGTTTTAGATAGAGTATCGGTATCGGGTACGTACCGGGTACTGGTACACATATGGTACTTCCCCGGTACGTACCGACGCCGTACCTAGATTTTTTTTTTGTTTTGTAATGGGTACACGAGTGATACATCTGTGGTACGCGCGTGGTACACCAATCCAAAAAAACACTATTTTTTTCTTCTTCTTTTTCTTTAATTTGTTTTTTATATAAATATTTAGGTTTTTTATTTTTGTATAATATAAAAGTAGCACCTACCGCTAAAAAACAATATAAAAAAAAGCAGCCATTGGAATTATTGACTCATTCATTAAAAATGAATATACTAAATTCAAAGAAAAATGAAGATCTAGTTTTTTTATTCATACAAATCTTCGAATTCTCTCGAGAAAGAGAAATAGTAATACTGATGAAAGAACAATAAAAATGTGGAATATTCGTAGAGATGAATGAGATTTATTTAATATATAATTGATATTTTTGAAATTGCTAGTCTTTCTCACGATAAACCTAAACGAGAGGCCGCTCTTTTTAGTGATGATGGAGGTGAAAACAATTGACTCTTTTTGAGCTAATTGCTTTTTAATTTCATATTTTGATGTTTTTGAACAATTTGAATTACTTTTAAATTGTGGTGTAATATTTTTTATGTTTAATTATTTATTTTAACAATATAATTCTATTATTTGATTTATATAATTATATTTAAAAAAAATTATAGGGACGTACCCCTACCTTAATTTTTCTAAAAATGACGTATCACGTACCAGTACCGGTACCGGATACCGGTACCGTACCTGCACCCGGGCAACATAGGTTCAATTATATGATTTTCCGATTAGAAGTTATACTAAGTAATCATTAGATAAAGTCGAACTCTACTTTTATTGATGGTTGAAAGACAACTAATATTACTCTAATTTTAAACTACTATAAATAGTGGTCAAACCCACTTATCTATTTGGGTATCAACTAATTATGTTATCCAATGTTATTTATTTAATTGATATTTTTGTAAATTCTCGTAGTCTATCTCAATATACCTTGTAGTGAAAATACTACTCATTGATTTTATTATATACATTTCATATTTGTTTAAAAAAAATTATATGTAAATGGAAACAATAGTAGAATTTAGTTACTAGTAAGTGACTGATCCAGCACTAGAAAGCTGCCTAATTGGCCACTCTCCACCCAAAAGGCCAAAACACTCTGTCGTTTACTTCCTTTTGTCCTTAAACCGGAAGGACCATACCCACCTCATTAATCTACCAACCTTCCACGCGCCACCTAAGCGCGTTACTCATCCTCATAAATATCTACACCACGTTTACAATGACGTGTACAAAGCAATGCCACGTAGACCCCACCCCAAATATTCAACAAATAAACTATTACCACTATACACCCCCCAATACTCGACACGTAACCCCCTCCCCCTTATTTTACTGTACATGCGTCCTCTATATATTCTTTGCTCCCCTCCTTGAATAAAAAGAAAAACCCTCCCCACCCTCTCTCTCTAACTAAAACCTCCCATCTCTCTCTCTCTCTCATATCCTCTATTGTTCACAGACTCTTCTTCACACTCACAACACAATTTCTCTCTCTCTCTCTCTCAATACAACACAACTAATCTAACTTTATTATATTTGTATTTAGTGTTGTGTTGTGTGTATGTGAGTGGTTGTTCTTGTGTATTAGTAATTAAATGGGGATGGAGCAAAACAACGTGATTGCACCGTTCATTATGAAGACATATCACATGGTTAATGAACCAAACACAGATAACCTTATCAAGTGGGGTCCATCAAACAACAGTTTCATCGTCCTTGATCCACTTCAATTCTCTCACTCACTTCTACCTGTTTTCTTCAAACACAACAATTTCTCTAGCTTTGTTCGTCAACTCAACACCTACGTAAGTAGTAGTGATTTACTTTTTTTCCAAATTCTAAAGCGAACCCACTTCTCAAAATCACTTTTTTCTTAAAAGGGAACTTTTATCAAATATAAATTGGCCGAAGAAATTTGATATATTTCATTTAAATTTTAGATAAAATATTTCAAATTTTATTGTTGATAGGTCTTTTGTTTATATTTGAGATTGAGTAATATTTTTATTCCAAATTTTAAAGCAAACTCACTTCCCAAAATCACTTTTTTCTTAAAAGGGCACTTCTTCTATCAAATATAAACGGATCAAAGAAATTTAATGTATTTCGTCTAAATTTTAGACAAAATTTCAAATCTTATTTTTGATTTGTCATTTGTTTATATTTAAGATTGAGTAATATTTTTCATTTCTCATTAATTCAAGCAAACCCAATTCTCAAAATCACTTTTTTTATTAATGGGTATTTTTCATTTCTAAATAATTCAATAAAATTACCATTCAATTTTTTTATTTAAGATTATTGATATCTTTGCTTTTTTTTTGTTTGTGTTCAGGGTTTTAGAAAAGTTGATCCGGATAGATGGGAATTTGCTAATGAGTATTTTCTAAGAGGACAAAAGCACTTATTGAAGAACATAGTTAGGAAGAAGCACGTTGGTGGAGTTGGAAATGGAAGGAATAATAATTATTTTAATGAGGTGAAATTTGAAGATTTAGAAGAAGATGAAGTTATGATGAAGGAAATATTGAAGCTAAAAGAAGAACAAAGAATTTTAGATGAAGAGCTTCAAGGAATGAACAAAAGATTAGAAACAACAGAAAAAAGACCACAACAAATGATGGCTTTTCTTTGCAATGTCGTTGAAGATCCTCAAATTCTATCAAGAATACTTAATGAGAGAGAAAAACAAATAATTGTTGAGAAGAAAAAAAGACGGTTTATATCTCCGCCGGAGACGGCGGCGATGACGGCGGCGACGACGTCGACTTCTTCGTCATCCTCCGGCATGGGAATAGCGAATTCGGTGAAGATGGAGTTTGATGAAGATGAGGTAACCATTACGAATAATATGATGTCGTCATCGCCGGAGATGGGTTTCGAAATTGATTATTACCACCGTGTGCCGCCGCGGGAGTTGACACCGGCGGGGAATTGGTGGGGGCAGAATCAGATTGGACAAATGGATTTTGGGAACGATTGTGGAGTTGGTCCGACGCCGTTGACGGTGGTGTCTCCGGCGCCGGTGATGGGTGGTGGGAATAGTGATAGTAGAACGGAGCGTGTGGGAATTTTCAATGAAATTGCGGCCGAGAATAGTAAGTTGCCACCTTATCCTTTTTCATTGTTAGAAGGTGGCTTTTAGTTTATGGATTTTATCTTGGATTCTATCTTTTTTTTTGTATGACAAATCTATTTTTCTCTTTTTAATTTAAATTTCCGATTTCTTTTTTATAGTCTATGTAATCTTTCTCTTTCTTTTTTTTTTTTAATTCTAATTTGTTGTGTGTAAAGAGAAAATACAAGAAGTCAAAACAAGATAGAAAGTATAAACCATTAGATATTTTGTGTTCTATATGTTGATTTTTTGTTTTGCACTTTTGCTTAAATATACTTCCTTCTTCACACAAAAAAGACCCTAGAAATATTTTTATAGTTTATAATTTAGTTTTTGAATATATAAAATTTAAGATAAGGGGATTATGAAAAAGTTTAAGGTAGAGAAAGTTTTAAGTCTTTCTACACATTTATAAAAAAATATATACATTTATTTCTCTCTAAAAATACTAGCAATTCCAACCTAATACCTCATGAATCTAAGACATATTTTTCTTAAGATCAAATCCTTTAAACCTTGAAGTTAATAGAATTAATAATTTTTTGAAGTTATTTTAATTAAATATTGGTATATATATTCTCATTGTTAGATGTTTAAAGTGAAGAATTTTTTTTTGAATGACAAATATATTATATATAATATAAAAACGAAAAAAGTACAGGAGAAAATTTAGTAGATCAAGGAGGTACAAGAAGTACACTCCATCTAACCACATCAATTTATTAGACAAGAAAACAAACTAAAACTACAAGTAAACAATAAATGTATACCACCAATAAACTAGAAGCCCTCGAACGCACTACCACGAGAAGAAGAATACACATCAGGAGGAGAGGTAAGGATCAACTGCAAGTAAGATAAAGCAACAAGAGGACTTCCAATCTCCCTGACCCAGCAAGACCCAACACAACACCCAAATAAACTCTATCGATTCCAGCATAAAGTAGGGTGAATACCCCACTCGTAAAAGGAACAGGGGGAGTCAGGGTTTTTGCTTAGGAACCACTTCCAAGATAAAAGTTTCACCCTATCAACCAGACACTCGACTGAAAAGGTCCCTTCCGAAAAAAAGATGTCATTTCGAGATTTCCAGATAGTCACACAATAATTTGCCAAATTAACAGCCACCCAAATCTATCTTTCCTACCCATGCTCATACCCAAGAAAACCTCAAAAAATCTTAAAACACTACGATGAGGCACCAATTCCACACCCAACCGTCCAAGAATACCATACCAAACTTGTGAGATTTGGTTACAACAACCGAATAATTGAAGAATAATAACTATAGATTGATGCACATATAGTGCTAATTAGAAGATCAATGGATGTAAGTATGTAACTAGTTTTTTTTTTTTATTATAAAAAAACGTAACAATTTTGAGATAAATAAAATAATTTTTAAAATAAAAAATATCTAAACATCGAGAGATATTCTCAACAAGAAGGGTACTGGCTAGGACACAAGAAAAAAACTACCAAAACTTGAAAATGAGGTACAAGCATAGCAAAATCAAAAATTAAAATTATAAATCGGCCCTCTAAAGAATGACAACAATTAGCTAGTAAATTAACAAGTTTATTTGCCTCTAAGAAATATGGTTAACTTGGTTGAACTGAGATACAAAGAGACAAAATAATTCAACCCATGATCAAGTAATCCAACCATGTTGCCACTGTGGGCTACATTACCATCTCATTAATGGTGTGGCTTGTACTATGTGCAAAATAAAATATGGTGGGCTAGATTACCAATCGTTAAATGATTTAGTAGTGTAATTGACTATTGACTTAGTAGGAAGGATCACGATTCAATCTCTGGTAACTGTGATTAAAAGGAATTGAAACTACTAGATGACAGAACTGACTCTAAATTATATTACACGTTCCACTAAACTAAATATTGGTGGTAAAAAAAAAAGTTGCTCTCCATATTTTGGATTGTTCATATTAAAAAAAATGCTATTAGATGATGCCTTTTGTTAAGATTTATATAATTGAAAAATAACTTTAGATGAACTACCGGAAAATAGCTTCCCGTAAATGAGAAGACATGGAGGAGATTTTGTTCAATTTAATGGTGGAAAAAAATAACTATCAAATAAAATTAGGAGTAGATCAATATAGTTTTGTTTATGCTTCTTTAATATTATTTTTTATTTAAAATCTCAACCGTTGGATTTTCTTTTTTTAATGGCAAAAAATATATTAAAAGAAAAAATAAGTTCGGGTTACAACAGGTCCAAAGATGGAGAGTACAAGACGTACTAATAATCTCAAAGAAAAAGATACAAGAATACAAGAGGAAAATAACAGGAAGAAACCAAATAAGGTGAGCAAGAAGTAGGCCGAAAACCAGATTAAGGCTCTCCATGACACAATACATTAACGATCCCAACACAAAAAAGGTTGCACCTCCCATTGGTATAAAGAGCAGGAGTAGCCAGAGTTTTTTTTTTGCCATAAACCACCTTCAAGAAAAAAGTTTCATCCTATCAATCAGATATTCAACAGATGACATACCTACAATATGTTTTTTTTGTTTAAGTAGTCTAATGACTACAAATTCTATTCGATGGATAAGTGGCCCCGACACATTTATATATAATGCAATGTCTTTGTCAACTAAGTTAAGCTCACAGGATAAAGAAATTCCACCTTTAAGATGGATAAGTGAGATGACCGTGATTCAAATCCCGGTACATAATATAATGCAACGTCCCAACCAACCGAGTTAAGCTCACGGAACAAGTAATCTACTATTTAATTATATGTTAAACAATTTTTAGTAGCTTATGAAAAAATTGATTTAAGTAAAGTATGAACGATGAAAGAGAAAGTTTAAAAAAAATTAAAATTTAATGTAAACACTAAATTATTTTTAACTGTCTTTGGGTATGAGTACAAAATGTAAGTCAAACATCATGGAAATTTACATACAACTGTGCGATGTGAAATTTAAATTCAAGGGAAGATGTTTAACCTAATAATATTAAATTCAAGGGAAGATGTTTAACCTAATAATATTGACATTGTCAACTAAGACATACATTATGAAGGAAAAAAACTTAAATTTTAACTGTTTTAGTAAACAAATTAAATACAAATTATTTTATTGTTCTCACTAAAAAATGTAAAAACTATATTTGAATGATGTATTTAAATATCATTTAAAAACAAATAGGCTTTAATGCAGTTTTGATCCCCCTATTTTGAAAAACTTAAACTTTTGATCCCCCTATTTTAAAAGCCAACTTTTTGATCCCCCTATTTTGAAAAACTTGAAGTTTTGATCCCCCAACTCATTTTGTTCAAATTTTTTATGATGTGTCAACCACATTGATGACGTGGCAGTGTCGATGTGTCAACCTCATATTCCATGTCATTATTTTTTAAATAAAATATTATGTTTTAATTTTTTTTAAATCAGTTTTTTTTATCAAATCTTTAAATCAAATATTAAAACAATATATTTAAATCAATTTTTTTTTATCAAATCTTTAAATCAAATATTAAAACAATATATTTAAATCAAATATTTTTGTTGATCAAATCTTTAAATCAAATATTAAAACAATAAAATAATTAATTAAATAATTAACAATAATTAAAAAACGCAGATGATCAAAAGGGAAGAATTGCAGAAGAATCAGACACGCACAAATAGTAACTCAGTTCCCAAATCATGGAACCCTAGCGCCACCCATCTTCGACGATCTCTGTCTCAATCTTTCATCTTCTTTGATTCATCATCACGCTCGTGTTCATCATTCATCTGCATGTTATCAATTTTCTGTTTCATTTATCATCTGCTCGTGTTCATCATTACGCTCGCTTTACAATATAATATTCTGAAGTCATCGCAAAGTTGAACAAGAAGATGGAAAACATGAATTATTGTATGAGGTATGTTTGTGGTATTCACTTATTTTAGTAGTTTTTTTATTTAGTAGTTGTTATGGTCCATATCGTCTCTTTCGGTTGTCTTCATTTAATAAAAGTTATGGTCCTCCATTGTTACTTAGTTGCTATTATTTTAATAGTGGTGGTGGACAAAAAAATGTTTAGGGTTTTAGTGTTTGATTCCATTTTGAAAGAAACATGTACAGGGTTTTATATGACAGTGTTTTATTATTGTTTGTATAGGCCATCAGAGAAACAGGCTGAAACAAGGGAAAAAGAACCGGGAGTAAGTGAAAAGGAACCTGAAGACTTAAGTGAGGATGATTCTGAATATGTTGCTAGTGAGAGTGATGTAGATGATGATGATGAGAATTAGATTGTTGTTAGTGATTTTTAATTATATATTTGAGTAATTTATTGGATTTTAACTATATATTTGTGCAATTTAGTGATTTTAATTATATATTTGGGTAATTTATTAAATTATAATTATATATTTGGACAATTTAGTGATTTTTAATTATATATTTGAATAATTTACTGATTTTTAATTATATATTGGGATAATTTATTGATTTTTAATTACATATTTGAATAATTTACTGATTTTTAATTATATATTGGGATAATTTATTAATTTTTAATCATATATATTTATAGAGGTTAATTTTACTGTTTTTTAATTATTATTAATTAATTAATTATTTTAATTTTTTAATACTTTTAATACATAATATTGTATTTTAAAAAAATAATGACATGGAATATGAGATTGACACATAGACACTGCCACGTCATCAATGTGGTTGACACATTATCACAAATTTGACCAAAATGAGTTGGGGGATCAAAACTTCAAGTTTTTCAAAATAGGGGGATCAAAAAGTTGGCTTTTAAAATAGGGGATCAAAAGTTCAAGTTTTTCAAAATAGGGGGATCAAAACTGCATTAAAGCCAAACAAATAAAACAGCAACTTATTGGTCTTAGTGCTTTTGTTTTTTTTTTCTCACATTAAGAGTCAAATCACCAAGTTCTGACTTTATTTAGTCAACCAAACATTCTACCATTAATTTGTCAAAGGTGTACACTTTCAGTAAGTAAATTAAAGAACACAAAACCTATACAATTAGAGATTAGCCATAGTTTTCTTACAAGTGAGATTAGCTATTTTTTGAGAATGTGTAACATATATATGACTGAAACAATTGTTAATAAGAAATTATAATATATTAGTATGTGTTAATGTGCCTAACTTCAAATTAGGGCTACCATCTTATATACACCACTCGTACACTGAACTTCCATATGGTCAACTACATGCTTGGCCATTCCTTCTTTGTACCTATGTTCAGTATGTCCTACCTCATGTACCTACCTTTGTCCATATGTCATTTTTGCCCCCCTAAACTCTTAACCCTTCTTTCAAGTGTTACCTCATACGTTTCATGTACATCATCTTCAAACTCACCTGGATTGATCTTGTGGTATTGACTTCGGATATTGGAGTTTACTTCTCTCATGGTTTTAGTTCGATTTTTCCTGGTACCAATTTCGATGGGCTAGTACATACAGAGTTATAAAACTCTGACTTTAAACGGACCCACGCAAGTGGAAGGTGGGAATATTGATCCCCTCGAATTAGTCGACCCTTGGGCCAAATATCGAGTTTTTTTTTAAAAAAATGTACATCATCTTTGATTATTTTCTTTGGTTATTTGTTTAAGTTTGTTTTATTATATGTTTCCTCTCTTTTATTTCATTTGTAAGAGTTAGAACTGGTTTTGAAAGACAAGATATGAGAAATAAGAGTACATGTGCAAATATTACAATGTGAACATCACATTTTAGTTCAACCCGTTCAAAATTAACAAAAGAATAAAAACATTTGTCTCTAGTCTACTGCCGTGGCTCGCTTTTGGTATAATTTTACAAAGCGAAAAAATAAGGATAATATATATTGTTTAGTAAGAAGTTTTTGCAAAAAAGAGAAAATCATACGTGACAATATTTAACACTTACAATTTTTTTTTAATAAAAATAAAATGATATTCATTCATTCAAATTGATAGAATACATCAAATACAATCACATTTTCAACATTGCTAAAAACATAAAGATGATCATCTGCGAACAAACTCACATCATCCAATTTAATTACATACAACGACAAAATGCCTATAACAAATAATATGATAATATTAAATTCATCGGAATATCCGTACTTTCGGATATGCAACGTTGATGCCCAACTCATTTATTGAATCTGTAGTTGATTGAAGCCGATCTTTAAATAGAAATCAAATGAACACCACAACAATACGAGAAATCAAATAGCGCCACACAAGACAAAGAACAACACAACGCCACACTCAGACGACGAAATCACACAAAACAAAAGAAAAAATTTGATCAATATGAAGATCACTTATTTATATTAGGGTTAAATATGTTTCTGGTCCCTATAGTTTCGTAGAATTTCGTTTTTAGTCCTTGAAGATTTTTTTCCCACTTTTTAGTCTTGAGGTTTTTTCCGCCAGTGTTTTTAGTCCCTACTTTTCAATCAACTCGTGCATATCATTCGAAATTTTAAATATGAGATGAATTAAATATGAATTTTTTAATTTTTTGCACATAAAAATTCATAAAAATTCATCTTATGTTAATAAATTCTAAATTTTTATCGGAGATGTTCTTATAATATTATAAACATGAATACAAAAAATCATTAAAAAATGTGAAAGTATACAAGAGTTTGATTAAAAGTAGGGAGTAAAAACACTGATGAAAAAAACTTCGAGGACTAAAAAAAGTACGAAAAAAATCTTTAGGGACTAAAAAAAAAATTCTAGAAAACTATAGGGACCAAAAACAGATTTAACCCTTAATATTATAAGAAGGAAAAAGCAGATGCAGAGGGGTGATTCTAGGTCAAAAATGACCTAAAACCACCCCTCTCCGATGAACAACGGAAAGAAGTACTTAAAAAAAAAAAAGAATTTTTTTCTCATCCGGCTGCAAATGTGATTCCACTTGCGGCACTAGCGCTAACAACACTTATAATTTATCTCTTCCATATTTATGATTAGTGAATTTCTGATTGGTCAAATTTTGTATTTATTTTTATTTATAAATTCTTCTATTTCTTGTGTAAATCTCTATTACTATAAATAACAATGCTCAAAAAATTAAAAAAAATAATGATCTACCCTCTTTGTTATAATATTTGCTCCTTTAATAAAAGTTTTGTTGGGCTTTTTCAGAAAACACTTTCTTACATGCTCAAATACACGAAAATTGCTCTTTACTCCCCCTAAATTGCTCTTAGGCCCCTCAAAGTGTTGAAATTGCCCCTTCGAGCATTTCAGATTTTACAATACGAAACGGAGCATTTCAGAAGTTATCTTCCAAAATGACTAAACCAAAGCAAAGGAATTTTTTTTTTTGTTTCTTTTGGAATTTGGAAGTTACAATCTGAAACGGAGGGTTTTTGAAGATAACTTCTGAAACAGACTGATAAATGAATTTCCTACATTTGTCCTGGCCGATCATGTATGTTATGCATTTATATGATGAAACACATCTTGTGTTGAAGTTGGATTATGTAGTTGGATAGACAAATGGAAATTTGCTTTTTTCGCCCCCCTCATTTACTCTTAAGCCCCCCAATGAGACAATTTTGCCCTTGAAATATATGAAATTGGTTCGGCACCTACGGGCCGAAACCTAATAAATTCGGCAGTCACCTGCCGAACCCTCTTAATATGCCATGTGCCTATGAGTTGTGGGCAAAAGGGGGTTAGTTTTCCTCCCCTTCGGCCCGTGACTGCCGAAACAAGGCTAAATTTGAAAATGACAACATTTCGGCAGTTACGTGCCGAACACGCTTATATTCGGCACGTAACTGCCGAAGGCAGACTATATAGACTAGGCTGCAGAACCTGTACTTTCATTACCTCTTTTACACACAATCCGGAGATTTTGGATCTAGGGCGATTTTTTGAAGTTTCAGTGGCGTAAAAGCAGCTATTTCTCACGCATAAAGGGTTCCCACACACATTTGAAGTCGTATAACAGGTAAATTGCGCTTTAAACCGTTTATTTTTTGAATTTTCATAGTTTTGCTGTCAATGTGGGTTTCGGCATGTGTATGCCGAAATGGGATGTGATTTCGGCACGTAACTGCCGAACTGGGAGCTTTTGCTGACTTGCTGAATTGGTTGATATGTGTAGGTGTTAGTATGGTCGAACCTCCGCTTGAATTGAAACCAAACATTGATGAACCCGCCATTGAACAAGCGAATGTTGTGCAACCCGACGTCGAGCAACCTAATGTTGTGGTTAACACCGGCAATTATTTTTTTCATTGTGAAAAGTATAAGGTGCGAGATGAAATGATTGAATGGTGTCGCAAGAGGCTACAAAAGCTGGATTTACTATCGTGATTGGGAAATCTGATAACGGTGGTAACCGAAGGAAACCGTATTTTTTATTGAGTTGCTCAAGAGGCGGTGTCTACAAAGTAAACAAAAGGAAATTAAAGAAACAAGACACAGCAACGAAAACGCTTAAGTGTCCGTTCAGGCTGCGAGGTTACTTTTTGGCATCAGAGGAATGGAAACTAAGTGTTGTATGTGGTGAACACAACCATGAGATGGCAAAAACCCTAGAAGGTCATACTCTTGCGGGACGTTTAAAACCAGAGGAGAAGGAGTGTGTCCAAGAGTTGACAAGGAATTTGGTGCCCCCAAAGAACATATTGACGACTTTGAAAGGGAGAAATCCAGAGAGCAAGACAAATATGAAGCAAGTATACAATGCGCGCGAAAGGTTTAAAAAAAGTCTTAGGGGCGAAATGTCTGAAATGCAACAACTGTTAAAGTGTTGTGAAACTCACAAATATTTTTACAAGTGTAGAACGGTTGGTGATGGTGAGTCGAAAACCATACAAGATTTTTTTTGGGCACATCCAGAAAGTGTGAAATTATTTAACACTTTCCCTACTGTTTTGATGATGGATTCAACGTACAAGACCAACAAGTATAAAATGCCTTTATTTGAGATAGTTGGTGTAACTTCAACAGAAGACTCGTTCAATGTTGGTTTTGCCTTTATTGCGAATGAAAAAGAAGATAATTTCATATGGGCCCTTGAGACGTGTAAGAGTCTTTTGAAGAGTAAAGAAACGTTTCCGAAGGTTATTGTCACTGATAGGGATAAGTCATTCATGAATGCGGTTCCGATAGTGTTTCCAAATTCTACCGCTTTAGTGTGTCGGTATCATGTTGCAAAAAATGTAAGAGCTAAGTTCAAGGCCTTTTGCGGGGCAAAAGAAAAAAACCTGGATCAGTTACTTAACACACTCACATTTCAATGGGAATCAATTGTGCAATCGAGTTCAGAAGAGTCATATATTAGTGCAGTTGCTGAGTTCAGGAAAGTGTTTGAGAAATATCCAAATTTCCTAAACTATGTTGAAACAACAGTTTTGGATCCGGTGAAGGAAAATTTGGTGAGTCTATGGACAAACCGTGTTATGCACATTGGCAACACAACCACCAACAGAGTTGAGTCTCAACACGGTGTATTAAAACAATATGTCACAGATTGTAAGGGTAATTTGGTAAGGGTTTGGGATGCTACGGATCAAATGTTGTCAAACCAGTTAAACAAGATAAAGACCTCGTTTGGACAGAGTACTACCGGCGTAGAACACCATTTTAGAAACAATTTTTTGTACTCTAAGTTGGTGTATAACATCTCAAGACAAGCCTTGCACTTTATTCGGGGTGAAGAAGATCGTTCTCGTGAATGTGGTAGGAATAGGAAAAAGTGTGGTTGTGTGATAAAGAGAACATACGGGTTGCCGTGTGCTTGTTTACTTGCTTTGAAGATTGATAAAAAACTACCTATTAGACTAGATGAGATTAACACGCATTGGAAGAGGTTACAAATTGGTGAAGACGATGATGAGAGGGTTGACTGCTCGAAAGAGTTTAATGCAATTCAGGTAATTAAACACTTTACACTTTGAACTTTAAATTAAATTTATTTTACACTTAAAATTTTAATTTAATTTTATGTTTGGTTTCTTTGTTGTAGGAACGGTTAAATTCATCAGATTATGCTATGAACCTGCAAATTAGGGATCAACTGCGGCAAATAGCATATCCAGAAATTACATCGTTGACTCCGCCGGTTAAACAATTCGAAACAAAGGGTTCAAAAAAAAGGGGAAAGTCGGCTAATTCTTCCACTAGAGAGCCATCATTATGGGAGCACATCGATGCTCAATTTCCTGACTCGCAAGCATCACAGTCAAAGCCATCTATTCCCAAGAGGAAGACTGCTCGCATTGGTAATTTGTCTCCTAATGCTATCCCTCGTCGTGTTATCAAATATATTGAGTATATGCCACTGTTCATGCATTCATATATTGAGGACATTATTGATGTCAAGGGTGATGGTCATTGTGGTTTTCGCGTTGTAGCAGAGTATCTTAATAAGGGTGAAGATAGCCATGTAGTAGTTCGGCATAAACTTATTAGAGAGTTAACTATGTTTAGGAAAGACTACTTGAGTATTTACCAAACTGAGGAACGTCTGCAATACATTCTGAACGGTTTGTATCCTTCGAAAGTTATGCCTAAGAGTGGCATTGCACCGGTAGAAAATTGGTTAACTTTTCCGGATATGGGGCATATCATTGCAACTGCCTACAATCGCGTTGTTGTTGAATTGACTACACATAAGATTGGCCATTCTGAAACATTTTTCCCATTGCGCGGTCGTCCACCATTGGATCCATCTGCACGCATTATGTGTATTGGTATGGTTCCGAATCATTGTGTGTATGTCAAATTGAAGGACGGGTGTCCACTGCCTCCAACTTGCAAGGAATGGAAAAATTATCGGGCGCCAGAGGCTGAGACTTGGGAGGATACCTTTTTGGATCGGATGATTGAGTTTGAAGAACTGATGAAGAATGAAAAAGGTGACATGGACATGGAGACGAATAAAGATGATCCCATCCATGTGGAATGATAGTGTTTGTAACAGTTTTTTTTTTTTGTGGTTGAAATGTAACCGACACTTTTTGTGGTTGAAATGTAACCGACACTTTTTGTGGTTGAAATGTAACCGACACTTTTTGTGGATGTAATCAGACAAAAAAGTATATAAATATATGGATGCGTATTCAGATAAATCACAACTCAGTTTCAATTTATTTACTAGTTTTTTCAATTCTTAACTATGTCATCCTCACGTGGTTCTCGTGGTTCTCGCAATCCGGTAGAAACATATCAGTTTTCTGTCCAGTTTCAGGGTAACAAAGAGTTGTTCACCCTTGCATTGGACACCAGTTTAACAACTGTTGAATCAATCAAAAATAGAATTGAAATCATGTATCATTATGCACAGGGCAAACAAATCAAAATTGCGAAACTTGGGTATGCAGAAATGTGGGTCGATCTGGCAGCTGACTGTTCAAGCAATTCATTTGAAGATGCACCAAAGAAATACGGGTGGAAACAATTGAAAGATGATGATGATGTGCGCTCCATGTTTAATCAAATTCTAATTGATCCAAAAGGGGGACGTTTGTATGCTATGTTAAATTAACCTAATTTTATGTCTTTAATTTATGTTATGTCTTAATTTTCATTGTAATGTGTTTAATTTTCAATGTTCCGTGTTTTATTAGTGTATTTATAATTTATGAAATATGTTTCGTGGAAGTTGTTGAACTCTATGTGTTTAAATTAATGAAATATCCAGTTTATTATGTTTTATTATTTGTATGGAAAAATTGAACATTTTTTATGTTTCATACTAATGCAAGATTGTTAGAATAAGTTTAGTTAATAATGCAAGATTGTTCATGTTCATAAGTCTGATTTTCTGGTTTTTCAAACTCCCAGTTCGGCACATGACTGCCGAACCTGTAATTGACGCCATCCTTTCGGCACGTAACTGCCGAAACATGTGGTTTCGGCACATGAGTGCCGAACCTGTAATTCACGCAACAATTTCGGCACGTAACTGCCGAAATCTTCTGATACACAGACTGATACCATTGATTTTCTGGTTTATCTCATGGAACTTAATCCACGCCGGGGCATCTGCGAATACCTGTAATTCAGTCAAATTCATTCATTCAATCAAACATTCATTCATTCATTCAATCATTCATTCAATCATTCATTCATTCATTCAATCATTCATTCATTCATTCTTTCATCCATTCATTCATTCTTTCATCCATTCATTCATTCATTCATTTCTTTCATTCATTCATTCATGCATGCAAAATAAATTATATTATCCAAATTACAAACCAATTCCTAAACATAATCAACACTTTTTTTTTCAAAATACATCAATTATCCAAAATACATATTCAAGTCCTAAACATAACCAAAACAATAAAATCTAAGCCTAAGCAAATCATCGGGAACCACTAGGACCGGCCTCTTCACCTCTTGTCTTACTCTTCTTCTTCTTCTTCTTTTTCTTTTTTCCCTCACCGGAGTCTCTCTTCCTCTTTCGGTGCAAACCATATTTGACCACAGGGTCCAAATCATTGTACACCTTTTCAAGTACTTGTCTTGCCGCTTCCAAAGTAAGCTCACCATCCAACTTCTCTCTCACCTCCTCTTGCACCGTCTTGCAAATCTCAAATGCGTTACACTTTTTATTCGCATTATCCTCCCCAATCATGACTTCCACATTTGCAGGCCGTGGGGGATCCCCTCCAACTGGTGGCCAAATCTTCGGATGCGAGACCCGATAAAACCATGCAATGTACCCCGGCATGGTTTCATATCCATGTACAGCTCTTGGACCTCGCATTTCCTCCGTAACATAATTTTCATTCAAGTATTCATCAAATGCATCTTGAATTGAAAAATGATTCATACCGGCCTTGGCAGAAACACCGGGGGCTCTAGGAATAGACTGCACATGTCCATATTGTCTGAGGACACGCTCAGGCAAATGTGGACATATCATGGAACTTCCACACATTATCCAACCAGAGTACCAACTGATATCTTGAAAGGGACGGAACTGGCGATGATCCTCATAAGGGCAGAATGTGACTTCATCAACCTCCATCCGATCCAATGAAGTCCTCGTCTCATATGGCCATTTGCCTGTCTTCAACGGATGATATTTGGCTCCAACTGGTTCTTCATTGGTGTAGTTCTCATCAAGAAATCGTTGTCCGTACCTCTTGAAATGCGCAAAAACCCATGCCTACAATCACAATCATAAATTAAAACATAAATTAGAACATATATTAGAACATTAAGAGTAAACAACGTTTAAGAAAAATATAATACATTTAAGTGTAATCCTCTAGAACTTATATAGGCAAGTACATCAATGCTACTAAGCTAGATTTTACACACACACCAAGGCCTGCATAGGCGCACATTGCGCCTATCACACAACACAAGTTGGTTAGGCTCACATAGCGCATAATTTTCATTTTTTGAATTTTCATAAATTAAAACATAAATTAGAACATATATTAGAACATTAAGAGTAAATAACGTTTAAGAAAAAAATAATACATTTGTTAAAAAAAAGTGTATAAAATAACACATTTATACCTGAAACATGCAGTTGTATCCACCATGGTTCCCGCATCTACGCCGGCTCGCACGATCCAAGTAGTTATACATGTATGCAAGTCCAGAAGCACCCCAATTCCAAGTGTTAATTAATGGGATGTCTTGCAAATAAGAAAGAAATATCAAATCCACATATTGAGCACTTTTGTTGGTAAATAGGGTTCCTCCGATCAGGTATAGCAAAAAAGCTCTAACTGTGCAATCCCTTAGAAATTCAACTGTCTCCTCCTCCTCATCTTCATTGTCCTCTGCTGCCAACGCCAAATTCAAGTTGTCATGATATATTTCCAAAAGCTTTGCAAATGATACATGCGCCCCTTTCATTTTATCAAACTCTTCCTGAGCATCTTCCCTGCTAAAGTTTAGCAACTCCTCGCACATATCTTTCCCTTCCTCCATGGTGCATGATGTTCCAGCATGGTTCAGCATCTTCCCCGTTATCGGAATGTGGAGCAAACACGATACATCATCCAAGGTGATGGTCATCTCACCAATAGGAAGATGGAATGTACCGGTCTCTGGTTGCCAACGCTCAGTAAATGCCGTCAATAGTCCGGAGCCCACATGATTGTAATTCGTCTTCAACAACGGTCGCAGTCCACTACCTTTCACTCTATCCCAAAACCATGCTTTATCACTCTCTGGTTTATCAAGCGAATTGATTCTCTTCCCAGGATTCATGCACTTGAGTGTCCTTTCGCCACACTACAAAATTTGAAACCAAACACATATTAATTATACATACAAAATAAAAAGCAAACACATGTACATTTGAAAATATTGCACATATACAAACACATATAATCTTTTCATGTTCTTTTTGGTGGATAGGGTTTAGCTTCACTCTCTTCAATTTTATCGCAAAAGTATTGCACATATACAAACACATATACAAACACATATAATCTACTAAACACAATTTTAACCAAACACATATAATCTACTAAACACAATCACACAATTGCAAAATTTTATATAAAAACAATTTTTTAGAGGAATCACATTTTTATTTTCTAATGTAAATGTAAATCTAAGAAACGGCAACAATATTTTTCTAAACAATTTAAAAAAACTTACTTCTCCTCTCCACAACGCAGCGGCTACATGACCACCAAAAGACGGCAGCAACGACAAATCACTTGGTCCGCCACCAAATTCTGTAACTTGTGGTTTTGCTACTTTTGGCGGGTTTCTTGCAGTTGTTGTTCTCCGATTCCTTTTGGTTTGTTTAGGTGCTGGTGGTGGTGGTGGTGGTGGTTCAGCCTCATTAACTTGGTCCTCTTCTTCTGCATCACTTCTTTGTTCCTCTTGCTGCTCATCAGATTGTTCCTCTTCCTGCTCATCAACTTCCACATCCCTTTGAGCTTCAACATCCTCTTCAGCCACAGGTTCAGGATGTTGAGCTTCAGCCTCTTCAACTTCAGCCCTCACGGTTGATGTACCACCCTCTTCAACTTCTGCCCTCAAGGATGACGTACCGGCTACTTTCCTCTTAGAACGTCCTAGGGTAGCCTCTCTCCGTGCAGAGCTGTGTGCTCTACTTTCCCTTCCACCTCTTTGGCGCCCAACTTCATCCGTCATTCCTAAAAAAATAATAAATAGCCAACAATTAATAATGTGGATAGCCAACAATAATAATGTGTACCAATGAATTATTTTCATTTCATGTCTACTTAAGCAAATGTTTACATGAAAATGACGATTAAGGCTTGAAATTCACATAACTAGCAGTAGTCATCTAGCTCATGAAAAGAATTTTCCATTATGAGGCGAGGAAGTGATAACTTTTTCTATAACAAAGAACCATAAATGTTTTATGTATTGTCTCAATCTCATAATTCCTTTTGCTTAAGAACAAACTTTACTTCCTCTTCAAGCAAAATAAAACATGTTTTTCATGTAAACATTTGATTACTCAAACATTTTGACAAAGACTCACTCACTCACTCAAACATTTTGACTCCACAAAAAGTTCTATAATTGATTCTGGTTCATAACATTTAACAGAACACTCACTCACTCAAACATTTTGACAAACACCTTGTGCACATTCAAACATTTTGTGAAAAACCTAAACCATAAATTCAATAAAAACCCAAATCAAAAATCAATTTAATCATACACATATTTAATCTGAAGAACAAACAGAAAACGAAAACAAATTGTTCTTAATCATACACTTAAATTCCAATTAAAATGAGAGATTACAAGAACACTTACTTGTGGTGTTAGTGTTAGGGATTCAGAGGTGATTTTCCAAATCCAAATCCAAATCCAAATTCAATCTTGTGGAACGTGTGGTGTATCTTTGCTTTACAAATCGCCCTCGTGCTAAAAATCGCTCCCCACTGTCTTTGAACTCGTATCAATTTGTCTGAAGAACAAACTTTTGGCGTTCTAGCTTTAATTCAAATTTAACCCAGTTCGGCACGTGATTGCCGAAACTAAGCGTGTTCGGCAGCAACAAGCCGAAACCTTTAGTATTCCAAAGCAAGCGTGTTCGGCACCTGGCTGCCGAACGATTATGTGTTTCGGCGTGAAACTGCCATATGCAATTTGGGGGTATTTTGGGATTTTTGGGGGGTTTAAGAGCAACACGGGGGGTGAAAAAAGCAAATTTCAGACAAATGATGGACGAATTCTCTTTAGGTTCCTTAATAAGGCCCCTCAACAAGCTTTGGAAATTTGGGGGGCCTTAAAGCATATTGTAGGGCCTAAAGAGAATCCATCCAAAGGAGATGAAGTTGATGGTTTAGATTAGGTATTGGAAGCGGGCCTAAAGTTATTTGTGTTCAATGTGAAATATTTGGTGAGGTTGAAAGGAAGGAATTGCATTACTTTTGATGGTGGAGAATAAGGCTAACAATTCCAACTTTGAGTTTGAACTTCAAAAAACGTAATTGAACACTGCTATTTTAGTTTTGCACTATATGCATGCATTTCGGAATGTAGGATCCAAAACATAGCGTGTACAAAATTTATCTTCCAAAATAGAAGTCAATATTGGATTGTACAATCTGAAGCAAACTAGGGCCAAATAAAGGTATTTTTGAACTTTTGGGAGGTTTGAGAGCAATATGAAGACCCTAAAGAGCAATTTTTTAAATACAAACGATAGGCTCCGAACACAATTTCCCGTGTACAACAAAATTAAGGAGCTTTTTTATTTTTTTATTTCTTACTTGCCATGTTTCTTAAAAATTATTCCTATTTAATGGAGATCGTTACTCCCTCGTTTAATATTGTTGTTCTTTTTTGGGCTTAAGCCCTCTTTTTACAAAAAAGAAAAGAAAATTACTCCTGTTTTGTCATGATAATCCATCCATTTACAAGAAATAATGGTATTTTTTTTCCCATCGAATTGGAAAATTTAGTTGGTGACATTTTTAAGAAAGCAATTGGGGTAGAATAAGTATTTCTAAAATTCCTTATTAGAAGCCCAAATACCCATTAATTTTACGAAATTTGTTTTCTAGGCCCCACAATGCTGTTAGGCCCCCCAAAAATACGTACCTCTGATTTTTGGGGTCCAAGATGGTTTGGAAGATATAATCCGAAAAGCCTAATTTTGGAACGTACGTTCCAAAATTAGTTAATTTCGGATTGTAACTTCCGAAATAAAAAAAATTGAAAAAAAAAGACCATTTCGAAACATTAGTTCCGAAATTAGTTAATTTCGGATCCTACAATCCAAAATTAGTTAGTTTTAGAACGTAGGTTCCAGAATTAGTTAATTTTGGAACGTAAGTTTCAAAATTGACTAATTTCGGACCGTAACTTTTGAAATATATAAAGAATTGAAAAAAAAAAGTCATCTTGGAACCTACGTTCCGAAATATCAATTTTTTATTTATTTATAAAAAGCCATTTCAAAATGAAGTTCCAAAACTGACCATGTGTAATTTGGTCAGGATAGGGTCTTAAAGCAACATGGGGCCAAAAAAACAAATTTCTAATTTTACAAGTACAAGCCCAAATGATCATAAGTTCTACCTCTAAGTTGTACTGTTACCCCCATAAGCAAAATCTTCAGTTTATTATTTTTTTTTCTCGTTACACAAAAATCTTAGATTTATTCCTTACACTTTTAAACTCTATCCTATGGGATTTTAGAAATATAAATTCAATTTTCAAAAATATTTAGTTTTTTTTTTTATTTTTAAAAAGAAGTTTTTAAAACCAATTTTTTTTTTATTTAGAATAAAAAATATATTTCAAAAAGTTCAAAGTTCGAGTTTTTCAGAAAAGTGTTTTAAAATATTCAATTTTTATTTTTTGTAAAAAATCTATATATAATTGAAATTTCAATTAAAAGTTTAATCGTGACTAAATTTTAAATTTTAAAAATTCGTTTCAGATTGTTGTTTTCTCTTACAACCAAACTTTCCATACAACTGTGAAAAGTAGAGATCAATCACCATTGTTGCATAACAATGAAGAAACTACAAATTCATAAGCTAAGATGATGATTTTGTGATCATGATTTTCAGAGAAAGAGGAAGAGAATTTTTATTATCACAAAACTAACTTTACAAAGACTAAGCCATGTCTTATTTATACACAAAATGATTCAATTCTTCTTATGAATAACTAACTAAAAACTAACTCTAACTAACTAAAACCAAACTGTTATGGCAGTTATGGAAGTTGAGGAAGTTAGATAGCTTGGGAGACAAGTTAGTTAATCATCCTTTCTCATTTATGACTTTAACAACAACTATGAATATTAAAACCATTAAATAGTTTATATAGTAAAAAATTAAACTAGAATTTCTTTTATTTAAACGGCTAAAAATTATTAAATTAATGTTGGTCTGGGACAATATATGTGCACGAAAAAAAATCACAAATTACATAGAGTTGACTGGAAAGCAAATAAAGAAGAACCAAAATCAAGAAAAATACATTGCCTTAACGGACAACCGAAATTTAAAAAAATTCACTACAACTTTTAATAAAAAGTTGTCAGAAAAATTATATTATATAATTCAACAACATTCACATAGAAAAACAATTCAAAAGTGTGTCATATAAAAATGTAGTATGTGTGAGGTGACTTGCTAGTTGCTACCACTTCTAATAGAAAGTTCTCGGAAAAATTGTGCTATATAATTCAACAACATTCACATAGAAGTGTGTCATAGGGTAAGTGTGAGATGAAATATGTACCTTCTATATTGTTTTAAAAAGTGGAGGTTAAACTACTTTATAATTATGACCCATAAATTTATGACTTAAGAATTTTTGGTAAGGATGTGGAGTTCAATTGATCCTTTGTGTTGTTGCTCTATGTCCAATGTAGAGAATCTCTAGGCTCCCCTTATGACCCAATACTGGTATTATAGCCGGAGGTTCGATCATATTTTCATGTGTCAAAAATCTTCCTAACATTGGTGGTAGGTGGCGTGTCCCATTTAGCATAACGACGACGATGCAAGTTTAGGGATGAAAAACTAAGCTTACGCTTGAGGAGAAACATAACGAATTGATGACTCACACTTGAGATAGAGTTTGTTGTGGCAAGTGTGAGGTGAGTTAAGTCTCACATTGCTTAAAAATGTAGAGATTTAACACTTTATAAATGAGAGAACTTTTAAACCCATTTATGTAATCAAATCCAACAGGCAAAACGAACTGAACTCTATTTCTACGTTCTTCTACTCTCTATATAAAGAAATTTAGTTACCAAGAAAAATTTATTTTATTTAGGCTTTAATGCAGTTTTGATCCCCCTATTTTAAAAGCCAACTTTTTGATCCCCCTATTTTGAAAAACTTGAACTTTTGATCCCCCAACTCAATTTGGTGAAATTTTTGCCGTTGTGTTAAACTTGTTGATGATGTGGCAGTGTCCATGTTGACATGTCATATTCCATGTCATCAATTTTTTTTTTGAAACTTCATTAATTTTTTTAAATCAAATATTTTTATTTTTGACAAAAAATCAAATAATTTTTTGGATACTACATTATTATTATTATATATATTATAATATAACTAAAAATCAATAATCAGTAATAAAAAACAAAGTACGCAGTAATCAAAAATAGAGTAAGAACGCAAAGTTGGTTTCCAAATCATGGAACCCTAAGAAGAGCAAAATTAGTTATCAGTAAATTAACATCAATCCACTTTGTTCTCTCCCTCTCAATCGTTGATCGACTTTGTTTTCTCCCTCCCAATCGGCGCTTGATTCATCATCACGTCGTTGATTCATCATTCGTGAACACTTCTTCAACAACGCTCGCGTGAACACTTCTTCAACGGCGCTCGCGTGAACAATTCTTCATCAACAAGAAAAATTAAGAACTAATTTACCGATTTTGCTATTCTTAGGGTTCCATGATTTGGAAACCAACTTTGCGTTCTCACTCGTTTTTTATTACTGATTATTGATTTTTAGTTATATATATATATATATATATATATATATATATATATATATATATATATATATATATATATATATATATATATATAATAATGTAGTATCCAAAAATTATTTGATTAACTATAAAAAAAAATGATTTAAAAAAATATTTGATTTTTTGTCAAAAAAATAAATATTGATTTATTATAAAAAAAATAAAAATATTTGATTTAAAAAAATTAATGAATTATCCAAAAAAAATTGATGACATGGAAAATGACATGTCAACAAGGACACTGCCACATCATCCACAAGTTTGACATATCAGCAAAAATTCAACCAAATTGAGTTGGGGATCAAAAGTTCAAGTTTTTCAAAATAGAGGGATGAAAACTGCATTAAAACCTTTTATTTATTTGAATGAAGGATACTAATGTAATTATGTAGGTAACTCCATTTCTTATATAGATATTTATTTTTGGGTAAATTAGTTATTTTAGCATTTTAATTTTATATTCTTTATTATTTATCCTTGTTCTATATATGATATATCTTGATCACTTTCTTACTTTATAAATAATAAAAAAAGAAATGGAAAGAGAGAAACGATAATTGGAAAGAGAAAAAATAAATTTTCTTTTAAGAAGAAACAAAGAGAAAATATATCGAAAGAAAAGAATAATAATAAAGAATAAAGAAAGAAAAGTAAAATGCTAAAATGACCAATTTAACCCTATGAAAACTTATTTTATTTACTTAAATAAAGTATAGTAATGTAATTATATAGGTAACTAAAGGTAACTAAGTTTCTTATATAGAATATAGAAAGAAAGAAAGAATAGAAGATAGTAGATAGTCCTACATTTTATTAAATTTGACTATAATAACATATATCATTGTTGTTTGTAATTAATGTAGACTACTGAATTTTATATATTTTTACACTGATAAATATTTGAAAAATATGGCACATATATTTTCATTGATATATATACCTATATATATATATATAGGTAGTCAGGGCATGAGAATCAACCAAAGAGTGACTGATGACTCCACGTCGTTATTATATTTCTACTTATTCCAAGACCTATTTACGAGGTTTTAGTACGTTTTTATTATGTTTTTGCACAACAATAAGTGGAAGTTACGTCGAGTACAAGGCTGCTGAAAGCACAAGAAAAAATAGAAAATTTGTGAAAAAAAACAGAGTTGGCGCGGGACGCCAATGAGCTGCGCGGGACGCCAATTGTTTGCAAAATTTAACCCTTGCATTCTGTTAGTTGGCGCGGGGCGCGGGAATCCTGCGTGGGGCGCGGGCGCGTAACCTAGGCCTATATATTGGAATTTCTGAAGCAGAATTAGGGTACATAATTTTACGGCAGAAAACAATAGATTTTTGGAAGAAACTAAGAGCTCATTGTAATGTTTTCTTTCACCTTTATTGTTGTTAATTTGTGATTAGCTATGTCCGGCTAAATCCTTATGATTGGCCTTAGGGGATTCTAATCCCGAATTATCTCGAACCATGTGATTTCTTTTATGTTTATTAATTAATTACGAAGTTAGTTTCATCAATTTTTCCTTGTGCTTAATGCTTTACATGATGTGACGACTTGTGTGATGATGTTTATAATTTGTTTTACTATGAGAATAGGAATAGATTATTGATCTAGGAATTATTGTAAAATTGGTTTTCACTTAAAAGATTTTGGTTTACTAATTGAGATCAAAGATTAAAGCGTGAATTCCTCACTTGATCATAAATTACCTTAGAGATTTGAGATTCATGATCAAGGAGGATGATTATGTTACCAAGACATTGGACATAGTTACTTATTTTAATCGATCGTGAAACTAAATTTGTAGTTCGTTAATAAGCATGGAATCACCGAGATAAATTAGGATTAGATGAACCAAAAGGTCCAATCGCTTGTTTCTCTCTAAAAACCCTAATTCAATTCAAATATTTTATTTGAATCTTTTCTAAATATTTTGTCTAAATCTTTTATTTAGGCAACAACTCCAAACAAACAACCCCCTTTTATTGCTTTTAGTTCCTAGATATAATTCAATTGTTTTGTCAAGTTTAAAACAATCCCTGTGGATCGATAAATTTTATTACTTAACAACGACTTTAGTACACTTGCTAAATTGTCATCAGTGACTAAGACATCTATACTATAGGCTTGGGCTAGTTAGTGTGGTCGACAAGCGGTAGACAAGAGGTCGAAAACTGGCCTGACCAGCTTTCTTTCCTATCAGTTAAAGTTTTATTGTTTCGGTTATCTCATTTTTATGGTACATATGACTATAGTTCAAATATAGACTAAATTCTTTCTTTAGTGCTTTTATCTTAGCCAGTGGAAGTAGAGTGGCTAATGCTCCTGACCATTCAAAATAGTCATTCTTAGAAAACAATACATGACATGCTCGGCATTCATGTCCTCATATTTGTAATGCTCGCTTTTTTTATTACTTGGAAGCTTTTCAAAACCTTCCATATATATATGGGACATAATTTTATAAAATACTAGATTAATGTTATTTTTACCAAAATTCATATTGTTGGTGTTTTAAAACTAATCATGACACTTGTCAAAAAAAAAAAAAACTAATCATGAGTTTTTAAAAATTTATCATATTAAATTTTTATGACAATTATAAATCAAGGAGACATAAATTTGTACCATGCCTATATAAACACATAAAATTCGCAATGGGCACAATGCATATATTTTAAAGAATTTTGCATGAAATAAAACAATATTTTATAAATTAAATATCTTTGTTTTTAATTTTACCATGTTTTGGATACAATGTTCTTACCACCGTTTTAGCGTGAATATTCTCTATCGTAGAACTTATGCGACGCAAAATGAATTCTCCCATCTTAATTGAATTTTTTCATACACAAAAGTTGGAGATTAAACCTATAAATAATCATTTGTTTAAAGAATTCATATCTCTTACCACGTTGATTAGTGTTGAATGTTAATTGGGTTATTTTCTTCGCCTTCTTGTTGTATAGGATTGAAGTATGTTTTGTATAATTTATTTAATTAATTCAATACAATTTTTTTGCTCTTAAAAGAAATATATGATAATTGGGAAAGATATGTGCCGTGCCCAAGTGAATGTCCGTTATGCTTATCTAATGAAGAGGATGATTGGCATATTTTATTTGGGTGTAGTGAAAGTCGACAAGTGTGGTCTGAAGCCGGTTTGAGGGAGTTTGTTGAGGACAAGTTGTGTAATAATAACAGTGTGGAAGCTGTACTTTTTGATGTCTGCAAAAACGAATCGGCAGCCACGGCTGGAAATATTGCTATGATTGTATGGAGTATTTGGTTCAACAGGAACAATTGGGTTTGGAATGGCATTAGGGAGACAGCGAGAGACGTGGCGATGCGAGCTGATCACATGATTAAGGAATGGTGTGCTGTCAATTTGGCGCAACAAGCCGTTAACTTGTCACCTGTTGTTACATCACAATTACGCAGGTCTGCTCCTACAAATCCGAACTTAGAAGCTGATTCACAGGCTGCAGTACAACAACGATGGCAAAAACTTCGCGAGGGGTGGTGGAAATGTAATGTCGATGTGAGTTTATCACAAATTCCAGGTGCCACGGGATGGGGCTGGTGTGTGCGAAACTCAGTTGGGCTCTTTATTGCAGCAGGAACTAATAATTGTATGCACAAGTATACTGCAGCGGAAGGCGAAGCTACGACTATTTTGGAAGCTATGCGTGAAGCAATCTCTAGGGGCTGGACCAATATTGTTTTTGAAAGTGATTCCAAAGTTGTGGTAGACGCCATACAAGCTAACTCCCAAGGAATATCAGAGTTGTGCTCTATTATTTCATCGATTAAGTTATTGTTACAATGTAATCAGAACTTTGAGATTAAGTTCACTAAGCGACAAGCGAATATGACGGCTCACATTTTAGCTAGGGCGCCCATTTCTTGGCCTAGTCGCATTTATTTTAACAGCGTCCCTCCTTGTATTGAACTGCTTATTATTAATGAAATGAATTAGTTGTGTTTGTGTAAAAAAAAAAAAAGAAATATATTTGTAAAGTGTAATCCAATTAAAGAAAACAAACATTCTAACATATTAATGTCTAATCACGGTTTCAATATTACATGGTGCTTCTAGGTGACACATATTGATTGTTTTAAGTGGTTTCTATAAAAGAAAAAGAAATATATGATATGGTGCCCACTGATATTCCTTTGTCATATAGTGGAAGTATATGTAACTCATGAATTAGGTTTTGAATTGTACGAATCAACTTGATTAATAATTCTATATTAAAATAAATGATTTATTAACTCAAAAGAATGTTTAGGGTCGGAAAGGGAGCCAAAAATAGAATATCAACATACCCATTATAGTTTTATTTCAAAAAGCAATAATGATTTGATTAACTTTAATTTGAAAATGTAAAGTTTAGGTACATTTGCAACCGATTTGTGATTTTATGAAATGCTAGCTATTTGTTTAAAGTAGCATAGGAAATTAAAAAGGGTTAAATTAAATATATATATATTTAGGGATCCATACCTTATTCTAAGTTTTCAATAGGTTGATGATTTAATTGAAATAATTGATTCACCATAGATGATTGAAGAGGTTACATGATAACAGACAGTTCTAATCACTATGCTGAAGGATCAAAAGTGTGTCACTTTATGTTGTTGGATTTTAGTTAAAATTTAATTATTATGAATATATATAAGCTAACTACTATAGGATTAGCATGCTCTTCATTTATTTATTTTATTTAATTTGTTGTGCAACACATAATAGTTAAATAGTGCAATTCACATTCGCCACATTTAATCCAAAGATCAATTCATTTGCAGATGAAGCAAATGCGTTTTAAAGATCAATTCATTTGCACGCCTCAAATTAACTAATTGGGTCATCATTTATTTGTTATTGGCTCTTTTTCAAATAAGCAACTTATAGGGAATGTTAAACAGAAAATCTAATCCTATTTAACTAATTGGGCCATGCGTATTTCTTGAGTTTGCATAGATATATAAAAGTTCTATATGATGTGGATGCATATCTTTTGAAAATTTGGGTTCAAAATGTTAGATTAATTATTTAATTTGATAAAAAGAAATAACTATGGATTTTTAAAGTGAAATTTCTCATCATATTTTCTTAGTAAGGCTAAAACTTCATCAACAATATTTTTTTGGTATATCAACAATTTTAATTATAACATAAGATATAAAATTTATGAGGATCCCATTTAATACTATAGCATTTTTAAAGACATGAATGTCACCAATGTGTCAATTTTATCCAAACAAAAGTAGGAAGGCAGCAAGCTCTTCATCAAAAACATCATTTTTTTTTTTTGGTGATGATTGATAAAATAGAAAAACAAAGAGACTCTATTATAATCTTTTATTAATTCTCTCTTATTTAACAAAAGATTCCGACAATAACACCATCAAAGCGAAGACCGGTGAGATGATTGACACATCAAAGAGCGTCAGACTAAACATTTTAATAAATGAAAATTGCAAGTGGTCCAATTTCAAAACAAGGAAGCTACAACTACCAACAAGTAGACCATTTTGAAACATGATCATGTCTGTCAAAAATAAAAAAAATTACTATCATCCTTGTCACGAATGAAACGATGACTTGATCGAAGTTAGTTTAAAAAAACAATTAAAAATAAATATGCATTTGTCTCGAAAGTAATTAATTTATTTTTATCAAATCAACACTAGTGATATCACAATATCATAAGAAAGTAAGAGGAGTACAATGAGTTTTCACTTAGGAAGATCTAATTGTTATTAAAATTTGAAATAATTTTTTAAATATTAGTTTATGGTAAACAACCACCTTTCCTATCAAAATGGTTGATAGTAGAACCTGCCTATATGTAAAAGTATTATTTACAAAACATTTTTATACAAAAGAAACCTATATGGTAGGAGTTTGCTAGCACATTAATACTTGTAAAGGCTAGGGAATGCTAGGCTTGATCATGATAATATCATTGTTCTATGTTCGTGTTCTATCATGCTAGTATTATTTTATATAAAAGCAAAGTTAGCAAAACATATATATAGTATAATATAACCAACTAGTGGTAATTAAACAAATCACAAATAAGGTAATTTATCTTCGACACAAATGGCAACATAAAATAGCTTATTCTTTTACCTGATAAAAAGAAAGGGCTAATAGCTTATTCAACTGTTGTTGGTCAGATTTTATTTATTTTTCAACCAAATTTTAGATTATCAAAATCCGCTTACCATAAAAACTGGTAGGTTAATTTTTTTCTTTTCACAAATATGCATTTATAACATTTTTATTTCTATGAAGAAAAAGATGACTTGAATAGGATGATTATTTTGCTATTACTATCTTTGCAATTTGTATTCCTTTTCTGTGCATTCTTTGAGCTACAATGACATACATAAATGAATAAAATACATTAATGGAATTTTTCTATTATGTACTTAGAAGACACTAAACAATATAAAATACATAAGTATCCCCTCTAGCATAATTAAGGACATGCATGTGCTTATGAATTTTACTTTAAAAGAATCACTTTATGGTAGTGAGCTTTTTATAACCTTATAAACATTGTTTACATGTGTTTGTTAATAATATAATCTTTCTACTTTAACCTAAAGCGATTCTTTGCTCTTTTGCAGTTGACTGAAATAAAATGTGCCAATTATATTTTAACCAACATAATATATACATAGAATCTTCAATCCAAAAAAGAAAATTACATACCACAATCTTATTATTCTTATGAAATATTATTTTATGGTCTTAAGGTCAAGCAGATACAGTACGGCCCCAAAAATTTAACTTTGTTTTTTCCATTGGTACACATTAAAAGAAAAAGTAGCTAGAATCAGATTATCATTTTATTTATTTAAACTTGCAATCACTTCACATATATGTGACTATAATCTTATAATAATAAAAAAATTATTTTTTCCAATATAGAGCCATATCTAGTTTTTTTATTTATTTTTAAAATGACAAATATAATATATATAATTACAAAAAATATAAAAAAAACTAGCACAATACCCGTGCATACGCACGGGTCGCGGCGTTGCCGCGATATTTTTTTATCGTAGGGTGAACATTGTATAGTACGAAATTAGTTCCGTTATAAAATTATTTACCATTGTAAAGATTGTTGTCTAGTCTATGATAACTATAGAGTAAGGTAGGATTACCTGTAATAATACGATCGAAAATTATTTTTCTATCATTTTAAAACAGATATATGGAGTAGTAATATGGACTCATACTGACTTTCAGTTATTTAGGGACTGTTGATAAATATATATTGTACTTTTTTAGCGCGCGTTTATTTGAATTATAAATATTACTAAATATTATTTTTATTTTCTTAATCATTGCTCCGAAACACTATTTAACATTATATATCTCGTATAATTTTATATATCAATGAAAAACATAGTTCATTAGTGTTGTATTTGTATGTATCAAATCATATCATACTACTTTTTTCTAAAGAAATTATTAATTTAAACAAATTTGTGATTAAATTATAGTATATAAGTTAAATAAGTTATTGGTTCCTATAAATATCTCAAATTTCTATTTTAGTCCTATAAAAAGACTCAGTAAGTTTTGGTCTCCCAAAGTATATGACGTCGGTACTTTTAGTCCCCGTAAAAATCATAAAAAAAATAGACACTTGTATTCATATGAGTATAAACATAGGTCCCCGTAGAAACTATAAAAAAAATAGGCATACATATTAATATATGAGTAGAAATATGTTCCCACAAAAATTATAAAAATAGGCATGCATATTTAATATATGAGTAGAAAAATTGATCCCTGTAGAAATATTAAAAAAATAGGCATGTGTATTTAATATATGAGTAGTAATATATATATAGGTCTGGGTAGAAAATATAAAAAAAATATACACTTATACTTAGATGAGTAGAAATATAGATCCATGTAGAGTTTATAAAAAATGGCTGCGATTAATATATGAGTAAAAATATATGTCCCCGTAGAAATTATAAAAGATAGACATTTTTACTAATATATGAATTGAAATATAGCTCCCACAAAAATTATTAAAAAATAGTCTTACTAATATATAGTATAAATCTCGTAGAAATAACGAAAAAAAATTAGGTTCATGTATTAATATATTAGTATTAATATAAGTCTCGTAAAAATTATAAAAAAAATAGACAACGTTATTAATATGAGTAAAAATATAGGTCTCATAAAAATCACACAAAAATCAAGTCCTCGTATTAATATGAGCATAAATATAGACCCGTAAAAGTTATCACTATATATATATATAACCAAAAAAGAAAAAGAAAAATTTGAAAGTGGAAGTGGAGCAAATGATGTGGCACAATGTGGAGCAAGGAGGGGTAGTTTTGGATTTTCACTAGTATCTCACTTTAATAGATTTACATGATACAAGAGAAAGTTAAAAAAAATAAAGAGGTACCAGAAGTAGACTCTACTAGAATCCACCAATCTTTAAAGTAAGACAAAAAATCAAACGGCAAATAAAACCACCAATCTCTAAATTATTTTGGTTACCATGTGTAGAGATTGTATACGAATTACTTTGTTGAACTTAAACTATATATCAATATCTCTAAATTATCGCACTTTCTTCAATTTAGTCCATAAAATATATAAATATAAAATATATAAACCATCAAACTTTGCTAAGTGACCGGTTCGACCTCTACAAACCCATAAGGGTCTGTTTTAAATCTAGTTGTTTGTTATTCTCGATATGAGTTCATCACACATGCATTTGCAATTCTCAAGTTTTGTTATTCAGTCCTTTGTTTTTGGATTAAGATTGGTTGGCTAGAAATGACCTTGAGTTTGATATTGATCACAGTAAATGGTCGGTGTCTATTTTGCTACTGTGTTGTCAGTCAGATTCAGTTGCAGTTCGATTTAAAAGAGTCTTTTGCTTGCTGCTTCATTGCAGAGAGTTGTGGTACATGATTATATATGTTTTTATGTTGACAGTCAAATTATTTGCCAACTTTTTAAACTCTAGTAACTAATTGTTGCTTCCAAACGTTCACACTTCATTTTTTTAGGGATGGGTGTGTTGTGGCGCCTTCAGTAGTTTTGCCAACGATTTTTAACGAAAAAAGGCGCTTCCAAAAATCAAATTTCTTGTAGTGTGGTCGTGCGGATCTGGAGGTTTTGTGTAGTGTTGCCTCTATAGTGATACTTGTAACGACCCGATTTTATTATTCGTTATATTATATTATGTCTAGTATTATTATTTCATGGGCGATAATTAATTAATAAGCGAGAGTATTAGTTAATTGAGCGAGTTTGTGAGAATTACATGTTAGTGGGCTTTTGGGCTTTTCTTGCAATTGGGCCTAGTGACTAAATGGGGAGAGCTTTAAAGAGTGAGAGTTAGTGGGAAAGTTAAATTTTTGTGTCTTTTGGTGAGAGAAAGAAGAGAGAAGCAAGAGAACAAGGATTAGGGCAAGGAGAATCAAGAGCCGGATCCGAGAATCGTCGAACTAAAGTAAGAGAGTTAGCATTCATAATCACGAGTGGCTTGAGAAATGGGAGAATGTCGATTTCTCTGTACCCAAACTTTCTCCACTCATTTTCGTGGGTTTTTGGGAAGATTTTTCTAATGAAAATGAAATCTAACACTCCTAACATGATGAATATACTAAGAGCTATTAATATGAATGAATTTCATGGAAAAAACGGGCATGTGTAGATGTTTGTAAAAATTTGGTGAAGTTTATGACTTTTTGAATAAACATGGAAATCTCTTACTTTTTGGTATGAAATGTTGTAGATTCATGCATCAAGCTGTACTTTTATGTTCATATATATGTTATGTACTTGAAAACAACATCTTTTGGTAACTGGAACTCAAAAATGGGATTTTTGCATGGATTTGAGCATGAACCCGAAACAGAGCAAGCAGGTCTGGGCTTAGTTGCCGAGCGAGCCTTGCAGAGCTTTAGCGATCAATCTGTTCTTGAGTGCTCGCTAGGTGAGACTTCCCTTCGCTAGGCGAGCTGGGTCGCTGGTGGTCGCCAGATGACCTAGACTTGTCTGTTTGTCTTCGCCAGTTGGTCGCTAGCCTTCGCTGGGTGACCAAGGCCTGACTAGAACTTTATTTTCTTGATGTTTAAAGTGCAATTAAATGTTCATAATATGGATGAATTGTATTTTGTTGATGGTGATTTTTGAAATGCCAAAGATGTATATCACGATATTGTGTTATCTTAATAAAGAAGTAATGTTGGATTGTTCCAATTATAAAATGAGAACTTAATAATATATTGAGTTGTGTTAGTATATTCATGAACATACATGCATTCATGAATTGATGTGGATATTTGAATTTCCAATAAAGAAGTATATCGAATATTTCGATAAAGAAGAATATCGGATTTATCCGATAAAGAAGAATATTAGAGGTGAGATACTCTAATAAAGAAGTAATGGTACCACATACATTAATATGTCTATGGTGACATAGCATGAGATTGACATTAGATTGCATTAGGATTATGTGTACATTACATGGTAATTGTTACGTGATATTGTGTGCGTTGTGTGGATTATATGAGTGAGTTATGTGGTTTAACATTGATTCTAATTGATATTTCAATGTGTTATTTGGATGATCTTACATATGATTATGTTTGTGAGAGTTAGTTTATGCATGATAATATATATGAAGTATAAGCCTTTGTTTACACTTATATTTATTGGTTATGATTACTAACTCTCTGTTTTGTGTAATTGACGAACCGTTGGGGGTTCAGATCACCAGGTTTAGGAGTTCGCTCAGGATTAGGGAGCTTGATTGTGCTAGTCTTAGCATACTTTTTGGCGAGGAGTTTAGCTTTGCTACTCCTTTAGTGATATCTTTTGAATGAGTTGTAATTAGTGTTGCTCTGATAGTTGTAACATCGAGTCGGCGTATTCGCTTGAACTCGTTTATAACTTGTTGACTTAATGACCTTGCTATCTTGTAATTATGACATCCTTTAATGATGTGGCTTGTATGAGACTATTAGCCTTTTAATATTTTGCGATTACCATGATGATTAATATATGGTAATTGAATTGTATTACGCTGTCGTTTTAAAACCATAAGCATGATAAATATCTTGCATGCATGGTTTCGTTTTTAATTTCCCATGTAATACCTTAATTTGCTTAGGGTTTATTTGTTTATATTTAATAAATACGCGCTTAAGGGGTTAGGGTGTTATATTCGACGGTGTGGTGGTGGTGGTTAGGAGTGTTGAGGTCTTTGTGGGTTGTTGGTGTTGAGATGAGGATGGTGGTGGTTGGAGGTTATGAGGAGGTGTTGTGGTGGTGAGGTGCTAAGATGCTGGTGTGGTGGTGCTGGATCTGGCGGCACTGGTAACACCCCAAAATTTAGAACAATTTATTTTATTTAGATTTGACTTATTTTAATTATTTGGTTAATATTTATTTAGAAAGGAATTAATAGAAATATATCTTTTTTTTGAAAACGTATTTTTTTGATCACATAAATTAAGATATGTTTTGGAAACAAAATTTGTTAGGAATTGCTTAACTTTTGGCGAGAGATATATTTTGTTATGAATTTTAGAAAAATATATTTTTAATCTTAGAAACAAAAAAATAATAGATTTTCATGAGAAATAATGATATGAGATTTTTAAGGGAAAAAAAAATAACATATCTTTTAGGAAGATTAAATATTAGAACAAATGAGTTAAAGATTTAGATTAATTTTCTAATTAAGAGAAACCTAATAATTCTTATAAATATGTTAAGTTATTGGCAAATTAGGATTAGCAATAAAACGAGCAACAACCTAGGATCATCATTAGCAAACCTTAAAGAATCTCTGCAAAAATCTAAGGTAAGGGGGTGAGCGAGGGGACCTTGCCCTCCTTCCCTTTTCCCTTCTTTTTGGGTTCTTGAATTATCTATGATTCTTTTTATTTTGATAATATGTCAAGTCTAATTGACGTTGAGTTAGTTAAAAATCTAACAAAAAAGTCGAGTTAGCCATGTAATGATTGAGTTGAGTTATGATTGCTTATTTGATTTAAATGTCTCATAAGTCGAGACATATTAAGCTGAGAAATTATGTTGGGAATTTTTTTTGAATCGGAAATTATGTTGGGAATTACATTGAGAATTATGTCGAGAGTAAATAAAGATGCTGAGATAAAAATGATGCGAGTAAACAAAGATGTCGAGATTAAAATGATGCCGAGTAAACAAAGATGTTGGGTAATAAATGATGCTGAGATGAATGTTCAATAAAATAGCTATTAATTAAATTGTTGTGTCTTGTTGTTATGTTAATGCATTTATTTGTTAATACTTGTGATATGTTTGATCGTTTAAACGACGATATATTGTTTTCCCTATTCTTATGCATTAATACACCGCTGCCTTGTGTAAATATATTATCAGCTTTGGCTATTTGTGTTGTTTGGCTTGGTCATGCGATTGTGAAATCGCAGTACCTACAGGTGGTCGAGTTTCTGAGTTCGAGAAGCCCGCTCTGATTGTGACACTTGGGAAGGAGTCTTAGAATCTATGATATTTTATTACTTGTAATCTCATATAGTTATTCTTCTTTCTAAAGGCAAAAATTTAGTCATACTTTTTAAGGAAGTAAAGCCCCTTTTTTAGTTATTTCATTGTTAAAAGTTCGGGCTGTTACAATTTGCATGTTTCTTTTGTATCTGGTGGACCTCTACCGCGTCGGTGTTAACTATTTGGAGGCGGTCTGCGAGCTGAGACTTAGCTGTCTGGGTTCTCATTCTACTAGTGGCCCATATACTTTTGACTCAAGGAGCTGATTTTTGGATTATGGTGGGCCGATCAATTCGAGATCTGGATTTGTGTCTAGTGGCATCTCTATGGGTCTGGTTGATGTTTTCTCTAGTGGTCTGCTAGTTGGGGAGTGTCTTTTTAAGACTAAGATTAGAAGTGCACCTCTATTAGTTGGTGTCTGTTTTGATATTTTCATTGGTATTTCGCTTATATATGGTGCTTTTGTTTGTAGCTTCTCTTTTACGGGTCTCTGCTCGTCTTTTGCAGTTTACTATTAAAAATATATTTACCGTTAAAAAAAAGTACATCCCTCTCAAGTAGAAACGTTTATATATATATATATATATATATATATATATATATATATATACTTGGATCACCTTTGACTCACTACCGTGAATGAGACACACCTCTTTACCACCTTTAAACAAAATCAAACACGCCGATACCACTATAGATCACGAGGGGAATGAGCCTAAAACACCATGGATTGTCATAACGGGATTAAAGCAACTTGACACTTGATTTGAACACCACATGCATGTTGACCAAAAACCTTAAGACATTGAATATATGAATCTTCACTTATATGATGTTCAACATCCACTTTTTTCATTCAATTTGGGACTCTTAATCACACTTTATATTAAGAGTCTTACATTGGATAAAAGATGACCTGAAGATATGTATAACTGTGGAAATAATCTTCACTTTACAAGTCAACTTTGTAAGGTTGAGTTAGATTCAACCCAAAGTTTTAGGATGCATCCAAGCCTGGTTGATGATTTGTTGAACCATCTGCTCTCATGGCACCCACAATTTATATTTATACACCAAGTCCAATAGTGTTAGACATGAGGGAGTTGTTATGAGTTTCACATCGAATGAAAGATGACATGAATGTCCCCATGTTATAAATCGGTTTTGTATTTTTTTTTTCTTTGTTACTATATGATAACAATATAATTTTTAATTGCATTATACTATTCTAGCATGCTGTGTGGATTAACTCTTCTTGGTACTTGAACAGAACCATATTTATTAATTATTTGCATTCTTTTAAAAATTATTTGTGGTGTGAAGATGCTCAAAAGGAATGTGCGCATGGTATAATATTGAAACTGCAAAATTTGCCACTTTTAGAAAATGGCATTACATAGAAAATGGTATCATGCTTTGGCAAAAGTGGCAAAGAGATATAGCTTAATTGATCTATGAATAAATATCAAAAGAAAGAACCTGGCTGGCTCTACCTATAAGCTCTTTTTGTCAGACTCAAACGTACAAGATAGCCACCAACAATGGCCTAAAACCTTCCTCATTATAAATTGTTGCATGTGTGCTTATTACTTCTATGACAATTCATGATAATAAGTTGACTATGTAACATATATACCTTAAGAAACATCCAATCAAAACATCTAATACAATCACTGCCTCAAAGCTGGAATGCAGAGAAAAACATCTTTGAGGGGCCATGGTTAGATGCTATAGTGGTGGGTGAGATGCGTAGCTCAATTGATTGAATTAGTTGAGCTAATGGTTAAGAAGCTGGAGGTCTAGAGTTCTGATAAAATTAAAAAAAAAAAATTAACATACAAACGATTAAAAAATATATTGCAGTGCCAATGTGGTGTACACGTTTCTGTCTCACACTTTGAATCAATAAGTAGAAAAATTCGTACATCGCAAGACATCTCATTTTTAATCTATGGAGCATATTGAAGGAGTTCTAATTATGATGTTCAGATTTTTAGTTGTGATTATAATCTGGATAGTAGTATATTAGTTTAAGTTGTACATCGTAAACCATGGTGCGAAATTCAAATTGGATTGAAATGTTGCGAGAATTCCTTTTTAATCAAAGCAGATTCCTCAATCTCCTGTAGCAGAGGTGATAGATAGAATTCTGGTCTTAGAAGGTTTGACACAAAACAAACAATTTTGAATTATGGCAACGAACGATTAAGGATCTATTGACACAATTAGGTTTTTAAAAGGCGCTAATTAAGGCGAAAACCAAATAAGGAATGAGTGTGCCAATCGATTAATTGAGGCACTAGTTTTCTAATCTTATGAAACCTCATTGTGCCAATGTGAGTTACTAGTTAAGCATATTAATAAGAAAATTCTGTTTTGGGATTCTAGTGCATTTAATATCTTAATATATAGTTAAAAAATTATCTTATCAACATTAATTTTATCTTTTGTTTTCTTCTTTAGTATGCTAAACAAGTGTCCCGGAAACACTGTTTAGCACGACCCAATAACAATTTTGATGGTTTCATTGACAACCTAGTGTCATGATGAAGTTGGGGCTTGAAATAGTGAAGTTTGATTCAAATTTAATTTTCCACAAAGAAACCTTATAAAAGAGTAGGAAAAATTTTATGGTGCAAATTGTATAGGAGAATCAAAGGTATATACCCTTTTGCAATCGAGAGACAAGTGTGCATATATAGAAATTTTGAAGGAGAATCAAAGGTTCATATATATACCATGTAAGCTCCTATGAACATAGATCTTCTCCTTTTACAATAATGATGCTAACGTTTATGGTAATTTGACACACAAAAATTACCATACTCATGTTTCATATGTTAAAAATCTACATCTAGCTAGTTTCCCTTTTTATTTAACCTAAAGGAATCAAAAGTATCACATAGAGAACATTCTTACCAATACTTTGGTATTTTTTATATGAACCAAATATTTTTAGCGTTCAATTGCAGAAACTATAATACTTTGAGCCGGATATGACTAAAAATGGTGGCAAAACTATACCTTAGAGATTTAACACGAAAATATTTTTATATTTTGATTCGATTTCAGAACCTGTGCGATTAAATTGAAAATTTTGCCATTTATGTGCATTTATATTAAAAAGATTTTTAATAATTTATTTTTATAAACAAAATTAGATTTCTAATAATTGTTTATTTCTAATAGTCTCTAAAGTATATAGTATATACATTAGTTTGTAATTAGGTCATTAAATTAAAACTTGCCAATGATTTTTAATTTGGTCCTTAAAAAAATAATTAATCAGATATACTTAAACTTTTAAATAATTTATATTTAGACCAAATGGATCAAATTAAGAAGTACTTAAATGTTTAATAACCTAATAATTAAAAATGATTTAAACTTTAACAATTCAATTTAATAATTTTATATTCCTACTAAAAAATTTGTGAGTCCATAATAATCCCTACTAAAATATAATATTTACGATATTTCAAGTTTAGCCCCTCAAAAGTTTTATTTAATTTTTGTCTTTATTTTACTTTTATAGGACTAAATGTAAGGGTGACACCTTCTCAAGGTTTATATGATTGTAATTGTGCTAGAATATATCGATGAATTCCACGTGGTTTCATTTTTTATAAATTAAAAAAAAATTGGGTGAGTTGACTCTAAAAGCTCACTAAATTAACGACGATTATTAAAATTTAAAATACGTTTAAAAGTTATCCATCAACAAGACTCTATCAGAAATGGGTGTTGTTCGAATCTCTCCATTGGAACCTGCTTGAAAAAGAGTAGGTGATTAAGGTAAAGGTGGGTTTGAAGATTTATTAGAAAATCTTCCCACAAACGGCACTATTATAACTAAGAATTTAGAAAGAATGAAATCATCTTCATTAATGAATAAGAAGATTGCAACAAGAGCTAAGGCCTATCACACACCACTAACTGAAAGCTACATGAGATTGAAGCCTAAGTAACTAACTCTTAGAAGCTAGTAGTACAAGTCTCAGTAATTTGTAGTACAAGGAGTGAATGTGAAGTACAACTTCAAGTAGCTTGTAGTACAAGAAACAAAGTAGCTCTAACTAACTTGGTGTGTTTCGTTATCTGGTAATAGCCCCCCCACAAGATGGAGGATGGTAGATATCAACCATGCCCAGCTTGGATAATAACGTGTGGAAAGGTTGAGGTAGCAGGGGCTTGGTAAAGAAATTAGCCAATTGGTCTCTAGAAGACACAAGAAGAAGCTTCATGACACGGGCTTGAAGCTTCTCGCAAACAAGATGGCAATCGATTTCAAGATGCTTCGTGCGTTCATGGAAAACGGGATTAGCCGCGATGTGAAGAGCACTCTGGTTATCGCAATAAAGCACCGGAAGCTTGGGAAACTGAATGTGAAGATCTTTGAATAAGTAAAGGAGCCATTGTAATTCGCAGGTGGCTGCACCTAAAGCGCGATATTCAGCTTCCGAGGATGAACGAGAGATGGTAAGCTGCTTCTTTGTACGCCAAGAAATAAGAGATTGACCCAAGAAAAAACATTGTCCTGATATAGAGCGTCGTGAATCCACACATCCAGCCCAGTCAGCGTTCGAAAACCCAGATAAATGCAAACTAGAATTGCGTGGAAAGAACAAACCACGGCCAGGACAATTCTTAAGATATTTGAGCACACGTTGGGCAGCATTATAATGTGTAATGGTGGGTTTTGACAAGAACTGGCTGAGTTGTTGAGTAATAAAAGTGATGTCAGGACGAGTATTAGTGAGATAGAGAAAACGGCCAATCAAGCGACGATACGCAGGAATATCATTGTAAGGAGCAGCACTATCTTGATGAAGCTTAACAGATGGATCAGAGGGAGTGGAGATGGGCTTTGAAGCCAAGAGTCCAGTGTCACATAAGAGATCTAAGTAGTATTTGTGTTGGCACAAAGAGATACCTTGTGAAGAATGAGCTACTTCAAGACCAAGGAAGTACTTAAGCTGACCAAGATCTTTAATTTTAAAAGCAGTGTGCAAAACTGACTTAATGAAATTAATCTCTTCGAGGGGATTACCAGCCAAAATGACATCGTCCATATAAATAAGGAGGATTGTGAAATGTGGTGGAGAGTGTTTGATGAAAAGAGAGTGGTCTGAGTTGGACTGTTGGTAGTTGTACTTGAGTAGAAGAGAGGTAAGTTTCTCGTACCATTTCCGGCTAGCTTGTTTAAGCCCATAAAGAGACTTAATAAGCTTGCAAACTTGATTTGGTGCAGAAGACTTAACTCTTGGGGGAAGGACCATATACACATCCTCTTTAAGATCACCATGTAAGAATGCGTTATTCACATCCAATTGGTGAATATGCCAACTACGAATGGAAGCCAAAGCTATGATAGTCCTAACTGTTGTTAATTTCGCAACAGGACTATAGGTATCAAAGAAATCCAATCCCTCTATCTGGTTATATCCTTTGGCAACAAGGCGGGCTTTGAAACGTTCAATGGATCCATCAGCATGACGTTTGATTTTATACACCCATCGACATCCAATTGGTTTTGCATGAGGAGGCAGTTCAACAAGCTTCCAAGTTCCAGTTTGTTCAAGAGCACTTAATTCAGCTTGCATAGCTTGAATCCAACAATCATATTTGCTTTCCTTAGTGTAGGATGTAGGCTCAGTATGAGTGGTTAAAGATAAGGAGTACATGCAATGAGAAACAAACAAGTTAGAATAAGAAACAAAATCAGAAATGGGATAAGAAATACCTGAAGAAGATTGATTTAGAGAAGTAGTGGAATTGGTGCACACATAGTCTTTCAGGTAGATAGGTGTGTGTTTATTTCGTGAAGAATGTCTGAGAATGGGAGGAGGAATGTCACTAGTGGTAGGTGGTGAAACTGGGTTGGGAGAGGATTGAGATGATGGTAATTGTGTAGCTTGTGGGACAAGGAAGGAAGGAGTAAGCAGAGGAGTTTGTGATGGGGTGGATTGAAAGTATTTCCGTTGAGTAGTGATAGAACGTGGATTGGCAGGGTATGGCAAGATGTGTTCATGAAATATAACATGTCTAGAGATATAGATTTCTCTGGTGTGCATATCTAACAAAACATAGCCTTTGAAACCAACAGTGTAGCCTAGAAAAATGGATTTGTGAGCTCGAGGGTGTAGTTTGGTTCGGTGAGCTTGGAGAGTAGATGAATAACATAAAGAACCAAATACTTTGAATGAATGTATATCAGGGATTTGGCCATAAAGAAGCTGGTAGGGAGATTTATTGTGAATGAGAGGTGTAGTAACACGATTAATGATGAAGGTTGAGTGTAAAATGGCATAAGACCAGTAAGAAGCTGGAAGTTTGGACTGGTATAGCAAACCACGCCCTACATTGAGGAGGTTTGGTGTTTGCGTTCGACCCTCCCGTTTTGTTGGGGAGTTTCAACACATGATCTATGATGAATGATACCTTTGGATGCATAAAATTGAGAGAGTAAAAACTCAGGGCCATTGTAACTACGAATGGTTTTAGGTGTAATATGATGTTGATTTTCAATAAATTTTTAACATGAGTGGAAACTTCAGATTTTGATTTGAGTAATACAATCCATACAAAACGATTAAAATCATCCAAAATGGTAAGAAAATAACGATGACCATGGACAGAGGGAGTGGATATTGGCCCCCATATATCAAAATGAAGCAATTCAAACTTGGAAGCAGCTATAGATTTACTGGAAATAAAAGGCAAACGCTTTTGTTTTTCTATCACATGTAGATTTATTATCAAAAGTAAGAAAAGGGTACAAATGATGCATAGAAGCAATTCTATTATTGGATACATGACCTAAACGAAAATGCCATAAGGCAGTTGAGGGTATAATGCTTGTGGTTACATGTGTATCTAAAACAGGAATAGAAATGGTATTGGCTAAGATGGAAGGGATGGATGGAGAGACATTGTGCACCAATCTATAGAGACCATCCACTTGACTACCCAAACCAATCATCTTTTGGGATTGGTTGTCCTGTAATACACATTTATTGGCACAAAAATAAGCACTGCAATGTAAAGATGAACATAATTTTGAAATGGAAATTAAGTTGATGTGAAAATTAAGGGAATATAGAACATTAGTGAGATAAAGGGATGAAGTAAATTGGACATTACCAGCACAAGTTACAACTACAGACTGACCATTAGGTAAGGAAACATGAAGAGGTTCAATATTACGATATGATGTAAACCAATTAAGGGATGATACAATGTGTTCATTGGCACCAGTATCAAGTAACCAATGATTAGAATGAGAGGAAAAGTTACAGATAGTACCTGAAGATGTGGACTCATTTGGTGGATGACCAAATGTAGGAGATAGAATAATTTGATTGGTGATGGAGTTATGTGGGACAGCTGAAGGAGGCAAATTTGTTTGTTGAAGCAATCTAACAAGATGATTATACTGCTCTTGAGAAATACTAGCTTGGTTGCTTGAAGAAGAAGCAACCTCAGTGTTCACAATTGGAAGTTTCTCATAAACTAAATCACTCTGAGAAGCATTTGCAGAAGCAGAACTGCGTTTGTTAACATTTGGATGACCATGCTTTGAGTAACAAAATTCAATAGTGTGACCTGGCCTGTCACAAAATGTGCAGTATCTATTGGAATTCCTTTGGCCTGATGTAAAATTCTTACCACGGCCATAACCTTTCCTTGCATCAGATGCATTAACAAGAGAGAAAGAGTCATTGCTAGGAACAATCAAAGTGGCATTGTTACTCTCCTCTTGAGCAACAAGAGAGTAAACCTTGTTGATAGAAGGTAACAGATCCATAAGCAATATCTGAGTCTTGACAATAGTAAAGTTTTCATTCAAACCAGTGAGAAACTGAATGATCTGATCCTCAATACGATGATTATGTGCATCACGCATAGCTGCACAACGACACTGGTGATGGCATGTACAAACAGGAATTGGACGGTGTGAATGAAGTTCCTCCCATAATCCTCTCAATTGAGTGAAATAGTCAAGAACAGATTTAGATCCTTGTTTTAAACCATTAATACCATAACGAAGTGTAGCAATATGAATTCGATTAGCCTTAGAAAACCGTTCATGCAAATCGATCCAAGCATCATGAGCATTTTCATGGAAAATTAAAGTTTGAGCAATAGAGGGAGTTACCGAATTAATGATCCAAGAGTGGATTAGATGATTGCAGCGTTCCCAAGCAAAACGGTTAAGATCAGTAATCTTAGGAACTGGTAGAGAACCATCGATAAAACGTAGTTTGTTCTTCGCGCCTAACGCACGCGTCATGGATTGACTCCAACTGAGGTAGTTTGTGCCATCTAAGAGTGGAGTGATGGTAATGGTGTTAGGTCCTTCGCTTGGATGTACATAAAAGATGGAATCAACATCAGAATTAGTTGTCGGCGCTACACGAGGAGGCATGGTTCAATAACGATGAAACAGATCGATAAAATCTTCAAAAGATCACAAAAAAGTGAAGAAAACGCAAGGAAAATCAGAATGATCGGTGAAATTCTTAAAGAATGTGCACAAAGGTGCATATGAAGAAGAAGTTGCAGAGGTTTGCAATGACGGAAGAAAGAAGAAGGTAGAAGATGAGTAACAAACTCGTAACTAACTTCTGTGAAAAGATATCACCGATACCATATTATGACTAAGAATTTAGAAAGAATGAAATCATCTTCATTAATGAATAAGAAGATTACAACAAGTATTTATACAAGAGCTAAGGCCTATCATACACCACTAACTGAAAGCTACATGAGATTGAGGCCTAAGTAACTAACTCTTAGAAGCTAGTAGTACAAGTCTCAGTAATTTGTAGTACAAGGAGTGAATGTGAAGTACAACTTCAAGTAGCTTGTAGTACAAGAAAATAGTAGCTCTAACTAACTTGGCGTGTTTCGTTATCTGGTAATAGGCGCCACTGATATGATGTATCAAAAATAGATTGTTCCTTCGGTGAGATACGGTGTATCCTGATGGTGGTTGTAAGCTTTAGGCACGGTGGGAAAAGGGCATTTGCAATATGTCAGTAAAAATGCATGTACATTGAGAATGTTGTGCACAAATAGTAATAGCAGGTAATAATAACGAAATTGCAAACAATAAATAACGCAAGAAGTTTGATAATGGAGTTCCCCTTAGGTATGTCTCTGGCTGCAGGATTCGCTACAACTCGTTTTTATTAGATGAATGAATGAATTAGGGTTTCAGTGTTACAAGTGGTATTTATAATATTTATAGAATGGTCGTAAATACCCCTGAATCATACCGCGGGGGCTTTCACCCCCGCACCTCCGCACCCCCTAACACCCCCCAAAACATCTGGTCAAAGCCCTAGAGCTTCGCTCCGCTAGCTCAGCTCCTTGGCCGCCCCCAGCCTTTTCCTGATGCATATATGAATAATACTCAACAGAGAATGAGTGCATATGAGGATAATGCATTCCATGCATGAGTCGTTATTTTGCTATGCGCAACACAACCTCAGGAACAATGTCCCTTTAATTGAATATAGATGAATTATATTGGGCCTTAAGATGTAGTGAGTCTCTATGTATTGTGACCTTTGATCCAGTCTGGAACAAGTTGTAATATTAGAGATCTTTTATCATCTGAAAAAGAATTTGATGATGTTGATGAATACAACTTTGAAGATGATATCGTAGCCTTGTAGGAGAACTTAACTTTTCAAACTCTAGTTGTTTTTTTGGATACTTTTAATTTTTTAATGACTTTAAAAACTTATGAAATTTATGAATCTTATTTTGGATTGTAAATATCCTTGTAAAGACTTTTAGAAATATGGATTGTCAATTGATCTTACCTTGATCAAAGTCGACCAATTGTAGCGGTGTACGGTGGTTTGTCCTTAGCTTTGAGTTCAAATGCACCGAAGGGGGGTTATGTACCTGCAGACACTCAGACACTCCCAGCGTTGGGCCAAAGCCGTTGATGCATGGGCAGTAATGGCCATCAATGGCTGTCGGAAAACGGCTGAGGAGCCGTGATGATCATTTAATGTTCATCATTCCGATGTCGAGCGTTACAGACTGTAGGGGAGATGTACGCTGACCAACGGTCAAATGGAATTGGGCTTGTGCTTTGGGCCTTGCTCGACGGCCCAAAAGAGGATGTCCTCAACGCGTTGGGCATTTAGGCCCAGTCCAGAACAGGAACAGGAGCCCCCCAAGTCGTCATGCTCGGGCACGAGGATGATGACTTTAGTTGGTCGTAGCTCTGGTACTTAGGCTAATGGCGTTGAGGTTTTGAAGTTCCTTTTCATGTCGAGCATGACATGATGTCGGTGAAGCTCGCGTCCATTGTTCGTTGGTTGTAATTGGAACCCCATGTTTTGCGAGATTTTCGTGGAGATAAATCCGAGCATTTATCATGGGTCAGTGAATCTCGCCGATGATTTTGTGCATCGTTAACTCGACCAAGATTTTCGACGTGATTTCTAGGGTTTCGACGAAGTCGGTGCTTCGTCTTCTTCTGCCACGTGTAAAGGCTATGCAAATAGCACTCAAGTGTCTCTCTCGTAGGTTTGAATCACGAGGACGCGTTACAGCCGTTAGATCTTCGCACCTTTCCGTTTCTGCGATGAGTGCGTTTGGACCGTAGGATTCATCTGAAACGTGGCCTTTGGATCAAAGCAACGGTCCGGATGATAGTGGCGTCTTTTCACTCTATGCAGGTACGTCCGTTGGTGATTTCCCTATATATAGGGAAGTGGAGGGATTTTCAAACACTTTACTGTTTTTCTCCTTCTAACTTCCCAACTTCTCTCAGAATCTCTGCTCTCTCGACTTCTCTGTTTTTTGTTTTTCAAGTTTTCTTGAGTTCTTAAAGCGGAGGCTCTTAACTTCATCTCTTACAACATCTTTGCTATTTCAATCAAGTAAGTGCTTCAACTCTTTGTTCTTGTTTTTTCAAGCTTTGACGTGTATGTTGAGATTTTCAAGTTTGTTTGAGCTTTTTCTTTTTCTCTAAGTTTCTCTGTTAGAGTTTCTCTGTTTATCAGTGGTTTGAGGGTTTTAAGTGGTGATTAGCACCCTTCCCTCCCACAAAATGAACGTATTTTAGGCAAAAACGTTGTTTTGGTTAACATGGTGCCTTTATTTAGGAGTTCATTGGCGTTTTTCGCCTTTGTGGACTCGTTTTGGCTTCCTGTTTTTATGGAATTTTCCGGGCATTCATATGTTTGTGCGAGCATTCATATGAATTAGCCGAGCATTGTTACCTCTTTAGGGAGAAGGAATTAGTTGTCGAAGTAACATGCTCGCATAGATTTCGATGTCCTCGCCCTTTCACTTGATTTGGCGGTGGAAGGGTGGATTTGATGTTTTTATGTCAATTCATTTTCTTCCTCTGCTTTTTTAGGTGTGATGGCCGAAGAACAAGCGCTGGCTTCAACCTCGAACGTCGCGGATGATGAGATGGCGTGGGTGGCCGACGAGCCGAGGACGGCGATTTCGAAATTCTCTTTGACCGGCGGCGATGGAATGTTTAAGATGGTGGAGCGTCCTCCTCTAGATGACTGGAAGGCTTGTATACCGAACACAAGTCGTCGAATTTGTAGTAAATTCCAATGGGGATCTTTTCCCATGTACCAGATTGCATTCGAGCATATGGGTTACATACTCCCTTTTAGCGACTTTGAACTCGCGGTTTTCAGATGTCGTCACCTAACGCCTTCGCAGTTACATCCAAACTCTTTGACCTTCAAAAGGGCCTTTGAGATGACCGCGGTCTACTTGGGTTTTTTGCCGACCATCCCATTATTTTTCCACGCTTTTCACTTGCAAAGGTCGAGTGTAACGCCCTGATTTTTTAAAAGTAATTAATTAGTACTTTTTATTAGGAGTTGCATGTGTTGACGGTGTTGAAATGATGTTGATGTAGTTGTGTATGATAGTTATTTAATTATTTTAATGCGTTAAATAATTAAATCCATGGAAAAGAAACGAGTATTAAAATAGAAGTTGAAAATAAAAGTGAAGAAAAAGTAGAGGTGGGGTGTAGAAACTATATAAAAGGTGGAGATCGGGAGTGTGAGTAAGAGAGAATAGTAAAATAGTAGATATAATGAAATTGGGCCTAGTGTGATGATGAAGGTGAAGAGGGGTATGAATTAGAAATCTGTCTAATTAGTTAAAAAAAAAAAAAAAAAACCTCACTTCCTCTCTCATTCTAATCTCTCTATCTCTATGGCTTATAAATTGAATCAAACCACCTTTTGACTTGAAATCAGCCACTGAGTCCATTTTTGCCATAAGTTTTGTCGATCGTGGGTTCGTTTCATCTCTTTTCTTCTAATGGGCAGACTGTGAATTTCACTTTCCAGTCACCACGGCCGTAGTTTGGATAAATGGACACCGTTTTTGAATTCCTCACGCCGGAACCTTCAAGGAACACTATTTGTTTGTAGTATCGGTGAAATCGGCGTTGGACCCGTCGGCGCTCTGTGTCGTTTCAATTTTTCATACAATTGTCGATGTCGTCGCTGCTGGACCAAGATGATGTTGTTATATTTATTATTCCTTCTCTTGTTCATGATGCTTGATGAAAAGAAGTTGTCGATGTCGAGTTTCATATATTTTGTTAAAGCTTCGATCAAGGTAAGGGGGTTTAATTCTTTCGTTTAAGATTCTGAATTTTAATAGTATGAGTTTGGCCGTTTTCTTCCCCCTTCCATTCGCTGCTGCACAATTTTTAATCAATTTGAGGACGTAGTTGATTTGAGTAGGTGTGACATCCTTATTAAATCAATTAAAGATTTTTTTTTAATAAAATAAAGGTATAAACTAAGGGTGTTACATCGAGACCTAAGGGCGACGTAGATAATAAGTTTGGTTGGGTGTCGCTGAAGCAGAAAGTGAAGCTTTTTGAAATGTTCTTGGAATCTGTTAGAGGTTTCAAGGATAGTTATTTCTTCGTAAAACCCCTGAACTCCGTTGCCTGGCAAAGTGTCATCTATCGGGCTCCGGCCAAGGACGGCGCTGGAGCTCCGCTGGTGGGTCTGGATGGCCGATCAGTTATGGATGACTATAGCCGTTTTCCCTTTTCGTGGAGGAAAAGCCACTATTTGAAACCCGCCAGTGATTTCGTGTATTCCACCGAAGAGTTGACTGTGGAGGAGTTGTCTCACTACGAGCAGTTGAAAGTCTTTGTGGGTGGTTTTCCTCACAAGTATTACGAGGATGAGGATGGGAACCCTGTGCTTGATGAAGTGGGTGTCCCTGTTACGAAGAAAGCTTTCTTAGATACGAGGAACCTGCTCGCTTGTAAAAATATGGCGAGACAGAAGTGTGTTTCCGTCCGTTCGTTATGCTTACTTACACCTTATGTTTGTTTATTCCTTGCATTTCTTTGTTCAGTTTTCCGTAGTCGGTGTACTGATATTTTGTTTGCTTTATGTTTTGTAGGGGAAATGTCTACCATTGCTGCCAAGTGTCACATCCCGTTTTTATTTAATTATTTATTTAATTTAGTTATTTATTTAATTGTCATATTGTGTGATTTATTTAAATATGTGGCTTTTGGTGTGGTGGTGTATTTAGAATAGTAGTGTTTTTAGGAGGTGTAGATAGAAGATAGAGTGGGCTTTTATGAGGAAGGACAATTTAGTAAATTGAGAAGGGAAATTAACCTAAGTATAAGTTTTGAAAACTTAGAGAGAGAAATCATTTATCATAAGTTTTGTGAAGAATAGAGAGAGAGAGCTAGAGAAGAGGAAGAAAAACATAGAAGAAGGACCTAAGAGAGAAAGATTGGGAAGCTAATTCTTGAAGAATTAGAGGTAAGAGAGTAGTTATTTATGATTGTGGGTGACCAAGAGGGGGGAGAAATTACATTTCTCTTTGCCCAAACTCTCTCACCCTTTTCTACTCTAAAGTTTATAACTTTATGAGTTTCTATGAATCAAAATGTTTTCTTTCTTGTTGATTTAGTGTTATTCATGTATTATGATGCTAAAAATATATGTTGAATTTCGAAAATCTATGGTTGTTGGTTTGAAATTGCATGTTCATGAGTTTTTGATGAAAAATATGATAAATCTCAAATTGATGATGATTTTGGTGTTTTTAAGCTATGAAACTTGTACTTTTATACTTGTTAATACGTCTATAACTGAAAGGAAACAACTTTTTGGAACTGGAACACAATTAGATAATTTCATAGTGGAATATGAACGGTCGCGAAAGCAGAGCACTGTTCTGCGACATTTTCGCCCATGCTCGCCGGGCGAGGGTCAGCGAGACTGCTCGCTAAGACTCGCTGGGTTTCGCCGGTGTTCTCCAGAAAACCCAAAATGTTCTGTTTTTATCGCCGATAGCTCGCTAGGTCTTGCCGGGCGAGATTAGTCTGATGAGGATTGATTCTTTAATTGATTTTGATGATGATGATGACTTAATACTTAAGGTGTTAGTTCTTATAATGAATATGATTGATGATGATGTTCCATATGATTGTTGGATGTAGATATATATAATAATATTGATGATGAATGTATATAAGTATGTTATGTATTGACGAATGATTGATGGTGGAATTATGTATACATGAGGTTGCATAATGGTGGTGAATAACATACGTTATATATATGTTCATGCATCATGATTGAGTCTATTGATGAAGCTTGGGCGTTTGACCCATAACGAATTGATGAAGCTTGGACGTTTGATCCATAACGCATAGGATTCTTGTATCCTTATTTTGGTGAATGGTACCGCATGCATGTAGTCGTGTCTAGGGGACATGGCATGAAGGTGACATTAGATGCATTTAGGAAGGTGAATCTCAAATGTGCTATATGTGATGATGATGTGATATGTGATTAATTGTGTGCTAAGTAATTGTACATATGAGTTGTTGATCATTGATGGTGTGAATATGGATATGTATATTAAATGATTAAATGTACATGTCTTATTGATGTTGTTGGATTGCTATGCTAAATATATGTATGATGGATGGATATATGCATTGTATATGTTGGATTGGATCAAATGTTAGTACTTTACTTTCAATTGTCGTATGTCGATTATATGTAACTAACTCTTTATTTTTGTATGTAATGGATCGTTGGGCGATTCAGATTCTCAGGCGTGAGGATTTGCTTTGCTTAGGAGGAGTACCCGGCATTTGTTGCTAGTATTCAGGGTGAGGAGATGAGTCGCTATTCTAGTGTCGTGTCTTGTTCATTTGCTCTGGTGGTTGTAACACCGTCTTGGGGTTTAGTCTTTATCGAACTTATGTCTAGTGTTGTTTTTAGACTTTACTTAATTATAATGATGTAAGGATTTATGCCAAGTACTTGATTATCTATTTGTTGATGATAAGACACATGTAGGTGATTTATGTGGATGTGGATTTATTATGTTGATGGATTATTTAGTTGATGACTAGTGTTTATGATTTGAACTATATCCATGATGATAAATGAATGATGATATGTTTTGTTGTTCCGCTGCGATGATCTCTTAAATTATATTTTGTATGATATGATATGCTATTATTGGTTTTAAATTTATACATGTAGCGCTCTACTTGATTTACTTGATTTTATTTGTTGTTTAGTCGCGAATTTTTGGGTAGAATTTAGTAGGGTGTTACAATTGGTATCAGAGCAAGGTCGATTCATTGGAATCAAATAGGCTTAGTAACCCTTTGTACAACATGTGTAGGTGCACTATTTGTACTTTTGTTGTGACGTTTGTTTGTTGATTGGAATTGATTGTTCAGGACCATGACGTCGGCACATGCTAATGCTAAGATCGCAGAGTCACTTGCTACCTTGACTCACCTTTTGGCAAGAGGTGATGATCCGGCTAGAGATGGAGAGAAGCGCTTGGATAGGTTCTTGAAGCACAAGCCATCTTTCTTTGTTGGAGGCTTTAACCCGGATGGAGCGGTGAAGTGGGTTGAGGAAGTTGAGATTATCTTGATGCTAAGGAGTGTGCTAATGAGAACAAACTTGCATTGGGAACCTATATGCTTAGGGAAGAGGCAAACCAATGGTGGAAGAATGCTAAGTTGAGACTAGGTGATAGAGGTGTTGTCATCACTTGGGAAATGTTCAAGCGGGAATTCTTTAACAAATATTTTCCGGCGGATGTGAAGAATAAGAAAGTGGTGGAGTTCATGAAGTTAGAACAAGGGAACATGTCGGTAGCGGAGTATGCGGCTAAGTTTGAGTCCTTGTGTGCTTTTAGTCCTCACTACAATACCTCGCAGCCATTATTACCGCTAGAGAAATTTTCTCTATTTTCAAGTATCGGAGTTCTGGTTCTTGTAGTGCTCTGCTTACGAAGTAAACAGACTTTTGCCCTTGCTCGGTTTCTCTTATGAGAACGGCGCTTATGGCCTCCGATGCTACGGTGAGATAAAGATAGAGTTTTTCGCCTTCGACTGGTCGTGTCAAGACTGGTGGTTCGGACAATGCTCGTTTGAGGTGTTGTAATGCTTTCTCGCACTCTTCTGTCCATTCGAAAGTTGTTTCTTTCCGTAGGAGTTTGAAAAGAGGTAGAGCATGTTGGGCTAATTTGGCGACGAGTCGTGCCATTGAGGTAAGCACCCGTTCAATGTTTGGATAGATTTCTACGATTTTGGAGTTGAATATTCGAAGAAAGCTCTACATTTATCGGGGTTGGCCTCTATTCCTCGTTCTGTGAGATAGAAACCGAGGAATTTTCCAGCCTTTACGCCGAATGTACATTTTTCTGGGTTGAACCTCATGTTGAATTTCCTCGCCTGGTCGAACACCTTTTTCAAGTGGATTGTATGATCGATTTCCTCCTCGGATTTAACGATCATATCGTCCATGTAAACTTCGAGCATGTCCCCAATTTCATTGTGGAATACTTTGTTCATCATCCTGTGGTAAGTGGCACCTGTGTTTTTGAGCCCGAAATGCATTACATTATAATAATAATTACCAGTTTCGGTCATGAAAGCTGTTTTCTTTTCATCGATTTCAGCCATTTTTATTTGATTATAACCGGAGTACGCGTCCATAAATGATAGTAATTTAAATCCGGAGGAATTATCTACTAGTTTATCTATGTTCGGTAAATGATAAGCATCTTTAGGGCAAGCCCTATTAAGATCTGTATAATCAACACACATACGACACTTTCCATTATATTTTTTAACAAGTACAACATTAGAAAGCCAAGTTGTGTACTGGGCTTCAATAATGAACTTTGCCTCTAGGAGGTCTTTTACAGCTTTTTTAGCAGCCTCCGCCTTTTCAGGAGACTGCTTCCTATGACGCTGGACAACAACACTAGCCCTAGGATCTATAGTCAGCTGGTGACATGCGACCTCGGGGTCTATTCCGGGCATTTCTGTTGCACTCCAAGCAAATAGTTCAACATTCTCCCTTAAGCAAGCTTTCAACTGCCTTTTGACCAAGTCGGGGAGATCAGCTCCAATCTTGATGCCCTTCGTTGGATCCTCGCCAAGGGGAACTAGTTCGAACTCTCCATCTAGGATGAGGCGATAGTTTTCCTTGATCAAAAGGTCGTCTTTCATCGCCTTCTTTTCTTGCTTGCGCTCTTTCTTGCTGGTTCGAGCATCAAGTTCAACTGCGTCCTCAGTATTGATTGAATTTACGCCGGACAGTTTAGCTTCCTCTTTCTTCTTCTTCGGCGTAACCACAGAGTTGAGGTTCTTGGACGCAGCTTCAAAGCATCGCCAAGCAGCTTCAATGTCCCCGTTGATTGTGCGACTTGTCCATCCTTTGTGTAGTATTTCAGCTTCAGATGGATAGTCGAGGACACTGCAAACAGTTCAGCTAAGGTTGGTCGTCCAATGATGCAACTGTAGAGCGATGGACAGTCAACGACCAGAAATTTGACCTTTACGGATTTCATGGCCTTGTTTTCGCCAAAGGTGACAATCAGGTCAACATATCCCCAAGGCTTGGTTGTTGATCCGTGGAATCCTCGAAGGTCGGATCCAACGTATGGGACCAAGATTTCCTCAGTCAGTTGCAGCACTTTGAAGAGTCCTGAGTACATAATGTCACAGGAGCTTCCTTGGTAGACGAGGATTCTCCTTATGTCGAAATTGGCCATTTTTGCTCTGACAAGCAAGGGGATTTGGAAGTTTGGCCATCCCCCGGGGACTTCTTCCCTATAGAATGCCAAAGGAACGGAGCTTTCTTTTACCTCCGTTGTCTTAATTTCTCCAACTAGGGAGGCTTTCTCCAACTCATCGAATTTTCTTTTGATGGATCCGATGGTGACGGGATTAAATCCTCCTCCGGATATAACTAGAGCTCCGGGGAAATTTTCCCAACTTCCGTCCAGATGAGCGGAAAGGTAATCTAGAGCTTCTTTCTCCTCGTTGTTTGGCAAGGGAAGGAAATCCTCAGGCCTTGAGATGGCGAGGGCTACCCCTCCAACGACTCTGTTGTCCTCCTCAACGTTTTGTTTCGGGCTCGACGCCTCAATTGCTAACTGAGCTTGTTGTGGAGGGTTATTGCCAGTCATCGGTTGTCCATCGACGTACTATCGTGCATATCCCTTTTGAATGAGGATTTCGATGGCATCCTTTAGATGCACACAGTCGTCGGTTACGTGTCCGTAACTCTTATGGAAACGACATAATTTCTTCTTGTCCACGTTCGGTTTTGCGGGCAATTGTTTTAGGAACCTGATGCCCGCACTCTTGAATTCAGCGTTTGATATTTCAGACAATATCCTGTCCCGGGGAGCATTCAAGGGAGTATAGTAAGTGAACTGACTCTTTGTTGGTTTAGCCTCTCTGACTTTTCCACTATCCCTTTTATTTTCCTCTCCTCAGCGTTCTTCTCTTTGCGAGGAAGGTCCACCAGCTTCTTGATTTTTTGGTCTTCTGACCTCGGAGGCTATCTGTTTTTCCTCCCATTTGATATATCGTTGGGCAAGTTCGAAGAACTCGTCGAGGGTTTTCATTTCCATGATTCCAAAAGCTTCTTGGAATTTCGTCCCCCCGCGCAACCCGTCCTCGACCTCGACAACAACTTTGTTGAACCTTTCGATGTAACTTCGAAGAGGTTCCTCGGGACCTTGGATGATGGCTTTCAAGCTGGCCACTGTCTTTGGATGTCGCCGAGAAGTAGTGAAGTGTGCTTTGAACATGCGGCACAGCTCATCCCATGAATCGATCGAGCCTTGAGGCAGACTTCACCACGTTGATGCTCCTCGTACTAAAGAAAGTGGGAACAACTTGCATTTGATTGATCCCCGCAGACTACTATAGTCGAGGGCAGTCTCGACGCTTTGAATATGCTCGTCGGGATCGGTTGTCCCATCATACTTGTCCAGTGATGGGGGTTTTTCCAATCCACGTGGGAGAGGAATGTCCATGATTCTCCGCGAAAGAGGTCATCGGTGCCTCTCATCTCCACTGTCCAGAGATTCCCTCCTTGGGGAAAGTCGAGCATTGCCTCCACGAACCACAGCATCACCGTTCCTTGGCGGCGAGCGATTATTTCTTTGAGGAGGTGAGCGGTTGTTCCTCAGTGGAGGTGTGCGGTTGTTCCTTGGTGGAGGAGAACGGTTGTTCCTCCGAGGATGCTCTCTGATCGGACTCAGTGGTCTCTCCATATTTCGTCGAGGTGCAGGTCTCGGGGACCTAGATCTCGATCGTGATCGGGTAGTTCTCAGGTATTGGTGACCTGTGTCGACGAGTGCTTCGCGAGATCTTTGAGGCAGCGCACGAATTTTCAACTGCTTGGATCCGGCGATTCTGCTCGCGTATCAAATCATTCTGTCCGTGCATGTTAGCGGTTTGCTCGCGAAGGAGCTGTCCTTGTCGATTGATGGTGTTGACCAATGCGGCCATCACCACTTCCATTGGTGCTCCTAGTGGCACATGTGGGACCACCAGTGGATCCTCCTGCGCGGGTACGTGCTGCAGTGGCGGTACATCAAGTGGAGTCACTTGTGCTTGCGCTGCGCTACCTTCCGGCGTGACAGATGCTTCCATGCTATCCTGCTGGTGGTGTGAAGGATTCAGGGGAATGTTTTCCCCTACGAGCTCCTGGTTGTTTACACCGGCCATTGGTCGTGAATGGAGGTTGTTTTTGTAAGTTTTGGTCTATTTCTTGGAAAAGATGGGGAAACTATAAGCTCCCCAGAGATGACGCCACTGATCTTACCTTGATCAGAGTCGACCAAATGCAGCGGTGTACGGTGGTTTGTCCTTAGCTTTGAGTTCAAATGCACCGAAGGGGGGTTGTGTACCTGTAGACACTCCGACGCTCAAGTCAGTTGAGGTGAAGTGAAGGTTTTCAATATAGAATGTTACGTACCTTTGTGAAGTTGTGGAATGGTCTATATATTGCCCCCAGCGCTGGGCCAATGCCGTTGATGGGCAGTAATGGCCATCAATGGCTGTCGGAAAACGGCTGAGGAGCCGTGATGAGCATTTAATGCTCATCATTCTGATGTCGAGCGTTACAGACTGTAGGGGAGATGTACGCTGACCAACGGTCAAATGGAATTGGGCTTGTGCTTTGGGTCTTGCTCGACGGCCCAAAAGAGGATGTCCTCAATGCGTTGGGCATTTAGGCCCAGTCCAAAACATCAATATATAACTATTATTATATGACCTCAAAATTTTGAACAGAAGCCTCCAAAATTTTAAAGTCCGATGTCGTCGTTCACCAAACACCCCATAAGGGCCGGGCCGGAATATTAGTGCGAGAAGCTTTTAAATCAAAAACTCTACAAACACCCCATAAGGGCCAGGCCGGAATATTAGTGCGAGAAGCTTTTAAATCAAGAACTCTACAAACACCCCATAAGGGCCGGCCGGAATATTAGTGCGAGAAGCTTTTAAATCAAGAACTCTACAAACACCTCATAAGGGCCGGGCCGAAATATTAGTGCAAAAGCTTTTAAATCAAGAACTCTACAAACACCCCATAAGGGCCGGGCCGGAATATTAGTGCCAGAAGCTTTTAAATCAACAACTCTACAACTAATTAACTGGCTATGGACCCAACTATAAAAACATCCCCAAAAATCACACTTGTCATTCTATTCTAGTACTTGTCATTCTCACTTTTAAGAACTTAGTTGAAAGCACTATTCAACAACCATCAAATAGGACATCTGAGTGGCTACTTTGTCTTTATTTGTTAGAATGTGAATGTTTGGTCTTCGCCTAGCTAGTGTGATTTGTGATTATATATTATTTCATATTTGTTTTTGGGATAGATGAAAGGTTGTTGTTAATTTGTTGGTTAATATTGTTAGGTATTATCAAATGTCCTACATAACCATAAGCACTCACAATATATACATATAATTTATATTAGGAGGACCATTTTTATTTAAGATTGAGAGCTAAATCATGTCTATCATCAAAGCTTGTATGAATTGTCTAGATTACAAATTATTTGATGGAAATATATATTTCTTGTTTTTTAATTAATAATTGTTGGACTTAATGGCAAGGAGCCGAGTTCCCTTTAAATACTAATTTTGTTTTACAATAAATAATATTTTATATTCGAGTTATGTAAATGAAAAAAATAAATGTTTTATTTGTGGCGGAAATTTCCACCACAAAGTATTTCTTGAATTTTGTCTTTTAATTTAGTTGTGGAATATTCCGCCAATATATTTTGTTATTATTTTTTAATCCTGAAAAATATACTGCCGGAATTTAGTAATTTGTGACAGCATTTCTGTCAGTAACTCATTGAACGAAAAATTCTGCCAATAAATGACTATAAAATATGTTTGTAAATGCGGTTTTTCTTATAGTGTTTGTCCATTTATGTGAATTAATATTAAGATTTGAGTAAAGAGTTTATTTAAATAGAATGCTTAAAGAGTGTCCCGGAGACAATTGTTAGCATTTACCTTAATATTATTATAGAGATCTAAAGCAAAAAAGAAAAACCATTTTTTTCAGTATCAAAAGGAATTAATAAGGAGAAAACAAAGAAAAATTCAAGTCATGACTCTATTATAAGTTTTAGTTTTATTTATGTTTAATTTCAATTGTAATAATTTTTGCTTATTTTTTTTGTCGAAAGAGAAATTTTAATTAAATGATGTAAGTCTAATATGGGCCCGAAGAATTGACAACATTGTGGCCCATTTTAGAAATATGGGTTTATTTTGTAAATATCCTTGTAATGACTCTAATTTTTATTTTTTAAGTTTAAAATGAATCTAAATTTTCTATTCATGAAAATTGTGAGTAAAAAAGACTCCTCTTTAAGTTCTTTTATTAGAACATGAGAAAGACTCCTCTTTATGACTTTTCTAGTTTAGTAATATTTCTCTATTCTTGGTTCTCTTGTTTTCCCTTGCTTTAGAAAGGGATTATTTTAACTTTTTAGTTTCATTATCTCTCTTGATCTCTATTGTTTTGTTTTATGAGAGTCTAAAATTTGGATTAACCTTGATTCAAAAAAAAATTTGGATTAACCTTGAAGCTCCATTAGTAATTATAGTCTGTATCTAATTAACCGACTATTATCAGGGTTGACTTTTTATATAAGAATCTTATCTCTTTCAAAAAAAATCTTATCAATAATTTATTTTTTGTCATTGTGAAAATTTCCTTTACCTTATCGATCTTTTTTATTGTGTGTATTTTTTTTCTCATCTTCTCAAACCTAATCCTTTTATTTGTCGGTATTAATTCAAGAAACCACTAGTTAAAAAAAAAACAGTACTCGTGAGTTTAGCTCAATTGGTAAGGATATCGCACTATATGTACAGGAGCCCGGGTTCGAACTCGGGTCACTCCATTCACCTTTAAGGTGAATTTTCTAGCCACTAGATTACTTGACCAAAAAAGAAAAAATTGTTTATCTCATGTGGAATGTGGAATAAACTAAACCCGTATCTCAATATAATCATTTAAAAAAGTTACACAAACTAATTACTATGAATAAAAATATATTATTTACAAAAAACTAAAGTCAAATTTATTTGTTTTTCTTACGCTCTCTTGACTGCCTTACATGTTTGTTTATGTTTGGAGTTACGTGATTTCAATAATTTTTTTTCTTTCACCACCAGTTTAATCTGGTTTGGGAGTTGGTTCAGGAGATAGAATCATGGTATTCCCTACTAAGTTCAACGTCAATTACCACTGAACCAATTAACTATTGACAATTTATTTTTGTTATAGTGGACATCTAATATAGACTTTGCCTAAAGGTGAATTTTATTATTTGTAAATTTTAATAAAATACTTATTTTTCCATTTTTAATATTATAAAATTTATTTTCCATAAAAATTAGTTTAATAAAAATAGTGTCCAACCTTTGACTATTTTTAAGAGGTACTCCCTCCGTCCAATATTATAAGGGAAAAAAAAACACACTTATTAAGAAAACCAAAACTTGAGAATTTGAAATATGGTTTTGTGGATTTTTCTTGAAATAAGTTGCATGGAAAAATGTAAAAATAAATTTGATTGGTTGTTGTTTATTGAGAAAAGGAGAGAGAGAGAAAATTAAATGCAATTTGCATTTAATTTTATAAAATAAGTAAAAAATATTTTTGAAAGTTGTTTTTTCCCTTATAATTTGGGACAAAAAAAAGGGTCATTTTTCCCTTATAATATGGGACGGAGGGAGTACATATTAGACAAACGTTTTGATTACTACTTCCTTCTCAAAATGTAATTTTTTTTTTTTAGAAAATCACGGAGATTAAGAAAATGGATTATGATTTAGTAAAAAGAAATTGATTATGGTATTAAATTTTTTTTTTTTGACTATTATGGTATTAAATATGTTGACAACAATTGATATTATTTTTATAATTTTATCCTTCAAGAAAAAGAATGAGATAATGTTTT